>OY660877.1:24406429-25006429 GCA_962446985.1 Xyrichtys novacula | reverse complement strand
GACATGTATAGTTTCTTTTGTCCAGTGGAGGAGTTTGGCCAAATATGGCGGGAGGAGGAGCAGCTGTTGGTACTTCAGCCTTATATGTGTGTGTTTGTGTGTTTCTGCTGTTCCCTAAAAAGCTTTATGAACAGTGTGTCCAGCCAACGACCGCACCCAGCGTTGGCACAGTCGAATGCCAAAGTGTCTCAAGGCCTGATCAAATGGGCGCCCCCCTCCCTCCCTCCCTCCCTCCTCTTCCTCTTCCCTGTCTACTTGCTACAGGGAGGTGTTAGCTTAGCGATTGGCTAGTTTAAACCCTGAATCAAAAGATGAGCCTCCCTCCCCATCCATTACACGATCAATACTGTTGATGCGGAGCTCGCTGATAAACACACACACACACACACGGCTGCAGAGAGGAGTTCACTGAGGCTGCCGGTGAATAGCAGTTACCTGACACATATGGCATTTACTCAGGCGGATCATTGTGTGTTGGTTTGTGTGTGTGAAGAAACGCTGAATGGAGTCGGCTGCTGAAAAATCTCTGGTGGTAAAATGTGTCTGGACTTTGCATGTTTTTTCTTTGTGTGTTTTGCAGACGATCAATCAAATCAGTCGCTTCATAAACTCACCTTCTGTGGATCCTTCAGCAAACCCGATTTCTTCTTCTTCCTCCTCCTAAAAACACAGACAGAGTCGGGTTATTCAACAAGTCTCATGCTCTCACGTCTGCTTTGTTTGCTTCCTGTCTCATGAGCACGTTGGCTGTCCCCATTTCAAAGCATATTCACCTGCTCGAGGCTGATAAAAGCGTTTTGCTTTTTTGTTTTTTTTGCAGTGTTTGCTTATTTGTAAGTCTCTGAGGTAAAACTCTTAGAATAAAAGGAACACCTAAACCTGCTAATCTTATAAAGAGCTTTTGTTCTGGTTTAAAAACTGATGATTGCAGAGCTTGAGTCTGAGAGAGTCAAATCCTACATGGCCAAAAGAATATGTTAGGGCTGGGCGATATGGCCTTGAATCAATATCACGATATATTGAGCAGCTCACCTTGATAACAATAAATGGACGATAACTACTCCACAAGCTGCTCACCCCCTCCCACATAAACTTTTGAACCGTCCTCCATCTCCTCACCTGTCTTTCTTTGTTATAGACAGGTTGGAGTGGAGTCACGACTCTGACGTAGGACAGCGTCTTAGAGGGACATGAGACCATAGCCTACCTACACACATCCAAAATCAACTTTTATTTATTGATTTTTATATTGATATACAATACAACAATGTATTGACATGGGCAGAAAGACATCGGTTATTGTCGTAAATTTCGGTATCTGTAAATTTTATCACCCAGCCTTAGAACATGGACACCAAGGCTGAAACAACAAAGAAATTGCTCATATACAGAAATGTACAGAGGCTATAATCCTTGTTGAAGTAGTTGCTGGTTTGACTCCTGGTCATGACCCTTTGCTGCGCATCTTCCTCCACTCTCTATTCTTCTCATTTCCAGTCTCTTTTTAGGCTGTCATATCCTATTAAAGCAAAGTGACCCACCGATCACTTTAAAAACCCTGCCATGCTCCTATAATTATACAAATTATGCAAATGAATGCATTACTCTTAGCCGTACTCTAATCAAACGGATGCAATATAAAAATCTTCCTCCAGATAAAGGGCTCATGATGAGAGAAATTAACAATCAAGACCAAACATGTGATTAAAGCTGCTTCCTTATAAATGTTCTGTTTGACATTGGATCTAATGGGGATTGATTGGCTTTAGCAGCCAGTCTCAGGTGAGGCTGGACTGTCACTGAAGCTTTAGGACTTAAGTTTGTGGTTTGGATACAACCCGTTTGTTCGGAAACCAGCTCTTTGAAAGTCTGAAATTCTGGGCTTTGGTTGTCACCATCTTGTCTGTTTTTGGATTCAGAGGTGACCAGATTTGGACAAGAAGAGTCGTCCTCTGCTGGCTATTAAAAGAATGCAAATGAATGCAGTTAAGCCTGGTTCATACCTCTGTTGTGACTCGATGTGTAGACGGGAGGAAGGGTAGGGCCCTGCTCCCCTCTGAATCTGGTCTCAGCTGATAAATGCTGTTTAAAGGTCTAATAACTCATGAAATGCCGTCCTGAACTTCTTGTACAGTCTGGTCTAAAATATCTAAGTGTGTCTGGCTCCTGGCTTTGTGCTCAGGCTCATTGTCAGGTTTAAACAGGAAAGGACCTCCCAAACTGTTTCCTGAGGTAGAAAATATATGATCGCATGAAGTGTGACAGTTTCCTGTGGCATTGGAAGGAGGGATGTCCATCTGTGTAAGGACTAACATACTGCATAAAAAACACAAAGAAACTGTTTGCTTTGAGTGTTTGGGTGTAAAAAGGAAGGTCTTGAGAATGAGACAAGAAAACAAAGTTGATTTAGTGTTCAAGAGAGAGCAGAGAGAAAGCTACTTAAACCCTCAGACAGTCTCTGTGGAGCAGACTCTGAGTCTGAGCCTGGAGGAGGGCTCAGACTCTCCGCAGCCTCTTCACTGAATCATCACTCGGATACACAAATGTCGAGACAGGGCTGAAGAACATTGGCTGAAAAACATTTTCCACTAAATCCAATCTGTTTGGCGAGGAAATCCGATTCTTTCTATTTAAAAAGAATAATTTTAGATTTTGTAAAACACTGTCAAAATGAATCTCTTCCAAGTTTTAGAGCTTCCGGTTCTCATGGTAACCTCCTCAGCATCAGCATCAGCATCAGCAGAGCAACCAGGGCAGGATGGGGAGGGTGGACTAACTCAACAAAACACTGAAGAGAGGAGCCTGCTTGGTAGCTTCTGCTGGCTCTCTCCATCTCTCATCATGCCTGGGTGTTTGGGGACGTTAGGGGCCATATGGAGGGTTATGTAACTAATTAGTAGAGCATAAATGTTTGGGCGAGGGAGCAGCGGGATGGGCCTCTTCGCCGGGTGCTTATCTGTGTCATCTCAAGTTGATCTGGAAGCTGCCTCTCGAGTAGTACATATAAATACATAACATTCAAAACAAACAATCCACATGAATAAGAGGAAGTGGATATTAAGAAACACAGGAAATCTCAATCACTCTCTATGGACTCTCTAAGAATATGAAGCAAGCTCTCCTTGGTACAAGACCTTTTTTTTTAATATTGTGCCAAAGACTTTCAGTCCTACGAATCGGGCGGTCCAATAATTCCACTGTAGTAAATCTGGAGGCTTAAATAAGCTGTAAGGGGTTTAGGTGTCAGACCAGATGATTGACAGCAGGCTGAAATTCTTACAGTAAGTGATATATCTCATTCATACAAGACAACCGGTAGAGTTTATTTTGTCTGACAACACCAAGACAGTCTGGCTGCAGACCTCCACTGTGAGGACCGGTCGTTGATTTAAAGCCTTTTAAATAAAAAATGATTGGGTTTGAAAGTGAATATACTTTTTTTCTTTGCTTTTATACTATTTATCATTGAAAAGTCGCCTCCTGCACTTTTGGACTCATTTACATATCACTTGACTATCTTCACCGCTAAAACAAAGTGTAGCACGTGAGAAAAAACGTAATCCTGGGTCTTTACAGTGGAGGTCTGCAGCCAGACCCCCTCAAAAACACTACTTTCACGAACAGGACAAGACAAAAGAGGTATCATTTTGACCACCAGGGAAGCTAAAATCAACACAAACCAAAAGTTCCTTATAGCAGCTTTAAGTATTTCTATTGTATTCAAATGTTTGTTTACAAAGCTCCAGTGATTAATTTTCAGTTTGTGTGAATTTGGCGCCCCCTGTGGACAAACCACTCTTAGCTTATCTTGTCCTCTTTAGTTTTGTGACAAAAACTCTTATAATTCTGGATCCTGACAGTCAAATTTATCATTTCTTACGAATATTTGATGTGAAAAATGTCAAACCAGGCTGTTTCTCCAGCTGCTTGGCCGGCACCTACCTTGCCGCATGGGTTTCAAGCATTAAATTTTACACTTTGAAAGTCATCAGTCTGGTTTTTGATATTCTTATTAGCTTTAATACCTCATAAAAAGGCATGAATATAAATTTCACAAAGAAAGTAGTTTTCCGGCACTATCGATCCGTCTGAAATAATGTGTCCAGCTTTTAAGGGGTGATGACAGTGGGTTGGATAGATGCCCAAAGTTATATTTAATGGATATTTAATTCAATAAGTGGATGACTTGCAGTTTGATTATGGAAATTTATGAAATGCGTCACAACAAATGGACTCCTAATGGACTCCAGCCTGATTTCCCCTCAGGTTTAGAAATAGAGCAGTAATAGATGAGAGTGCAGAGTCCATGTATCAAAACATAGGTCATTATACTGATATCACTGTGGCGCTTATTTAGTACAAAACAGGATCGAGCTGCATCGCCCAACACTATTTCCAACCTGCTGGTGTTTGTTGGCTCAATGTTTCAAATCATGAAACACTTTGACAAAGTGTGACTGTGCCTGTAAACATGAAACAGACTTCTATTGTCTGTGTAGTCGGCTCTCTCATGCATGTTTAACTTTCAAAACACATAATGTGCCTCATCACCAAAAAAAAAAATAGATGTGTGAAAACTGGAGAGGAAAAAAGCATCCAACATGCACAGAAATGGAGCGTGAGATGACCATCTGTTGATTTTGTTGTGGGTAGAAATACATCACGTCCCTTTTTCTCAAACCGCCTCTCTGAATTGTTTGTTTTTTTGGGAGTAGAAATATTCCTGCGTTATTATCAGCACTAAGATATCTGCACCGGCACACTGAGCAAACAGACCCTACCCCTAATCCAGAATTTCATTGATCACGCCTGAGGTGTTGTGACAGTTTCCACCCAGGTGTAAACTCCAGGTTGTGTTTATCATCTTTTCAGTCAACACGGACGCACAAAACAGCGTTTAGCATAAATAAACTCCGCCGAGATACATAACAGTCAACGTGGAGTAATCAGAGCCTGTCCTCCCAAGTTTAGAGAGACAGCGTTGGACTCAAAAGGACATGTGTTTACCCTGAAGTGATAATGTGGTGATTAAGACGAGAGCAGAGGAGCATGACAGGCGACGATGTGATAAATCTGTGTTGAAAGGAGGTCAGGATGGATGAGGGAGTCAACAAAAGATGTTTAACATATAAGACAGGGCTGTTAGCGCTTCACAATAGGGATGCTACAATACAGTACACCCACAGTTCAGCACAGTGTTTGGTCCTGACATTCTGCGCCAGTGGAGTGGGTTTTTTTTTTTGGTGTTTTATTCTCAGATATGCTAGGTAAAATTTACAGAAACAGCAAGAGGAGCAACAAGCTAAATATTTCTTTATCGTACCTAAAGAAATAATTATTCCTGCTGTAGTATTGGATATTAAATAGTTAAATCAACATATGCATGATGCTCAGTAAATGCAAGTACTGGATGCAGAGGCTTTATTGCTGTGACGCGATGCATGCAGTTTGAGTTTCAGTAAATGAACGGTTTAATTTGGTGGCTCGATTAATGCAACATGAATGTATACGCTTTGGAGAGCTGGTTTGATTAAAAAGATTTCTCAAATCTTATAACAACTAGTGCTCAGCAGAGGAGGTGAACCGAGTCATGACAGAGTTATAGTAGCAGACGTTACCTCTACAGAGCCCATCTACTGTAGGGGGAGCTAGCAGGAGAAAGAGCTTCACAGCCGGACAGAGACTGCACATTGTGGATTGGAGACTTGCAGATTAAAACTTTTTCTCACTGGGACAAAACTGTCCATTTCTTCCACACCACTCAAAATCTGGATTTTACAATGCTTTATTGGAGTTTTGTTGGAGACATCATAGACGCATCTCTATTAATTTATTCTGTTTCATAACCAGCTAAAGTCTCCTCACTGGAGCTTCAAGTGCATGGTGCATGCAGTTTTAATCAAGTTCTTGGGGCATTTTTACTCATTAAAAGAAGTCACTTGTTTGTTGGGGAGCCCTGACGAGTCGATCACCGAGTGCAGCAGATCGTTTTCATGAAGTAATAATCATCATCTTAATCATTTTGCGCTGCAGACACGGTAGTTCTTCTGCCTTAGTGTCTCGGTCTGATTACATTTCCATAAAGTAATGATCATAAATGTTCTTCCTTGAGCTGTGAAACTCCGCTGCACTCGGTGATCGACTTTGGTGGCTAGTACTGTGGCTGGGATCCTATATGTCCTGTTGATGAAGTTAGGTGCAGTTCTGAGCATTATTTGTGGCTATAGAGTGGCGTTTTGGTTGAGGTTTGTGCGAGGAGTCGCTGTGTATTGCTAACGTGTGGTCGTTGCTAAAGTTGGTATAACTAGAGAAGCAAGCGGTCGATGACATTCATCTCTCAAGTGGGTGTCTAACTCGGTGTTACGGTGTGTTTGACCATAACTTAAACTTTCACAAGAATATCCCTTTAAACCCTTGTAGTGTTACTTTGATTTGTCAGTATTTTCCTTCTGAACATATTCAAAGGTTTATATTTTCCTCTATGTGGAGATGAGCTATCACCAGGATTTCTAGTTGCCCCCTTCCCACCTTACTTGAGCTGGTTTGTCAGTGTTTGAGCTGCTTCAGAACATCCAGCCGATTTTCACCCTGTCTTCTTTTCTGCACTGTTATTAACAAAGTCAAACTTTTCTTCTCTGCATGACTCTGATAAAAAAAGTAAAAAAACTACCTCCCCTGACATTTTCATCTGTTACCACTTGAAGCAGCCTCACAGTCCTCTGAGATGGACTGGTTCAGGTTGTGATGTGGACATGAGTTAGTGTGCAGTGGAGCTGCAGTAACAGACAGAAGGAGAGCTGCAGAGACTCAGAATAAAGTGAAGATGAGTTCTGTCAGTGTTGAATAATGCCGTCAGTGTGGGGGAGTGCTGGGTGCCAAAGATGAGCCAGGCTGGCATGTGGATACACCAACTGGTCGGATGACTCAGAGACAGAAACACATGCGCTGCATGCTCTCCAACACGTGATGCACAAAGAAACGTTCACCAACCAACACACGAAAAGTCTTTATTCTGGGTATTTTCTTCTGTATGTTGCATGTCAAACACGAGGTAACACATGTACCGTCACAGAGACACACTCCTACACAAACTGCAAAAACAAACTGTGTGTGTGATCGTCCCTGTGGAAGCTCTTCTCATCTAAACCATGTAAACAAACTCCTTAAAGTGACTTCAAGTCGAGCAGTTCTCACTCTCATCTGACAGCTGTTCTGGTGTTTAAGTCTGGACCAGATGTGAAACTTGAAGAATCCAGGTGCTCCTGAGAACATGACTATATTACATAAATAAATGGGTGTGAGCAGAGCTTTTTTGGTGTCAGACCTTTGTGAACCAGCAGCTGGACTTCAGGTTAGTTTTGATGTCCAAAAGAAGAGTCTCTTAAATGTATTTCTGGACTGACTCTAAAAGCATAAATGTACGTATTTAATAAACTTTAATCCTGTCTGCTTTTTGGAAAATGAGGCACACAGAGATCGTCATCGGCAGCGGAAATAATAGATCATCATAATTCAGAGTTCAGAGTTTCGGGGAACAGGGAATTAATTTCGTGAACAATTGAGTCAGATGGTGACTGACATCCCTCTGATTCATCTCCTGCTCGTCACAAATTAGAAATTTCAATAGATTTATTGTGGAGTTTTTGTCTACGGTGGCCTTGAGGCTCAAAGCAGTGCAACAAACATTGAGCTTTGAGAGTAACAAACACAGCAGAGAGGCGCCGAGTTTGACTGAAACGGTTTTGAAGGAACAGCAGAAGAAAGAGTGATTAAAACTTTACAGTCAGAGAGCACAAAACACCCCGAGGACATTCATCTGATATATATCCTTTAAATCAGACTTCAGAGTTTTCTTTGCAATCAAAACTAACTTTACTTTCATTTTTTAAGAGTTACAGATCATTGACTGTTACATTAGCTGAAGCCGGATGTATGGCACCAGGAGCTTCTCATCTCTGATATCTCTCAGGTGTAGTTAGCGGTGCCGATGAAGCAGCTCTGTCGAACATTTTAGGATGTTTTATGAACCAATAAGGACGGATCTCAACTGACTAAAAACTCATTTATTTTTTAGAAAGGTGAAGCTTTTCCAATCAGAGGATAATTTACTTTTTACTTTTCTTTTAGAGGACATGAAAAGTTGAATTGAAGTGAAAGAGTCACTAACCCTGGAAATTACCAGTGTTTTCTTCTTGCAGTTTCAGTTTTTCCTTATTAAGTTTGAGTAATTATTTGATTTTAATACATAAATATAAACTTTACCTTAAATCTGTCAAAATTATTTCTTGTATCCTTGTCTGAGTACATGCACAGAGGTGTGTCACTCTCAGGACCCCCCAGGATTTTCAATTACGAACACAAGGTTCAGAACAAACAGTAAAATGAAATGAATCTTGTAATGACAGACATTAAATACCCACAAAAAAACAACAACAAAAAACCCTCTAATTTGTTCTATTTCCCTAAAACAAACGTGTGAGCAGCTGGAGTTGTCTCTCTGGCTTTGAGGACCGGACAGCTTGACGGTAAATGAAGCAGGATCCTGCAGCACCAGCAGCTTGAAGGTTCTCAGTCTTCATTTGTTTGAGACTCTCCTCGTGTGAGTCACCTGTGTGAGCTGATCAAATAAGCTGCGTCTGTCACCCACAGATAATTATTCTCAATCCTCAGGACGGAGAGATTAAACCGTCACGCCTGTCCAAATGAGCCCGGAGACGCTCTGGTGTGCTGAGGACTGCTCCCCATCTTCATCATGATCATATCAAATTAAGTACCTGTGTGGCGGCGCTGCGGTGTTGAAAGTTAGTGCTAACTATTTATACTATACAACAGTCGAACATGAGACACTGATCACAATACCACAACAAACTATTTACAAAACAGTGACCCCATCCTTGTGTTTCTTAAACTAACTTCCAGCCAATTAAGAAACAGAAAAAGTGATGAGGTCACCTGTCAATCAAATCAGCCAAACTCGTTTAAAGGAGGCTTTAAATACAGTAAATCTTCAGTTTTTTTCATGGGTGTTACTCTTGTATGTTTTCCTGTTCTGCTGGTTCTGTCCGTGCTTCTGAGTCCAGGTGAATCCAGTGTTAGCAGACTGGGTTCACCTGCTTTGGGCCAACAGCTGCTCTCGCACAGTGTTTGCAGCCGCTCAGACGGGGATTTGTAGCTTTGTTGTTGTCATCATTTATGTTGATTTGAGTATCAGTTGTGTTGTTACTTGTTGATTTAGTTTTGATTTTTGTCAGTGGTTTGGTTAACTGTTAGTTCAATAACGAATAGAGGTGTCAACATTTTTTTTTTTACCTCTGTTACAATACTGATACTGTAGCCTTCGGTATCGGCTGATACTGATAGTTGCACAAACTTGTACATGACAAGTTTTGCACTCAGCTGCAACGTCTTTTTCAGACTTACACAAAAAATACTGCCACACTGCCGACATCACTCCTACTTCTTGCTACTTTGTAAGTACCTTAGTACACACTGTTGTACTTTGTTAGTACCTTAGTACACAGTGTTGTTGTGATTACGCTGGCTCTGCATGCTGGTTCCAGGCGCTGCTAGATAGAGGTGCCGGAGCGGAGTCTGGAATGGACTGCTTGTATCAGAGTGCTTGTATCGGATATTTTAGATGAAGGCTGATATAATCGGATATTAGTTTTTTTGCTGATATCTGATATCAATATCAGATCAGGAAATTCCTATCAACAAAGCCTGTAGTTTTTGATTGCTGAATGTGGTTTATGTTTGTTTTACTGGGACATAATGTGGACAGGTGTTTGGCTGCAGGGCCACAACAGTATCCTGCTGTTGCCAGACCAGTTCGCCTTAGTAAAGGAGTCTGGGGGATTACCAATGGTTGCATACAAAGCAGATGTGTAGACCTCGAACAGTTATTTCAACCTCAGATTCAGTCTACTGTTTTTTCATGTAGACAACAAGAGATTCTGTCAGACAGTACGCCCTGAAAGCCAACAAAGTGCTTCCACCTGGAAACACTTCATACAGCAAACAAACCTTGAGATTGAAAATGAAGAGCAGGACAAACATTGGAAAATCTGGCAGCACAGAGGCAGAGGAAGCTGAGTAATGTGTTCCCAGACACTGACAGGATGGGAAATGAGACAGAAGGTCAGGGTTATCCTTCACTTCAGCGCTGCGCTCGTGTGGAGAAGCAACGCTTGTCTGCAACCTTACCAACATTACACAATAGCAGCAGCAGCAGCAGCAGCATTGGCAGAAGCCTGCGTCTCTGTGCATGTGCTGTGCTGAATCATCCGGCCTTTGAAAACCAGTTCACTAGATGCCATTTTTGAAAAAGGTAATCTGCAGATTGCCATTTATGTTTTCACATTAAAGCAGGCAGAGGAAAAGCCAGAGCAGGCAGACGTGGAAATAGAGAGACAGAGAGAGAGGGAGAGAGAAGGTTTCTGAATGTAACTGCTTGATTTGATTGTGTTATAGGATAAAAACATCAGTCTCAAAGGATGAGGAGATTATTAAGTTACCACCAATACAAAAACTGGAACGTTTTGTTACTGCAATGATTGAGGTAAAAGGTCAGCTTTCAGATAATTGACATTTAGCTCATTGTCTTATCTAAATGCATTAACATAATGAATTTCGAGCTTCATAGTCTCTCTGAGAGCTGCTGCACGTTAAAGCCGATCTTGTCTGTAAATTTGCTGCCGAGTTTGAAAGAAGAGTTTTGTAGTTTAAGACCGTCTGTGTGTGTATGAACAGGTCATGTCGGTCATGTAATGTCGTTATTAAAGGGCAGATGGTGGATTTTTATTTCCAGGGTCATAAGGGTTCACCATGATAGGTCAGTCACTCTGTTCTGTCTGAGCTGCACCTTTCAGGAAATGGGATTAAACCGTGATATTTGTTCTGAAAATGTAAACTGTTTTTTTTAGGTTGTGTTTGTCCTTTCATCAAATCTGTTCCCAAGACTGGAACATGTGGTCTGTGTGGAGTTTAGTGCTCCCTCTGGCCAAAATAGTTCATATTCAGTCTAATGTTGACATTATTCTAGTCATACAGAAGTCAAGTTCTCAGACAAAGAAACCATAGTTAGAAAATATACACTGTATTAAAGAATGACATCAGGCGACCCCTCCATAAATTGTTATTCTAGATGGGCCACCCAAGTCAAAAAGTCTAGTCCCGCCCCTGTTAACAGGAACTTTAATAAGGTTTGGGAAAACTACAGACATGAAACAACTGCAAAAGTCAGAAAGGTCGTCAGCAAACTGTCTGATAATTTGGTCTGATACTGTTGCTTGGGCCACAATACAATCTTAACACACCCACACCTTCCTTGTCTCTCCTGGATGCACTTGTACTTTTCCAAAATAAGGGGAAAATTCAAAAAGACAGCTGTTTCACATAAAGTTGGAAGAAGTCTTCATACTTTCAAATACAGCACCGGTAAACTTTGGCAGTTTCTAAAAAGTTCCATCTCGCCTCCGAGAAACAAAGTTAAAAATAAAACTTTTTCTTACCTCGTCGTGTTTGCAGGTGACATCTGCCAGGCTGCTGGTTTCTCCCAGCAGACTGAGGTCCAACTCACTGGGACCTGAAGACACAAACACAGAACAACCATCTGTGAGACTCTGACAAACTCTGAGTGGGCTCCAGAGATCCTGGTAACTCTCTTCAAATGACTCAACCCAGGCAGTTGTTTTAGTGACCTTTGGGGCTGCTCTCCCAATCATAAATAAATCAAGTGTTTCCCCTTTATTTTTAGTCTGGCTCATAAAAATTTCAACTTCTTGTCTAATTCATGACGGTTAAGTTGCTGCTGTCATGACAGCCCAAGCAGCAGTCTCCAGAGGCAGAGGTACAACTGACACAGAGGTGTAAAAAAGGTGCAGTTCCATAAGTGTCCACTAGAGGCTGGCTCCAACAGCTAAGTAAACCCCATTGGAGCCCATATTAACATGCTGTTTTTACTACAGCAATACTTGCATGAAGCCGTCTGGTACAAAAACATTTGTGGTCTCTGAGCCTTTTTTTAAAATGTGACAATTTTACTGTGAATTAAAGTTTTTATGACTCAAACTCTGAATTTATTTCAGCTTGGTGTCTTTAAAAATCAGCCTTTGTCTTCTTTGTTTGGGAGCTACTGTCTTTGCTTCTTTGGCCTTTCCCCTCCAAGCAAGCCTCCTCCACTGTTGCCATACTATGAAGTAGTCATCCTGAGTTGACCCGCTAGATAAAAGTGTCAAATTATGAAATACAGGAATTTGTTTTGAACTGCAAATCTGACCCAGAGTGTTTTGAAGATAAATGAAAACACTGATTATACTCTTGATGAAATTCCACCTAGTACTCTAGGAGCCTCCTCTGCTGTTGCCATGCTTCAAAGTTTTCGTCATGAGTTCACTCGTGTTTCTCGGTGGTTTGAACTCCAGATCTGAAAGTTTGTTAATAGAGCAGGATGTTTCTATCTGGCAAGTTTAAGTTTGTTTTGTCTTTTTAAGGAGATTAAGCGATCAGTGTTGTCAGGATTTTGGAGTGTATCTTGTGTCCCTCTTGCACAATATTTGTGCGACTTTAGGGATGAGCTGTTTGGAGCAGCTTGTGGTCTTATTCAGGGATTACAAAAAACATCAAAAGTTTCAACTTTATATTTATTTGAAAAATATGAAAAATCACCTCAAGATAACAGAAATGGAAAGTTGAAACCGCAAGGATATTAAGTTTACAATCACATCAACAACCACAAGATCTACAAACTTTCAAAACTTTAAAAGAAGTATTGAGTTTGCAAATGATCAGCCCCAGCCGAATCAATCAGCTGACAGCAGTTACGGCCGTATAGATTTATTGTATATATTTCATGGTTCATATGTTAGAACTAATTAACTGTAATTTGCATCACAGCATGCAACACCACAACAAACTCCTCCACAATGTGACACACAATGTGAAAACCTGTCTGAGCTCACTGCTGTCAGAGCTGCTGAGGCTGATGCAGTGACAGATTCTGACACGCAGCATCTCCGTCCTCTTCCTCTGTGGAAATGGGTCGTGAATAACACATCCCCTCAGCACATTTCCTTCCCTGCCTGCCTGCCTGCCTGCCACAGCCACCTCTCTGTTCAAGGTCTGGGTTAGATAGGAGCAGCTACACACGCTCTGAAAGCTCCCAGCAGCCGAGGGTTTCTTGTAAGAGTTATTCTAAAAAGTGTCAAAATGGACCAGGATTTCTGAGGAAATCAGCCTAAAATAACAAAAGCAGCATGTGTCCTCTCTGCAGTCCACAGGCCAGGAGTCAGTAAACATGTCAGGGCGGATGTGGCCCTCAGAAAGCGCGGTGCTGAGGTATGACAGGGAAGACATTTTTTGTTTTGCTGTGGAAGCCGCTGGTGTTGGGTTGCAGGCGTCGGCGGCACCTCAGGTTGGTCCACATGTGCAGCTGAGATAATCACAGACCGATGATAGGCGAGGCTGGAGGAGATTGGCAGCAGTTTCATCTCTTTTGGAAAAAAAAAGAGGCTCCAGGAGAGGCAGATGGACTCAGAAGCAATCTCTCTTCGCTTCTTTTTTGTCTGGCAGCTTTTTTTTTTTTTTAATCGTTTGAAGACGCCACCTGAGTTCTGTCTCAGAGGGAAAAAAGTGAATTCTGGGACAATACAGATGTAACCTTAAAAAACAATGTAAAATAAAGCTCTTATTTTTAAACATCCCTCTTTTGAACCCTGAAGTTTGACACTCTGGCTGTCACTTTATTTACTTTTAAGAGCAGGAGTGACAGTCGTTGGAGATGACAGCTGATACACACTGTGCAGTCTCTATGCTGGCTCTATACTGGCTCACAGATTTATCTGGATTATGATTTTCTCCACTTTATCATCAAATCTAACCTCAATTGAGGACTGAACCCTTTGATTCAAAATTAGCTGCATTTCATTAATTGCCATGCAGGTTAAGATGTGTATGTAGGAGTAGGGCTAGGTGAGATGGCCTCAAATCAACATCACGATATATTGAGCAGTTCACCTCGATAAATGGACGATTACTACTCCACAAGCTGCTCACCCCCTCCCAAATTAACTTTGTCTACTTTAGCCGCTACAACTTTTGAACCGTCCTCCATCTCCTCACCTGTCTTTCCTTTTTTTTTACGGACTGGATGGGGTGGAGTCACGTCTTTGACATTGGACAGCGTCTTAAAGGGGCATGAGACCATAGCCTACCTACACACATCCAAAACCAACTTTTATTTATTTTTTTGACACCGAATATGTTGACATGGGCAAAATGACATCGGTTATTGTCAGAAAATTTCGGTATCTAAATTTTCGGGTTATCGCCCAGCCCTACTTTAACCAATAAAAAAATACCTATGGGTGTACCTATACCCAGGTGTGTCAAATACTTAATCCTGATTGGTCAAAACCCTCTAACACTGGTGAAAAAGCAAAGTCAACACCAGGGACAACCTGCATATAATCCTACTCATAATTACAGGACATCTTATTAATCGTATTTCGTAAAAGCTACTTGATTGATCAGCAATCGAAACAAAAAAATTGTGCAAAATTCAACGTCAAAGATCGTCTTTTGCGATTCCCTTATATATAAGACTTACTATGACCTTGATTGTACAGCATAATAGCGACTCTAACCTTGGCAGCATGTTGGAGAAAATGACCGTGTTTATAGGCTCCACTTTTATATACAGCTTCTACATGCGACTCAGATTTTCCCAATTTCTACGATGTGTATAGCTGCCAAAGTGACTCTGTAATGGAGCTCTTTAAATTACACTCCATTCAGAGTGTTTTTGTTGTATTTCAGAGTGGAGCGCCGATACTGTGAGGCTGTCTCGCAGAAAGAAGAATAGAGAGGAACATCTTGAAAAATGTAAAAATGTCACACAGCTCCTAAACGCATCTCTGAATGCAGCTCCATGACTGCAGTATGAAGTGGATTCTTGTCTCTTCAGATTAGTCTGCTGTGATTTAACCTACAGCATCATCTAGCAGCATTGACCTAACATTAAATAGACTGAGGGGCTTTCTTCTGCTGAGATCAGACCTTAACATTTTTCCATCATTCTTCATCTTTGTGGTTTTTACGCAGCTCAAGTCCTCCGTACCTGTGTTTGTGTGTGTTTGGTGTGTCAGTGTCCTGGTATGAATCACATCGCTCCCAAGTGTGATAAGAAGAGGTGCAGAAGTGTGCTGGGCAGCCGTCAAGTAGCTGACAGCAATTTTGATGTCAAGGATCACAGGGAATATGAACCTCAGCTGTGTTATGAGCTCGGCCTCTCTCCTCTGATGGTCAAACTGTGCGCCCAAGCTGCTTTTTTAATGGATGATTTCACGGTGAATGATGACGCCAGATTTAAAGTGTGCGCTCTTTGAGGCTGCGTATGAACTGTGACACCTCTGAGTGGATCATGTTTTTAGATAAACACTGCAGCTAAACATATTTACTCCTCCGGGATGCCATTGAAGGTGCCATGTGTCCTCTCACGACGATTTGGCGCCTCCTGACTGATACAAAGGTCTGTGTTTCGTCCTGAGGGAAACCGTTCAGACAAACAAAAGTGTTCGCTTCTTAAACTAAACCTTCTGATTTCGAAAGGAGATTGCTCGTTGCTCCTAAACAGTGTTTATAATGTATTTTGCTGTTCCTACGCAGCTTCCTGCTGTGCTGCAAGCTGTGTGGCACGACATAATGAGGCAGGAACACAAGACAAGGCGAGCCGAGTTTATTTATAAAGCTTAAAACACAGGTTGTTCTGAAAGGGATTTATGATGAGAACAGTCTGGAAAACCTAAGAAACTAGAGCAGAAAACAGAGAAAGAATTTCAAACCGAGCCAAAGGACGGTTATCGGCTCCAGATTCTGCAAAAGTGGTGAAACCATCAGCAGATAAAGCCGCAGCATTAATTATATATGTGTGTATAATAATAGTGATTACAGTCTGTAGGGCTGTTTTAGTGTACCGGTACTGACGACTAACTGTCAGTCAGGACGGCTTTAGTCAGAGATAATGACTATTTTCATGCATTAGCTAGAGTTGATGGTCTGGCTCTATTCTGGGAGCCTCCTGTCCATCGATCTATGAAAAAGTGGAATACCTAAGTGAAGGCAGGCAGGCAGAACACATCTCCTCACAGCCAAAGCAGGAGGAGCAGCAGCAAAGACCCCCCTATGCTAGGGACAATACACATGACAATAATTTTTTTACGTTCTGTTCTTCAAACTATTTTTTTTCTGGTTTTCAGAGTATTTTTTTTTCTTTTCTGCTTTTTCTGTTTTTCAGAATATTTTTACTCCTGTTTTCAGATGAATTTTTCTGTTTTTCAGACTTTATATTTTTTGTTTTGTTTTTCAGACTAATTGTTTTTCCTCTTTTCTTGGATCATGATAATTTAAAAACAGATGCTTTCATCACTCTCTGCTTGATTTATTGGAAGCAAACATGGCCCAATTGTTTAGTTTAATCAAGTTTTACTTTCTTTTGGATTTGAGGCACTGAGAGATGCTCCTTTTTTTAAGTCAGAAAGATGTACTCCTCATAAGTTTGTCTACACTGTGCAGGCACCTCAGGATTTGCATACCCTATGTTTAACTAATAACATGCCTTACTCTCATTGACCACGTAGTCAAAGTTATCTAGGAGCTGGAGAATCCGCGGATTTGGAGCAACCATGATGGTTAACGTTATCTGATTGTATGAACTTCTTGCAGGATTTTGAAGTATCTTATTTAGTCAGGAAAAAAATAGTCTGAAAAACAGAAAGACGAAAAAAAATAGTCTGAAAAACGGAATAAAAAATTGTCTAAAAAACAGAAAGAGGGGAGAAAGTATTAGTACAAAAAAAAACTAAAAAAACAGTACTTTTTTAATGTTAGTGAATGCATTACACTTCCGTAGATATGTGCTGATAAAAATGTCAAAATAAAAGCATAAAAAACAGACCGTCCCAGGGCTGGTGATCCAGATCAAACAAAACTTCAAACTTTATCAGAAATGGATAATTACATACTGCAAGTCAGTTGCCTTTCCTAACAAGGTTTATGGAGTAATATGTGAATACTGTATTTGGGTAATATCTCTCTTTTTAGGCACTGTAAGGCGTTAAAGGCCAAATCAAGTCACGAAACCTGCACATGCACGGTGTTGGACAGAGCTGAAGCCTCGTCTGTGTTCACACTGTCGCCGTTAAACTCCATATGGACTGTAAACGTTGAGAGAGCACTTTAGTTCTTATAAAGATGAATAAAAGACACGCTGAATTAGAGATCGCATTTAAGTGATAGAGGCATTGCTTCAGGTTAGCGCCTCTAATAGATGTTCTGTGTACATAACAGAGTCGGTTATGGAGCAGAAATAGAATCATAGTGAAGTGAAGCAGACAGGCAAGGACACATAAGTGGACCAGTTTTTCTTCATAACAGCCGTTTGTGTCTGGATTTACACCGTAGATAAATGTCAGGAAACTGTAGAGTAAAAGGTGTGAAGGTACAGTTATAGTTTTTGTGTATGCAGGAGTTACTGCTTATATGGAGAGCAAAAGCAGGTGGAAACATCACATCCAGGTTCCAAATCAACCCCTTATTTTTCCTCCCTTTAGAGGTCTGTCTTTACCCAGCGTATTCCTTTGAAATAAAGCTCATTATACTGTTAAAAAAGTGTAAAAAGATGTGAGCTTTCTGTGTTTTGTAATATTTACAGGTTCTACCCACACATAATTAAAACAAAAAATCCACACATTTCCTGCTCCTTTCTGCATTGGTGATAAGTCATTTAGGAGAACATGTGAAGAAACACCTGCACAGAGCCGACTGATCTAATCTTTCAAACTGACATTCAGAGATGTAAATGTGCGGGGCGGATTTTTAAATCGGTAAATCATCACGTCTTATGTAACAAACTCCATCAAAGACCGGCTCTAACCGCGCTGATTTTTCTATTTCTCTCAAAGAATGGATAACTCTGCTTCACTGGTTACCATGCCGACTCTGATAGTAACCATGGTGCTGGTGGGTGATGCTGTTTTCTCTGCATGTGAATGTGGAGGATTTTGGTTAAGCCTTTCGACACTTTACACATGCACTAATTAACCCCCGAAGAAGCCAAAAACTGGAAAATATACCTTCAGCTATAAGATACAAGGCCTCATGGAGGATTTTTCCGCATATATGAATCTGTCCTCGCCCTCAAACACTCATGCTAGAATTTAATTTGAATAACTTTATCAGTCTGAAGGCTCGGAGGAGAGGCTGTGTCTGTGTATTGATCGCAAACAGGTGCTCTTCGAATACTTGAGACTTGCTATGCGTCATTTATCTTGTGTACACACACACAGGAAGATTTATGATGAATTAAAATGCAACTGCACATCCATCCATCATCTTTACCTCGATCTATTCTGGGTCAAGGGGCCGAAACCCGTCTCAGGTGCTACAGACCATAATCCAATGGCGGCCATCTATTATACGTCCATGTTCAGAGTGGGAAACACACTCGTTATCAACATGCAGTCTTAAGGTCTTGTAAACCTTGATAACCTGACAAACCCAGATTAATGAGCAGCTACAAAGATATTAGATAGTGAAAATGGAGAGAGGCTGGGACATATTTCAAGTAAAAAAACCTGACATCCCATTTATTAACATTATAGCACAGCTAATGATAACATTTAACCACTTCGTACATAACTTTTCTTTTTTAGGATCCCAGACATGACAGGAAAAGGTGGAATTTTCCTTTATAGCTGGCTATCTTAAGCACTGATGCTCATGTTTACCTTTATTCTGAAATCACATTAACCAGCCAAAAATACAACATCTGAGTACTATACAGGCAGACATCAGTGCTGCAGTTTTGTGAGCATCCCTCTTAAAGCTCCTGTCAGTAACTTCCTGTCTGTGTTAAATATGGCACCCCTAGTGGACAAAGTGATAACCCTTTATTTTGTCGGCGTTAATAAACAAAAAATCTCCTCCGGTTGTTGTTTGACAGTAAAATTTTTAACTCACCATATGTGTGTGTATATTTATGAAGAAACTGTTTCTTTAGCGTCCATACCTCCTCACTCTGCAGTATCAAGCATGAAAGGTCCTTACGCACCGGGACCATTTTTTCGTGCGATTATTAAGGACGTCAGTATTTTTTCGAACCAGTATCCTGTCAATACAAGCGTTCACATCAGCAACGTTTTCCCGTCCTGCGATATTGTGGCATTTATTTTTCGGATCACGCCCGAATTTTCTAAAGTTTTGCATACTGCGTTTCCACCTCTGACCAATCAGATTGCGTGTTGTGTCGACGTCAGTTTCACCAATATAGCCAACATGGCCGACCGGCTGATTGTTTATGTGTCGGAGAACAGAGTGCTTTTTGATAAAAAACACAAACATTACAAAGATAACGACCTGAAGGACAACTTGTGGCGAGTCATAGCGTCAGATTTCTCATATGACGATGGTTTGCGTGTTTTAACAGTTTGCTAAACGTCTTTGTTTTAACTTTCATCTGTGCTAAGTAACTTTAGCTCGTAAGCTAACCTGTTATGATACAAGATACCATATGTATTTTCACCGTCTCAAACTCAATCACAGCGTTGCTGTCACAGCACCATTAGGTCTCGGTTGTTACCTTACGTTTATGGATTATAATTTAATGTGGTTATCTGGTACTGGCCCCGACTCAGTACATGCTATCATGACAGACAGACATCTCAACACTAGAGTCTAATCAGAACTGAAAACAGTCAGTCTGCTGTTGGGTCAGTCTTCTTGCTTCCACCCAGGACGCGTCTTCCAACCCCGGAAAATTCGCATCGCGCTTGATGTGTATAGTCAGGCGCGTCATATATGTGCGTCATTACCGGTGTGTTGGGACCTTAACACGTAACCTATCCAAACTTCTCGATAGAGGCTTTAACTTGCAGCTTTCAGGCTGTTACTATGACAACCAAATAAGATGAGAAAACTTACAAGGGTGCCAGCAAATTCCCTCAAAGTTGGAGGTGATATCAGCCCGAGAACAGAACTCTTCACTTGTTAAAATCACGTTTCAAAATAAAAGCCTGTGACTCACCTGCTGCCGGCTCTTTGGAGGGGAACAGCTTGTTGTCCAGCGTCATGCTGATGTCGCAGAAAACCTCTTCCTCATCTCGATCTGCATCCAGCTGCAAGGAGTGAGAGAGAGAGAGAAAAAAAATCCATCTTTCACACTCTGTTCATTTATAACTCATTAGACAGTTTGTTGACCTGAGTAAACCGTTGAAACAGGACGTGCTCCAGAGTCATGACCTGCAGCCGAAACATCCCAAACATAACAGACATGCTCTTCTCTCTGCTAAGTCACCATGACATCCAGAATGAGACTCATTATGAGAACCAACAAAACAAACGAGGTCTGACAGTGGCAGCCACACGCTGGGGTTAGTTTATATTCAGCACACACCACAAGCTTTAATAACACCAGATTAATTAGCCTCCCTTCTGTATCAAAAGCTCTGGTCCAGATTATTCAGAGGCCGGCTGTTTCTCTTTGCACGTACAGTACATGCAAATTGAGCATGAAGAATCTGCTTTGGGAGTGAGCGAGAAGCTGATTGAAGCTGACTTCTCCTCCTCCTCGCTAATCTGCTCTTTGGCCGTCCCTTTGCTCTCATCAGGACCAGCGATGAAAGGCTGCATGCTAGAAAAGTCCACACCAAAGCCTCCATTATATATATTAAAAAAAAAAGAGTTTCCTAAAGGCGAGACTCCACTTAGCTCAGATACACACTCACTTTATTCCACTTAACCAACAGGAGCACAAACACACCCACCCTCCAGCTCATCTCCCATCTCTGTTTCCTTACTACAGCTTATTTCATGAGCAGTAAACATGGTCTAGTCCATATTTAATAATATTAATTGTTCATACATTATCTACCCTGTCGTGCAATGTATATTATATACTCCTTATTTTATAACTTACTGTGATTTATACACAGTAATCGCTATATAATATTTATTATTAGCCATTATTTTAAAATATTCACCATGTATTTAACACTCTCAACCATTTCAAATACAGTATAAACTATGTAATGTACATTATCAGCCATGTTTACAGTTACTGTTTTATGATCTTTATCAGACATTATTTATACAGTACTGACTGAAATATTCATCGTTTAACCTGCACTTTATTGACCAAATACTGTTATGTACATTTTATACTTATATTTACATTCAAGTATACATTGGAATATACAGTGCCCAGCATAAGTCAGTACACCCCCTATTAAAAGTAATGTATTTCTCAATATCTAGAGGAGCAAAAGTACAATTTCCAAAGTTTTGACAAAGCTGAGTTTAACATCACATTTTATTTACCATAAGATGAAAATTTGGGTGATATAGTAACTAAAATTTTGCTTTGCTCCCAGAACTTTGATTGGGGTCTACTCATTTTTGCATCCTGATTTTAAATTTAAAAAATACTTTTTTGTACTTTACTTAAAAAATCTTGTTACAATCAATGGCCGACATTTGGGGGAGTATTTTGTTGTATAGTCTGATATAGAAAATCTTGATTTTGAAAGGAAACTTAAGGTTTTCTGACAGCTCTGGAGGGGCATACTCATTTATGCTGACCACTGTATATACCTGCTTCTTGCATGGATTCACTTCTACTGTACAGTATACATGAATTACCTTCATTTTCCCTCTGACTATTTATGTGCTGTTAATGATCCTCCTTGTAGAAAATATTGTTAAATATAAAATGTGTTTTCTAAGAAATGAAGTCTTTCTGTATTTCCGTTGGTAAATAACTAAAAAGTTCGACTTAAAATGTGAGATTGAAAGAAATGACTGAATGAACTTCAACTGTTTAAGTGTTGGTCAGGAGGAAAACAGCTCCAAATACCACCATCCACCTGCTGTTTCCATGGTAACATCCCAAAAAAAAGTGACACCTATCTGCTCACTGCTCTATGAGAGAGTCTCTTGAGCACCTTAAAGTCCTGAGGGTCTGCTTATAGGTCTGAAAGAGAGGGTCTCAAACTGAGGATTCCTCCATAGAGCACTAGAGGATTCTCAAAGCTCTTAGGATCCGGTTACAGAGAGAGAAAGTGAGCTAACGGACTGCTCTCATACTGCAGCATCTTTTCTTACCCAAATTTGTCCCTGATATAATAGAGAGGCTTCATCTAATCCTTTTATGCTCCACAAAAAAGACACTTGGGAGGAAAATGTCACTTTACAAGGACAGATTAATGGCTGAAGTGATACCCAGTCCTCCAGACTTCACTGGAGCCGTCCTCCTAAAGTTTCAGAGAGGAAACACAAACTCTAATTCAGATTCTTATTACCACAGCGCCAAAATCCAGTTTGTTTTCAACACTATAGCTCTCTTCTCTTTGAGCTAATCTTCGAGCAGTGTCAGAGGAAGTAGCTGAACGCACCCTCAAAATCAGCCTCTTTCCAGGAACTCATTCCGTCTCCATGCTCTGAAAAACTAAGAAAATACACAAGAGCGTGTCTTTTTCAAGTTCAAGTAAAGAGAGGGGGGGCTACGGTCTCACGCAACACCCAAACATTTCAAAGATGGACACTCAGATTAAAGCCAGGAGAACAATCAAAGACCGAGTCTGAAGCTGTGAGGGTGCTAAAAGCTGCAGCTCCTCCGGACTTTGAAGAGAGATGTTTGGTGCCTTCAGTGTCATCTGTTTGATCTGAACAAGCATGCTTTTTAGTTTAGGACATGCAGTACTCATGTTTTACTCATGGATTTTCCTCTTGAACACTCCTGTAAGAAGTTTCATGGATGTGACATACAGCTACATGTCTCTGAAGAGGCTGCACAGATATAAATATCCCACCCACTCGACAAACGCAGCGGCTGGTTATTGGCCTCGCTGCTCCACTCTGCAGTGATTTGTTTGCACTGTCAGGAGTTTATTGTTGTGTTTTGGCATAAAGTCGTGAAACCAAGTACAGGGACGTAAAGAAAAATCCATGGAGGGTGTTGGTCAGAGCTGATG
Organism: Xyrichtys novacula; assembly: GCA_962446985.1. Taxonomy (NCBI): domain Eukaryota; kingdom Metazoa; phylum Chordata; class Actinopteri; order Labriformes; family Labridae; genus Xyrichtys; species Xyrichtys novacula. The sequence goes on along the minus strand of OY660877.1, from coordinate 24,983,408 downwards.
GATGAGTCTGGACTCTCATTCGGAGAACTTTTAGTAAATCTGAAGAAGTCTGCAGTGACCTAGCACTTTAGCCTGATTGTAGTCCAGATTTTTAGGACTCTAAAGTGAAGCTACAGTCATCCTTCGATTAGGTAATCTAAATCCTTTCTTTACGGGAAAGTGTTACCCAAATAATCTCAAGCAAACAGCCACAAACTGATCTGCTGAACTCCTCCAGTGTGATTCACTAAGTTTAAAAATTCACATCAGCTCTGACTGTTTTTTTTTGTCCATTATCCAACACCAGCATCTGATCCGTAGCGCACAGGAATAATGAAGAAAAGCTTTCAAAACATCCCTGTGAAGATAAGGCGTTCAGAAAGCCAGATCAGGGCGTCTTTTGTTTGTTTATATCTGAGTGGCATCACGCAGCAGGAAGCAGCAGCTGAACTCTCTCTGGGAATATTTAATTAGAGTCAGTCCACTTTCTTCGAAGGACAACACGGCTCCAATAGAGGCCACAACAAACAATTATCTCTGCTCGCTGCAATTTCCGCCAAGGCTTCATTGTGTGTGCGTGTGTGTGTTTTAGATAAGTTGACTCATCCAGCAGAGAAAACACACCTTCATCGTCTTCATTGTCACGACTTGAGACAGAAATCTTGCTGTAGTTTTATCAGACTGAACAGGTGCTGTGACGGGACATGAGTTATTGTGATATTTCTACTGAGGTTTCAATAAGTTTGAATTCTTTGGACGGTGCGTTCAAGGACACCAAAAACGTCTGTGTGAGGCAGAGACTCCTGATCTTCGACTTGAAGGTTTTAACATTATTCAAGTGGCAGCTTTCTGTCAGACTTTTATTCTGAAAGGAAACACTTTAGATGGAGTAAAGATCGCTCGTTTGGTTAGGTTTTATACAGGCGTCAGTGATGATTTTCAAGGCTCAGCTGGGTTCAAAACTCTCTGACACAAAGAGCAATTTAAAGAGAACACTTCAATCAAGAAATTATTTCCATGATCCTGATAGAGGAGCTCTTAAGATGGAAAATGCTCCATGATCTCAATTTCAGCCGTGATTACCGTTGCAAGGTTTAGAAATCTGTCCTGCAGGACTCACACAGGTGACTCTTAAGTCTGCTTTATTTTTTTTGTTAAAGTATTTTTTGCCTTTTATTGATAGGACAGGTTGGAAGTATAGGGAGATAGAGAGAGAGAGAGGGGGGAGGACATGCAGCACATGGTTGGGGCCATGGTTGGGGCCCGCTGCGGGGACCGTGGTCCCTGTGAGTAAGGCGTGCTAACCTGCTCAGCCATATGTGTGCCCACGTTGATGACATCATGCTATATAATTGGCCGGAAGTTGGTTCAGATGTGGTAGGTCCGGACATTACTGAAGCAGTTTATGCCAAATTAGGTTTAATGGGATTGTAGTTCTTCAGAGAAAACATGGACAAATATTACTAAGTAATCTATCGTGATTTATCAAAGCGGATTTAGGACAGCTGGACTACTGCCTCTTCTAGATTGCCAAGGAAATATGGAATAAAGGAAAAACTGTCTCTAGATAAATGGAGGTCCTGTGTACATTTTTCTGTCTTTTTCCTTAGAAACATATGGCATAATTAACATACACAATTAAAGCCATCTAAAAATTACAGGACAGTAAGTTGTAGCGCTGGGAGATAAACCGAAAATTACCGATACCGAAATTTACAACAATAACCAGCGTCATTTTGCCCATATCGGTATATTTGGTGTCAAAAAAATAAATAAATAAAAGTTGGTTTCGGATGTGTTTAGGTAGGCTATGGTCTCATGTCCCTTTAAGATGCTGTTCTACATCAGACACGTGACTCCACCTCACTCAGTCCGTAACAAAGAGGGAAAGACAGGTGAGGAGATGGAGGACGGTTCAAAAGTTGTAGTGGCTGAAGAAGTTAATGTGGGAGGGGATGGGCAGCTTGTGAAGTAGTTATCATCCATTTTTCGTTATTGAGGTGAACTGCTCAATTTATCGTGATATTGATTTGAGGCCATAGCGCCCAGCCCTATTAAGTTGTAGTTCTTTGTATTATATGGAGAGAAAAGATTCGAGGTGAATTGAATGAGCAAACTGAAATAAAGAAAACTTTTAAGCACTAAGCACATTTGACTTATTAAATGGAGAGCAATGTAATTTGTCAGAGTGGACTTGCCGTAATGTGACATCTTCAACAGGTGCTGGGCCCCAAGCCGATCTGGCAGCCCGAGCACATCTGGTACCTACACTGGATGTCTATACCTGACAGGCTTAAGAGAGGGAACCTCATGGGAGAAGGATTGTGTTAATTGACTGTAGAGGACGTAGACCCGAGAGTTGAGGAAATGACTGAAAATCCATTTAACAGGTTTATGTCACGTCCTTTAATGGCACACCTCTGCTTGATCGGGATTATGCCATTAGCCAGGTCATCGTAGAGATTAATGTAAATATCTAATAATAGAAGAGGAGACACTCCTACTCTGTGATCCAGTACAACCGTGGTGATATGACAAGGTAGGCAGCACCTGTGTGTTTGAGTCCGACTGTGACTGCCAACGACTCACAGGAGGGAGGAGTGGAGTCCTCTTTCATTCACAGGTTTGGAAGAGGAGAAAATTGGTCGAATCCCAGGAGTTTGGAATCATGAATTTAGAGCCTGAAATGTGTTTTTATTTTTGATGTTACGGTGGATGTGATGACTCAACAAACATGACTCAAACAAACTCTCAGGGGACATGGAGCACAGACAGATGTGTTAGTGCGCCTTTACAGCACAGTAGAGATTCATAATTAGAAGGATCACACATTTAACTGTAGCAGTCGCTGTCTTTGACTCAGGGAGCAACAATCGCAGTTTAAAGCTCCTGTGGGGAGGGTTTTTCTGCTTATGAAACAGACTTTTCCTTCATCTGTGGGTGGGGAAAACAGCTGTGATTTTACCACACAACTCAAAGAACAATTACTTTCAGAGACATGACTCAACAAAAGTCAATCTTACTCACTGACTGCTCGTTCTTTAGCAGCGTCCTGATAAGACGGCGCAATCTGATGTCACTCAACTTCCTTGAGCTCCCAAACTTTGCTGTACTTCTCGTAATACTACTATATACTCATACTCGTAATTGAAATTGAAAACCCATTACTTGCTCAGCTGGTCATGAATGATTTAATGGTTTTACACGAGAATCCAAACGCTGTACACACACGCTCACATGGAAGATAAACTCTGACTATCTTTTATTCTGGTAACTTTATTAAAAACAGGTTTTATGGTTTTAATTCAGACTGAGAGACTTCGGCATCAGGCCTGTAGGAGCCAGATATGTTATTGTGATAATATAAAATGAACTATGGTTCTCTTTGTGTGCTTTGGGTGTCGCTCTGCTGTTTTGAGGTGATTGACCCGAAAGGGCGAAGAGTTTCTGACCGCTGTGGTGCCACATGTCTGTGTTTTTCTTTCTTTAAGTCACACTCCGATCGTTTTTTTCTACTTAAAGTGTTATCAGTTGCCTTTAAATTGTGATTATGAAGTTTTTCGCCAAAATCACGTTACCTGTGTCATTTTTAAGTGCTTTTCTTTTGCAGAGCTCCAGTAGCTCATTAGCAATTCGCCTCTGAATCGTGGGCGGAGACAGTGCTGCTCTGCACACTCCTCTTCATGCTAGCTTGTAGCCTATCATTGCCGGTGTTGTAGAAGTGGCAGGTAACATAGGAGCTATTCAGCTCTCAGACACTAATGTCTTTAGAGACATGACGAAAGCTAAAATCATAATTAGTTTCTTACAAGCATTGCAATCCGCTAACGCACACGCTTGTTCCGAGATTGTCCTCTAGCGGGGCTCCGGGGGCAGGGCTTGGAGTTGTGACATAGGAAATCTCACTGGGCCTGAACTTGCTGTTTGGGTCTGTGAGAGGTTCACAATAGAGGATTACATTTTTCGGGAATTCCCGTGGGTCACGTGATTCCCGCAGGAATCCCATGGGATGGGAGTCATTTTTTAATTAATCCTGTGATCGGGACGAGAAAAAAAGCAACGGGAGCAGGCAGGAGCAGGAATAACATTAATCGATGATCATTTTCAGCTGATTACTGGATTAATTAAAAAATGACTCCCATTCCCGAAAAATGTCATCCTCTAGTTCACAGCAGACATTTCACACTTACTTTTCTCATGATTTGTCCTGTAGCATCAGAAAAATATCATATGAACATGTAAAAAATGAAAAACAAGATTTCTATCGGAGTCGGTCTTTCAGCTGTTAATGGAAATGGCAAAAAAAATGGACTTTGACCATGTTCATCCACATCAAGAATAAAACTGTCCGCTGCACTAGAGGAAATGCGTCCAGACTCTTACTGATCATCAAGAAACTCACGGTAGTTCATGAAAACAACAGAAAACAACCCAGGTTAATCTGGGTCGAGCATCTCAGCAGCTTTAAGTATAGACTTAGCTCCTACAAGGCCATTTTAGTATTATCTATAACACCAATCAGTTACATATTGCAAAAATAGACCTATTCGTAGTGTCAGTAATAACCAGCCCCCCATCTCTCAGGAGCTGGAAGGTCAACAAAGTTATGAGAGATCTCCATCACACTGAAAAGCTGCCGAGCCGGGATATTCAGAGAGGGTCGAAGGTCTTGTTTTATTTCAGCGAATGATAAAAAAACTGAAATTGGTTTCGTGCGGCAGAGCTCAGGTGAAACAGTTCTGTTCAGATCCGTGAATCAGGCGAAGGTTCATTTAAAAGCATCTTTTCTCTTCAGTTTCATTTTTCGCTCCTCGGCTGAAGGAGAGCAAAAATACAAAACGAAAGAAGTCTCCTCATCATTGTGTGAGCTGAAACGGACTGTCACTGCTCCAACAGATTACTAAATGTTAATTGGAGACCACTGGGATCTTCATTATATTGTGTGGTGTGGTGAAGAGGGGGCATCAGGACACCCTTGGTATCTCTGAGGCAGGTGTTAATAAGGCGATCGCTCTCGCCGCTGAAGGAAGTGACTGCTCGCCCCTCGTGTGGGAGTCTCATTGATCCGTCTGGGTCTCAGCGCGGCGTCATCTTCCTCACAGCGGAGGGAATACTGAATAACTTCTCTGTTATTACTGTGAGGGAGAGATTCTTGTTGAAGGAAATCTTAAACGCTCGAGATAATCTGCGGTACAGAAATGTTATCGGCTGACCTACAAAATTCAAAGCCTTCACTCTTTATACATGTCAGTATCCTGCTCTGCTCTGTAGCTGCTGTTGATGAGACATGAGCCGAAGTGAAAATGCCAATAGGCTGAACGATGAGGGATCAGGGTGTGCGCTGAAATGGTTTAAGAACTGATCAAGTCATCTTAAAGCTCCTGTGAGGAGTTCTTTTATCAGGGTTTATGAAAAAAAAAAGTAAACTAAAGAAAACAAGACCATCAGGGGTAAGATAGTCAGATTATTTATTGTAGTTTTTAACAGGTGTCAGCCGAAATCAAACACTTTTTATTGCTCAGGATTCTCAGTATGTGTGTGTGGATAAAGGTAGAAGAGAAGGCAGCGGTTGGATGATATTCAATCAAAACAAATACTCTCAATAGAGATATAATCTTTTATGAGGCAGCAGATGGGAGTCACAGCGGTCCTCTGTATTATTCACTGTGATGGTGAAGTCATTAGTTATAGTATGTGGGTTTTAGATTTGGGCTCTCTGTTGGCTCAAATCTCCTTCTTACATACCTGGAATAGTTGGAGAGAGGTGCCTATGAATCAAAAAGAGCAGAGAGGTGATTCCACGACGCAAAGACAAACTTTGAGAGAAAGTGATTTACATTTATCGTACTCCCTCTGACTTGTTGGTACGTGTGATAAGATCGACAGTGATTCATTTATGCACGTACGTACGTAAACATCCCACTGATGCTTTACATGCAAGAGATTTAACTCAGAGTTTCCCCTGTAGTGTATTTGGCAGGGCTCTCCGCTCTATCTTCTCTGTATCTCACAACAAACACACGTGCTGACATGCCATGACATGGTTTTCTGGTTGCAAGTGCTTGCTGCTCATTCATACACTGCCAGTTTTGCGTAATATGGTTTTCACAACCTGGAGTTCTGGCTCTTTTCCATCATGTTTGCCGCCAACAAAAAAAAAAAAAAAAAACTGGTCATGGAGCACCGAACTGTCCCAGAACGTTCATATGTAGTGATGCAGGCGCCGCACAATCTCTTGTGGATGCCAGCTTCAGCATCTCTCCCAGCCCTGAAAACAGCACTGGCTTATCTCTGGCAACCCTGTATGATGGGTGACGTACGTCTACTGCCAAAGCGAAAAAGCTAGGGGAGACACTGTAACTTAAACACCCATCACCAGGCACTAAAACGACTGCGTTTATTAAACTCTGGAGACAGTGGAAACCCTACAGAAGGGTCCAAGCTCTGTATCTTATGTCTGATTTTCAGCACCTGGCATGTATTTCAGATGTAGACGATGGTGCTGATGAAGCCCCCTGTGAACATTTGAAGGAGAATAATTGACTTTTTGAGATTGTTTGTTCAGTGTTTCTCCACTCTTGACCCTCTTTATTTGAAGAGATGTAAAAACTATCTTTCCCATGCAGATTTTCTCTGAGTGTGTTTAAATTTGACTCTTTTGACAGATACTCAGCCAGCAGATTAAAGTGGTATGATGAGTGTTGATAGCAAAGTTGATCAGTATCATTGTAACTTTAGATAATGGGCTCATTAAATAAGAAAGATATGAATGACTTAAGGGGCTTACCGTGACGATAAGGCCCCTCTCCTGGAAGTACTTGACCAGAGGAATGGTGTTCTGCTTAAAGTTGGTCAGGCGGCGGTCGATGGCCTTGGGGTTGTCGTCCGGTCGTCCCTGCTGCTCGGCTCGTTTCTGCAGCCTCTCCTTCAAGCGGTGGTTGGTGCAGGCCAGGAACACCACCAGGTCAGGGGTGCAGATCTGCCGAGGGGGAGAAATTGTGTGAAATATTACAGTCAGGCCCATACCGGAGGGATTCGGGTTCATCCAGAGGTGATGGTGATGATGACACGTCCGGTTAGTCTCATTTCTGAGTCAGTGCGCCGAGGTCGAAGTGTCAGAGCTGCTGTTCACACAAGAATACAAACCTCGATCTCTGTAAAGACTGAATATCTGTTTTTGAAAAAGTGGTTTCATCTGAATGTCACCAAAGTCGACTCTGATCATGAAGTTATACGTTTAAAAAAAGCTCGGATTATGAATCAGGTAAATGACACCGGAGATAACACCCTCGTTACACTCACGATCACACTTTCTGTTTTTATCTGTGACAATCAGATAACAACGAGACCGAAACGGGAAAAACAAGAAAGAGAAAAAAAAGTCTGATTGTCGTAACAGTGATGGACATTTTTATCTGCGATCGCACATGCAGCCTTTTCTGCCACGGTGACGCCCGTAATCTATTTCAGAATTAAACGTGAGGAGTTGTCGCTGATGAAGAGTAATACAGAAACTGAAGATGCAACATTCCCGCGGATCATCAGCAGGTGTGAACACCGCTGCGACTGCTCCTCACTCTCCCGCGGAGGCCATTACCGTAAAACTTTATGGCGGGTTTTAGCGCCTCTTCTGCGACACATATTTAATTCCAAACAGCTTGATATTTAACAATATGGGCTGTAAATGCCAGCAGATGTTACAACTATCATTTTTCATGGCATTTTTGTTTCCTCTTTGCTCATTAGAGGCAGCTAAATAAGTTGTAAACACAGACTTACTGTCTGACGGTGATTTCCCAAGTCGTAGCTGGAGGTGCTTATTTACAGGAAAAACAAAAACGCAGCCGCTGAGATTGGAGCGAATTAATGAACACTCGAGAAACAGCGAACTTTGAGTTAGTATCTCTGTATTCATAAAGAGGAAACACATGCGCGTGTGTCTCATAAATATTCATAAGAGTCTCAAAATGAAATTGTAAATAAATGAAATAAAAGTTGGTGCAGCGGCTAACCGTTGGTGCTCAGTCATTAAGTTCTCAGGGAAGTTGTCTGGTGCGACTCCAATTACTGCCGCCATGAGATGATGAATGAACTACACTGCCAAGAGATGATGGCGAACAAATAAGCTCTGACTTCTGTAGTTTAAAGGAAAAGGTCAGGAAACCGCAGCAGCAGCGCTGACTGATGCCTGAATCATAGAGGTTTAATTTGAGACACTCCAATGAGTCCAAGACACAACAAGACTCCTCGGAAACCTCCGAGTCCGTCACTGAGCAGTGTGACGTATTTAGAGATCAGTGAAAGAGACTTAATCTGTTAAACCAGGGGGGCTGTCAACCTTTTAGCTTGATGGGAGATTTGAAAGATTAAACATCTATCAGGGGATTATATTATATAGCAGGGATTATGTTATGTTGACTTGAAAACTGTGGTAGACGTTGATTTAGTGCTAAAATGATCATTAGAGGCAGCTGGGGTGATTGTACTGGTGCGTCTGAACTTAGCAGGAAAATAAGTTTAAACCAGTGAGACCTCAGAGACCCGTGATATGTGTGTGTGTGTGTGTGTGTGTGTGTGTGTCACTCAGTGTCTGAGATATCAATTTAGGATGAGGAGCTGTGATTTTAACAGTTTATTTATATTAAATTACAGAATATGAGAATGGCCATGGATTTTTCCTGTTCTTATGCACTTTTATCTCATGATAACGACTTATTATCTCATTATCTCGATATAACAAAGTTTCCTGATAAGGAATTAATTAATAATGTGTCGGCCATTGTTACTGCTGTTGTCTGATTCACACATGGCAGTTAAATGTTCTCACGTTGAAAGTGTAATGTGCAAAATGGAGTGTGCCGTCAGTGTTTTCATTGAAAACCCCTGCTTGCTGTTGACAACAGTGGCTGCTGCATTTCAGAAATATCCTAATCTGGAGGGCAAACGAAATTTACAGATACCGAAATATACGACAATAACTGACGTCATTTTGCCCATATCGGTATATTCTGTGTCAAAAAAATATATGAAAAGTGTGTAGGTAGGCTATGGTCTCATGTCCCTTTAAGACGCTGTCTTACGTCAGAGACGTGACTCCACCCCATCCAGTCTGTAACAAAGAGGGAAAGACAGGTGAGGAGATGTAGGACGGTTCAAAAGTTGTAGCGGCTCAAGTAGACGAAGTTAATGTGGGAGGGGGTGAGCAGCTTGTGGAGTAGTTATCGTCCATTTATTGTTATTGAGGTGAACTGTTCAACATATTGTGATGTTAATTTGAGGCCCTAGGAGGGTGTTTTTAAAAGTTACCGTTTTAAGTCGGCAAAATGATTTGCTCTAACGAGAAAACAAACTTTGTCATTTCGAGATAATGAGATAATAAGTCATTATCACAAGATAATTAGGCATTGAAAAATAAAGAAAAATCCACGGCTGTTCTTGTTTTCTGTAGTGAATAAACCAGTAGACCCTAAATAATGACACTTGGAGTGCAGCTATGGTTTGATAAAAGCCTGAAACTCTACTCTGGGGTTCAAGTTTGGCTCAGCTGGTCGAGTAGGTGCCCAGTCTATAGAGACTACAGTCCTCACTGCAGGGGTCATAGGCTCAGTTCCTGACCCTGACATGCTCATCGGTAGTATTCTACTTTCTCCCCACATTTTCTCATCTCTCTCAAGCTTTCCAGTTTTACTGATCGAATATTTGGGTAGCATCCACAACAACCTTAGCTGTTACAGGCACTAAAAATGACAGTTTAGAGAGCGTCAGGCTTGTCATTGAATGACATCCAAATGTATTATCGTTCATGTCTGTCTATTTCAAAACTTCCTCACTGGAGCTTTAAACACACAAGGAAGAGGAGCAGATCATTTAGACCATGTGTTCCACACTGTCACCATAAAGGATATTCCTCTTTAAAAATCACGCATGGACAGTTTATCACTCTTCACCCTCCGTTTGTCTGTTTGTTTCCCTCCGTCCTCAGATGAATCACACTCTGCCGAACCGTCCCCCCAGTCTCTGTCAGGGCTAAAAATAGCTCCAGTGGTGTTGTTTATGAACGCAACTCAATTTGGAGTCAGGCAAATCAAAGTTTCCGTTTCCATGGTGACCGCACTTGTGCCCTACTTTTTCTCCAGGTTGTACCATTAGTGCGGGGCAGCAGTCTCACTCTGCAGATGTTTGTTAATGAAGCAGTATGTTATTATTTTCACAAGATTACATCATATTACACATTTGCTGGATATTTTTGGTAGGAATGCCTTCTTGAACTCTCACTAAGTACCAAATAAGGTGCAAAAGCAGGAAGATAAACTCAATTTTTACCATGTGAGGGAGGTTCTGCATAACACGCTTGATTATATATATAAAAAAAGCAGAAAGATAAGCTGATAGAGGCGTTTTGAGGGGTTAGACGCAGCTTCCTGTTGTTCTGCACATGAATGTCAGCTGTAGTCATTGTCACTTCAAGGTAAAACAATATGTGCCAAGGTTGTATTTGTATGAAAGACTTTGGAAAATAAAGCACTGTATTCCAGCAGAACAACATTTAGTAATCATGACGTCCTCTCCAGGAATAGATTGTATTCATATAGCTGCTGCTGTCGTATAAGGAGGAAACTGCTGATTACAGGCTTCAGTCCAAACTACTGTTTGCCTTCTTTCTGGGCAAGTGGAGCTGCTGCCTATCAGACGTCTCCATCTGTCTCCATAAACCCGGCGGTCCTTTCCTCGCGCTCCGCCATCCAGCATTTCTCACCGAGCACAACAGACCGTCCATTCACACAGACGGGGGCTGAATCGCATTAATCTTACTTATTCAGACAACATTAAAGGGAATAACTGCGTTTATCTGAACATACTTGAACCCACGGGGTATCTACAAGTACATGGCCAGACTCTGAGAAAGGCTGTAGCAGTTATTATTAATCTGGATGAATCTGTTCCGTGTACTAAGTTTTTCTCGAAAGCTGAGATATAACCTGTGCCAGGAAAGGAGCTACAGGCTGGAATCAAACCATACATGAGGTTTAGAGACCCTGCACTAGGGCTGGGTAATATGGCCTCAAATCAATATCACGATATATTGAGCAGCTCGCCTGAATAAATTGACGATAACTACTCCACAAGCTGCTCACCCCCTCCCACATTAACTTCGTCTACTTCAGCTGTGACAACTTTTGAACCGTCCTCCATCTCCTCACCAGTCTTTCCCTCTTTGTTACCGACTGGATGGGATGAAGTTAGGTCTCTGATGTAGGACAGCCTCTTAATGGGACATGAGACCATAGCCTACCTCCACACATCCAAAACCAACTCTTATTTATTCATTTATTTTTGACACCAAATATACAAAATGACGACGATTATTGTTGTAACTTTCAGTATTGGTACATTTTCAGTTCAATCGGCAACCTCTACCCTGCACATCTATCTTTCAACAACTCTCAGACGACTTGGTAGAAAACTCAAACATCAATTTGACTTTGGGCGACCACCATACATGTGCGGCTAATCGGACTGATGTCTGCAGAAACCACATCACAAACACTCACTGACTTAAGGGTGTAGGGAACAACAGAGTTGTGCACAAAAAGCGAGCGTGAAAGAGAGAAAGCAACCAAAAACTGGAACTCCTTAAAAGTACAAGTGTCGTGCAAGTTCCTGGACGGTGGCAGCAAAATCATCTGCAGTGAGAAGACTTTGGTTTATACTGTTAAAATGAACCTGCAAACTGTTTTAAAATGCAAAATAAACATGCAGGTTCAAATGCAACTTCAAAAATCGCTCCATGCTTGTCAATCTCAATTTTTTGATCATCATCTAATCAGTATCAAGAAGGAGTGGAAACTATTCATACATTTATAACCTTGTTTTTTTAAGGTGTCATTTCCAGGTCCAGAGCTGCTGCTAACGCTGCGACACAATTTCCAACCGTTGTTTTCTACATTTTCTTTTTAAAGTGACATTGCATGAGAGCAAATATGAACATACAGAGCATTTTAAAACAGACGTAATGGTCACTGTTCAGGGGAGTGGAAGAGCCCCAGGGTAGTTTTCATGATAGCAACAGTAAGTGCTCTTAAATAGAGGTCAGGAGCACTGCCAGGACAAGAAACAGGAAGGACACGGAGAACAGCTTTCCAGGACACGGCTATACATGAATCCAGCACTGAGGTGGATTTACCAGGTTGTCATCTGTGATGTCCATCAAGTCTGAACCTTATTTTTCAGCTGCAGCCTGCACAGACTTTGTAAATGTCACCTTCACTCTCGTCTTGAATGTTTCTCTAACTTTACAGAAAATGAAAAGAAAAGGCACGGCAGCTTTGTACGCTTGCTTAAACAGCAGTTATGTAACGTTATTGTCTTTGCAGCTCCCCTCCCTGAAGCGTCCAGAAATCTTCAGGAGGAAGGAGATGAAAGCTTGGCAGTTGTAATACGCGGTTATTAATTTAACTCTGAGCAAAATGTTTTATTTCTCTGATGTTACAGAGGGATCGGCGGACTTATGACAACCACACAAAACAAACTGCAGCACAGCAAAGAAGCTCCTGGACTGTTTCTGCTGTCCTCTAAACATTCATATCTGAATATCTGAACAAAAGCTTTGCATATGTTTCATTTATGGCCTTAGAAATGACCCAAAGTGCCCAAAAAGCCTGTTTAAGCTGTAAGAAGAACATGTTTGGCACCGTCTCTCAGCTCTGAATGATTGATCACTTAATGAAATTCAAATATAGATACGCGTGTAATAGATTGAGGCACCCAAATGGAAGATTGACAGAGATGAACATGTACACTGACAGCTCCACAGTCGATAAGAGGAGAGGTAAAATAGCTTGAAGGGAAGATGATAGACAGCCTCTCTGGACGGCTATAAAGGACCCATGCAGGCGACCCATGGGAGACGCTCATAAATGGCTGCTGTGATGTTGTAAAGGGCAAAGTAGCAGCGTGGGGTGAAGAGGGAATCATAAAAATTGATGCTGCAGGTCCCCGGAGGATCACTGGCTGGCTCAGAGAGCCTGATCTGGGAATACAGAGTCCATATAAAGCTCCAGCCTGGAGCACTTTAACTTTTCCTGAGTTCACTGTAATTTCATGGTTGTAAGGCAGCTCCTTTATTCAGGATTATAAACATTTGAAAAAAAAACCTGAGCACAAAACAGTAACAGGAAAAAAGTCAGTTATTAAAAATTTAAGAAATTGCTAAGTAGTGAGGATAAATTAAAATCTTCAGTTTAATGTGATTTATGATTATTTTAAGACTAAAGTCTGATTTTACAAGACGGGACTCGATCTGATCCCATCTTGATGTTTGGTCTTTGTAATGAAGAGTACAGTCTAGACCAGCTCTTATGTAAAATATTTAAGGGAATGTTGATTGAAGACGGCGCAGAAAAATGACGTGAAAACGCACAAAAAGCTGAGTGAGAGAGACTTCAACCAAAGTGAAGAAAACAGACACAAAAGCAACCAAAAACCACAACATGGTGTGGGCTTTGGTTGTCTAACTGTCTCCACACACCAAGCGCAAGCAAAATCATTTTTGCGAACGAATTACATGATAAGTCAACGCAAAGACGTGATCAGACACTCTACTACTCTGGCAGAGCGAATGACGCGAATTGGGCGGAAGGTGAAAATGTCTCAACTTGAGCGGATATTGGCGCCGCGATAACTACTCTGGATGATGGTTGTCAAGGGACATATGAAAACGAACGGTTGTTCACTGGTATCTAACATGGAGTACAAACTGATCACTTGATCCCGCCGGTTGAATTGGCAGGGATTACCGTTGAAATTACCGTTGACGTGTGAGTGAAACGAACAATTCATTCACGCATCAAGATTCGTGCAAATTAAGCAAGTGGATGATTTAACTTGCGCTTGGTGTGAGCGCCCCATTACAGGATTACAGGATACAGGCTAAGAGTGAAAAAAATTTCGACAGAAAAGTTTCCAAAAGAAGATTTGACAGTTTCTGCTGATATTTTCAGGATTTAGTGAAAATGCAAATATCCTGACTTTACTATAAATTAAAATCTTAAGTTTAATGTGATTTATGATTATTTTAAGACTAAACTGTAAATAAAAATGTTAATTTGACTCCTATTTTGGGTAATTGGAATACTGTTGCCATGAAAACACTGATAATCATTGGGATTTGGGGGCTAAATTTTGGCTGTATGAATAAATAACTTTAATCGATACTTAGCAGAGACTTGTTTGTGTTTCTGGTTGATGGCTGATTTAATAACTTTTAGATTTGACCAGATTTCCTCATATTTCTGACTTGAAGACCTTAATATTTGGTAGAATAAAATGGGGAAGTGGGAAATTTTGAAAAAATCCCGACAACCATGTCTAATAATCAGGGCAGCAGCTATTAAGACAGAGGGTAAAACTGAAATAGATCACAAAAACCTGAGCTTTCCAGAGGCGTACCCTCATTTACCAAACTAAACCCACACTAAAATGATCTAACCCGACATCACAAGGTCTCAGAGTCTTGTTTGTTGTAACACACCACTGTTATTTTCTTTCTTTGCTCCTCCTGAGCTGCACAAAAGACCCTGTAATAACCAGCTGTCACCAAGTCCCACTGTAAATCCCAGAGCTGCTGCTGCGTGCGTTATCAGCCGAGTGTTTTTTCCTCCTGTCCAATTATCGACGTCTGTTTTTGAGCGTTTTCCAGATAAAGGTCAGGAACACACCTACCTGAATGCATTTGTTATCTGCATGACCTCATTTGTGAACTTTCTCACGTCTTAATCCATGTCTAGACATAAACATATGCAAACTCGTAGTGTAGCACCTCTAATGTGACAATTAAAGTAACGCTGTGAGGAGAAATGAAGATCGTTGGTCGTTTTGAGCAAATTTACCACATTATAACACGGGAGAGGAAACAGTCATTTAATTATGAGGCTTCCAGGCTCTGCAGTGTAAGAATGACTGAGCGCGTCAGTCACTATCGGCTCCTATTTAGACACAGGGAAGGATTTTTAATGTAATCTGCACACTGTTGGAAACAGCTGGGATTGCTGATAATAACCACAGTTATAGTTCAGCTGTGGGCTCTGTCAATGAGATGTTAGAGTGTGATTTTGCGTTATTATCTGTGCAGAAATCCCTTTCTCTGTGCATGAGCCAGCCACATTCATCATCCGATCTCTCCCTCTCTGTTGTCTTTCCTCATGCAGCTCTCAGAGGGGAGGGGGGGACCATGTACTAAGTGGAGTCTGCTGTCAGACGAGGGACAGCAGGACCACATTAGAGTTCTCATTATTCTGAGTCTTGGCCTTTTCACGAAGAGAGGCGGGAGAATGTACAATTACTAGGAAGACGAGAAGCTGTAATGAAGACATGAGAGCGGGTAAGGCGTCCGCTGAGGTGAGCGTGACGAGTCAAAGAATTCGTGTTTAAAGACCTCTGCAGAAAAGAGCAGGTGAGGCTGGAGGACTTAGTAGGCGACTGTTAGTCATAAAAAAAATCAAGGTTTAAAAGAAGTAAATACTTTTTATGACAGAGTATTCACTTTCGTATTCAGGGCTCTTATCTTCATTCGTGCACAACACTAGAAAATGGAGATAAAGTTTTTCTCTAGGGTGCATAACACTCCACTATAACCAGCACATGCATGTGGAAGCTAACCTGACGACCGGAGGTGCTAGTTCTGCTAATGCTATGAACCACTTTGGCCTTCTTCGCCTGCAGACTCTGTGATTCAGTGTTCATTGGTGTTGGATAAATCCATTTTGACTGTTTTATGAGCGCTTTCTCACCTCCACGCTGAGGTCAGTTGCTTCAGAGCGTCGCCAGTGTCTCTATTTTCAGGTAGATTTGATATCTGATGTTCACAGTCAGTGCTTTAAAAGACAGTTTCAGAGTGAGAGCTGCTTATTTCTGTTATTTATAGTGAAGAAGGAATGAAAAATCAGGGGGTTTTGGACTCTTGGTGTATCGTATCATCTCTGGAATTTATGTACCTCAGATCTTGGTGTCGGATCTGTAACTCTAAGAAAGAGTCACTATTAGCACATCGCTCGAGTAAATTCAAAGACAGTGATTCAGATGTTCTGTTGTCCATGTATAGGGATGCACGATTAATTGATTTTAAATTGTAATGGGATCATTTGATTATGACGATGTTAGAAAAATTAAAATCTTCTTCTGTCTTTTGTTGCTTTCCCTCTGCAGCGTTACAGCGCCACTTACTGGCTTGGCATGTGCACTACATCGTTTTCAGTGGTTTCGTTTTGAGATACGATAGAAAAACTTATTTTTGAAGAGACGTTTGGTGAAGTTGTCACTGACTAAAAAACCCTTAATCGAAAATCGAGTTTTCAGGGATTTTATTTTTAGCCCAAATTGTGCGCCCCTAACCATGTATAAAATTTACCGGTATTTAAACCACATATTGCTTAGTGTCACACCGCTGCATCTGTTTTTTTCTGCACTTTTATACCGTTTGTGCAAATGACACTCCATATTGGATTTGTGTGAATCATACGAGTTTAATACTCCAGTGTTATATGCATCCTTGTATTTTCTCATTTATATGCTCCGGTGTGTGCTAATGTCAATGTGTATAACCTGAACGTGCGATCATGTGCACCTATGTAAATTTAGAACTACATTGGTACAAGGTCTCTCTTTGTGTTAATGAAAGAGCACATGTAATTGCATGTGTGGAAAGCAGAGATAGCCTTTTGTGTCATCTGTTCATGAAACTGACTGCAGCAGTCAGACTCTATACAGCCGGCTGATTGCCTCTGGCCGTCCACATTAACGAGCCGTTTACATGCGTTAACACCAAAGATGACGAGCTAATGCACCGCATCATCCCTCACTGTGCGTTACATCAAGAGGAACCCCGTCTGATTGTCCCTGCAGGGGCCCTCAAACGCACATTTAATCACCATCCAGGGCGGCATTTAAAGACTGCGACGGTTTTTTCTTATTTACAATCAGGATTTACTTCGGTGCCACAGAACACATAACAGCTGATGGATATACGTTCTGATGGGGCTGATTAAGCTCCGTGCAGAAACTTGAGCAGAGACGCTTTCAATGAAAGTGTCTGTCATGTTTGCCTGGAGAGCAGGAAAACTGCTTTGCATTTTCATCAGTGAGCACACACACATGAATGAGTCGGAGGCCCTCCAGGATTTCTGTGTGTTAATGCAAGAAAAATGTAAAGCTCCCGATCTTGTTCTGTACATGCCATGACTGTTTTTTTCCATTTTAAAACTTACTTCTGTCTCCTACAGTCAAATATGGAATATTTGTTATTAAAATGATTTGAAAAGGTAGAGCTGGGCGATATGGCCTCAAATTAATATCACGATTTATTGAGCAGTTCACCTTGATAGCGATAAGTGGGCGATAACTACTCCACAAGCTGCTCACCCCCTCCCACATTAACTTTGTCTAGGGCTGCACAATATATCGTTTGAGCATCGTCATCGTGATGTACGTGTGCGATAGTCACATCGCAGATCCTGCGATATAGGAGGTGAATGAACTCATTTCATTTCAAGGGTAGCTGATTGAGATACACTGCATGTGACTCTGCATGTGCCGTGCAGCGATCCACCAATCACATTCGTTCTTTACTCAGTTGTCAGTCAGACTACCCTGCCAGGCGTCAATCAAAATCAGAGAGGAGGAAACCACGGCCTGCACACAGAGTGAGTCGCTGACGCTGCTGGTGTTGTGCGGAGAAACGCATGAACACTTCGAATTTTAAATTGTACATTTCCGTGGACCACTCTACTGTAAGCGGTGCTCGTTTTGTAAGGTGCATGCAATTCTCGGAGGGCATGCGCACAACACCGGTAACAACAACAACGACTGCAAAATGAGCAACAAACAAGAGAAAACCACAGAAGATGAAGACTTGTTGCCAAAAAGAAAAGGAAAGTCAGTTATCTGGAATGATTTTAGTTACAAGAAGGATTTGTAAATTCGTCTTGTACATGCACTTTTCGACAAACATCTCATTGTGACTCCTTTAATCTACATTTATCACTGCATAGCTGTTTCTTTATGTGTTTTCTTTATTATGCTTGCCTGACACCAGTAACATGCATTAATAGTCAGTCTTCTTGCTCATAGAGTCTCATTCGCTTTCATATCCTAATGTCAGTCCGTTTTACTCTAAATAAAAAACTCCTCATGGGAGCTTTAATTGTTAATATGTTGGTAATGAAAAATCACCTGCAATAATGGACTTAATCTTTTGCTTTTTATGCAAAAAGCTCCTTTGAATTATGCAGCTGCAAAATGAGAACAGCCGAAATCCCATCTGGAACAATCAGTGCAGTTATCCTGGAGCAGGGTGAATGTTCAGCTCCTCCATGAATATAAATCCAGTCTAAATACGGGTTGAGACTCTGATGTCCTTCTTCCACTTTCCCTTCAATGCAGCTAAATTTAGTCGATTGTATAAAGAGGCTCTCTGACACAGACAGACCTCCATAGATCCCCCAACCACTCTAAAAGTCATTGAGTGTTCATTTAAAAGTTGATTAATGTTAAATGAGTTTAAATGTGACGGAGGATCAATCCCTGTGAAAGCAATCGACCGCCCTGTGACACAATTGGACACTCAGTTGTACAGGATGAATGTCCATCCTGAGCCTCTCGCTGAGACAGAAACACGGCTTTACAAATCTGTGCCGCCGCCTTTTTAATCCATCTTCCTCACTCTGCTGATTTACATTAACGCTGATGTTTTCAGTGTGCACGGAAACGCTTCATCTGACTCCCTGAAATGCGTTATTTCACATCCTGCTCAAGGACCCTTAAGTGGAGCACAAAGACGGTGAACCTGTCTGCGGGTCAGAGTGCAGTGAGTCCTTGCCCCCAGCGTGACACTGCTTGTTCATTCAAGGGTTAGGGACGCTGAGCACCGCAGTGAAACGGAAAAGCAGTGTTTCACTGTTGAATAGCTGATTAGCTGCAGCAGGAGGAGGAGGAGGAGTGTGAGCTGAGGGTCAGAGCTGGCAGGAAAAAGTCAACTCTACGGTCAAAACGTGACTAAAATATGGTTCATATTTATATTCAAAAAGGACCGGAGAAGTTGATCTCAATCTATCATGAGAAAACAGAAAGTCTCCCCAGATATCATCAGTATGAGAATTTCAAAACACATTCATGCACTTTTTTATTGCATAACTGAAGGCTGCAGACTCTGCTGCTCAGATCCATGTTTTGATTCAGATTGAAATCTAAAATCTCCTCATTTGCGAGTTTTGTCTTTTTTATTGCGAAATTTAAAATCTTCTCCATCTTAAATGTAGGTCATGGGAAACTCAGTGTTATCCAGTTAAATCTCATTTTGCAGACTTTACTCAGAAACAGAAAATCTGTCGTGAGGAGTCTGGATCTTCAGCACGATCAGGGTTTTGTTTGTTGCGATTTTGGTTGATTGCATTTTTCTCTCTGGGCAAAAGAAGGTCTCATGGCATGACATCCTCTGACCCCGTCTGCACTCAACTGACAACTTCTATTTTATCTTAGAAACTTCTTCACACTGTCCTGCAAAGGCTGATCAGCGGTGAGATTTCTTAACTTCCTGGATTGCATCAGACGTGAGTAATCCAACCTCAGCTCAACAACCAAGAACTTACAGAGGTATTTCGTCTCTTGAGGCAAACCTAACAAAGTTTGCATTTTGCCTTTTTTTTTTTTTTTTTTACAAATCTGAATCATTGTGTTACGTGATAAAATAAATGTACTGATAAATCCCACTTGAAAGAGTGACTCTCAGACTGGAGTGGTTTAAAACTTACCACTGGCTCCTGAAAACCCCAGAGAGTCTAACCCAGTTCGCTGATAATGGACAATGATAGCTGGTGGATCTTGAGTTTGCTTTTATGAAAACTCAAGGGTCAGAAGCTCCAGCAGTGGAGTAGCAAAGTGGAGAATTCACGATTGATTCATGGTGCAAAAGTTTGATTCTGCAGGGTTTCTCTTAGCTGCGGCAGATGGCCCTCTACCGTCGAGCCTGGTTCTGCTCGAGTTTGCTGCCAAAAAGAAAGTTCCTCCTTGTCACCGTTGCCAAGAGACTGGCAGACAAATTATATAAGAAATAATACAGTTGAAGCCGGTTATTGAAGGGCAACAACAACACAGTGTGTGTCTAACAGTACACACTAATAGTGCCCATTGTCAGTACGGTATATAATAGTAATCATGTCGGTCACAAAGGGATGTCTCAGATGGTTCTAGGACTGATGTTTTGAAAATGATCGTCTGTAACTCACAATCTATTCGAAGGAGCATAATTATAATTTCAAAATAAAAGCACAATCTTTCAATACAGGAAACAAAGCAACGTAAACCCAATACAGTAAATATATAAAAATAAAAGCCTCAGAAAGGATCATTTTATGAGGAAATCTTCTCCACAAAGGTAAACAGAAACTTGGCTGACCAACAAAAGTGAGGTATGGACGATGATGTGAGCAAATCATTCGAACATTTTAGTCAAGATTATGAAGTAGTGTGTCTCTTAATCCTTGTCTTGCCTTTCCTCAGTTTGACTAATTGACAACAATAAATATCATTATCATGGATTTATTTTAGCCACGTTTATCATGGGGTGGAAATTTGGACGACAGTCAGCATTTGATACAGTAGCTTGAGCAGGCGTCTTGTGTACAGAAGCTTCAACCCCTGACACACTGGTCATAGGTTCAACTCCCACTGATGGTGCTGTTTGGTCCATGCTATCTCCAACTCTCTGAACCCATATTTCTTGTCTTGCCTTGGCTGTGCTCTCCAATTGAAACAGGAACGCTCCAAAAAGGTATCTCAACAAGAAAAACTTTTTTTCCAGCAATTACCGAAAGACTCTTTCACTGTCTCTACTTCCACAACTCCTCAAGTCTTGTTTCATCACATAAAAGGTCACAAAATTTCACAGGATTTTAATTCATGAAGGAAGCCTTGACTCCATTATCTGCACAAAAGCTACGCAACACCTTTACAAGAAACTTACCTGGTCTTCAAAAGACAAGGCTTGTCCCACGTCTCGAGGGAACCCATCGATCACGATCCCATTGGCGTCTGGGATCTTCATGATCTTCTGCTTGATCTCGGTTATTGTCGTCTCCTGAAAAACAAAGAAATGATTCATAATTACGATCAGTCGACGCCTCCATTTGTGTTTAAATGTAAAAAAAAAAACAACCACAGGATCTCTACAGCGTGAAAACAAACATCCCTCTCAGTTTACTGGACCTCAGCCGTTACCCTGATGCTTCTTTTTCTGCCTTTCCAAACTCACATTTGCATGAACCGCACAGTTGGTTTTGAGATTGCTGCTGCAGACAACAAATGTAAACAAAAGTCGTGTGAAGTAGTTGAGTTAATGTTGCTGTAATTTCCTGCAGAGAGGTGGGTTTATTAGATTCATTGGAGGATTCCAGGATATGATTAACCTGCTTATCCAACATATCTGCATGCAGCAGAACAAATGTTTTGACTGCACTTGAGGCTACAGAGTGCCAGCATCCTTTAGCATCAATTACTTCCCCATGGCTGGAGGAGGTCAGCATGTTCTGATGTGTTTCTGCGGGCACAATGCATCATACGATACGGCAGAGATACGTGAGCAATGCCCTGTTCTAAAAATAACTCCTATCGCCAGCCGTCCCCGACGCTGAGTAACACAGATGTTTAATTTCTCTCCATACGCAGAATAAAAACAGCGGGCCTGCGGACGACCGGGAGATTACACTTCAGATGGATTCTACTGTAGATAGCAGTACCCATGTGAGATGAAATGAGAAAAGCTAATCTGAGAAAAGCCGTCTGATCCATTGCATGGCTCGATGCTGAGCTCTCACAAGAATGCCAGGCATCAGAAGACAATCATCTCCGACTGTCTGAGAGATTACCCACCTATCTTTAACACCACAGCTGACAATCATCGCCGCAGCTACGTCCAAGTACCTCACCAGTTCAATCGTTCACTTCTCCTGGAAAACATGCTGTGGCAAACTCACTGGAGAGGACCACACTGAAATGTCCACACCTGTGGATTATCATTTCGCATCAGTACCGTCAGGCAGCTCAAATCATGTGAAACGGTGTTTACGGCCTGTTTTAAGTGTCTGAGGCAGCAGCGTGTGGTTTTTAGAGAGTGGAACAGAAGAGACCGGCTTTAAGTACCAGCAAACAAGCAACATGTGGAGGCATTGATCATGGGTCGCATCAGGGTGTGCACAGAGATACAGGACAGATCAAGCTGTTCGTGTAATTAGAGTCAGAGCATGAAAAACAGAGGACAGAGTGAAGGTTTATCTGGTCTCCTCACGTTGACATGAAACACTATAGCAAACTCCTCTTATACGTTTATATTCTCTTACTCTTTCCCTCTCAGTCTAAGATTGTCCCAGAAAAAAAATAGATGCAATCGTCAATGATCAACGAAGACAGACCCTTTAATAAGTATTATGTTGTACAGCTGGTTTGATGTTTATCTTTAAATGTTGGAATGATGTAAGAAATCATTAAAAATAAGTTTTCTACAAGACACAGCAGAGAAAGATTTATAGTAGCTGTCCTTTTAAGGTTCCCCAGCATTCCAGAAGCCGGCTTACTGGAAGCCTCCTCCACTGTTGCCATGCCGCAAACTTGTTTTAATGAGTTAACTAACATTTCTCCTTTTTATATGAAAATAGACCCCAAAATTGACTCTGAGATTGGAAACTGAGTTTGAAAAGAATGCAAAGTGTGCTCTTTCAAGAAAATACATCAATTTGTGATGTCATGAATTGGGTAAATCTCATGCCTCTTCTCATGAGATTTATCTCTGACTTTGAAACTTTCCTCCTGTTTATTGATATCTGTACAAGGGTGACCATACTTCCTCTTATACCCAGACATGTCCTCTTTTGGGGGGGCTGTCCAGGCTTGTCTGGTTTTGTTCAGGGAAGTTTATAAAATCCTTCAAGTGTCTGCGGTTTTGTACGGAAGTTTCAAGTTTGTGTCATGTGGATTTACTGAGTTAGAGGGGCACAAAAGACACTCGATCCGACACGAAAAACTCTCAAAATTAACATTGTGCGACTCTGTGACTCTGAAACGTATGAAAATTGGTCAGCCTAATCTGTACTTTACAACTATCACTGCTAATGTAGCTTGAGCTCTGCTGAAAAGGTCACCGGCAGCAAGATGACCGATATTTCCAGAAAAAAGCTACACATCTGCATAAAATGGCACATTTCTGATCACAGTGAAAGTTGTCAAACAAGGACACAGTCTGAACCTCTGAAAACAAGCCCAGTCTTTTAAGATTCAGTAACTAATTACTTGGAAAATTCAAATTCCCATCACAACAGTTATTTCTTTTACAAGTAGTTGTTTCATAGTCAGTATATTAGGTCCACCAATGCGCCATTTCTGCTGCGTCACAGCGGATGTTTGAAGGATCCTCTTAAAGCATCCAAACATAAAGATTTTTCCACAGCCTTGAGATCCTCAATCTAAAGTGGACTCTGAGCTGTCTGAGTCCATCTCAAGAGGAGGCTGAGGGGATTTTTGAGGGAACAGAAGTTCAGAAACATCCAGAGTCACATGACCTCGCAGAGAGTAACGGCCATGAGGCAGGAACTTCCAATGATTGGTAGCTGGCTGAGAGGCAGCGATATGAAGAACTGTGTTTGCTGCATTTTGATTTATTTGCAGCGTGTAGGAAGAAGCACGGCTAACAGAGTTAGAGAGCCGAGGTTTACGAGGAGGAACATCTTCCAGCCTGCTTACAGGGAGAAATGCTTGAATTAATCTCATGACATAAACGCAGAGATTTATTTTATTAATTTAGTATTGAACGACAAAGTCTGCAAACAAACCAACTGCAGTTTCCTTTTCCCTGCCCACTAATCTGTTTTCCTAAACTAACCAAACCTGGAAATAAAACGCCCAACAGCCACAACTCACTTAATAATACCCAGTGTGCCTCAGCTCAGCCTGCCCTGCTGTTTATCACAACAGACGTCCAGGAAAAGGCCTGAAGCCAGAGCCGGTGTTTGCCAGACGAGGCAGGGATGAGAGTTGATGAGGCAGATAGGTATCGAAGGAAATTCAAGCTGAAGCTGCGAGTCACGACGCAGAGAACCTTGGTATAAAAATCCTGTACCTTGGGGTTTTGATTTAGTTGGAAATTTATCGAAGCTAACAGACTGACCCTCTACATTCACACTGCTGACATAAGCGCTCCTCTACCGACTCCTACAACTCAGTTAGCACCAGCTGGGGTCTCAACATTGGAATAAATCAAGTCTGTACATTTGAGACCCAATATGAGCCAGTAATATTCTGTCTCATGATTTGATGAATGTTTTATTTTAAGGTCGAGTAAATGAAGTAGTTTCCCAGTAGTATTTTAATTTCAGCCCTAATGTCAGTGTGTTTTATTTCTCCCACAAAGACTTAATTACATGTTTCAAGGGTTGACTGATGTTATCAAGAAGGTTCAGAGACATGAAAAAGGAAATAAAAAGAGTTTTAATGACAGAAGAGGAGAAAGAAAAAGCATACACTCGCTGGTACCAAAAATGTGCAGCAGAACCGAAGAACGACCCCCTGATGCTGACATGGCTAATTGATACCTGACAAATGGCAGCAGCAGTAAAAGCTAGTACGTCAGTTATAATGAGCTGCTGACAATCATGCAGTGAGTCATGGGTTCAATACAACTTTCTTCTCCAAAGGTCGTCTTGAATGACTGTGACGCACTTTAACCTCATCTAATTTCTACTCTAAGTTAGAGATGTGACCTGAAAATTGCTGTTAATAATAATAATGATAATATAATAATATGCATTGCAAGTATCACTGTCATTTTCCACCACACGTAGTTATCATTTTTGTGCAAATAGCACGTAAACTTAACCCAAATTAGCATCTTTGGATGTATTGGTCCTGGAAACAGAACATGCCTTGGCATTAAACCAACAAAATCGCAACCAAAAGTCAGGAGTCCAAGGCCACAGAGATGAGCACTTAAAGGGATATTCCGGCATAAGATTAAGTCATGGCCAAACACACCGTAACACCGAGTTAGCCACCCCCTCGAGAGATAAATCTTGCCGACTGCTTGCTTCTCTAGTTATACCAACTTTAGTGATGACCACACAATGGCAAAACACAGCGGTCTATGTCTCCATGCGCACACCTCAACCAAAAAGCCACTCTATGGCCACAAATAATCCTCAGAACAGCACCTAACTTCATCAACGGTACATATAGAGTCCCAGCCATCATACTAGCCACCAAACATCTTTTTAACTTTGTCTAATTTCTTTAGCAAAGAGACTAAACACGAAATGCAATCAGAAAGACAGGCTGTGGCAGAAGAAGTGCCACGTCTGCAGTGCACATACAAGATACACAGTAACTCTGATTGCATTTCCATGATGTAATAATCATAAATGTTCTTCCTTGAGCTGCGAAACTCCGCTGAACTAGGCTATTTAGTTGCGGTTTCAGCGTGGAGACGTAGACCACTGTGTATTGCTATTGTGCGGTCATTACTAAAGTTGGTATAACTTGAGAAGCAAGCCGTCGGCAACAGTCATCTCTCGAGTGGGTGTCTAACTCGGTGTTACGGTGTGTTTGACCCTAGCTTAAATTTATGCCGGAATATCCCTTTAAGTTCCTCTGCTTTTTACACATTTAAACACATGCAACAACACTTTTCCTCAAAGGAAAGTATCTGTATTTTTCATTTTGGCTGATATAGTAAAAATGGAGTATTTAATGGGACAGAGGGCTTGGAAAGAAACTAGCAACATGTAGTTGGATGTGCACTAATCCACTTTGTGCCATGCTTTATTGACCGTGTGTTTAATATCATTTTAAGAGGGCCCTAATGGATGTTCAATCTTTATTCCAGTTTTTAGCATCCTTTTAACTGTGGCTGCGGATGTCTTTTAATGTTTCCTCTAATTGCAGACTCTAAGGAGCTTTAACCTTCAGTCGCATGGACTCACTTTGGAGATTACAAAACTGGGATTAAGGATCTCAGCTGTGGTAATCTTTGGGGTCAAACTTTCACATCCCTTAATCAAACTCACTTTACCTCTTTGACTTTATTACCTGTTTCCATCACTGTATTTCTTTTTTTCCACATTTTTCCCGACACGTGTGTTTCTCATTGCTGATTCCCTGTTGCTTTCATTGCCGTTCGAACCTCCTGCTGTTCCTGAATATGCAGATTTATGTCACGGTTTTAATCTTAATTTCATTCCGGTGAAATTGTGACATGTGAAGGCATCATTTGCATTTTCTATACTGTGTTTGAATGAATGCAGCACAAACAAACGGCAGGGGGTCTGAGTCTCATTTTCTTCACAAGCAGAGTCATTATCCATCACATGAGACGGATAAGCGTCCCTCTCTGCTGCACGCCTGTGATTCGGATGCTGCTAATTAGTCTCTTGTTACACACATGCTGTGATAATGACCTGCAAGTGACTGGACACACTGCACCCATCTTTCCTCTCATTTCACACACACACACCCCTTTTTCCTCCCCTCTCATCTGTTTCTCTGATACCTGCGGTGCCAGCTCTCCGTTGGTGATGATTTTGGCGATGAGGCTCCACTTCCTGTTGCTGGTGGCGTTGTGGATCATCTTCTTCCTCAGCAGCTCGCCCACAGACACGTACTGGAAGCCATAACGCTCGGCAATCTTCAGGCACTGAGTTCCTTTGCCGCTGCCAGGGCCACCTAGACACAGACAGAGGGAGAGAGAAAGAGGGGAGAGAGGGAGTCGGTGATGTTTTGGGAGATTTTTTGTCGTCTGTGCGAAATGTGTCTGTGTGAGTGTGAAACATTTCATGTGTGGGTGTGTGAGCGTGGGCGCGTGCTTGCATCAGGGGAGAGAGAAACCCAGACTATGTGAGACTCTGTGTGTGTGTGTGTGAGAGAGGCTGGTTGTGACTGTGTGTTTGTGTGTGTCTCTCTTTGCGCGACCGTGGGTTCAATTCTTTGCAGGGGAGGAGGGCAGGTGGGTTGCAGATGAGACAAGCAGGTACGTGTGAACCTCCTACATGTTCTGACAAATGTTTTTTCTCTCTGTCAACTCGGAAAAAAAGGTGTAAGAGGAAGAAAACAGGAAAAAAAAACACAGTGGATCATTATAAAAGCATCAATGATGTCTGGCCTCGTTTTAATGTGGGAACAAATTAGTTTCATTAGTCAGTCTTTGTTTATATAGCGCCACTCGTTTACAAAGACCAAGTATGAAGATAGGATTGGATTGAGTCCTATCTCGTAAAATCAGACCATCTTAATCCACCAGGTGAGAAAAACTTTGCAGCATTTGAGCAGCAGTGATCTAGAGAAACCTACAGGATGAGGGAGCTCAGGGACTCCAGTTTTTCCCCGAGCCTTTTCACTTTGGCAGGGGGGCAGAAGACGTATGACGTAGACATACGTCACCCCGTTTGACGTATGTCTAAGTGGTATGGGGTGGCGGGAGATGAGCCAGCGCTGTTTTCAGGGCTGGGAGAAATACTGAACCATACTGCACAAAACTGGCAGGGTAAGAGCGGCAAGTGCTTGCGATCAGAATTCCAGACTCAGTGGTGCTGACATGTCACGCCTCTGAACTACGCGGCGCGACATGTCAGCAAGCGTGTACGTTGTGAGATAGAGAGAGGAGCGAGCAAAGCTTCCGCTTGTTGCAGAGGAGCGGAGAGATATATTTTTCTCGAAAGTAATGAAATGATTGCAAGCTTTAGAGTCTGAAATTGCGCAAAACTATATTTTATGGGGCCGTTTTGCTAAAGATAAAAATTAATCGTACATATTTATCTACGAATTTAGTTTCTGGGTTGGGATTTTGTTGGCAGGGCGGGGTTCCCTGCCAAAAACACTATAGGGGAAACACTGAACTCCCAGGTAAGACTGGTTAAAGACTCTGATGGGACATGATGGTTTTGGGAGAGTCACTGACCCATTTTGGCCACCCTGGTCCAAAAAGTCTGCAACAAGTTAGTCCTTAGTTTACACTTCAAGCAAAAGATATAAAAAGAAACCCAAACTGATGTATCCTGTGTTTCTGTCTACATCAAACAACAGCACCGCCAACATCTTCTGTAGCTTGGCCAAGCTTTGCCCAAGAGACCCGGAGAACAGCACTAGCATGTGTTTCACACCATAAACCGAACTCTGATAGAGAGAAGGTTAAAAGCCACAAAACTTGTCTTTAATGGCGCGAGAGAGACATGCCATTTTAGCTGTCAGTTTGTGATGAGACGAGTTTCAGTGGCTGTAAAAGCCGTCTGACAACCTAAATGCTGCTCAGCTGGCAAACAAACAGCATCTCAGTCCGGGATCTAAAGCGATCATACAGTATGTCAACCATATAGAAATTGCAAGAGGTTCAAATCTCATTCAGACAGATGTGAAATGAGTGTGGAACAAACTGTCCTAGATGATTATCCCGTCAAGCTGTCGGTGTTTGAGACATAAGAAATGTATAAGAGGCATAAGAGCGCATCCACAAATCAGGAATGGTGCTTGTATTTCATTATTGAGTGTAATTAAAGGTACTGCAAAGTGTGTCTAAAGTGGGGCTGGTGCTGCTGCTTGGGAAAAAGTCTTAAACAGTTACTTATTGTTGGTTTAATCTTTAAATTGGGGTTAATAATCACAGGATTAACTTGGAAGCAAAGCCTCAAACAGTTGTGACAGTCTAACCCCGCTCTGACCGTTTGAATCATCCTGTTTAAATGCTGTAACTGAGGACTGTGTGATCATGTAAATAACGTCGGCCTGTCAATCACACCCACTGTACGCTGCAGCTAAGCAGGTGGGCAGAGGTGTGAATGCATACACGGCTTACGCTTCTCCAGTTGTTCCTTGCCTCTGTCTTCATGCACCTGCCCTTGTCATCTCCCATGTGCGCAATCGAGTCCAACACGATGACTAGCTTTAAGTAGACTGTCAAACATAAGACTGAAGGCGTCACGCTCCTCTCTGTCAGCGGGTTTTTTGCCTCGCCGTAGTGGGACGACACATTGAATGACCTAGTTAGTTTGAACCATACCGCCATGAGAGGTGAGGTCGTTTTTGATGCTGGTGTGCTTTGTTGAAAAGAGGACATACAGGCTGGTGAAACTATCTTCAATATCCACATTATCTCTGCAGAAACAAAACAATAAAAGGCTCACCAAATATTGAGAATAGTGTTAATAGTTAAGACAGGCCAGAAAGTCAGCCGAAAGTACGTCAGCCAATATTGGCTGATATTAGCTGATCTGATTTCATTGTGGATCCTATTTAGAACCTGCCTGCTCTCCCTACCTCTGTAACATGGAGTCTTTGCTGCTGCTCTCCTTTCCTCCTCTGAAAAACCGCTTAGCATCTTGCCTCCAACCCAGCTCCTTTTTTGGCTGTCTAATTCTACCAGAATCATGCATCCTTACTGATACCTGCTCTGAGGTATGACATGGAGCCTTTGCTGCTGCTCTCGCTGCCACCTCTGCAAACTACTTACCAACCCGGCTCAACCCCAACTCTTTCTTATGCTTTGTCTGGTTTTACCAGTGTCACATGTACCGTCACAGATGCCTGCTCTTTTCTGTAAGCCGCAGTCTTTGCTGCTGCTCTCCCCACCTCCTCTGAAAACTGCTTAACAACCTGCCTCCAACCCAGCTCCTTCTTTTTTCTCTAATTTAACCAGGGTCACATGTATCTTCACTAATACCTGCTCTGTATTGTGACCTGGAGCCTTCACTGCTGCTCTGCCTGCCACCTCTAAAAACTACTTAGCAACGCGCCTCCACCCTAGATTCATCTTTTTACGCTGCCTCTGTTTTACCTGTGTTATGTGCAGTGTTACTGAAACCTGCTCCGTTCAGTCCTGTAACCAAGGGTCTTTGCTGCTGCTCTCCCTGCCACCTCTGAAACCACTAAACAACTAAGCCTAGCCGCTTTATTTTATGCCGTTTGATTTTACCAATGCCAGGTGTACTGTCACTGATGCCTGCTCTATTCTGTAGCCTAGGGTCTTTGCTGCTGCTCTTTCTGCCTATTCTACATCAACAGGAAAAGGTGGAGTCATAAATAGCACACTTGATGCACCATTGCTCCTCTCCAATCTCTGGCTGATTTGATATTTGTGACATTAAAGTATAGTCATGTTTAGATATGGTGTGTTGGTAGAAAAACTTTCTGACCCTTTCAGGGAAACTACATCTATAGCTAAGAGGAGAGAGCATAAAGCTAAGCTTTACTTGCAGTTTTTTTTTTCTTAGTGTTTCTTAAGAAAAGCATAACAGTTTTTTCACAATGTATCCGCAATATGGCTCCCGAGGGAGGAGAACAAATATCAGCTCTTTCTCTTGTTCAAACACTGAGCCAGACTGGTCGTGGTTGTGTAGGAGAGGAAGACAAACTGGTGCCAGCATCCTTGGAAAGAAGTCAAGTGCCAAAAAAATATATTTTTTGGCTCTTAGTGAAGGTTTGTTCTCCATTCTTTGTTAAGTAAGTTGTGCAAAACAAACATAAATCCAAATAACAGAGTTCTGGTTCAGCTTTCGTGTCCAGAGAGCAAGTCGAACAAGAATTTTTACAGTCTCATGTGCATTTCTTAGAATTTTAATTATTGTAAGCAGGGATGTAACCAGGTTTTAGAAATAAGAAAAAATAGAGGTTTTTCTCCATCTTCAGGGTATTAAAAACTCGTATCAAATCCAAGCCAAGCTATCTATCAGATCCTTTTGGACTGTCTATTTTTAGGTTGTTGGATTTGTCTTTTAGAAAATAGGAATGAAAACCAAAAATGAATTATTTTTGTTAAAAAAATAAAAGATTGCAAAACATTTCAGTCCTAAACCTTCATTATGCGAACAGTCTCAGTCACTGAATCGTATTGAATAGGTGTCCTTTTTACTAATTAGACAGTGTAAGGGAGTTTTGTTTTTGCTTGAGGTCTGGATCAACACTTGTCTTCTCTGTCCTCCTGCAGATGTTGGATGATGCACATAAAAAAGATGGAAAACCTCAATCTTTGTCCAATTTATTGGAATATTAGCAGTGTCCAGACCATGGTAACCTAGGTAACCTTGTAATTGGTTATGGCTATGCTTAAAAGCATTTAAAGGGAGGGATAGTATTAGTACTGGTACTTTCCCTTCATATAGATTTTAAACTTATGATTACAGTGGTCGTAAAATATCCAAATAACAGTATCATCACAGTAATATCTTTGACCTCACGTGATCGTACATTTCGAATGACATTGAGTTTTAAGATTCATCATAGTCACAGAAATTGCATCATAAAACAACAGTTTGTCAGGCTTTTATTTTGGTAATTTTGGGTTAAGTCAGCTTAAATTGTTTTATTCCCTGCGTAAAAAAATGTGCTTTTATTTTGAAGTATAAATTCTTTAACACCTTTTTGCCATGCTTTAATTTTGAATTTTTTCTGGCGCATATGCACAGGCTGTTTCATTCCTGGAGTTGTAAAACTATTCTTTTATTTTGAAAGAGAAAATTTGAAGGAAAAAATGTTCTCCTGCCCAGAGAGGCACGAGCCCTAAAGTTGTTTTTGGATTCACAATAAAACCGTTAGCTACTTCAGCTAACTCACTAGCTGCTGTTGCTGCTTCTTCGTCTCTTCTTCACTCGATATGTGGCAACCAGTGCAGAAGGACACTAACTAGGATTTCACAACATACTCTTCGAGATGCTTTCAGAAAACAGATAAAGTGATGTTTTTAGTGGTGAAAGGGAGTTACTCTAAATCATTATAAACAAATATGCACTTTATCTTGGATCTGAGTGTTTCATAATGTTCGACCCTGCCTCTTTCTCCTCCTCCTGCTCCTTCTAACCTCTTCCTGACCAAACGCATCTCTGTCAGCTTCTCTCTCTCTCTGCAAACATGACAGATAAAAACATTTGCCTTGAACCTCCAAAGGGATGACAGCTACTGCCACCCTAACACATCCACCCCTCCAAAATCTGGCACAGCGCGCTCACAGAGACAAGATCAGAACTGGCTTTGTGCTGCAAGGACAAATAACTGTCATCCACACTATAGCCACGGTCTCCACACCAGGGAGCAAAACATGCTGCCACAGAAGGCTGTCAGACGCATTTCAGGGCTCTTTTACAGACAAACCTTGAATAAAATACTTTCAGGAGGGTTTAAAAATAGCAGGGTTTCACTTTAGCTTAACCAGTGTCATCGCTCTTATTGCATGACTGATGTGCAGGATTCACAAGATTAATGAATGCATTTGACGGGCTGATACAAGCCCATCAAGGAAATGAGATTAGGAGAGCGTGAGTGTCTTACACAGAGAGTGACGTGCAACAAGATCTCCCCCGCAGATACCCACCAAGAAAGGCGGAGCTGCCATGGAAATACCAGGAAAAACACGCTGATAGTGAACCCACACAGATTCTCATGCAGGCCGTGTATTTTTAGCTCATCGCCGAGGCAAATATAAACTCCTATTTTGAATTCTTGTTGACCTTTTTATGTAAATAGATGAGGCTGCATGCATCTGCGGAGAAACTTGTACAAGTTTTGTTTACATATTTCAGAGATCTCCATGTCCTTAGCTCGTCTGGTGGAAAACAGGAGTCAGCAGGGATCCACATGATTTCTTTTAATGCAGTTTGTAGACGTAGCTAGCGTAGACGGAGCATTGGACGAATGTTGTGAATCCTAAATCTTTCTATGTCGCTGCTGCTGCCTTACTTTGTCATTTGCAGCTAGAAATGAGTCATTGCTGGGGCTCTACTCTGGTAAACAGATTTTCCTGTGGCAGCGACCCGCCAATCACAGGTAGTAATGCCTTGAAACATTTTTAGATTAAAGCTCCTGTGAGGAACTTTTAGATTGTGTCAGCTTTGGCGCCCCCTGTGGACAAAGCAGTCTTTGCAGTTCACTCATGGCTTCACTAAGTGTGTGGAACTCAAGAAATAACTTGACTCTCTCTTTCTTCACTTTAAAGTCTCTCTCCGATCATTTTTTAAACTACTTAAAGTGTAATCAGTGGTCTTTAAATTGTGATGATGAAGTTTTTAGCCAAAATCGTGTTACCTGTGTAACTTTTTCTTCAGCAGAGCTCCAGTAGATCATTAGCAATTCGTCTCTGAGTGGGCGGAGACATCACTGCTTGTCTTCACGTTACCTTGCAGCCTAACATTGCCAGTGTAGTAAAAGAAGCAGGTAACATAGGAGCTGTAGGACACTAATGTCTTTGGGGACATGATGAAAGTTAATATTATAATTAGCTTTCTTAAGAGCATTGCAATCTGCTAACGTACAGGCTGGTTCCACGATCGTCCTCTCTACTTTTCCAAGCCTGGCTTGCATAGCGGGGCTCCAGAGGGCGGAGCTTGGATTTGTGACATAGAAAATCTCACTATATCTGGGTCTGCCAGAGATTCACAGCGATTTTAATGCATAAATATTAAAAAATGCAATTTCACACTTATTTTTCTCATGATATGTCCTGTAGCATCAGAAAAATGCCATATGAACACGTAGACAACAAGAAAAACATGATTTTTACCAGAGTGTGTCTTTGAAGAGTCTATTTTGTGTTAATGTTGTGCAGGGAGACTCATAGTTTGGATGTTTGTGTATTTGTGTGTTTTTTTGAGTCCTTTACCGATGACGAGGATGACTTTGGGTCGTGGTCTGGAGGGATCAAACACCT
The DNA here is from genome assembly GCA_962446985.1 of Xyrichtys novacula. Lineage (NCBI taxonomy): Eukaryota > Metazoa > Chordata > Actinopteri > Labriformes > Labridae > Xyrichtys > Xyrichtys novacula. The sequence goes on along the minus strand of OY660877.1, from coordinate 24,949,717 downwards.
CGTACTCCTCTATGAGCTCCGCCGTCTCTGACAGGTCCGAGTCGCTCTCGATGGAAAACTGGCTGATGGGAGGGAGGCGGTCGTAGCGTCTGTAGGGAAAGTTGGGACTGTCGGGCAGCACTGTAACAGACACACACACAAACACACATGATGAGTTTTGGGTAAAGTGGTGCTCCTGAATGTTATTTCCCACAGCCTGAAGTTCAACATAAGACACTTAAAAACTTAATGAATCCACTCAATCATGCTCTGAGAGTTTGTCCGGTGTAAAATTCTGCACTGTACATCACCTCCATGTCCCTCTGCATCACCAACTCAAGATAAAGTTACACCTGTGTAATAATTAAACTGTCAGTTAGATTTTTATCTGTTTCTCCCAGTGATTTTACCGCAGCCTACTGGATCACAGCACTAATTATGAGATTTAATAAAGATACAAATCAGTCCTTCATGTTTCTCCAAGGAAGCAAAGCTGCTGTTATTCAAATACTGAACCAAATTAAATGCTGAGGATTGCAGGGCTCGCTGGAGCTAAGTTAAATCTAAAGAGGACAAAGTTTTTAATGAAAAACTATCAACCCAAACTCTCCAAAAAGTTTGATCATAGAGATGGAGATAAAATCAGGTTTTTTTGATGGTTTGTGAATCATTTAAACTTGATTTTTGTTTGAAATTCTTCAGAAGGAAAATCCACTTGAGATGTTCAGTATCGTCTTTGTGTGGATATTAATGGAAACTAGCACAAAGACACTTTTGAAACTACTTGTTTGGGGGCTGAGGAGATCAGTCTCTGGAGATGTGCCACATTTTCAAGGTGTCAAACCTGAACAGCAGACAGGCCAGTTTAGCACCCAGATTCTTGAGCTGGTCTGTGGTTTCATATGTTGCTACAGAGCCTCCAGATGAGTCCATTTCTCACGCAAAAAATGTAAAGTTTTAGATGTTTGTGCAGCATTTCCCTCTCTAACATATGATAGGAAATGTGACAGATTTGAGCTCAAACTGAGGCGAGAAATACTGATTATGAGAATTTCTCTCTCTGGTTACATAAGGCTGCAGCTCCTTGACTCTGCAGCTGACAGAGCTCTCAGGCGTCTCTGCAAACATACGCTGAGAAGTAGAAGAAATGTGAGTTCCTCGTAGCCCTCGACGCTCTTTTATCAAACTTCTCTGTGTGTTCCCGGTTGAGCTGCGTGGCTGATTTGCCTTTGAGCTTTGAAATGCAAAACACACAGAGTCATATAGCATTGCTCTGTTTTAATCTCATGTGCAAGTTTCTGCCGAGCTTCATCAAACAAAGAAACGACTGTGTGAATTCAAAACAGACCCATTAAAAATGCATCATGTAGCCTGAAACCACAGCTACATCCTCCCAGTAACCACAGTCAGGTGAATGATTACCACACAAGATGTTTATCAGCCTTGATACTTGGACTCTTCTCATAATAAGTTTTGCAGAAACAGTTTGTGGTTGTTCTGGTGTCTCTGCAGAAGCTCCTGATCCTTTTGGAAACAGGGATTGCAACAGCTGTGAAACACCCCGATCCACCAGAGAAAAACCGTCTCTCTTCTCCATGCTCTAAATGTCTTCTGCTTCTAGTTTCAAGCAGTTTTTACACAATATATCTGCTGTGGGGCTCCTGAGGGAGGAGAACAAATATCAGCTCTCTTTCCTGTTCAAACTGTGAACCAGACGGGTTGTAGTTGTGAAGGAGAGGAAGATGAACTGCTGCCAGCATCCTTGGAAAGAAGTCAAGTACTTGAAAATATATATTTTGGCTGTGAGCGGACAAGTTTCGCTTCACGCCTGATTACATTAATCAAACACAGTGGGATAAAACAGAGCTGTGCTTCTGCTTCATTGTTTTTAGTCCACAGAGCAATACTGCATACTCTAGGAGAACATAATTCAACCCCCTGCGGAGAGTAATACTATTATCTTGATTGATTTATTCACAAATTCATCCTTATTAATCAGATGGTCATTTTAGAGAGTGAGACAACCATCTATTAAATTAGTTTTGCACACCAGGATAACAAGTTTGGAGTAAAAGATGCACTTTTATCACCTTTTTTTAAATCTAAAAACTGGGCTGCATCTTCCACCAGTATACCAGTATAAAATGCAAAGAGAAGTATTGGGTAAGATTGTGCAATACGTGCAAACGCTTTGTAACTTCCATGCAGGATCACAGTGGAGGCTTCGTAGTTTCAAGGCAAAGGTGAATGAATCAGTTATTTCCTTAAGGTAAATGTTTGATTATAAAATGAGAACAGCTCAATGTTTATGCAAAATTAAAAGCAAAGTAAAATATTTATACACTTGATTAGAAAAAAATGGCGCTTGGCTTGAAGCGTGCATTTTATCAGGTGAGCTAAACCGCCGCTGCTTTTTAATAAAGGTCTCACACTTTCATCATGAAGGCAGAAGCAGATCAGTCTATCGGTGATCCCTGTTTGAGTTTCATGCATTTGCAAGTGTAATTGAAGTCTGCTGCAAGAATAGGCTGCAGGAAAATAGAATGATGATGGGAAATAGAAAATTTTCCCCGGCTGTGGGGCTTGAAAGTGGGCTGTCAGCTGCAACCTGCATATAACAAAACATGCTGTTTACCATTTGACATTTTCCCCCATACATTGTGTGAAGCTGGGATGCAAAGTAAAATGTTGATTTTGGATCATTTGACCTCTATATTTAAACAAAGAATGAGGCAAAAAAGGCAAATTAGAAGTTGGAATAATAACCTGCAATGTTTTATGAATGATTACCGTATATGCTCATTTTAAATTGAAGGCCACATTGAAGGGAACACGTTTCGAAAAAGTTGAGACAGGGGCAACAAACTGCTGGAAAAGTTGTGTATAGTGCAGAAGAAAAACCAGCAGAAACATCTCCAATCTAATTAGTCGCATGGCTGAATGTCAAAAGGACACTCCAGAGATGCTGAGTATCTCAGACGTACAGACAGGATGACGTTCTCTACTCTGTGAGAGACTGTGTTGACAAACAGTTCAACAGATTCAGAATCATGTTCATCTGAGTAAAACTGCAAAGAATTTGGGGATTTTATCATCTACAGTACAAAATATCATTAAAATATTCAAAGAATCAGGAGAAATCTTCAGGGAGAAAGACCAAAACAAATACTGTGCGGGATTTATCTTCATGCCTTTAGAGAACACTGCATTCTAAACAGACATGACTCTGTAGTGGGAGTCACCACATTGGTACAAAGTGACTCCAAATGCAGGTTAAACCTGTACCACACAAAGAGGAAATCATGCTGTAAAACTAAAGAAACCACAGTTGAACAGCCAAAGCCCATGACTGCATGGTTAGCAGACACTATTAATGTTGAACGACATATATAGATCTGTTAGTGAAACAGATGCTGTTATCGACGAGGCCTTTTCTAGGTGAGACCTTGTATTTTTCTGCAACTCTGTTCTGCATGGATTACAACAGAGAGACTTTCTTTGGCATGATGTTAAAATGAAGCTTGGAACAACATATTTTTTCTGTTTGATATGTTGTCTTTGCATCATTTTCAATCATATCAAGCTTTTAAATAATTTGGAAAGCATTCGAATCTGTTCATTAACCTTTTAAATCGTCTCCCTACTGGTTTGAGTTAGATTGTGTAACCTGACGGATCAAACAGGCTTCAGATTTGTGGCTAATGAAGTCTCCCGATCAATAAATCCATAAACCAAGTATCTTTGACTCACTCACCATTTCTGAAGAGGGACCTGCGTGACTGCCCGCCGTTGAGAGGAGGCAGAGACTTCTTCTCCTGACCCACAAACGTATCCCACCGCACCTTGTCCGGTCCTCCCAGCTCGCTGACTTTCTTCAGGCAGCCCTCCAGGTACTCGATGGGGTCATCGGGTCGGTAGTACATCAGCCCCGTCAGCAGACTCTGGAGGCAGACATGGAGGAGAGAGGGGGTGTGTGGTTTGGCGTGGTATTTTTGTATCATTTTTGTCATGATGGGTTGCTCTGCAGTGGTGAACAAGTGGTTGTAATTGGGGGAAGTTTCTGAACAGCAGCTCTGGTTGTCTTGGCTCGACTCCACCACAGAACAAAACATCTCATTTTTCAGAAGCCACAGAAAACAAACACACTGCCCTGTCAACCTGTAATTATCTCGGAGGAAAGCCGACCTCAGTGATGAATGTGAGGGCAAACTCGGTGCCAAAACAGAAGTCAAGTACAGAGTCTGGTGACATCGTTCCTCCTGACCCTGAATACTTGAAAACAATACCGTCCCCTGGGTTTTCGGGTCCCTTCTCCACCCTCACAGAAACAGCTGCCTGAAAACACAACCCTTCTCTGCAGATGAAAACAATCTCATCTGCTAATTTAGCTGATTGATAATGAGTACACTGAAGTTATTGTGAGCAGTAGAATCACACTGAACACTTCTGATGAGGATGTGTCACCTCGGCGCTCAGTGTAATTTCATCTGCCTGTAAATAAACAGGCAGTGATTGCTTGCATACATTAGCTGCACTGCACTGAGGACTGAGTCTAATTAAGTCAATGGGCCAATTTACAAATCCCCACAGGAGAACCAATGATACTTTATTATTATACTTCTCTCAGTCCTGCCAATACGACTAAATTGAGAATAAATTGTGGCTTGACTTTAATTATACAGTATATCTGTACAGACTTCATAATTGGATGTTTACTTCAAATTGACACAAATCCACTTCAAATGAAAAGGCAAACGACAAAAAGAAACAAGTTAACTCTAAGAGAAAAAGTCAAAGGAAACATTTAACTACTTCTAAAATAACAAAGTTGAACACTCGATACATAAATCTGCCATGAAAAGAAATTCAACTACAACAAAGAGAAACAAATGCAGTACAAAGAGGTGGAAAGGTTTCAAAAAGAGACTATTTAACTTCAAAGGAACAAAAGTTGAATCAAAGGGCAGAAATCTGCTACTAAAATAAACGATTTAAAACAAGAAAGAAACAAATATACTACAAAGACACCAAAAATATACTGTAAAATGGATAAATGTAGTACAAAGAGACCAAGATATGTAACAAAATGAAACAAAAGTACTACAACGACCCCAGGATATGTAACAAAATGAAACAAAAGTACTACAATGACCCCAGGATATGTAACAAAATGAAACAAAAGTACTACAACGACCCCAGGATATGTAACGAAATAAAACAAAAGTACAACAAAGAGACAAAGATATACTACAAAAAGAAACACATGCACTACAAAGAGACATAAGTTGACAACAAAAGCACAACAATCATTCCTGAAATGTCAGAAATGACTTCCACAAGAAACCAGCCCTGCAAACAAAACAAATACAAACAAAAAAGACACAAACTGACCTGAAAAAAACAAATATATTTCAATGACACAGTGTTTGTTTAAAAGAGACACAAATCAACAATTTTAACAAACAAAATTACAGTAAAATAAGGAAAAAAGACTGAGGGGTGACAGAAAAAGGCAGCAGACAATGAGCTAATTACAAATACAAACAAACTGATGACAAAAAGACAGCAGAGTCTTTCCTTTCAGTCTAAGATAAAGATAAGATAAGATGAACCTAAGGCTGATAAAGATTGGTCTAACTGTCATGTTTGTACTGCATTTTCCTCTCTGAGAGGAAGGATTGGCTGATATGATGTTGGTCTCCCTTTAGTCCACCAAGTTATTCAGACGAGGATGATGAAGACAGTCTTATTTGTCTACTCTTTGACTGAGGTTACTGTTTAAACAGCAGACTCTGTAATCATTCACCAGTGCCTCCCCTCACATTTAAACACACTGTATGTTGATGATTTCAGACACAACAAGCCTCCAGTAAATATTAGAGAAACCTCTGCCGATCAGCAAACGGACATTTTCATCGATGGATTTCTGAGTAAAAAACACGCTGTGAAATCTCCTCCATCACCTCTGTAACCCCCACTGGGCGCATCTCTCACCTCAAACAGTTGAGGTATCTCCCGCCGCGCGAGATACTCCTTTGCATCGTTGGTATTCATCTCCAGCTGGATTTCCTCAGCAAGCACAACTTGTCCGGAGCGTCTGTGCAGGCTTCTTTCGCTCCCTCAGGTGTGTCAGTGCCGATAGGTAGCCTGATCTTTGGTTGACGACAGAAAGCTCCACACACTTCTCCGCTCAGCGCATTTTTGCCTCGTGTTTGGACTTTACAACTGAATTCCTGCAGGCGATGCCACCGCGCCTCCCTCCCTCCCTCCCTCCCTCCTCCTCGGTGATGCGAGTGCGTGGCTCGTCTGCCTTACCTCCTACGGCGCTCACACAGCACGCGCTGTGTGTGTGTGTGTGTGTGTCTGTGCGTGAGTGTGGGTGCCGCGGCGTTGGCACAGAGAATGCGCGTTGTGCCAAAAGACGCACGCACCGCCCCAGCTCCGCGTTATTCAGCCGTTTAGAGCCTGTTGTCACTGATGTAATCTCTGGTAAGGAGAAACTGGACGTCAGTTTAAAAAGACAAGAGGTCAAAACCGCTGAAGAGGGTTTTTAATGAGCCGAAACTGTGCACACTTTTGGTGTTTACGACAAAAACATACTAAACTAAACGCATGGTTCCCTTCCTGTTTGGAGATATTTTACGAAAACTCATGGCTTTCTCTCCTCGATTAAGATGACAGCAGTTTTCTGCAGAAAATGAGAGAAAAATTCATCTTGTCTGCATGAGTTTTGATCCTCATTATTTTGTTCAAAGTTGTAAATAATCTAGTCTATACAAGGTTATGAACTTTGACAAGAATATTTACTTTTTCCAGCCTCTTCCCACAAAATTTAATCTGATATGCACAAGATACCTATCTTGTGGGCACAAACAGTTTCGCAGGTGCTCTTATCTGAACAAGTTTGGATCCTTTGTGCAAAAAATATCTTGTGTATAGTATTGAAATTGAGTGCATGCAAGATATTTAACTTGTTTGCACAAGAACATTTAGTAGTTCTGACAATATTTAAAGCTTGTACATACAAGTTTCAGTCTTGTATGCAAGATAAATATCTTGTGCGCATAAGTTTTAGCCTGTTGTCAAATGTAATCATCTTGTTAGGACAATACAAAATCAATATCAGCACTCACAAGATGAAGGTTTGTTTCTACAACACAATTAACTATGGGTACAAGTAATCATCTGTAATGCAGTGCATAGTTAGTGCAAGATAATTAGCTTGTTTGCATAATAATGATAATAATGATTTTAACATGGTGATAAAATGGGCATATGTGTATTGATCTTGTGTATTGATCTTGTGTGCAGAAGATAATTATCTAATGGGCCAGATTTAATTATTTATTGGACACAAACTGCTGCCTTGAATATATAATTTGTTAAACTAGTGCATGCAAGACACAACCCCTCCTGTCATGTTTGTGAAGCTTTCAGTCATATCTGGTGTTTTCGTTTTGGTTTAAAGAAGAAAAAAAAAACAATTTCACACTTCATTGCCGTTAAATAAAACTGAGATTTCAGTCATTTCCAAAGCAAAGCGAGTCAAATCATCTCTCTGACTCCATCACAGACCAACTAAAACATGCAGACCATTCAGACCAGCCAACTATAGCTGTAACTTGCATAACAATGTAAAGCCTGTCTTTATTTTGGGACGTACAGGTTAACAAACAGTCCGAAAGTTCCACTGGTCATGTGACCTGCAGCTTTTTTAGGCTCTACCAGTAAGGCCTGTTTGATTTCCTGTTTTGTCCCATAGGATTTGATCCTTATAGGTCGCTAATCTTGTTGACAGCTGACGTTGAGTCTCCTTGTTGGTTATATCACTGGACAACAGTAGATTAGTCCGGTGACAGCGCTGTGTCACAATTCATGCACGGCAAAGGCTCAGTCACTGCAAGGGACAGTAAATGCTAATTCATGGATTGGAAATGGAATAATGATCAGATTTATTCTGCTGCGGACTGCTCTGTCGGAACATTAAGGTCCCATTTCCATTTCCTAATGTGCTGCATTAAAAAGGACATTACTGTGAGAAGCTCTGTGCAGGTAGAGCCGGTGATGCTGCAGGTGAAGGAGAAACAGTCACAGGGTAGATAACCTTATACAGGTGCCCCATGGAGGGTCAGAACAAGTTTTAACACCGCTCTTCTGTCAGACTCTTGTGCTTGTTATATGTTTTTCCTCTCACTTTACCACAGGGCAAGCAGACAGCGGCACTACTTCAGCTGTGACATGACATTTGACATCTGCTCCCTGTGTTTTCCATGTCACTTCTCATTACCAAGGCTTAGCAGGGGAGGATATTCCAACATGAAGCTTTGATGACTTCCTTACATTTCCTTACTAATAAAAAAGTGTGAGAACTGTCCTTTAAAGTCCATGGAGTGGCTGGTCTAGTATGTCATGCATAAACTTTATGGAAATAGGATTTGGTTCAGTTCAAGCTGCATGATCTGAAAATCAGATAGAGCTGTTTCTGATCCACTGATATTTGTAATTCTTTAAAAATTAGTCCAGAGTTTGATTTCAAGTCATGGCCCACTGCTGTGTGTCGTTCTCAATGCTTTTTCCATATTTCTTACTCTATCCACACTCCAATCCTCCCAATGAAAAGGCATAAAACTCAAAATAAAAGCCCCAATAGTCCTGAGTTGACCTGTCAAAGTGTTTTTACATGTCACATTCACCTGTTCATACACTGATAAATGAGGCTGCTGTGTGAAGCAGTCATCATGTACTAATCCCACTAATCACACACTGCTGGCACAACCACTCAGAGCAATTTGGGCCTTTAACTTGTTTTGCTAAATAAGTAAAAAGTTTAATGAGGCTAGAATTATGGTGACTATTATTCTGAAAGGGCAAACGTCTTTTATTATTATATACGGTTAGTTTGTAATGATTTATAAAACAAAACAATAAACTGGTTGCTAATGACAAGCCAGACCGAGTTGGGTTCCATTTAGGTTTGTGTTGATGTTTACGGGAAAAAGATCAATTTTGCTAGTTATTATGAGAAATGGGAGTGGCCTATATTGTGAATTATCATACTTTACAGACGTATGTCCACTTATGTGAGGAAAATGATGAACCAACATCATTCATTTCCTCTCCAATCCTCCGCTTCTTCATGCGAGCTTTTATTCTGAAGGGTCTTCTACCGGAAGTTTGTCCTGGGCGGAGTCACCGGGATTCACTTCCTTGTTGCAGGAAGCTAACAGCTCTGCACGATGAAAATACTCACTTTATTGAGCTTTTTGGCCGCATACTCGTTAGTTAACAGCAACAGAATCGCGGTGAGTGTGTTTTTAACATGTACAGTTGTAAATGTATTGTTAATTTGTATTTTTAAGGTTTAATTTGACCTGAAATGACGCTGCCGTATTAGCCTCTGTGCTGTCTCTGTAGCTGTTTAGATGCTTCTGTGAGCTGAACAGAGATTTATGTTCATGTACATTTTATGTTTCTCCACACTTTTTTACAGAATCAAGCTGCTCAGTTTTTCAGCAGTGGTCACACCAACAACTGGGCTGTTCTGGTGAGTATTTCTCCAGGAGGAGCTGAGTTCATGTTAACCTGATTTGAGGAATGAATGAATGATGAGCAGCTTTACCTGCTCTCTCCTCATTTTCTCTGAAACTCAGGTGTGCACGTCCAGATTCTGGTTCAACTACCGTCATGTGGCCAATACTCTGTCAGTCTATAGAAGTGTGAAGAGGCTGGGAATCCCTGACAGGTGACTTTTATAAACCTTTTCATGCCTGATAACCTGTCATCTCTGGAGTTTTGCAGCAGAAAATCAATGTTAATATTAAGGTGATGATGCTGAAAAGTAGATGAAAGACAAAAGAAGGATGCTGTAAATATTATTAACATCATTTGTGTGATATAGTTATATTTTAGATGACAAATATAAGCGTTTAATTTAATCATAACAGCAAACATGAGTCTCCTAGCTCTCTGTGTTTCTACTACATGACTTCTTCATTTCTCCTTTTGAGGTTGTATTGTAATCCTCAATTAATCTAATTCCACAGTTTATCAATCAATCAACTTTATCTCTATAGCACATTTAAAAGAACCACGCGGGTAGCCAAAGTGCTGTACATTGTGACATAAAAACAAACAAAAAAACAAGCAAAGAACAAGACAGAGCGAGCAAAAATACATCAATGCAAAAAATAAATAAATAAGCAGGCTAACGGCAAGTGTTAAGATAAAAACAAACAAAATAACACTAAAATGTATTTAAAGTCAAGGAATAAAAGTTCGTTTATGATCATTGAACACTTTTTCATTTATCACAGAGTCATTAAATTGTGGTATTATCACATATTCTGCAACATATTGGATTTCCTATTGTGAGTTACCTCGTATTTCCTCTTCTATTTTAAAGCAGATATAGGCGTTTTTTTCAATATCACACAGAAACCGCTCATATTTTCCCCAGCACCTGTTCTGTAATTGTGTTTTCTGTCTGTTCCTACTTGACTGCAGTTTTAACATCATAGTTGAATTAAAGCGTTTTTGATCGTCGGCCTAAAACAATCTGGAGTCCTGAGGAGTTAAAAGTGGCGTAATGATGATGCAGAAACACGACTCTTGACTCTTATCATGCTTGTCAGCTCTGTGACATACATTTGTGCTACCAGGAACTTATTTAAGGTGTTTTTTTGTTTGTTTATGGGCTTTCGTGGCCTTTGTTGACAGATGGATAGAGCAGGAAGCAGGGGAGTGGGTGGGAGGTGACATGCAGGAAACCTGTACCACTGAGTGGAATCAAACCTGAGTACTCAGGCTGTGTGTGGACTGCAGATTTAAGTTTTCCTGAGTCTTTTAACTGGGCTGTAAGGAATTTCTAGTTAAGACAAATTCTGCAGTTTGAGCCAGTTTAGCCCTACACCTATGCTTGTCTTCATCTTTAACAAACAGACTTATTTTCTTTAACTGTAGAGGGCATCTGCCTTCAAACTGTGGCTGTTTTTGTTAGTTTATACAGCTGCCTGTTTTATGCCATGATAGGATGACAATTGTATTGATTATGTTCTGTGAAAAACGCTGAAGTCTCGCTCTGTTTCTCTCTCTTTGTGCTGGTCTGTGTTTCTCAGGTGGGTTCGGCCCTTAATCATGAGGTTTTGCTTGAATGACGGTTATTAATTATCACGCTCTGTGTGTTTAAGTCTATTTGAACATTTGTCTGACAAAGCGAGTCCCTGCGCCTGATTCAATTCATTAACAATCAATGGCTTTTGTCATCTTGTCTTTTTTCCAGCCACATAGTTCTTATGCTGGCGGATGACATGGCTTGTAACCATAGAAACCCCAAACCTGCTACAGTGTTCAGCCACAAGAACATGGAGCTGAATGTGTACGGTGATGATGTGGAGGTGGACTACCGGGGATATGAGGTTGGTTCACACTGCAGTCCAGTCGGGCAGTTCCACTTCATCTTGTTCAAATGTAGTTTATTTCACGACTTTAAATCTGTTTGAATTGAAAGAAAAACCTCATGATCAGTGCTCTTTCCTAAGTAATTACAGTCTTTTTCTGAGTTAAACCTTGAGGACATGAAGGTTGATTATTTCCTAAAGATTAAATGAGTAAAAAAAAATCAGAGGATCATTCAAGAGTGCCTTCGTTATGAAACTGTTGATCCTTAGTGGCAAATCCACTTTAACCCTGATTGGTATTTGATTATTAACTCTGCTTATTCAGCTGATACATGATCTGCTCTGTTAGTGTTTGCTGCAAAGCTGAAATGCAAGAAAACCTCAGAGAGAAAGACAATGATCTCTGTCTTTAATTTTCAATTTAATTTTACTCTCTAGTTAACCCCAGATGAAAAATTAAGATTAGGCATCGTGTGTTCTTCTTGCTGAAAGTTTTATCTTGTACAATCATGTTAATAATCAGCCCCTATCTCTTTAATCTAATGTGCATTGTCTTCACTTCTCCTGATCTATCCTTTCTGTTTCCTGTCGGTGTTTCAGGTGACAGTGGAGAACTTCCTGCGTGTTTTAACGGGGAGACTCCCACCCAGTACTCCACGCTCCAAACGCCTCCTCTCTGATGACCGGAGCAACATCCTCATTTACCTGACGGGTAGTTGAAACTCTAAGTATTCAGTCTGTATGTGTTGTTCAGAGCTTTATTGTACTCTTTCTTATATTAGGGATTAAAAACATCTTCAAACATCAAACAAACAACTTCTGATGTTTGAAAAGTTAGAAACGTCGCTTATTTTCCTAATTTTCATCGTTTCGTTTTCGTACTTTATTGCAGCCACAGGCCCCTAGTTAATGCAGAGTCAATTTTTCCCTCCCTCACTCTGTACGCTGCTGCCAGCCTCCTTCTTTCTCTTATTATTTTGCATTATATATCACACTTTGCATTATGAATCACAGACGGCTGAATTATTGATCGGATGTGTTTATTTGACAGGACACGGTGGGAACGGCTTTCTGAAGTTCCAGGACTCGGAGGAGATCAGTAATGTGGAGCTGGCTGATGCTTTTGAGCAGATGTGGCAGAAAAGAAGGTAAATTACACAGAGATTAGCATGAAAACAAGATGCATAAAGGAGGCCTTGGGAGGTTCAAACAGACACTGTTTATTCACTTGGTCCTTCAGGGTTACTTTCCTGCACAGCACGTCAACAAACATTAAACAGCAGAGTCCACAATGAGGATAAGAGCGCCTTCTATAGGTGCTGCTGCTGTTGTTGTTGGGGAGACGAGGTCGTCTTTTAGTCGTGTAATGCAGAGTTGTAAGGAATGTAAATATGTGCTGCTAATGGCTCAGACATCAGAAAGCTCTCTGCTCACACCCCACTCAGGGTGCAGGTGCATCATTTATGACTCAGCTGTGTCAGTGTGTTGATGGCTGAAGTTTTTAACAGAACTTTGCATAAGTTGAAGGTTTTAATTCGGTGCCCGGTGGCCATTAGCTGCAGTATTTACCGGCGGTGATAATTGAATATTGCTGTAAGCAGAATCAAACAACAGCGCTCATGTAATGTGAGCACTTAAAGCTGCGTTGAATCCTGAATGCTCAACGTTTAAGGCGACTGGCAACTAAAACTAAAAGCTGCGTCTTAGTTCAAAGCAAGGCGACATCTTTTCAAAGTTCTGACTGACTTTCTTCTACATTTTTCATGCTGATGCAGCCGTTAGATGAGGCAGCGAGTCCACCCAAGCGCATGTCAGCAACACTTCTTGAATAAGTCAAAGGCTCAACAAACTTGCAACTCAAACTGCAAACAAAAGTGATGCTTATAAATGCACCCACTGGTCTTCTATGGCTCACTCATGAAACAGGCAGTATGTCTAGAAACTTCAGCTTTACCCTCGTATGTAGCTGATACATCCAGATGCTCCACACAGCTGGTGAGAGTTAAAGAGTGATGTGATCATTTTCTGTGGGGGTTATTTGTCTCTAAGAGCTGCTTGAGAGAAGAAGTGTGTAACTTTTTACACCCTGAAAGTTACAAACTCTTTTTTCCCCTATGATTTGTGGACAAAGGCAGTGTTAGATATACTGTATTTATGCTTTCATTTCAGGCTCATGAAATAAAACCTCCTCTGTTCCCTTTTTGCCTCTTTAAACCTGATATATTTTCAGCTTTCTGCACTGCAGCTTTATGAGCCACGTAAACAGCAAACTATTGCTTCTCCTCAGGGGAAATATTCAGCATTAGAGGTGGACCATGTGGGAAAACTTTTCGGCTCTATTATTCCTTCACCTTCCTTCTGAACGGTCTTTTATATTTGCCTTTTCTGCACCATTTTATTATTTCTATCTGGTATTTTGTCCTTGTTTGTGTCTTCCGGAGGCCATAGATGTGCTTGCAGTTAACCAGATGTTTGCAAATGCATGATGGCTGCACACGTCATGAAAAATGAACATGATACAGACCGAGAGGCAGAGAGGATGTGACGGTCAACACAGCAGCAGTGACGACAACGGCAAAAAGTCTCTACAACAGACATGACAGTTGAGACAACTTAATAAGTTCAGCTTTAGTAGTCGATGCAGGAACCTGCAAAACCCGATGGAAATAACTCAGAGACTGTGACGTCTGAGCGCAGAGGGAAATGCTGGAAAAAAACGATCAGCTGGTGCTCAGATCGCTCTTGTCTCTCTGGTCTTCAGTTGCCTGAGGTTGCTCAATTTGTCAATCACCAGGCTGACAAAACCCAGAATCAATGCAACAGTAACCCCCGTGATCTTCCTCATTTCTCTGAGGTTATAATTTCCTCAGATGGTTGTGTCTTTACAGCCTCGGCTCTCTGGGGGTTTCCTGCAGTGAGATTCAAAGTATGTTATCAAGCATACTTACAATTACGCTCATGACACACAAATGCAAGACTACACTGCAAGTATATTACGTTATATTCTCACATCATGATAAATACAGTCATTTGAAAGTATGCCGGCTTGAGCAGCTCGTGTGTTTCTGCTCTATTTTGTTCCCGCAGAGTTTGTCATTGTCCAAACTAAGATAACCAGTGAAATAAACCGAAGCTCTAATGAATAAATCAGTTCCCTTTTCAGCTGCTGCATTGTTAAATTTGTGAATTGCGAGACACTCAGAGACCCAAAGTGTCTCTCGGCCACCAGCCCCTCTATTGTCGTCCAAACCGAGACCGTCTGGGCTCCAGTCAGTCACGGCGGGCCGCTGTAATAATAGCTCTGATGCTGATGTGATAATTGTACGCTTGATGTGCCAAATCACAGTCGCCATAGAGACTTGACCGTCTTCCTCCGTCCTCCCCAAACCACCTCGGACCCAGACGGCTGAAAATAAGAGTCTCATCACGTCGGGCTAAACCGGGGGAGAGGAGTTAAAGTGGAATTTGTCTTTTAATGGAGGGAGAAAGAGAGGAGGGCGCTGTGTGTGCGGGGGTGTGTGAGAGAGGGACTGAATGGAGCTGTTGGTTTTCCTTGGTCACCATGGCAACTGCAGTATGAAAGATGGTTTGGGGGTTTGTGTGATAGCAGGTTTTATTGGAGCAAATGGATGAGTGATATGCCAGCTCTGTCTCCTCCATTTTTATTTGAGATCATATACGATGATATACCTGTGTGTGTTTGTGTATGTGTGTATATTTATTTGTGTGTTTGTGTGTGTGTGTCTCCAGGTACAACGAGCTGCTCTTCATCATCGATACCTGTCAGGGAGCCTCCATGTACGAGAGGTTCTACTCTCCAAACCTCATGGCCTTGGCCAGCAGTCAAGTTGGAGAGGACTCTCTGTCAGTGAGTGTTTAGAGTGATGTCTTTGTGTTTCCTGGAGAAGAAAATATGATGGTTTGTGAAACAATTAATTATTTCTATGTTGTAAAATTTAATTCTGGTGCAGCAGGTAGACGTTAGGTAAGACAGCACACTTCAGACAAGTAGACAAAGTCGTTAGTAGTTAGTTACTTCAAACAAAGTAGGATAAAATTTCCTGTCAAAAACATCCTTGACTATTTACAAGACAAATCTGCAGGGATGACATTAAGGATGACTACTTTGTCCACAGGGGGCGCCAAACTTAACACAAGATAAAAGTTCCCTAACTTGATGCTTTAAAAATCACAGATCAGTGATCAAATAGAAACTGCTGACTCTCTAAAGTTTTTCTGATATTTCTCCAAACTCCAATAAAAGTTTGTGTCCCCTATAAAGAGGCTTCGGTCCTCATCACCTTGTGGGATGTCATGTCCTGTTTCCTGTCCTATACGGTACAGACAAAAACAGACAAAATTAAAACCTTGAATACTTGTCTGTATTTGACTTCAAGGGCAGAATCCTCATCCTAAAGTTCTCATGTGAAATTATAATAATTAGCATCTGGTCTACTTACCGAAGGTTGGAGGTACGAAACATCTGCACTCTGTCATGAATCCATACAAAGAAAAAAGAGAAGGACTTTTATGATCTTTAAAAGCAAACAAAACCATCAGCAACAAGGTCTACAATTCCCCTGTAGTAATTTTTGAGGCCTGTAACTGCTGGAAGGGGGAAGGAGTCAGACCAGATGATTGATAGCAGGTTTTTTAACTTTTCTCAATCACATTGTCCACAGGGGGCGCCAAAACAGACACAAACTAAAAGTTCCTCACTACAGCTTTAAATATGTGCTTTTGTTTGACTTAAATCTCATTTGAAAAGTTTTTTAAATCTAATAAAAAACTAACAAAATTCATATTGAGACAAGATTTATGGATTTTAAATCATTATTTTAAATGTGGAGAAATGTTTTGTCCACAGGGGGCGCCAAAACAGACACAAACTGAAGGTTCCTCATGGGAGCTTTAAAATGTTACGGTGAGGGTTTGAATAGTTTTTTTTTAATCTAATGAAGTAAACTAAAACTATATTGAGTAACGTCATACACAACCACCGGGAGAAACTGTCTTAAAAACGAAGCCTTGCATTTGTCGTTGTTGTGAGGTTAGGATAAATGAAGCTTTGCAGAATTCACTGAGAGGGAGGATTTGAGGTTTCCTTCAGCTGCTTACCTCATCACCTAAAAATCTTCTTCACCTTTATGCTCTTAGTTTAATCTCTGAAAACACAAGAAGCGCTGTTACCCAATTTATATCTTCAAAGTGTGAGAAATTATAACCAGGGTGTAGTTTAAGCTGATTACACTCACTAATTACAGAAGCTCTGCTCTGAAAACAAGTGCAGTGTTTTAGAATATTATTTCCTGTGAGCTCGAGCGTGTTTTCCATTAATCAATTTGTCGGTGAGTCACAGTTGTTCCCATGATAAGACTGTGGTTATATTTTCTAAATTACACCATAATTACTCTATGATTGTGCAAAAAATACAGTTTTGTAGTCGTACGTTCAGAGGGTAGGGATTGTTTCTGAGGGCAGACAGAGGGCTGCTGTTTTTTTTTTTTTTTTTTAATTCATTTACAACAAAAAGATAATTTTGTCGTCTTTCTAAAAAAAGGAAGCTGAACTAATCGAACTAAGAATAGAAGAAAAATACAAAGCAGAGAAACTGCTCATGTGTTTGTTTGCTCCTGGTTTATTTCAGCACCAGCCTGATCTGGCCATAGGAGTCCACTTGATGGATCGGTACACCTTCTACCTGCTGGAGTTTCTGGAGGACATCCACCCTGCAAGCAAAGCCAACATGAACGACCTGGTGAGGATCTCATTCAACATCATGTGCGGTGCATCCCTACAAGGGGTGTCCCGGTACAACTTTTGCACTAAGTTAGTAGCTGAGTACACACTGTTATTGTGATCACATGGGCTCTTCATGCTGGATCTGGGCGCTGCCTGATAGAAGTGCTGGAGTGGAGTCTGGAATGGACCGCTTGTATCAGAGTGCTGATATTGGAGATTTTAGATGCAGGCCATTATAATCTGATATTTGTTTTTTTGCTGATATCGGACTGATATCAATATCAGATTGGGACATCCCTAATCTCTACTACAGAGTGATAACTAATTTTTAAACTAATGCTTAATTACTGAGTCTCTAATGTCTGGTAACAATAGGAGAGGTTCACCGGTCGTCAAGATTCACAACTTTAGATACTTTTACATTCCTACTTTAAAACCAAAAGCATTTAAAGCTCCTTTGGGGAGTTTTTAACTGGCTGCAAAATAGATTTATATAAAGATCGAGGCCTCTTTATGCTCTGCAAACAAAAAAAGCACTGACAGAGAAAAAACTTTGCTGTTGTTGTCAATGTATGAAACTGTTGTAGTTCAGGAAGGCGTCAGACTGTGATTTAAACTACACTGCAGAAATCTGCTCACAGGTAACGAATCCATGCACGGGTTCAAAAAACCTGCTAACAGTGTGGCTGGATTGACACATGGCTATTTTTAAATTCATTACCCAGCATGTGGATTTCATCTAAGAGCCTGTGGTTTAATTGCTTTTGGACTCTGACTGGATTCCAGGTAATTTTCTCTTTACATTCGTTTGTGTATGAAACTCTCTTGGCCTGTAAGAGCCCACTAACCCTCACATTACCCATCATGCATGTGCTGTTATTTAATGATAAGGCTGCTTTTTTAAAGCTCCTGTGAGGAGTTTTAACTGGCTACAAAACAGCCTAAAATCAATGCTGAAATCTCTTAATGGCTCGGTTACAAGATGGACAATTTCTGCAATGCAAATATCCACAGTAAGTGACAGATTTGACAGTAAAAACACAGCAGAGTGAGATTGTTTTTCCAGAAAATACAAACTTGGCACGTAAAGAAGGAGATCAGCAAAGAGTTGAGATGTAAATTTAAGTCCACATGTCAAAAGTCCTTAAGTGACAATTCAGTCAGCAGTTTTCTCTCTTCTGCTGCTGCAGGTGTGTTCCTTTTCCACCAAAAGATAGGTTCAAACTTGCTGCACTTGCACATCAGAATTTCTAATCCCACATGAGTGAAGCAGGAGGAGCTTTTTGAACTGCCTGCTGCTGCCATGTTTTTTTGGAGTATTAGGGCTTCGTTCAGGCTGGTTTTTAGGTGTAATCAGAGTGAGTCCTCAAAATCGGACCCTAAATCAGCTGCTCTGAAACTAGAAACTCAGAGTTTCCTATCAGGAGGTAAATCAACTCAGAGTTTAGGGTTGGACTTCGAGCTTGTTGAACCTCCTTTCTGAAACTGACCCCAGTAAGAAGTTCGGGTTCTGACTGATTAAATGACTAAGAGTTAGCCGAAATGTCAAACACTGCAGGACCCAGCAGAGCATTTAAGGTCTTACATCACCACTGTGAGTACTTAAAACTAATTGATTTGATTGGTCGTTGGATTGATAGACATATCTTACAGTTGTAAATGACTCTAACTTGTTGAGGAGTGAAAATTACTTTTGAAAGATAATTCTGCGGCTCACAAATGTGGCGGAGTGACTCAGTTCCTCTGAAAGCATCAGGGGTTTAGTCCCTTTAGTAGTCACAGTGTCTGTCCTCCTCCTCCTCTTCTTCTGCTTCCTGCTTTTCAAGTTTCTGCTCCTAAAGCATCCAGATAAAAGTCACTCAGACTCACAGGACTCTGGACATGAAGCAGAATACCTGATTCTGTTTTGAGGCTGCTGGCCTTTGACACACGGCCGTGGTGATGGTGAGTTCATGCTGCTCCGGGGCCCCCGGTTCGGTCTCAGCAGCACCTCCCTTTTTATCTTTTCCACTCCTGCAGAGATCTTCAGGCCTCAGGGATCACCCCTCATCTTCACTGCCCACCCGGCCTCTACAGGAGCTACAATCAAAACCACCTCAAACCTGGACTCCAAGAAGAATAATAAGCTTAAGTCGGAGCGCATTGATTGAGCTCCGGCTGAGTGCCAATTTTCCTTTTTCTGCAGATGCACTCTTTGTTCTGGTGCTATTTTGTGGAATTAAGGATCAATAATATGGATTTCCCTGACAAGCCCAGCAAGTTTCTCCTTTTTTTACCCTGTCTGAAAACGCTCCCCCTTTGATTCGACAGAATTGCCTCCGCCCTTCTACAAAATCCTCCACCACTCGTGTGTTTTGAAGTCTGATTTGGTTGATGGAGATAACGTGCCGCTCACTTTAATGATTTTATTTTCTTTTCAAGCGGGGAGCGGAGTCGGACAGCACGCCGATGAATCACACATTCAGAGAGAATTAACCCACAAGTGGCAACACACCAGGCATGGAAAGGCTTGTAATTGATAATGACATGCACAAATGTCAGACTTCATGCCTTTAATCTTCTCCGCACACTGACACATATTTTAACACCTCCCACTGGAGCTGGAGCCATGTTGGATGCAGATGGCGACTTGTTGCTGCTCGCTGTCACTGTCTGAGTATTTAAATCCCCCGTCTCCTGGCTTAAAGGACCCACACTGTGTGATTTATTCTCCCAGCTTAAGCTCCTCACAGCGCCATGAGTAGATTTATTTTTAGTATTAACATAGTTTTGATGTTTGTTTATGTTTTTTTGACTGGCTCTTAAAGGAACAGTCCGTGTTTATTTCTGTTATTTGTGCTCTCTCTCTCTGTGCCTCTCTAGTTTAAAGTGTGCCCCAAGAGCCAGTGTGTGTCCACTCCAGGCCACCGTACTGACCTTTTCCTGAGGGACCCAGGGAGCGTCCTCATCACAGATTTCTTTGGGAGTGTTCGGAAAGTTGAGATCACCATGGAAACCATCAACCTGACGGACTCCATCAGGGAGGTGGAGCAGAGGTGAGCTGGGATTTTTGTTTTTGTCATGTTGTTTTTCACTCATGTAGATTTTTGGCTCAACAGTGCTGCTGATAGACTCCGTTGTTACCCTCAGGTCTTGGTCTTGGTATAAATATTATAATTACAATGATTAAGAAGATTAAAAAACATCCAGAGACTTCAAAGTTTGAACACATGAAGTAAATTAGCTTTTTCATCAGAGACCATCTGGAATAATCTTCCACTCTTACAAAGGCTGACTAATTAGTTTTCATGTTTTTCCTTAAGCTCAACACTTAACTGGTTATTAGCACCGTTTTGATCCTGATGAAATTGATAATATGACTAATTTTCATTTTTACTCTTCACGATGACTTAAGGGATTTGCTCTTTGGTAAAAATTTCCTCGACTGATGATGATTTTTCTGTTGGGTTGATTATTAAAAAGTCGAGTTTTGATTTAAAGAGATGAACTTTTTGGTCGCAGAGTCTGGGAGAAAAGGCAGCATATAGAAACAGACAACTTTGTGATGACCTGATAGGAGCCCTCATCTCAATCCTTCATAAGAAACCAGACTGAAGGACTGATCCCAATTAAATCAGTTCATGGAGATATTATTAAGGATAGTACAAGTTATAACATTTTAGATTAAAAAAGTTGAGATTCTCGTTAATTCTGTCTCTGCAGTGAGTCACAATGGAGCTGATTCGGCCTAGTTGTGATACCGACAGTGAGTCTCTCTCTTGTTTTAGCTGAAAGTGCTGCAGGCTTAATTCATTTAGTGTTTGCATCTGAACTAACTAGACTTTAATTTCTCTCTGGAACACCTCTCATTAGTGGTATTGATTTCTCCACTAATGACACGCTGAGTCACACGTTTCTGAGAGGGTGAACTGTGTGGGGTGGCTGCAGCTGTAAACTCAGATTCATGCTGATTGTAAGTCTGATGAACGGTGTGGTTGTTTTGACGCTCGTTTCGACTGTATTTACTGGCGTTTGTAATCACTAACAGCTCTCACTGTTTAGTTTCATAATTGGACGCATTGTCAGTGTGCAGCCTCAGGCTCAGTTCAATAACTCTGTTCAAGTGGACTCGAGTGATAACAGTGTTGTAATGGGTTGCCTTTGGCTCCACCGTGTGGTGAGCAGGTGAATTTAAACACCTGTTTGTATAAAAACCTGCTGTGATTAACACATTTGGACACTAGATGGCTGTAGAGAGCCGTCAAACTCTTCACTGTCCTCTGAGCCTGGTGACATATTGTTCGCCCTCTCATATTAGCCAGATTCTCTAATCCTGTAATAATGATAAACAGCAGAGTTTTGAGGAAACACACACAGCTTAAATTGACTTTATTTACTCATGATGCTGCGATGGAGGAGCAGATTAAGGCGCTCTGCAAACACATGTGATGTAAATTAAATTTTTCTCATGATTATACTCCCTGCACTACTATTAATTTCATTAAGCTGGGTTTTAATTGAACCACAGGGAGGTATTAAAGTCAAAGAATCGAATGCGGTTGGGTGCTAATTAGTAATTAGAGGCAATTGCCACAGCAGTTTTAGTCATCAGCTGTTTTGGCCTCGGGCGAGTGAGTCATCGCACACAACTTCCCCGATTACTTTATTATTGATCAGGGCCGGCACATCAGGTCTGCCGAACGCAACACAGAGAGGTTCCAGCAGTGCTGCCCTAATTCAGTCCTAGAGAGGGACGTTTTATCTGCAAATCTGATGTAAGAATCCAGCAATCTCTTCATTCATTTGATGTCTAATGGAGGAAAGTTTACTAACGCAGAAAAAGCCGCCGCTGGTGTCTTTCTGCTTCGAAGAATGATGGAGAATAACACTGTGAAAGTTCAAAGATATTAGAGAGGCTAATGACACTCGACGCCAATTTGTATCTCACATCAGGCTGTGTCATTAGCCGTCAGAGCTGGAGGATATTAATATTAAACAAAGATGGGGTTATAAATATTTCCTGGCCTTCTCAGATACTCGGAGATCGTTTGGCCACCAGCAGATTAAAAATGCAGTTTACATTGAATCCTGACTTCATTATGTTGATTCAAAGTTGGGAACACAAGGACAGATTAGTCATGGTGGAGTTACTCACAAAATAAATGAGGGGGGAAAAAAGAGCCTGTTTGATAATCCTGCAGGGTGTTTCTCTCTCGTATATATACCTTTACTTCTATCACATAATTGAATGTTGTTGCCAACATGTCGGCCGGTATCAGGTTAGAAAGCTTTTTTCTTCTTCACTTGATGCACAAAATCGAATTTCTCCGCTGAGCTGATGAAATTCAGACGCACAAAAAACAAATAAATAAAAATATAAAAACAGCTCAATGCAGAAAAATATAAGTGTCTCTGTGGAGCTTTATTATGAGAGAGAGCGGCAGAGACGCAGTAATGCTGGCAGAAACATCGCAAATGACCTCTGGAGAGGACTGAAATGACTAGAAGAGTGAGACGTAGAACGTTATGTGGTCGATACAAAAAGGTACAATTGTGAAAGAAGACACAATTACCTGGAGAGTGAAGACGTACAAACATTGTATTTTTACAGGAATAAAGTTGAAATAGAATATTTATTAATAGAATAAAGTAGCAGAAGAAATGCAAGAATAGAGTTGTAGTTAAATCATGTAATTATGACGCATTAAGTCGTAGTAAAATCACATTTTCATGAGGATAAAGTCGTATTAAAACCATTTTCTTCAGATAATAAAGTTGATAACTTCTTTATTTTTGCTCAGACAGCTGGTTGCTCACCATAAACCAAAACTACGATTTAATCAAGACTTCACTTTCATAATATGATGACTTTATTTTCATGAATTTAAGACTACTTCTTTATTTTCTTGACAATATCACTTTATTCTCTTAACGCTGAGACTCCATTTTTTGATGACTTTATTCTTGTAAAAATGACTTTAAAAAAATCATGAAATGTCTTAATGTGGCGTCTTAAGTAATTGCTAAATCACGTATCACTGACTGTGTTCCCTTTCTCTGTGAAGTGGACGTTTCAGGGTAGGTTCCCCTCTGTGCTTTATGTTCAGCTCTGTTGTCATGGGGATCTCCAGTACATCATGTGTTAGCTTGTTCTCAAACTCCAACATAGACGGCCCCCTGACTCCTTCAGAACCACGCAGGGCTGCCAAATGCATGTAGAGGAGGTCATTTTGAGTGTTTAACTGGTTTCAGACCTTTTTTTAGACCCCAGTTTATCCAAGCTTCTGGGGGAAAAGACATTTTCAGAGGTTCGAGTGGTCGTGGGAAGCTTGCAGAACTGATGCAGTGAAAGTTTGACAGACTGCCTGATTTTTGTTATCTGTGGTCTGATTAATATATAATGAAAAATTCCTCAAAACAAAAGAGATTACAACCCTGTTTTCAGAGACCTGATAGCATTAATATTCAAAGGTCAAATCAGTCGTTTGTGCAAAACTCACATTTTTGAATTCATTTATTTATTCAATTTGATTGAAATTTAAGTGAAAATGGAGAAAAGTCACTTTTAAAAAAATGTGTATATATTTTCATATTTTATTGATCTGTTTATTAAATTTATGGGGGAAACCGGAGCGCCTGGAGGGAAAAGGGTTGGAGGTGAAGATGAGATATGTGGGTGAAGTTAGTCTTATGAGGAGGGTTCAGAAGGATGGAGCTGAGGAGTTGTCTTTGGCGTCCTCAAGCCCAGAAAATACCTCATCCTCATCCAAGGTCTCATTGGAGTGGGGGTTAATTAGGGATATTGATTTCTTTACTAAGGGCTCCTCCCACAGGATCATCTGCTTCTCAGCCTCCTCCTGGACTTTGATGGCTTCTAGTCTTTTTGTCCCCAGAGGTTTTCTGTGGTTGTCTCTTGTTTTGACATTGTGATCGATTTGTTGATTGAGTCTCAAAAATAATTCAAAAGGATCAAATCTGCTGAGCGTTCACAGATACATTTTTTCCTGAGACTTAATTCGACAAAACAAAATGACCAAAATACACTGAATTCACACAATAATGACAACACAATTAGATGAACAGTTCAGGGCTGCCAGCCTGTCTCTGATTCAGAACATACTGAGAACTGAGCGGCTGAAGAGTTCACCTATGCCAAGGACAAGGTGATCCTCCTGCACACTCATTCAACAACCCTCCAATCAGAGCCTCTTCAACTCGAATCCTGTAGACCAAATATGACCCGTAATCGTTCAGTATGGCCGCTTCCCACCGTCAGTATATTTGGCGTTTAAATCTCTCACTTCTTCCTCTTTCCTCGTTTAGCATCTTTATAAAAAGTTGTCTGTATTTTCTCACAGCTGTTCTACATTCTTACTTTTTCCTTTTCCCCGTTTCCTGTGCGTCTACTTCTCTGTAGCCACGTTTACATGCAGACTTTTTTCTCATTCGGATTATAATCATTCCGATTGAAGCTCCCAGGCGAACTGTTTACATGGAAGCGATCTATTCTGATCTGGTGTTTACATGTGCCACGGCATTCAATCGGAACAGCTATTTACAGACACGTGATACCTTCAAACATCACGTGATTGATTGATCACGTGATCTCCGACGCAGACCAGTGCATCGTGCTCTGCTTGGAAGCCGCCATCATGTTTCCATGTGAGTCATACGTCACTGCTTGTTTACATCAGGACAGAGCTTGCGCAGACAGAACCCAGCCTGACAACTTTCCGATTCACTGTTTACATGACAGGATTATGCTTTTAATCGGAATGGGAAAAGGAATATTCTACCCCTGTGAATCGGAATGAAATTCCATTCGGAATGGGCCTGTTTATTCCGAATGAGGTGTTTATATGGAGCATTTTCATTCCGATTGGGCTTCTATTCCGATTATATTCGGAATATTTGGCTCCATGTAAACGTAGCTAGTGAGTGATGATTACGACAGCTCACAGTGACAGGAAGAGGGCGGGGTCAAAGTTTGAGTGCGTCTCACAGATATCTTCATCTTCTTCTGATCATTAACGGTAAAATATCGTCATGTTTATCATATATTTACACAGCAGTGCCGTTCTGTGCTGTTCCTCCACCTGAAATCTCAGTCCTTATTCAGAAAACCTGACAGCTAACTTTCTAGCTTGAACGCCTCCTTTACTTCCGTGCTAACGCTGGTCACCTGAATTAGCATTAGCCTCGCTGACTCTTGTACCTGTGGTTCCTTACTGGGGCGTCTTTTTTTCTTCATATGCTTTGTCTGGATTTTTTGGCTCTCTCAGCAGTTTTCGTATTTTCAGAAAATGTCGTATTTGAAAGTTTAATGGGGCGAGGAAATTGCTTTTTCGGGAGGAGCTGTCGCTTCAGGCTGCTGTACAGGAGGACGGCATCGCTGGAATCTTTCTGAGTCACATGAACTGAGTTGTAAGATTTGAAGTGACCTAATCTGGATCACCTAGTTTTGCTTTTGATTTAATTTTTATTGGTGGATCAATCTGGATGTGGACAGGGACCATGTTTGATGGGATGAGATTCATGCTTTTGATTTACTCTTTACTCCAGTTTAATCAGTTTTAATGAAGGTAAATTTCATAAAACTTGTGTAAGAAACTAAATATTGAGTCGTCACAACATTTTAATTCACTCAAAGTTAAACTAAACATAAATAATCATTCATCATCAAAACTCTCTTCTTTTTCTGAACTTTTTGTAAGTATAAGACACTTTATCGACCATCTTTAGGTTAATTTAATCACGTTTGTTATAAGGGTGCAAAATAAAGACATGTAAAGGGAATATAAGAGCACACATGTACGTAGGTTTGGGAGAAACCACTGAATGAATGTTTGAAAATGAAGCCCAAAAAGCTTCATTGCAAAACCACCTGAATATCAGGGCTTACACATGAAAAAGTGCAGGATTTGGTTGAACCATTAAAAGAAGGCTCTGATAAAACAGGCTGATTAAAAAAGAAATTTTAATTCACCACCTTAGGCTCTGCTTCATCTTTTTTCACAGCAAATTAATTGGATGTTAATCATCTGAAATTAGAGTAAAAGTTTCACGCATGCTGGATTATCTGTAAAATACATTCACTGTGACGATTTTTACAGTTCTGTCAAAAAGTGACACAAATCAGGGTTTTTAAAATTACACTATAAACATAATCAGTGGATTATATACTATGATCTTTACAGCACAGACTCAGCTGAGCTAAATTCACTTTAATCTTGATCACTTTATATTTCTATAGGGACAAATACAAGGCAAACATAGTACCGCTACACTGATCATAACAGTATTTACAGCCTCGGCTTAGTTACAGTGGCTATCTGTAAACATAAAAATTAACAACCGATACACAAGAGACACCGGAAACAAACTAAACAGTAAAAATGTAAATAGAAAAACAGCATGCAATAAATAATATCATTGTTTAAGCAGTTTTTTTCTGTCTTCCTGTGTAACCTCAATATTCATGTTTATGTCTCTCCACAACAACAAAAATCACCATCAATAAAGATTACGACCTCACCTCAGCCCTTATACATGCTCATATGTTCATATCAAACTCATATATCAACATAAACACACTTTTTTTTAATCATCTTTTGCTCCTAGTCTGACTACGACAGTCTATTTGTGTTAAAACAAACATAAAACAAAACAAATGCCGATTGATTCTCCTGTAAATGATGGATGTGTTCCTCCTCGAATGCAGAAGTTGCGGTCGCTGCAGTTTTTCTGAAGTCCAGGCTGCTGACAGGTTCGTTCTTACTTTACAGAAAAGTCTCGCTGCCGTTCAGGATGATGATTAATGAGATGCATAATTAACTTGGCGTTGTTAAAGGCGTGTTGTTGTGCTCCTCCTCACGTCAGCTGCACTTTGCAGTCATTCCAGGTTGCTGTTTTGCTGTCAGTTTCCGACTCGTCAAAGTGCTTTCATTCAGCTGACATATTGAAGCTCATTGTTGGCCTGCATGAGCTGTCATCCTGTGTCTATAATTAATGCATCACCTTAAAGGCTGCATATATCAACAGGAGTCTTTGTATCTGCTAATGTAGATGATTAACTTTACAGCTTTTCCCTGCAGATACCAACCTCATCCCATTCTGTCTGCATATCTCTGTATGTTACATGATTTCACCATGTTCCTGTTGGGCCACACTCCCATTGTGCAGTCCTCACAAGAGCTTGCAAGGGCGTTGACCTTGACTTAGCACGGCTGGAGACAATCGTGATTTATATGCAGATAGAGGTCTGCCACAACCTCGGTGTCGGTAAGAGGCAAACTGCACGGTTATGCAGATAGGACTAAAATCTGATGCTGTGAACGCAGACTTCTGTGGCATTTTGGAGTAATACCACAGGATAGCGTGCTTGTGCCATGTCTTTGTTGTTGTTTTTTCGTGCATGTCTTCCAGCTCTGAGCTTGGGCAGTAATATGGCAGTAAAGTATCCCATGGTGTTTAAAGTTGGAGCGGTATCAGTTTTGTTTCCATCAAAATAATGACGGGGTGCAGCTGGCCAATGCCTAGAGTGGTTGGCTTTGGACCTGTGGCTTCTTTCCTGCATGTCACTCCTCACTCTCTCTCTCTCCTGGTTTCCTCATCTGTATCTGTCCACTGTCCTATCCTCTCCACATAAAGACAAAATCATAAAAGCTTTAATGTCTAATGTTCGTCCAGCTCCTGATAGTACAGAGCTCAATGGTTGATGATATTAGTCTTGGTTTATGGACATCTCATTGCCACTCGACAGCTGCCAGTTAGAGGAGGGAAAAATGGAGCGCCCACACCGAGTGAGCCGGTCCTTAAAAAAGATGCTGCCCAAGTGACAAGGGGGAGCTGGAAAATTCTGACAAGACTGCACGCAGGGTTTGCAACGAGACAGTGACAGCGAGAGATGGGAACACTTCAAATTTAAGGGCTCATCTCAGGATCATTCACCCTCTAACCTGTGAGGATGCTGCAGAGCAGCCAGGTGCCAGGTCAAGGAAAAAAAGAGCTGTGCCTACAAGGTGGAGTCTGCTCTGGATCAATTTAAAAATATGGAAATATAGTTTGAATGAGAAGGCAGGTGTGTGTGTTGGTGTGTGTCTGAAAAGCCAAGGGACAGAAGGAGCATGAACAGAGAGAAGCTGGGGTGATTACAAGCGCTGAGAGAGAATAATAACACCAAAATGAAGCCAAAGCTTTAACAGTGAAGTGAAGACGTGATGCACAAATGACTTTTTAAAATGTTATACCATCCATTTAGACGGACAAACACGCTTCTGTAAACAAAACAGATGATTATTCCTGTAAATGGATGATTTCAGCTGCTCCTCCCAAGCCCCACAACATGATTTCGGATCTCACTCAGCTCGATCCAGTCCAGAACCAAGACTGACTCAGACAGAAAGCAGATAATAGCCCAATCTTAGATGTAATATAAAGGCTGCACTGAAAATCACATCTGAGCACAAAATCCCCCATCCAGATGATGGACACGGCGTCTTTACGAGCCCTCTGTCCGGCCTGCACAGGTAAAATTGAATAAAAGCATTTCATGAGTCCTGAAAATGGGCTGCAGTGAGCGCCGTGTGTTCCCTAAAGAGAAAAAAAGATCAGAGATGTCCCCTGAAACAAGCTGTTATTGAACACAGCGCTGCTTTAATCCACTTTTGTCAGCTCGCTCGGCCATCAGACAAGTGGAGGAGGATATTTTACAAAGATAGGAACACGTGTGAGAGAGTGCGAAGCTCTCAGGCCTCTCTGGTTCTCCTCTAACCGTCTCTAAACAGCAGAATTTTTACTCCGAACAGGCTCTTCCATTAAGTGAATTGCACTTGATGGAGAGGACGTTTTAATGGACTCCTCTTCATTATACATAAGCTTTGCAGTGTGCTGATGATGTCTGCTTACTCACTTACACTCAGAGGTGCTTGTTGACCAAAAGAAGTCTCCCAGGATCATAATTAGTATTGAATTACAACTGAATCCGTATCCCAAATGTGATTTTGACTTTCAGCAGCGGGTATGGTCTAGAATAATGGCTCAGGTCATCCTTGGAGGGGAATTTGTTCGACCCAAAGATGGCAGCTGCAGACAGCGGTGATACAGATCCGCAGGTAGGGAGGGGAGACCACGTCCATTAGAATCAGCAAAGTGGATCGAAAAACCCTTTTCAAAAGTCTCTTCATGGAAAATAAAGTGGAAAGTGGTTTGAATTGAATTAGAGCTCATCTCTTGTGCTAAGTGAAAAGGAGGAGGGTGGTGGTGGTGGTGGTGGTGGGGGGGATCAGCGGTGCATTCAGTGACATGTTTCCAGCAGCAGAAAGAGCTCCGAGCACAGTCAGGACTCAGCAGGAGCTCGTCTCCCCGCCTGCCAACCCCAGACCCTTTTTTTTTTCTGTCTGTCAGAGCAACTTCTTCTCTTCTGTTAGAGCACAGTGAGAGGAGAGTGAGAGGAGAGAATAAAAAGCAATAAAGTCAGAAAGTAAAGAAAAAAAAAGGAGGAAGGGCACGAGAGCAAAAGCCAGAGAGCAGAATGGAGAGGAGGAAAGAAAGAGAAGGTAGAGCAGGTGCTCTCCTACGGCGAGTGTTTGGAGGAGAGCCACGCTGGTCAGCAACTGTCTGACCTGATCTCTCTTTGATTAGAAGGAGACAGACCCTCAGGTGGACCTCCTCTCCACAGTGGCCTTTACCTGAGACGCTTCTTTCTGGGCTTTTCATCAGACTGGGATGCAGCAGAGAAGCAGAAAGACATGCAAAGAAGCGTTTGAAAAGAGCATACTGTAATCCCGCCGTATTGTTGGATCCAAAAACTTTATTAACAACGTCTGGCAGCTGTTTTATCACTCTGAGAGTTTAAGTTTTATTCTTTTACAGCAGAATACATTCAGTTTCTTTACAAACATTTATTAGACTCAGAATCTTGGACTCAGGGATTTTCCGAGAACTGTCAGGAAGAACTTTTTCAAGGACCCATCATCGTAAACAGTCTGGACTTCTTCCAGAGAAGCACTGAAGGGGAACCGAATCTTCCTGAACTCCTCGGCTTTGTCCTTCACAGCTAATTGGATTTTTCCTCCGTGGAGGGACACCATACAAGATCATTTTAGTCCATACTGTAGTGAAGGGGTGATTCATATAGGGATGTCTTGATAACAGTGTTTTCTTCTTAATTAAAGAATATCGGCTGCTACCGAGTTTACCTCCTTCACTGAGGGGATGAAAACACAAGGCTTTCATCAACATCACACTCTGTCAGCGTCACAGTGTTGATGTTTGTTTATGTCACACGATTATAGATCTGTAAACCGACTCATTTTTGGAGGCTGTCAGTTGGTACTGGTACCAGCTGGTGTTCTTGGACCAGATAGGGTAGATACTCTGCAACAGAAGAATTTAAAGTGAAGCTTTTGTGTTAAGGTTTAGGTGTTTATAATGTTATGACTGGTTGGCTTTTTCCAAGATAAGGGCCGATCCCAAACGAATCCCTTAGACCTCGGTTTTATGTGTTCACGTCAAGTAAGGAAGTGTCGCAATTCTCTGTAAGAATATCATTCTTCCTCTTCCTCTTCCTCTTTTCTTTTCTCTGCTCCTGAAGGATTCGTCCTTTTTTGTGACATTGTTTTGCCCACAACTACCTGCTCTTTGGATGCTCAGTGCACATTGCACAGCAGAAGGCACATAACAATAGCGGGGTTTTGACGTATTGGCAGTAAGAATCATAGGCCTACATCAACAGCACTAAAATGTTTTTACTTTATTTTATTTTTACAATAATATATATTTGATCATACAGAAAGCATCACTCATACATGCAAAAAATTAAAAAATAAACTTTTTTTTATTGCTCTTGGGGGCCCCCTATTGGCCGCGGGGCCCTAAACAGGCGCTTAGTTCGCTTATGCTTTGCGCCGACTCTGCTTGAAAGCAAGAGGTAAGATTTTGATATAATTTTCATAGTAATGACACTTACATATATATTTTTTATCGGATATTCAATCCTTTGCTACTCCATGTAAATATTAGCAATGTTTGGAACGGTTTGTGTTTCAAAATCGCACGTTATGACAAGGAAACTAACAAAGGTATAGCGATTGATAGTTACATTGATGTCAGTCTCCGTTGACAAATTCAGTGTAAACAGCAAGGCATGATGACGTAGCGGAACTGAGCGGAGTCTTGTTTCTTAGGAGCGTGTTTTCACCCCTTCCCCCAGGCCCTTTGATTTGAGGAGTAGACAAAGGGTTGAGACGAAGGGGAAAGAGTGACAGTTGGAATTAGCCCTTAACCTCAATGGAAGATTTCCCTAAAGAAGATTATTTGGTGCCCAGTTAGGACTTATGTTCTGGTTCTGATTGGGCTTTAAGCACATCCAGAAAACAGCTCTGTGGAGTCCC
The DNA here is from genome assembly GCA_962446985.1 of Xyrichtys novacula. Taxonomy (NCBI): domain Eukaryota; kingdom Metazoa; phylum Chordata; class Actinopteri; order Labriformes; family Labridae; genus Xyrichtys; species Xyrichtys novacula. The sequence continues at coordinate 24,918,228 of OY660877.1, read as the reverse complement.
ATATTTTTATCTGAACTGAACACTCTGTTCTCTCGACTCTCATCCTTTCCCGAGAATTTGTGTAGAATAATTGTGAACTCAGATGTTTTTAACGCCTCAGATTGACGATCTGAAAAGACTCTGCAGCGTTTTAATCGTCAAAATTAAACAGGATTCAATTAAGCAGTCATCTAGGAACTGTCCATGTACATCGCATGTAACCCAGTGTGAAGCTGTGCCTCATTAATGCTTTTTAATGAACTTTAGGGGACAATGAAAGCTGTAGAGCTCTGGTTATGCTTCTGTATCCGAAAGGTCGCAGGTTTAATACATCTTGTCTCACATTAATTAATGTCTATCAATCTACTGCCAAGCTGTGACCTTTCTCAGAGTCCTTGAGCGAGACACCGTACCTCAACTTTCTTCATTAATCTACGCTACTGAAGCTGTAGTTCAATGTTATAAATTCAAATGGGTTTTATTCCTGACCCATAATTCACATATGTTTTGAAGCCAGCTTCTTTAAGGTCCAGAGGAGTCCATCTTTTTAGCTCTGAACACTGAGCGGTTTCTCCTGACTGTAGTTTGTTCATCTTTGTCGGCCTTGGACTCAAGGATGGAAGTACAACGTTTTTTCGAACCAATTGTGAATAGTTTTATTTCTTCCTCAGTCCAGTAAACACATACTTTCAAAGTCTGTGAGTCTCTAAGAAAACACATAGAAAGGTAAAAATGCATCTTTGTTTGCAAACCAAGAAATGTCTCTCAAATGAAAACAAGCTGTGGTTGTAGATGTAAAACTAGACACCTTTTTTAGTAAAAAGTTCCAGTTTCTGTAGAGTTATAAGATTTTTAGATTGAAGTTCAAATACCAGGGATACCGCTCTTCACCTCGCTCATGATGAACTTCAGTAACTGAAAGGAGAATCGGCCTGTTTCAGAATCAAGTTTACAGCCGCTGAAGAGAGTATATCTTATGTTTTTAGAAGGAGCTTCATGAAGTGGAGTGAAGTTCAATTTAAGTGTTTTTACATACACAGTGAACTGGTCCGAGATTATACTCAGACATGTTTTTATCTTGATTGGAAAGGTGTGGTCTCATGTCACATTCAGCTGGAAAACAACTGGCTAAAGATGTTGCTCACAGATGCTCAGCTGGGAACTGCACTGAGGTCTCTACTAGGTCTCTTAGAAGAGAAATACAAACAACTGCTACTCCAGAGATTAGATACTTAAGCTGAGCAATAACACCATTTATAACCATTATTAATTAGAAAAACAACATTTGAATACTGAAAGTTTGTATCCCTGCTACCAGATATTCATATTTTATTATTGGTTGTTTGCAGTTAGTTGGAGTCAGTGCTTCCAAAGAGGTGACCACCATCTTTGGACATCATATCCATAGACTGTATAAACTATGGACAACTTGGCTCCGCCCTCCGTCATCAAATGAATTTGAAGCCGAATTGCTCTTTGTATTTCCTGGATTTTCTCCACTTCCTGGAACCACCACTTGCGCAGTATTGTTGTACGCATTCGGCTGCAGAGTCGCTGTGATGATGCTCTGCTCAAAAAGCGTATCCCCGGGTGAGCTACGCAAACTTCGTACGCCCATAGGCTGTATCAGGTGTCAATCAATGAAAACTTGAACCTCCCGAATAACTTTTAAAAACGGAGCTGCACAGAAAAAAGAGGACTTGAGCACAAACCAGTCTTACAATGACGTATCAACATCGCAACCGAGGGGAGGAAAATTTTTATTCCGTGTGTATAATTTCTGAAGTTTGTCCACAGCTCCGTAAGGATTGCTGGAGGAGGCGGGGTTTGTGACCTATACTGCAGCCCGTCACCAGAGGGTGCTGTTTTCCAGTCCATTCTATATACAGTCTATGGTCATAGCTCCGTATCATTAAGCATAGGGGGACTCCACTGTGCAAAGATCCATGTTTGTACAATGGATAGCTCGTGGAGAACATAATATCATCTTCTCTGGTGTGTACGCTCTTGGCTGTGTTTTTGCAGTGTTTTGAGTTAAAGTTGTTACCATGATAACTTCCTTTCAGAGCTGTGTCTGACTAGATTAAGAGAAAACTGCAGTTCTGTGCGTAGCTTTGAAACACTTATTAAGTGTGATGGTCTGTTTACTCTTTCAGCAAATGCAAAGTGATGCTTACATGAGGATGGCTGATGCACAGACGAGTGTTAGGAAAACTGAACAAATTGCATTGTGGGTATCTGAGGGGGCCTGCTGAAATGTTGAAGTTAAACCTCTGATAATATATACTTTAAATGCAGCGTTGCTCATTCATTTTCTCTTGTCCTTTAGAGTTACATTATAAAACATGCAGGATCCGTTCCTTTCACATCATTTATTGTCACGCTGAATGATTTAGTTTTTCATTTATAAAGAGGAAAAATGGGTTCATTCGCATCAATTTGCACTGCATATCATTGACTCGGCTTTGAAATGATCTGCCAATCACACACACCTCGGCTTTATACTCGCTGCCAACAGAAACACTGGAGTCTGTTCCTCTTCCTGACAGCTTTCATCAGCGCTGAATGATGGCGTCCCACACAATGAGAGCTTAATGTTTCCAAAGCTCAGTTTATTTAATGCCAATGAGTTTTGTTTGTGTTTTTGTTTTCTTCCAGCCCTGCGAACGGAGAGCTGGAGAAAGAGTCGTATTCCTATGTGGATCAGCTGCCAGTGTCTGAGATCATCCATCAGGTAAGAGACCCGGTCAAGTGGGGACACTCAGAACCATGTGATGGGATTTTGGGGGTTTTGTCCTCCGTCTTGGCTTCTTGCGCGGTCAGCTCTTTATTCGGGTTCCCGTGTTTTTTTCCCCCTCATTGTAAGTGTGTCTAAACCTGTCCTTAATTTGGACGCAGAACAGAGAGTTATGTGCAACATCCACCAACAGATTCTTTGTGTCGTAGCCATGGTGACAGCTCCAAGTGTGAAATGCAAGTGCCTCCCGGTCTCAGCGCGCAGCGGCCACCGTGAAATCCAGCAGAATGGATAGGCAGCATTTTGGCGAGGGATTGTGCATTCACCTCATTCCCGAATGGATTGTGGCTCTCAGCTGAGCCGACCTTCACAAATGAACACCTATTCCTCCTCATTGCACCTCTCTGAGTGTGTGTGTGCCCTGCATTCAAAATAGTCCCAAGTTCCTTGTCATTCTTTCAGATTTTTCATTAGGAGCCTTGAAAAAAAAACACGTTCTCTGTACCTCGTCTCCAACTTGTGCCTCAGAAAGAAAAGAGAGGAAGTCACATTAATCTTTGCTGCAGGCGAGAGAAAACATTAGTGGAGTTTATATTAGTGGGCTCAGCTGCCAGTGAGAAACTCATACTTTAATATTCTGGGATTGGACACGTTAATGTGACCATCTATAGAGAATTACCCCGAGCGGTATACCTTCAGAAAGTTTGTAAAGTTTATGGTGAACACTTTTATTCACTCTGGTAATGGAGGCGTCGTAACTTTTGTGCCCGGGTAGTTGTGGAAGCTGGAGCTGTGTATTTGATGTGACTTTTGACAGCTGCATTGAAAGCCTCATAATCGTATCGCACATAAAATTCTCAGCGTTTCTGTTACTGCGAGATATGGAGGTTAAACCAACCGTATTATAAACCTCATGAGCAATGGCAACAGGTTTAATGAAGCCCTACCAGAGTTACAAGCTGGTTAAACGAGTTGTTTTTGTTCCGGAAAAGGTTTTTTGGATGATTGTAAAGCAGGTCATGCAGTTTATAGCAGCAAGTGAATAAGATCCCTGCTTTCAAACCCCCTAGATGAAGCTCACTCACTCTAAATGCCAATCTTCAGCTAAATTGGCATCGCTTAAGTGATGGAAAGAGATTGCTTTTGTAATCGTTTGGATTCAGGAGGGGTATGTAGCAAACTCAGGAGTGTAAAATATACGATACAGTTAGAAAACGCTGATTTAGCCTCTTAAATGTTTGTTTGAAGCTCCTCTGAGGAGTTTTTTATCAGCTTAGGGATCATGTGATGTATCTTAACGACCTATTTAAACAAAAAACACCTCAAACGACAAGATTGATCATTACTAAATTGTTACTGTGTGTGTCAGACCAACAAATATTCGCAGTAAATAAAACATTTGACTGTAAAGAGATAAGATACAGACATAATTTTAAAGAAGATATTCTGCTTAACCTAAAATAAATAACCTAATAATGGCCTGATTTGATACAGTGGTGTAAATGACTGCTTGTATGAGAAGGTTGGTCACGAACAGCAAATGATTTCCTGCCTCCAAACCATCCAAACTTTGTTTTTTAAAGTTTTTCAGCTTGTTTGTTTTTTATTTATTTTTTATTTTGCAGCAAGTGTGACTTTCAGCATTAGCAGGCAGCTGTTTTTGACTCCAAAGGTGTGATTAAACCCACTAAACAACCTGCCCGGCTCCAAAATTCAGACAGATACTCTCAGAGAACACCTGTTAAACATACTGCAGTATTTAGCAGCAAGGAGCCAGATATTCTGATGATTTTATGGGATGTAAAAAAAGAAAAAATGAGCTTAAAAAGGAGCGAGTATTGGCAAAGTCATCGAATGAAATGTCATATGATGGGATGTCTGTAAAATCTCAGTTTACATTATAAAGGAGATTTAAGCCTCTGGAATTGACCAGATTTCAACCCAAGCTGTGATTTTAAGAGTCAGTCAGCTTTATCAACATGTCATCCTGTCAAGACAGTCTGCAGACCTCCACTGAAAGTCGATTTGAAGCCTTTCAAAATAAAAGCGAATAAAGCGGGAGAACGTCTTTTACGTCAGTAGTTGATTTAAAGCCTTTCAAAATAAAAGAAAATATACCGAGAGTATGTTATTAGGTCAGGAGTTGATTTGAAGCCTTTCAAAATAAAAGCAAATATACAGTTTTTTTATGTTTTAAGATTTTTTTGTGTGTTCATGTGTTCAACAAAGAGAAAGTACAAAATGCGATGACCACTTAAAACAAACTGGAGCGCATGAAAAGAATGAACACCTCGGGTCCTGACAGTGGAGGTCTGCAGCCAGACCCCCCTCCATCTTGTAACACCTTTACTTTTTTAGGAGTTACTCCATAATGTTAGTTTTAACCGTAATGCACCAGAGCCTCATGAAATGATCTTATCATTTAGGAGTTTATAGCAGTCGAGCTATTGTTTGTGAGACTTTCAAGGTGCAGCGTGTTATGAAATATCTATAAGGATGTTAGAGTTAGTGTGGAATCACTTGAATATAAAAATGATGATATTTTTGTCTCTGTCTCTTCACACTGTGCCTTTAAGAGCTCACAAATGAGTGTACATTTTCAATTTAAGGATCAAAAGTCGCCACAGCTCTATAAAAAAGATGAAATGAAGCCTCGTCTGTTTTTGATCAGCAGCAGACACAGAGGAATCAAATTATGAGGCTTCGACAAATATTCTCCGGGATGTTTTTTTTTTGGATTGGTCGGTCTTGGTTTAGGGTTTCAGCGGCTAAAGCAGAGTCTGAGTCATCGACAGAGATGCTTGCCTCCTCTGTTTAGACAGATATGAAACTATCATCGCCGAGCTAAAGGTCAGCTCCGGCTGAACCGAGTCAGTGATCAGTCTTTTTATAGAAATCTAAAAAACCTCGGGTCCTGCTGCTGGAAACATCTGTGTCCGACATTGACTTTGTTGTGAACAAAGGAGTCACAGTAGGTCGGCCTGGAGAAATGAAGCTGACCGTCGGCCTCAGCCCCGGTCGGACTCTTATTGAGTAGCGTGATGGGCAAGGGGAGGGGTCTCCACACCCTGCGGCACTCTGGGAAATTGATCGCCAAGGACTGACTTGAAAGCCTGGCAAACACTGGCCAGTTCTGGATCTGCTGTCCTCATAAAGCAAACTCATAATATTCATTACACAGAAGCAGCCAGGCTGTTGAGAGCCACGCAAACACACCTCATTGAGCGTCCTTGGTCTGCTTCCTTACCGCCTGACTTGGCTCCCTCCCACTTTTGTCCTTTTTTAACCCTTCTCTATTCATCTATGCTTATACTTTTCAGTCTCTCCCGTTTTTTGTTAGCTCCCTCTCCTCGTTTTCAGATGCACCCACACGTACAACTCACAAACACACTCGTCAACCCGATGACCCCTGCCAGAGATTTCGATTATCGGCTTGCACTCCTGCTGGGCTGAAGATGGGAGTCCTGACAGACTGAGTCATCTCCCCCCTCCTCACCATAATCCATCTGCACTGCAGCAGAATGACCAATGTCCATGGAGCCTATTGACAGCTCTCCTCTTTTTGATTAGCCGTCATATTGTGCGCACAAGTCCCCAAGATATCTTTGTCTACATGCCAGCGTGGCGGCGGCCTTTTGTCGCCGCTGATTAGACGAGCTCATCCGGAGAACTGGATGTGATCGGAACGAGATTCGATTGAATCTCATAAGGTTTCATGTCTAAAATGTTCCAAAGTGACGTGTCGCTGATTTCTGCCTCGCTACCTGCAAATAAAAAAAAAAAAAACCTGTCTGTGTTTATCCTCCAAGAGAAACATTTTACGGCTTGTAAATAGAAAGTCATCCCGGTGAGTGGCAGTGGATATATAAGGCAGCGCTGCACCGCCTCTGTATACAAACCTCCCCTCATTGTGTATGTGCTCGTGTGCATGTGAAGAGTTGATTAATGCCCTGTCACTGTTGGCAGTTGTCTCGCTGGTGGTGACAGGGTGAGTCCCCTCCTCCTGCCACCTTCTCTTCCCAACCTCACACATCTCATCCCGCTGCCAATGCTTAATCACAATATGCTGCGCTCTGAAAATAACTAAAAGGAGCTCTTATTCTCCCTCCTCTGACTCTCTTGTGTATTCTACCTTTTCCTACCTTACTGCTCCGCGTCCCGGTCTCTGGCGTCAAATTGTTATTTGTTCTTTTGCCAGCTTGACGCCTCACACCATATGGCTCTGGAGAATTGAAAATAAAAACACTGAAAATTAATGCTTCACCTCCCTGCTGGGCCCCCGCCTCTCTCTCAGCCTGCAGCCTGGTACTCTCCAAAATAAAGGAGACTGAGATGTGCAGAAGAAACACAAAAAACTTCTCTTTTCAATCATATGAAGTGGATTTTTTCTTCATATCTGATTCTTTTCATGGAGAAATTTAGCCCCACACCGGACAATTTTCGTTCAGATTCAGGGTCACTCCAGTCCAAATAACCCTCAAAACTGAGTCGGGGCCACTCTGGTCTGGGGTTGTAAATAACAAACATGATAAATATTTATGTTTCTTGATCAGCTGAATACCTGCAATGACCCTGTGTACAACTCACGACTTAGTTTTCCCAACGTGAGGAAATAGAAAATCAACAATGGCGTATAAGTGAGAGGATAAAACAAACACTGTTTTCATTTCAGAGTCTCTAGTCCAGGATGTACGAGCTGCTGGTTTGACTCCCAGCCCCAGCCTGTAGTTGCATATCTGCCCCACTCTCTTCTCCAGGATGTTTTCCTTTAAGCTCCAGTGAGGAACTTTTTGGTGCCCTTAAAGTTGACATTTGCTTCTCTGGTCCTCGACATGATCAAGTTGAGTCGCCTGACAAAACAACTAGCTGACTTTTAAAAAAGTAATTAGTAGTATTTTATGTGGACATTGTAAAAACAGGGATGTTTCTTTAGCTGCTTGTCCAACACTTACCGCCTCACAGAGGTATCAGATTTTAAAATTACTTTATAAAAATCATTAATCTTGTCTTGTTTGCTTTTGCACATCATAAAAAAGCATCAACACGAATTTCAGTCAGTTTCAAAAAGGTAAAAACAACTTCACAGGACCCCTGAAGGACAATTATTTTTTGTTTTGTACCTTTTGTCCTCTCTGTTTACTCTATTTTATCTTCAAAAGTTTAATTTTATAAATTTTAAGTCATTAAATATTTTAAAAGTCAATCTAAGAATGCTAAAAACCTGAACTGTGGATGCTACATCCTTATAAGAAGTGTAAAAAGGAACATCTTTTGGTTCCTAATCAAAGCAAAATGTTATGTGCTCCATTTTTATCTGGATTGTACCAAAAATTTGCCAAACCCTAACCCCAAAATCAAGATATATATATTGATCGGTGTTCTTTTGTACCATTACACCAGCACTTAAGTGATTTATTTAATTTCTTCCACCTAAACCTTTAAACATACACTTTATATCGCTTAACTGTGCAGCTTTACTTAAAATTTAATGATGTAATTTTTACATTAAAACCAAATGAAAAAGTTTCCAAAATAAAAGTGTTTTAAAATCTGAAATTTGAAAGTATAAAAAGGCAAAAAAAAAGAAAATAGTATCAGTTTCATTGACAGTCTCAGCGTTGACCAAAGCCTGAAATATACAGTGCGGTGTCCTGGCTGTGCACACTGTCTTCCTCTTCTGCACATAAATTTGCAGCAGCTCTGACCTTGGCGAGCTACAGTTAGGTAGGCTGTTTCATACCTCCCTCAACGACCATCAGCGTCCTGCGTGGCCATATTAATTAGCTCCAATCAATCAGGTGGGTAGCTGTTAATTGATTTTACTTGTGAAATGAATACGCGACACAAAGCCTGGGTAATGGAGGCAGGCTGGCTTCAGTCACCGTCTCCGTCCTTGGCAGAGCTATGTGAAAGCTCCCGTCAGTGAAGGTCGGCACACACTCGCATGTTTTTCGCTTCACTTTCTTTGCTGTTTCTCTCATTTCTCTGCCTTATACTTCTAACTATTTGACTCTTTTATTTGTACCTTTTACTTTTATTTTTAAAAAAAGCATTTTTTTTAGAAGCTTTCAAAGTAAAGATATATCAAGCACATCTGAAGATACTTGAATGTCTTGTCCTTGATTTCTGTACAAAGCGTTTCCGTTTTAGCATTCAGAGAGGCTTTTCAACCACATATAAACATCAGGCCTGTTGTCAGCTGACCAGAAAACCGTGCAACTTGAAACATGATATTTTATTAATGTAGTCAGTAAAACTTTTTTTAATCGTGACACAGGTGTGAAAGTTTAATACGTTAGAAAATTCAACATGTATAAATATGTGCAGCTTGATGGTTCGACCATAATCAAAAACTGTTTTATAAAAGTGAAAAAGTTCAGTTTGACATGGAGACTCAAAACTTTATTTTACCAGCAATGACCTGACTGACAAATATGAGTAATGACAGCAGAAGGTGTTTTTCTGTTTCTGACCTTGAGACGGTCTGTCATTTTTTTTTCATGGGTTTGTGTTTTTTTTTATTATTATTTGTGTGAAATAACCTTTCAAAAGATTTGTGAACTCCCATTTTGAAACAATAGTATTTCAATAAGACTATGTCATCACTTCACCTCTATCCTTGTGTAGGGTTAAGCCTATGCCCTGCTTGTCATCGATCTTCCTCTTAGCAGGATTAAAGTTGACTAAATGAACATCATGCTGTTTTAGTGTTAACTAAAGCAACCACTCAAATTTAGATTAGGGCCGTTTTTGATTCTGTAAGATACAATTTGAAATGATCTGCTGTATAAAAAGATACAATATACAGTACAATAGATACAACTGGGTAGGATAGGACATGATTTCAACAGATACGATATCTTACATTATGATATGAAATGTTACCGTAGGATATGATACAAGAGATACGAAATGTTATTTTGTTTATTTTTATTTCATGATATGTAAAAACAAAAAGGAAAAAATTAAAATAAGATAAATGACTATTGTTAATATGAAATAGCGGAGAGTCTTAACAATTCAATACAAAGTTGACAGATATGAACATTTAATAATAATCTTTAAGAAAAAGTAAGTACTGTTAGGAAACGATACTAAGGAACGATATGATACGACACAAAACCATGCGTTGTATTACGATATGATACAATACAATAAGACAGATACAATGAAATACGATATATGTTACAATAACGTACATTACATTACAAAATGATATAATTTGTTAGGACATGAAACAACACAATACATTATAAAAGATACAATATGATACAATGCATTGTTTACACTGAGAAATCGACTTTAACCTTGTGCAGTTACATGGCCTCACAGTTGAACTGCGAAACCATTAACCTACAGAGAAACTTGACAACTATAAACCACAAATATTACTAATATTCAACAGCCAGAAAAAGTGACATAATATTAGTAATCTATATTAACCTTCACTATCATGTTATGCATAATTTGCAACTTTAATTAGTGATAACGACAAGAACATAATGAAGCTATTTCACACACCCCTGAACCTCAAGGACCATGATTTAGCCTTTTGATTGAGCTCTGAAATGTATGAGAACTCGGTATTGTCTGTCAGATAGTTGAAGCTGAATATCCGAGCGGTGGATTTTAAATTGAGTTGAACATTACTGGCCGTGTCTGCCTGAGTACAGACACTATCAGGTCCACCAGGAAAGTCTAATGCAGTTCTGCTTATTGTTCAGATTTAAGTGACACCTCCACAAGTCTTTTATTTTAACTATATATCTATAAATGAAGCAGTAGCATGACTTGATCAACCCATTTCTAATGCTTTCCCTAGCTTGACTTGTTGTAATTTATGGTTTTAAGGCCTCATATCTGCGGTCGAGTTTGAGAAATCCACCTGATTTGGGAGTGAAACTGATAAATAGTTGATGAAATGTCACTTGGCTGCAGCGTGTGGTCATCACCATCTTTTGTTTCGCCCCCCCTCGCCTCCATCTTGACATATGCTCCTCTGTCCTCCGGCTGTGCTGACGTGGCTTCCTGTCACAGTCGATCCATCTCGCTTTGCTCTTCCTCACTCAAGGGGCTCGCACAAACACACACTCATGTATTTACATGCTCACACACAGACAAGTCGCAGTCACGCACACTCCTGCTTCCCATCGCCACAGAGGTCAACTGCCCCCAATGGCCACACGCTCCCAGTCGTTTCTCATAAACATCCTTCTGCTTTGTCCTCAGGGTGTTTAACCCTCAGCTTCTATACTTGTCTTTCTGATGGCCACTTTGTCACCAAGACTGCAGCAGAAAAAAAAAATGGCTCAAGTCAAGCGTTGTTATGTAACAGAGCTGCATATAGCATCGTGGGAGCAGGAAGTAAAATCCCTCTGTAAACAGAAGATCGAGGCCATGTTTGAGCCGTCGTAAGTCAGTGACCATGCAGTGACAGTCTGAACTGTCAGATCAGAATCCATCTGATTACAGCTGTGTTTTGACAGATCTCAGAGGTCCTCACTCTGTGTCAGCTTGACCCAAAAACATGGACAATGACTACTCAAGCATTCAGACATATTTGTTTGGGATTTCAAGATGAAATTCTGCCTCAGCTGATCAAGAATAGACTGGTTATTAATTCAGCACTCAAAACTGAGAGGGCTTTGGTTACAGTTTCAGAAAAATGGAAAGTGAAGGAAGTATCCTGTTCAATCATATCAAAGCTAGTGTATGTTACCTTATTTTGCTGTAGCTTATCCTGCCTTACTGGAGCTTAACCTATCATGCCCTAATGTGAGTGAGTGCATCATTTAAGTATATTGTAGCATGTCCTGTATAATGTATTGATTCCTGTATCTAGTCATATGTCATCTCATATATCATTTCCTTCCATCTTACCTATTCTTATAGTATCATATCCTTTCTTATCTGAGCATATCTCATCTCATCTCATCTAATCTAATCTCATCTCTTTTCATTTTATCAATTTTTTTTAGAATCAAACCCTTTACCTGATAGCATCTTATCTCATCTCATCTGAACTAATCTCATCTAATCATTTTCCATTTTATAAATTCTTTTAGTATCAAATAATTTCTTATCAGACTATATTTGATCTAACCTCCTCATCTCATCTAATCTCACCTAATCTAATCTCATCTGATCTCTTCCCTTTTATCATTTTTTGTATCAAATCCTTTATCTGATTATATCTCATCCTCATCTCATCTCATTTGATCTAATCTAATCTCTTTCCATTTTATTAGTTCTTTTAGTATCTGACCTTTCTGATCATGTCTCATTCTATTTAATCTAGTTTTATTTGAACTAATCTCATTTTATCTAATCTCATCTCTTCCCATTTTATGTGTTTTTATTCTATTTTTCCATTCTTAACTGACCATATCTCATCTTATCTTTCTGTCTCATCTGTTCTCATCGTGTTGTATCATATCCCATCAGATTATTCCTACAATGCTGTACTGACTTACTGTGTATCTTGTCTTGTAGTGTCTGAGTTGTAACTCATCCTACATCATCTCGCCTTTTCTCATCTCATATTATCTCAGTTTATATCATTTCAAGTTTTCTCATGTCTTATTTTATCATAACCCATCTAACAGTATATCTCTGTATTTTTTATCAGATCATATGCTCTTTTATTTTGTATCTAGTTGCATATTTTTTAATTCTATTGTATGGCATGGAATTAAATCTCATCAGACAGATGAACAGGCTACATAGGAACAGATATACATACAGTAGATGAATTGGTCAAATACATAAATTTCACTAAGAGACACAGTATGAGCTGTTGATCTTCTCATTTACTCCTAAAGCTGTCTGATGCTAAAACCTGGAAGGATCCCTGTTCTTGTTTGAATGATAGGTCATTGTGAACCACACCGAGCCACGAGGATCAGCGTGTTCAGCTCTGAGGTTACACTGGGAGAACAGGAGAACAATGTCTCCCTTTGTCCAGTTTTCAAACTAATATTGAAGCTAAAATTCGTCTAACAAAGCCGATTTTACTCAAGGCTAAGATTATTCTTAGGGCAAAGAGCCATGTTTCCATGGCAACAGCAAATGTCACCTGCTGTCAACACAGTTTTAAAAAATGACCAAATTTTTCCAAGTCCCAAACAACTTGAGTTTGTTCAGAGTACAGGAGAAATGTTTCCTTGCTTTAAAGATTGGCAGCTTTTAATAATAAGAAGAATAACGAGGTGAAGCTGTGAGAAAGAAAAAAAACTTCTTTTAAAGGTGCAGTCCGCTTGGTTTTACTGGCGCTTTGTTAGATGTATTATTGATGTATTACTTCTTTGTTATGGGGCCAACATTAGTATTCTCAGTGGATTCATAACCTCTTTTGTTGCCATCCTTATTCTACACAATAAAAGTCAGGTGAACAACGTGGAAAGGTTTAAACTTCTATAGATTATCTGGCAAAAGTGCCCGAGCTAAAGAGAAAAAAAGCTACCCGTGATAGATACAGAGAATGGTGCGTTCGAGGGCACAGTGACAGGGAGCAGATTGTCTTGTTTCTGTTTGCTGCTCCAGTGCTCACGCTTCAGAGACGAATATCAGCAAAGTTTGCCAAAGTGGATTCAAAACCAGATGCTGCGACACTTACCTGTGCTCTGATACTGTGTGATTGACTCATCGGTTCACAGGGAGGGAGGCTCTGTGGTGAGCTCGAGTATTTCCACTGAACTGTGATCAGGATGCAAAGTTCCTGTTTCACTCACTGTTTAAACAAAAGTAGTGCAACAGGATGTGAAACATTTATGACAGGTTTTTAAGGAGTGGAAAAGCTGCTGTATTTTTGCTCATCGATGGTCATTAATAATGCATATCCTAAATCTGTAATAAAGAAGATATCCTTTTACAAAGACATGATAGTGAGTCGTGCCTGTCTGAATGTTAACTTTGAGTTTTCTGAATCACTCACATCAACAGCCTTTACTCTTTATTTTTCTCTCCTAAAGTCGGCTAATATGTGTAGGTGGAGTTGTTTGATTGACAGCGACCTTGCAACAAAGGGAGAGCTCTCAAGTCCCGCCCACATCAGAGGGGAAATCAATTCATGCTCTCCGTTGACCTTGTAGAGCGTGAAGGTGCCTCCTTGTCACTTTCATTGGCTCGCAAACAGCAGCAGGGAAATATGTAACAGCTCCTGTGTTGGTATGTGCTAACGTCAGAGAGAGGAAACTAGGACTCAGTCTTTAGAAGTAAAAAACAGAACCTGTAAGAAGATAAAAGTGGGTACAAGGAATGAAAAGTGGCGGATCTGGGGCGCTGGTTTAACTTAGACAAACCAAAACAAACTAAACAATACAAGGATGCTTCAGCTCCGTCCATTTAGTATAATTATTCCTCCAAGAAGAGCTGAAAAAAAAGAAAAGACTGACAATCAGGAGTTTGATAACGCACCTCACTCTGTCTCTCTCAGGTTAATCCATATTTATAAATCCTACATAAAAATGCAAAACTGGAGACAAGGGACCGGATTTTGGTTTCTCAAGTGTTTGTAGTGTAAATATTATCATCCACTCGAGGTTCTGTAGGAAAAGTCTGCATGCAGAAAAACAGAGAAAGATGCAAAATGCAGAACGCTGTGATATCAGTCTGAAACATCAGATCTGACTCTAGCCGTGACGTATTTTAGGACTTGGTTCTGGAGGGGCGATATCTAAACACAAGAGAGCATAGGCTAAAGTTTCTCTTATGTGTTGGTAAGGGTGTTTTGGTCTGAGGGGCCCTCCTCCAGATCTATTTCCTGTATTCTTGTGAACTGTTGAACACAAGTTTGTCATGAACGTTCTTCATTTTAGTCTCGTTTATAGATCACTTTGGTTTATTTTAAGCCGTATGCTCTTTGTAGGGTTTCTAAACAAGACCTGTATCTGGAACAGGACTCTGTTTTTGCATTTATATCTTTGCAGTGTAGTGTCTGTGTAACTTGAAACCAACAGGAAGAGTCTATTAGCCTGGCATGCCAGTATCAGGCAGAATTACTGTGAGCAGATACACAAAATACTGAGAAATCACAGGACAACTTATTCAGCCAACCCCCAAATGCTCCTGCCCGGCTCGAGTGGGTCCCTTCTTATTAGCAGACATGCTGTCTCTTCAGCCTGTGGTCTGCATCAGCACTCTGGGTCTATGCATTAAAAAAAAAACCGTCGTCTGCAGAGGGTGGGCACTTGGCGAATTTCAGTGAATTTGGCTGCCCACTCAATCACAAGCTGGAAACTGTACCAGCATCCTGGCAATCCACCCCTGAATTGGCTGGACAAACATTTTCCCCCGTTAATGTTGTTTGGGTGGGCAGACCCACTCTTTGGTGAGCTGAGTCCACCCTGACCCAGAGCTGCTGCCAGCTTCAGGAACCATTAGGAGGTCATCTGAATACGGCTTGACTGGACACAGAAACCTTGTAGTTGGTGCTCAGATACGGTGTCTTCATTATTGCTCCTCCAGATTGTAAACAACTGTAATGCAAAGTAAAGGAAGTCCTGGTTTTATTGCACTATCTCAGACAAACACCCAACTCAAGAGCCATTTGCATAAAACAGTGCGCTCCTTTCTGCTGCCATCATTCAGGGTTGATGGTAAAATTAGCTTTTCATCGCCTGTTACATGATGCTATTTTTGGTCTAAACACCCACTTTGACGTCTGCCGTCAGACAAAAGAGACTAAAATCTGTCTGTCCTTTGAGATGTTTCCTGCGGTTTCTGTCATTCTCCTACAAAAGCATCATTCAATCAAACTCTGGAAACAAACCCTTTATTGTTTGAGCAACATTGTCTCCTCTGCTCACTGACTGTCTGATGAAACACAGAGCGTTTCCCTCTGAATAACCTGCAGCTTGTTTTCTGTCAGACACTATCTACTGTAGATATAGTGTATGTAGGAGAGAGGGCCTGTAATCTATGCCTCACATCTCTCTAGGTCTGAATGCAACTCTGCTCCTATTTTTCTCCTGAATCCATTTATTGCAGGACAGCGTCGGCAAATAAAATCTGAGCGGGAGCAGAAAATACAAGCTAATATCTGCAGAGTGAATGCAGCTTTAAATCAGACGCTCTTCCCCGTCTCTGTCCCCACACGATGTCTCGATAAGACCTAAGGCCTCGCCGAGTCTGCTTTAGCATTCTGCGTGGGGCTTTATTGATTTGACTTGATTGAGCGGTTAAGTAAATTTCAAGTCAGACGTTATCCAATCTTTCTGCTGTCCTCGGTCTTTCTATATCAGAAATTGGCAGCATGGACACGTAACCTGATGTTTGGATGGAAAAGAAAGCCTTGGGAAGAGACGCACACTTGCTAACTATGAGCTGTTCAATTATATTACACAACAGTTAGTCCTGACAAAGTATCTGATTGGACAGGAGCGCCGAAACGAGGTGTACCGCAACTCAAGGACGCATTTCACAGCTGTGCATCAAAGGGTAAACAACTTCCAAGGCTCTAGTGCAGTCAGGATCAAGTCCTTCCTTTCCCAGGACACAAGGACCCACCAGATGTGTCTTTTGTGATGCACCTGTTACTCACCAGGTTGCTGAAGATAGCATCTGCGATCTTTACCCGACGTTTCACTTTTTCCATCCGTCTTAGGCCATGTACACACGCAGCCGGTTTAAAGAAAAGAAGTCACGTACACACATCATCGTTTTAAAATAATCACATTCACATAAAACTGCATAAGTGTGCTATTGACTGCAGTTATAAGCATGCCAGACCTGGAGTTGTTAGTATTTTCCAAGAAGGTAGATCCGTCGTCCTTATCCGAGTCCGGGTCGCGGGGGCAGCAGCTTCAGGAGGGAAGCCCAGACAGCCCTCACCCCAGCCACCTCCACGAGGATTCCCAGGCGCTCCCAGGCCAGGCCAGAGATATAGTCCCTCCACCTGGTCCTGGGCTGGCAATGAGGTCTCCTCCTGGTGGGACATGTCCGGAACACCTTGAACGGGAGGCGTCCAGAAGGCATCCTAACCAGATGCCGGAGCCACCTCAGCTGACTCCTCTCGACATGGAGGAGCAGCGATTGTACTCTGAGCGCCTCCTGAGTGTCCGAGCTCCTTACTCTATCTCTAAGGCTGAGCCCGGCCACCCTGCGAAGGAAACCCATTTCGGCCGCTTGTATCCACGATCTTGTTCTTTCAGTCATTACCCAAAGTTCATGACCAGGAAAGTTTAGATCCATTCTATCATCCCTTTCTCGTCGTCACTTCTACAAACATGAAACAAAGTGCTGTGTGGTGTGTTCATGTGGACCGACAAAGAGGTGGAAATGCTTTTAAGCGTTCCTCCTCCTTTGCTCCTAACAAAAATATATATTGTGTATATATCTGTGCTGTCCACTGTCTGACATAAACAAGGGGGCATACTAGCATATGAAGTTTATCTATTAGTTGTCACGGACAATGACGTTTGGGAATTTAAAACTCAAGTTATCTATGTCAACATGCAAACGGAAACCAGAGTTTTCTAAAAGCACCATTTTTAATGACGTATTCATGCAGCTTTGTGTGGATGACAGGCCAAATCCTATATAATATATAAAAATATATTCATTTTAGGAGACACCTGGCTTTGTGTGTACATGGTCTTAGTCGCGCCCTGACAGCACATCGTGGAGGTGGGGTCTCTGTCTTCAAATCTGCCATGTTGTTTGTTTACGGTTGTGTCCTCTGCTCTCTCATCAATGCCACCAATGTCATGTAACCACATCACTGTAGTAAAACAATTCAGCTGAATGAATGAATGAGAAGCCAATAAACTGTTTGATTTATTGCAATATCACACTGGAGTTTCAGATGGTGAGCTCAATAGCAGCAAAGCCGTGATTCTCTCCAGTATTCATCCTGTAACCTTTCTGACGTTCTCCCGCTCATGTGGTTTGTAAGTGATAAAGTGCAGTCAACAGGTGGTTACACAAATCATCATCCTGACAGGGCGAGCAAGATGCAAACCCAAGGGGTCTTTTTCTCATTTGCATATCCATCTGTTTACTATACATTATCCTGATTATTACCCATCAACCGACTCGAGACATAAACAGGCTGACAGATTTATCCATGAGCCAAACAAGCCCGTTCTCTGTCCAGTTGAAACAGTCGCCTGATTATTTTATATGATTCCTTTTAAATGGGACATTTCCACTGAATGTTTCAATGTTGATGATTAAATCAGTTGCAGTGTGAAGTTCATCATCATGTATGTAACGGCAGAGGGACATTCAGCCGCTGAGAAGCCCGTCTAAACTGATGCTGGCGAGGAGCTCTACATGTAGAGAGTCTAAAATGGGACTTTAACGGAGGTATCAGAGTTTTACAGCCAGGACTGTGGAGGTTTTAGCTGCCAAAGACACACTGTACTGGCATTTGGTGCTTAGTGGGTGGTAATTTCAGACCCTTTAACACTCCACAGTATCTGCCAGTTCTGCAAAAGAGCCCACTGTTCAGATGCCAATTCAGCAGTTTTCCACCTCTCATAAGATGTGAAATTCAGCAAAATATTAGCTGACCGCCTGAGCTGTTCAGAATCAATTTACTTACAAATTACCCCCTGATGACTGGTGCCATTTCACCGTTAGAGTCGTCCAATCGCCTCGCAGTTTCTGTCATATTTGATTAGTTTTATTCCTCGTGTTGTATTGACAAAGAGGAGCGTCACGGTCCTATAGTTTCTGCCAGCTTTATTCTGATGCCTCAAAATGTAGTTTTGAATGTTGACTGAGTTTTAATGAAACTGACTGTTTGCTGAAATGAAAGTTTTAAACACATGTCTGACCAGTGCAGGGTTTAGAGACCCTTGAAGTTAAACTTGGCAGATATTGTCAGCAGGTTGTCGTCTAATTTTACATTTTCCGTTTTATTTTAATCATAAATCAAAGAGGAGTCGCTGCACACTAAAGAAATAACTGAGAATTAATCTGTAATTTTAATTTCCAGTCCCGGCGTTTCCCTTCCCTCACACTTTTATTCTGCTCCTTTAGTTTTACTTTCTGTCTTTAAGCCTTTTCAACATGATTTTAACCTCAAGGTAAAGCTGTATAACACTAATGATAACTATAATAAGTTGGCATGATAAAAAACAACAATATGTCATTGGATCGACGCCCTCCTTTTCAGTAACAGTCTGCTTTAACAGCATCATAACTCAGGAGCAGGAGCAGCTGCGAGGAATTGTGCACTTGGCCTAAAAACTTATTGGTGTCAAACTGCCTGCACTCAGCCATATTTATGAATCACGGTCGGTAAAAGTGGCCTTGAAAATCTTGAAATATGTTTTGTTAACCGTCTGTTCGAATCTGCCCT
The DNA here is from genome assembly GCA_962446985.1 of Xyrichtys novacula. Taxonomy (NCBI): domain Eukaryota; kingdom Metazoa; phylum Chordata; class Actinopteri; order Labriformes; family Labridae; genus Xyrichtys; species Xyrichtys novacula. Next base: position 24,899,206 of record OY660877.1, on the reverse strand, counting down.
CAGGAAAACGGCCCCTCTATTCAAAAACAAGCAGATTTAGAGAGAGACGTTTAAAAGAAAGTTCAGTTTAGGCTCAATTTGACATCTTTAAGCCTTAGTTATTTATCACACACTGCACTTATAAAATATGTCTGCTGTGATTACTGTCTATATTAAACTTAACCAGCTTTACTTTCATATCTTCTTCATCTTACTTCCTTTCCTGCGAGTTCATGCAAAACTTGAGTTAGCAGAGAAAGTTCATGACCTGATATCTCTCATGCGGCTTCAGGTCTGGTCGTGCCACATTACATAGTGAACCTCCCTGTCATCTCAGGTAGTTTCTCCTCTGTTCTGTATTTTAATCTTTGATGTTTAATATGTTTTTGGTCCCAGCACAGACTGTAACCCTCGAGTCTGGAGGTAAACGCACAACACAAGCTGGCTGAAACAGAAGGAGGATGACAGTGAGGCTGCTCGATAATGTCAAAAATCATAATCATGATTATTTTGATTAACATAAAACCTCTTTATAACTCCAAGTGAGAGCTGGATGATAAACTGAAAATTTACCGATACACAACAATAACCGACGACATTTTACCCATATCGGTATATAAAGTTGGTTTTGGATGTATGTAGGTAGGCTATGGTCTCATGTCCCTTTAAGACACTGTCAGAGACATGACTCGACCCCATCCAGTCTGTAACAAAGAGGGAAAGACAGGTGAGGAGATGGAGGACGGTTCAAAAGTTGTAGCGGCTGAAGTAGACGAAGTGAATGTGGGAGGGGGTGAGCAGTTTGTAGAGTAGTTATCGTCCATTTGTTGTTATGAATATATTGTAATATGATTTGAGGCCATATTGCCCGGCTCTACTTCGAAGTTTTAATACCATCATAAATTAAAGGATGTATTCCTCTCACAGGCAGCAGATCTAACAAATTATTCAGCCTTTTAAAGCTTTTCTAAAACCTCCATCCTAATGTTCAGACTTTATCATGTTTTAAAACAATGTCTCTCACATTTTAGCCCTGCAGTCTTTAGCTTGTTAGCTTGTGACGCTACAGCCTCTCTTCTCAGGCTTATTCTGTCCCTTGGCTTTTCAGACATTCACACAGATGAACACACCTGCCTCCTCCTCCTCCTTCCTCTCCTCCTCCTCCTCCTCCTTCTCCTCTCCCTGCTCTCCTCTCTTCTAAAAAATCCAAACTGAAACCGATTTATCGACGGGCTCTACATGCAATCATGTGGAGAAAATGGGATGAGCCACACGAGGAAAATCCTAAAGCATCTTGAGAATGAGCGGATAAACCTGTAGCTGCGTCGTTTTCCCATCCTCCCATCAAAAACAGATACAGGTTTAATTTGAGCTCCACAGGCTGCAGGACGGATAACTTTGCATCGTGTCCTCTGGCGGCAGAGAGTCTGAGTTCATGGGTAATAGGTACGGTGACCCTGGACTGGGATTTTCCTTATCCTGCAGGCCCTGTCAGTCTGCTGTCAGCCTGTCTCAGTGTGTGAGTGTGTGAGTGTGTGTGTGCAGAGCTGATGTGGATGCACACTGTGTTCTGCAGTAGCACTCTGGAAAGCTGTGGAGTCATGGATCCTCTGAGTGTTTGTGTGGCGGCTTTACTGCGCTGTACGCTGTGCTGATGTGTGTTCAATGTGCGACTCGGGCAGACTTGGAGCGTGTGCCGTCTGCGTGTTCATCCTCTCTGCCTTGTCCCGGGGTTTTTGGCTTTTAGGGGGATGCCTTTTTCTGACTGGCGATTTCATGACTGGATAATGGCAGCTTGTGTCACGGGATAACAGAAATCTCTTAAGTGCGTCCTCACTGACTATCTGCTGCTTTGTCGCCAGCTGAGGAGTTATAAGAAGATTTTTTAGAGGTTAAATCTCATCTCTGCGCAGAATATTGTCGCCACATTAGCATATAAATGTGCTCCTTGTGAGATGCATGTTTAATACGGCGGAGATTTAAAAGTATAATCATACACAAAGTGATGATGTGGCAGTGAATGGGACAAACACAAGACAGGGGAGGCGTACTGATGAGCCTCGCCACCCGCTCTGTGCGTGAACTCTCGTGTGAGAGACAGCAGATAGTGTACATAAAGAGATAAAATAAGTGTGTGTGTGTGTGTGTGTGTGTGTGTGTGTGTGTGTGTGTGTGTGTGTGTGTGTGACTGTGCGCCTGCCTGGCTGTGTGAATGACAGAACAATCAGCGGCGGCCTCAGCGGGAGAAATATACACACTATTACTAACTGCAGTCTCTCCCTCTGCCTGCTCTCCTCCCCCATCCTTACCTCACCTTTACCTCACCCTTCTTCCTCCCCCCTTTCTCCCTCCTTCCTTCTCTCCCTTCCAGAAACCGAAGCAGAGAGACTGGCACCCCCCTGATGGCTTCATCCTGGGCCTGTGGACTCTTATCCTCCTGGTGTTTTTCCAGACGTACGGCATCAAGCACCTCAAACACATCTTCTGAGGACACCGAGAAGCTGATTGGGAGTTTTTACCAGAGGGATATTAGAGGGACGGTGCTTCATGTGGCGGGTGCGCTATTTTCCTGGAAGTGGACTGAAGATGAACGTCACCACAGTCGCTCAGTCGGGATGCAATCAGTGCCTTTTTTTTCTTTCTTTTTCGGTGTTTTTTGGACGATTGTTTTTTTTTTTACCTGTGCAATGACAGAGTGATGCCATTTTCTCCTCACTTCAGCTGATACCAAGTACCCCACCGATGCATTAACACTGGTGCTGGTATCAGAATAACTCTGACAAAAGGACAAACGCTTGAATGGTTAGTGGAGCTCAGACTTTTTATGGGCTCAGTCATTTTAAACTGTTAGGATGTTTCTTTTATTGACTGTATTTAAAGATGGATGAAGTGTCTCCACCTTCGCCTGTTGTATCAAAGTGAAGCCATAACACCCCGGTGACCAGCGTCAACATCGAACCTGTTTGTAGGCAGAGTCTGTGTGTTAAGGATCTGATGGTTATTCATTTGCTCGACCCTTTTCACTGGATACAAGGGCTGTATTAAAGCAAAATAAAATCCAGTCCTAATGTTATTTTAAGAGGTACACTGTTACAAAAATAAAGTCATAGTTAAGTTATAATATTAGGAAAATAAAGTTTCGGTCTGTATTAAAATCATTAACATGGAGCGTCTCTTTAAATCGTCTTTAATGTTTTGGCTCCACTTTGTTGTAAGTCTGAGGACCCTGATAAGACCATAAAGAGCTTTATTTTTGTCACATAATATAATGATATTATTCTTATAACATAACGACTAAACTAGAACTTCAGTGTCGTAAGAAACTGATTTGACTCTGACTTTATTCTTGTTAGAAAACGGCTTAAAACACAGTTTAAAAATCTTTTTTTTTTTTTGTTCAAATGTGGCTCTAATATCTGATGTACCTACATGTTGCACCTCGAATTGGCATAAGTGTGTGAGTTCACAGGTTTGTTTTGTCTCAGCAGTGATCCAGGAGTCTAAAACTTTAGTGTCAACTGTCTGAAACTGTGATTGTGCAAAAAGACATCGAACACACTGAACAAACTGATAACAACGGCAGAAATCATGTTTTATAATTTGGCCCATGTCCCATCTGTTTACATGGAGGAGGCGGGCTTCATGCTTGGGGGTTTTGGCTTCACTTTTGGGAGCTGTCGCATCATCCATCTTTTAAAGGACTTCATCTGTTATTTATTTGTGTCTTGTGCGTCTTAAGTTCTGTTGAGTCAGCCCATAATTGCATTGATTTGGCTAAAAACGCACCGAACTGCGTCCCCAGATAAGACTGTAATTTATTTCTGGAGACGGCGCTGCTCTGAATATTTCAGCAGCAGTTTTTGTTTAAGAGCTCATCAGAAAACCGTCTGCCCGGTCAGAGGCAGAAAATGTGGGAACGGAGGAGGGGGTGAGGCTGATTGGCCGTGAGAGGACGGAGGAGAGATTACTGTTTAATGTCTCTCCTGTCCATATACATTACACCCCTTGACCGTCACATCCCGCTTGTGAAGGATAACAATCGCACATAATCCCATCTCGCCGTGATGGACCCATCCACTTTTCCATCCTCTAAATTGCCCTCCCTGTGGAAACATCCATTAGCTCCCCGGCCATGTACTCGGCTGATTGTATTCCGGGTGATGGACAGCTATTTCCCGGCCGTTTCCACGACTCTGCTACAGCGGCGATAAGTGAGTGATAACCCAGTAAGCTGCCGGTTGTCCCAAATGAATCTTCCCCTCGCCTGGACGTGTTTTTCCTCTTTTTTTTTCTCCCCTCTCTCACTCTCCTTGTGTTACCATCCTGCATTAGGCTCATTGTTGACTGATGTTCAGAGCATATGGATTGAACCTGCGGTAGTTTATCTTTGCTCCTTGGCACCAGGAAACGCCCACCAGGTGTCCACTACCACCCTCCCTCGCTTCTGAAGTGGAAAATAAATGAAGTTGGAAATTGAACTGTATGTACGTGAAGGCAGCTGCTGCGTCAGCCACCAAGTACCTTTTCTTTTAAATTATTTATGCAAGGCTTATTTCTTCCTCCCTGTTTCTATTTCCTGTAATCTCATATCCCCTTTCAGAGAGAAGGAGCTCATTTTATTTCAATTGTTCAGACCTGATACCCTGATTAAAGTCGAAACACTGAATAAAAGACTTGTATTTGCCGCCTTAACTGCCTTTTTCATTACTTTATTTCAAAGATATTGAGCTTCCTTAATTACTTTGTAATGCTTTTCAAGACACACGCTCGCCTTTTACAGCTGCGAAGCCCCTTGAAGGTATTCCTGGCTGAGCTCTCGGTTTTCTAACACAAAGACAGCCTTGAATTCTCCCCGCTCGGGTTGATTTACACACCTGCTCTGTTGTTTTCTTTTTGGAAACGGTTCAAACGATCCACGCAGCTTTTTTAAATGTTGTTTTCTTTCTGTTCAAGTCTTGTTTTTTTTTTTTACTCAGAAGACAGAGCAGGCTGCATATCCAAGCCTCTGTATATGGTGATTGCATACCAGGCTGGCGGCAGATACAGGGAAAATTAAAGCCACCTGATCTCAGACGGATTTGTTTGCTCTTAAACTCTCCTCAAAATTGACTCCATCTCATCCGCGCCTCCCGCTCTGTCTTCAGCCCCCGCAGATTGGATTGAATATGCTCAGCCTTTCAGGGCGCTGATGTACTCTCCCCTCTCGCTGTGGTTTTCAAACACTAATAAACATCAGTCTCTCCTCCTTCACACCTGGTGAGAACACCGGCGACAGGACAATCTTACAGCAGCCTCCTGAAAACAGGCGCAGAGGTCTGAGGGGGAGGAGTCAGCCAGGATCGCTCTGGATGGTCGACAATCTGTTTAATGTTACACAAACAAACAGGAGTGTGCATGTCACCTCAGAAAGAGTGTGTACAAATGACAGCTACTTTAATTTCCACAGAAACCCCTGATTCTTAAAAACGTCCCTGTCAGCAAACGTCAATCTTCCCCAGGTATGATAATTGTGATTTTAGCAGCAGCAGATTTCCTTCATCTGCATCAAAATCTGAGGCAGAAACTATAATCAGTGTTTCTCTCCTGCTGTGTTTCTAAATTTAAATCAGGACTTTTTTCTTCACCTGTGATTAAGAGAGCAGAAATAAAGGAGAGAGACGACAGGGCTGTGTGTGCTTTGACAGGAAGATTTTCAATACGATCCAATCTGATACGATACGATACAAGACTAGAATGAACTGAGCAGTCTCTAACCCATTCCTCTAGGTTAACATTCAGTAGCGTTGGTTACGTCTCAATATGCTTGTTTACTTTTCAACAAGACCAGACGACTCAGTGTCCTGAAACACCAGCAACAACATCTGAACAAGGAGGAACGACACGACAACAAAATCACTTCAGCCATCTTTGTTCTCGAGGTGAAGATTTGTCATCCTCTCGCACATGACTTGGTACTGCAAGTGCAGATCACTGTCAGGACCATTTCTTTCTTTACGTATTTTCAGGGCAGAATATGAAGAAACAGGCGGCGCACCAAGAGCTGTTTCATGATTGATGACAGTTTTCTCATTTCTATCAGTGTTACAAGTGAAGAGACGGATTGAAGGACAGCAGTAGCTCAGGTGGTAAAGTGGTTGTCCAATAACTGGAAGGTTGATGGTTCGATTCCCCCCTATCCCTAACCTGTCTGCTGTGTCCTTGGGCAAGACATTTAACCCGCCTTGCTTCCTGTGTGTGTCCTCCACTGGTGTATGATTGTGAGTGTTGTGTGGTGGTGGTCGGAGCAGCCGTAGGCGCAAACTGGCAGCCAGTCAGTCAAGTGCTTTGAGGATCTCTGATAAAGCGCTATAAAAATCTGATGCATTATTATTGTCATAATGATCGTTCCAGACGTCTTCACTGTTTCGTCCTGTAGATGATTCTCCTCCTTCAGCCTCAGGTGTTTCGGGTCCTCCAGTGAATGTGTTCTTTCAAATACTCATACAAGCAAAACTGACACAACCAACCAAGTCTCCTGGCCAAACTCCTGGTCTGTTTCTGTAGCTAATCTCTGCTCCATATCAAATTAATGTCATGCTTTTTTTGTCAAGATTTGATGACAGCAAGATGAACACTAAAAAGCATCTCATACAGTAATTTACGTTCCCAGTAACCTCCCATTACACACACAGTACAGAGAAGGAGGGTAACCTGATAGTGCTCCAGTGTGTGTTTAAGAAATATAAAAAGAATCAGGTCAATATCAACTCAGTTTATAATCTTTCAAAATATCAATCATCTCAACTAAAAAGTAAGTACTCTTCAAAACTTCAGTGAAGGCTCCAGTGTTGATATTCTGCTGAATTCTTGGTTTCTTAGTCCTCGTCTCTTCAGGATTTCTTGATACATGTTCTTTACCTTTTCAAGCGAGGCTATTTTTGCGCACACACTCCTTCAACTCTCGGCTACTGACAGTCAGGGATCTGTTTGTAGCTCTGGGGAGAAACGGCCTTGTAGCTCTGCCTGTCTTTCATTATTATTTCAGTGTGACACAGCCTGATGTCACAACCAGGCAGGAGGAGGGAGATTGAGGGGTGAGGATGGCAGCTGCCACGAGCGGAGAGTGGAGGTGAGTCACTGGCCTCTCATCCTACACCAAAACCTGCAGGTTCCACCTTCAGTTTGATGAGAATAGAAAACTGGTTCCAGATCAGAACTAACCTACCGCTTACGCTGCATTCCAGTTAGCTCAGAAGTCGGATGTCGGAGCTGAGAATGACGTTACACTGAGTTGACGGCATTCCAGTTAACAAGTCGGTAAACCAAGATGGATGCCTACTGTTAGCCGTTGTTAGCTGTTGTTTACAATTTTCAGTTGTCGTTAGTTAGCTATACCAGTTGTAAACAACGCATAACACAGTGTTTTACTCTTTGCACCGTGTTCACAGTTTGACGTTGGGCAGTACAACATAAACCACGTATTTAATTTCACCAAAACAAAACATTAGTGCTAATAAATAAAACATAATGAGAGCTTTCACTGTTACTCTTTACTGTTGATGCACTGCGCTGCCATCTTGAATTCTGATGTTGTCATCAAGTCAGGGTTGGTGAGGATCGTCCGACTTTCAGAGTCGGAAATCTGACTTCAGGGGGTTGTTCCAGATGAATTTCCGACTCGGAGCTTGGAAATTCTGACTTCTGAGTACAAGTGGAACGCAGCATTAATGCCCCGAAAAACAAGGATGTGATGTAATGCAAAATGCAGTCTTACCGTAAAATCTACTTGCACCGTGAGACTGACAGCTAATGAACTATCTGCACCAAATCCATCAAAGCTAATCTGTGATGGTTTATGGATCAGTTTAAGTGATTTGTGATTTCTGTTGTTAGCTAACTGCGCTAATAGACGGCTGTCATCTTTGTTACAGTTGATTGACCAATTAGAGGCTGGTGGGCGGCTATTCTCTCCAAGCTGTGGGCAGAAAGGTTCAGAAGGTCTTTTGTTCCCACAGCCATCAGACCTCACAACTCTTCTATAAATAGAAGATGACTTTTAGTACAGAAGAGGACCAGGGCCACAAGAAGAGAAAAAAAATCATTACAGGAGGGAGATTTTTTTAATTTCCATTTCGAGATTAAAGTCAAAATTTTGAAAAAGGTGAAACGTCAATTTTATTCATGTTGACTTTAATCTTAAAATTTCGACTTTAATCTCAAATTTTTTATTTTTTTTATGTCAAAATTTTAACTTTAATCCCCAAAATTTTGACTTTATTCTCCTTCCAGTATTTATTCTTTCTCTTCACGTGGCCCCTATCCTCTTTGGTACTTTTTGAGACATGACAAATGAGACTTTATACAATTGAATTTCCCTTCAGGGATAAATAAAGTCATTCTTGTTCTTATCTGCCATCAGCTGACCTGTAAAGGTCCAATCAGAAGCCAGGCCTCCTTGTAACAGCAAAGATGACAAAATTTACGTACGTAATTTATGTTACAGTAAGCAGAATAGATAATGACCTTCATTCCAATCGAATCCTTCCATTCCTGGTTTCTACACAAAAATAGTAATTTCTTTCTGTTTACTTACTTTACATGTTTACTATTTTATTACTGTTAAATACAGAAACACCAGAACACAGGAAAACTGTTAAAAAGCCTTTTAATAATTTGAGTTATACATTTCCATCATGTGCAAGAACAGAAGAAAAGAAAACAGATCAGTTCTTGAAGCACTGGTGGTTTTGGTCATTAATTAATCAAGAGAAGATCAGCAACAACTGAGCGATTCATTGCATAAAAGAAAAGGTCAATAATCTGGTAATTATGCCATCCTGCTGAGTGTTATAGGTGACCGCTTTCACACTTCCTGTGCAAACTCGTTCACAAGTTTCTAACGTTTTCAGCAAACCTCCGACATTTGGTTTTTAAAAGTCGAGAAATGACCCGAGTTTCTTCCAGGCAGTGAAGTTTACGGCTCACTAAGTAAGCACCGGTGTTTGTAGAAACTGATGTTAGGAATCAGTAAATGCACTCAGGAGATCAGGAGTCACGTCTGCACAGGAAATGTGTAGCTGAAGTAGCAGCTGCTTAACCTGACTTAGCACACAGACTGGAAACACTTTAAGCTGTTAGTCCCTGGTGTCCTGCTTTAGCTCAGTGGTTAAACTCTGAAGAGGCTTTAAAACAGGTGACCCAGTTCAAATTGGACTCAACAAAACCATGATGGTGGAGATGTTCGGATAAATACTTGTTGATTTGGACTAGGAACGATTAACTCTTAACTGTCCAGAACAAACGTGTTCTTTTTTAGATGTTTCAGGTCATGCTGAGCTAAGCTAACCAGCTGCTACATCAAATTTGACGATCGCAAAGTATTTACTGAAGTTTGGAAGACAAGTATCTCTGTTGACTTCGCTGTATTTCTATGAACGGTCTTGTTTGTCTCTTGTTTTGCGCGGTATCTTTTTAGGTGTCACATGTTCTCATGGTTAAACGGAGTGTAAATGTCAGTCAGATCAGGCAGTTCTTAGTGTAGATAATTAAAACGACGATCCTCCTCCTGAGCACCCGTGGTCGTATCTTTAGCTCATGTTTGAGGGTGGAGATGGACTCACACATTTGTAAAAGCACTTTAAAATTTCCCGTGTTCTGTAGGAGGATTAACGCTCCGACAAAGTTTCTCTCTCTGCAAGAATTGAAAATATTAAACTTTTACCATCACCGTTAGGCTATAACCAAAAATGTTCAGAAAGCATATCAGTTCCCGGCTGAAGATCATTGTGCACGCCTGTTTAAAATGAGACATAACCCTCAGGATCGAACAGATTTCTCAAAGTCTGCAGGACTCTTCCCCGGCAGCATCTCTCAAAGTCGTTTATGATGAATGAAAAGCGCTTGTATCCTCGTCTCTGCTGAGGGAACATGATGTGAATCACATCCTCGAGGTGTGCGCACCTATGTATCTGACCCCCGGCATCCTTCCTCTCATTTCTCACATTACAGAGCTAAGGGCAAATCAATAAAGACTGAGCGCCAGGATGCATCATTAGGATAACCACATGTGGCATCCCTTTCCTCCAAACCTGATTCTTATTCATGAAGGAGTAAATAGGGGTCTCTGAGAGGGAGACGGGGAGGGCAGCTGAGGAGTAGCTCACACTACATAAAAATGAGAGGAGAGTGCACATAAAACACCGTAAAGAGCCGGAGAGGGGAAGAGTGACGGATCACACACACTCATCAGTTTAACTACAGTCAAAAAAAAAAAAGGTGTAATTCCTGTGTGAGGTGATTCAGGCTCACAGCAGCATGTAGCAGGATGGATGCCGCCGCTGCATCCCCGCTCTCCATCTTAATCTCCCACTTGTCTTTTGTGACTTAGCTGTGCATTTACATGGAAATCCGACTTGTAGCTGTATAAATCGTGCTATTAACTGCTGACAGGAGCCAAAAAAAGCCTCATGATACACCAGCGCGGGGCTAAGATTTAACCTCCTGTAAGGTTACACTCCTGTCGTTCAAGCAGGAAGGTCTGCGTGGCGGAGTTTGACTCTTTAGCGAGTTTTCAATGCACACATTCAATAGTGAAAGAAGTCAGGGGAGTGAATATCTGCTTTAGAGGCCTGCGGGGGTCCATAGAGTCTCATCCGACTTGACCTCCTCAATCTCTGAAAGCAGCGGGAGAATAAAACGCCTGAACAGGGATAATTCTCGCTCTTACAGCCACATTGGAGTGAAGCTGCGGTTTTATTAGTATTCATCTGACACCGTCTGCAGCTCTGCGTAGTTAGATTAGGGGCATTGTGATGGTTTTTGATTTTATTGAACTGTAAACTGTGAATTCCGCATATTGCTCCGACCACGACAGGCTTTGTGCAGAGCCCTGACGCAGGTTAGTACCCTCTGTGATTCCTCCCTTTGTGCGTGTGTGCGTACGTCTACCATTATGCATACACTACCTACACACCCACACAATATGTATGCACAAAGAAGAGGAGGATCTGCAGTGCGTGCATGCATTGAGAGAGTGAATGATGTCTTCTCTTGTAACCTCACTTTACAAGGCTTTTCAAAAAATAGATGTACAACTTTGAACTTCTTCACCTCAGTGGAGATAAACAGAGCTGGAGCTGCAGCCGTGGAGCTCTGTTTACAAGAAAAGTCCTGCAGGATCAACAACACCAAGTCTTCAATCAAGGTTAAACCCGACTCCATGTTCTCTCTGCTCTGTGCAGGGTCCAGCAGCTTGTGAAAAGTTCCCCTCGATTAGTCCCGTTTATAAAGATCTTTAAAAGTATTTTCCTCCACCACAACACCCGTCACGTCTTCTTGGGCGCAGCTGCAGCCGTCGTCTCCGCTGTCAGGTTAGCGGGGAGAGGTTTAGGGGTCCAGTCCGGCTGGTAAAAGTGGATGTTTAAAGTCCTCGCCCAGTCTGCAAAGACCCGCTTCTCCGTGATGAAGCGGTGGTGGCTGCCCTTCCTCCCTCGTTCGTGAGAGATGTACATGACGCACTCGTCCTGTCCGCGCGGCTCGTAGTAGTGGTAAGGGACAGAGTGGTGGTGAGGCTCCCTGCGGTGAAGGTGAAAGAGGACAGACAGTTGACATTTAGACAAGAAGAAAAAAAAAGCGGTTTTAATGAGTCACTTGAGCTCCATGTGACACCCTGCAGAGTTTTTCATTTCATGCTGAAGACGGGGGACTGATCTGAACTAACTGATTTGTCTTTGCAGGGCTGAAGGAGCTGGATTTACCTCCTGATGATTATTTGGTAAAGGCCACCTGCAGCTGAGCGCTGATTGGAAAAGACAACGGTTTTTCTTTTTTGTGTGTGTGGAGGCATGAATAATGAAAACCAGAGGGAGGTTCAGAGAGGCGGAGAAGCTCAGTCAAGTTCACCATTACATTATTTACATCCATCTTTAACCAGACAGGTGACCCATGTGATCCTGCTTTTAACATTTGAACTCTGTGTCTGTGCATTTTATATAAGATCCCTTTAAGTCAGATTTTCTGTTATTTATTTTAAAAAGTCCCCTTGGTGAACTTCTTTTAACATTTTCACAACAAACAACAACAAACTACCATCCTAACTGGTATCAGAACCAGGAAACAGAAAACAAACCCAAATCCAGGGTCAAAGGGTTAGAGTTAGGGTTAGATTTAGGGTGAGGGGTTCTCAATTATTTTCTGTTATGCAAAATAAAGAAAATGAATCACAAGAAAGTCGTTATTCTCTGTCTGTAAGTATAAAGTGTTAGTTTTCGTCTGCTTGTATTTTATTTTGAAGGGGAGGATCAGAAGAGCTGCCAGCTGCTGTAGCACTAAAATGAAACATATGGATCATCTTGTGAGTTTAAAGTATTACAGTTAACGGTAAACTCACCTTTAGCTTATCAAACTCTGCATCGTCTTGAGATTTCAGATTCATGGACAGACTGAGTTTGATCTGAAGTAGTGAAGGCTAACAGTCAGTCTGTCCTCAGCTGTTGAATTTAACTACATTTGAGTGCAGATGGCCGACCGCTCCTGAAATTCCCCTTTTCTGTTATTTTACATATTCGTTAATCATCGCCAATGAAAACGACTATATTCTCCTCAAACTCAAACTTTTATTCTTGTAGATTTAACTTTAGTCTCATTAATTTTCAAGCTCATTGTCATAAATTTACATTTTCTTTTCTCACAAATTTGGAACTATAGTCTAATTAATACAACTTATAAACTTAATTCTGATTAAAAAAAATCACGTTTTCTGTCAAATTTATGACTTTTTCTTCTCACAAATTCGTTCTTCTTATAAATTTATTTTTGTAAGATTAAATTCGACTCCTGTAATCTTACTAATATGCAGCTTTTTTTCTCGTAAACTAGAGACTTTGTTTCCTAATATTTATAACTTTTTAAATAAAATTGAACACCTGAATCTTTTAAATTCACAATCTTTTCTCTTTAAACTTTTAATAAAAGATCATGTTTAAAATCTTTTGTTTACTGTGTGTCAAGTTGATTTATATCTCATGAAAGACGGGCAGACTTAATAAGATTTTTCTGTCTGCTCCTTTTATTCACATGTTTGCGATTTTTCCTTGTTCATGTTGAATGTTTTAAATATTAACTGAATGAAATAAAGTGAAAAAAAATCATAAAAAATAAAAATTCTACCACTCTAACTTTGATCAACAACTCTTTTACTTGTAGATTTACTGCTGCTATTAATTTGAAACTTTTTCACACACATTTATGATTTTTTTCTCCTTTTGCTAAAAATGATGACATCTTTTTGTTTTAGTAACTTTGTTCTGCTAAAAGATTACACACTTTATAGAGACAGGAGGACTTTTGTCATGACTATTTAAAATTCTCATCACTTGTCATTAGCCGTTTGTTTATTTTCTGTGAGTCTGCACACCTCAGGATTTTGATTGGATGAACTTTTAACTCAATTTATTTCTTAGTGTTGTCTTCTAGCACAAACAGATTGATCCAGCCCTCATAGAAATATTGCTTCCTTCAAATGCTTCAATAATAGTTGAATAATGAGGGTAAAAAGAGCCTCTATAGCGGTAATCTTTAGTCTATGACTGAACGAGAAACCGCTTGCTTTATTGATTTGAGTCACATGTTCTTGTAGATCTTAAGAGCACTGGGAAAATTAAAACAGCACCAACTGGTCCATATGGTTAGATTTATTATGTTCCTTTGTTCAAATGTCATGCTCCGTGTACCTGTGTTAGTTTCAAAATCCGTTTGGCGCTATGAAAGGTCAGCAATTTGAAAACACGCCAAGGATTTCCACCCCAGAGTTTTCCTACATGTGTTGGAATTAAATTAAAGGTAAGGACTTAAAATCTGATTTAAGGCTGTGGAACAGACGCTCCTCACATTGTGTTCCAGCCGTCTGCAGTAATTGAGGCTGGAGACACGGCACCACTAAATGAAAATTACAGCTCCATAACAAGTCATTAAGAATACCAACAGCACTCCAAGAAATGGCCAGAGGCAGCTTAACAACATGGGAGACAATCAAGGAATTCAATAAAACTAGGAAAAGAGGAAGGGCCTTGAAAACCTTGACGTCTACGCAGAATCCAGTCCATGATGCATCATTAATTTCTATTGGTCATTCATTAAAGATTTGTCCACATGAATATCTGCCCTTCAACTCCATAAAATATGTTGGCTGCGATGTTGGAGGAACATGCTTTTAACTCTCAGTTGAATTGCATCTATTAAAGTCTAACAGACCTCTCTCATTAGCAGAACTAAGAGGATTGTTCAGCAGCTGCTAAAGCCGACGGTTCAGACAAATGAACCTCTTTCCCCTCTTTATTACCAACATGATTTTATTTGTGCCTGAACCCACAATGAGAAATAATTCTTTAATCGATGAAAACCAGGGACTAAGTTTTACTGAACATTTTACAGTTTGTGTTTCTCACTGAGGAACTTGAAAAGATTTGTTTCTCCTCCAATAAAATCCTCCAATTAAAAAGCTGGCTGAGACGGGTGAGACGTGAGCTGTGATTCAAACCATTAAACTCAGCTAATGAGGGCCGCGCCAGTTTGCTGCGAGGAGCCAGACAGAGTCAGAGCTGTCGCCGCATCCCATAATTCTTTGCCTTTTGGCTGTATGGGACCTACGTCAAGGTTCACAAAGTGTCTCTGTAATAATTCAGTGTGAAGGGAAACCTCTGCACTGCCAGGCCCCCAGACAGATGTAAACACGCAGACTGATTATAGATGGAGGAGAAGTCTTTGTTCTGAGAGCTTCTGCTGGTCAAGATGGCCTTAAAACATCCTCCCCTCTGTCTAAAGCTGCAAAAGCTCAAGTCTTATCTCGTGCATTTGTCTCATTTCTATTTTATTGAATCTAATTACACTAAATCAGAACTGTCAAATGATATGAATTTTTAAACTACAATTAACTGCATTTATAATCACAATAAAATAACCATATTTTTATTGCAAAACAGTTCTAACTCCATACCAACAATGAATCAATAAAAAAATCTGGAGAAGTGCATGTGGAAAACTGTGCAGCATGTTTCAATAAAACATGAGAACATCGTTTCCAACATCGTTTCCGTCCACTGAGCTGTAGTGAATTGATTTAATCATATTTGAATTCTGTATGACAGGATATTACTTTTGACTAGTTACCTGAGCTGTTTCTGAGTATTTTGAAGGGGAAACGTGTGATTTCAAAGCCAAGTGAAGCCTGCAGCAGCTTAACTACGGTGGGCTTGGAGAGATATAGTAGCTCATGATGAAAATAACTCATTCAGATCAGCACAATAACACCAACAACACTGCACTTACTTAACGCCACAAGTCCAGATGTGAGTGTTATTTCAAGATTGTGCAAGTCGATATAAGGACATAATTTACTGTTATAAGATGGACAAAAAGCCAAAGTTTCTATGATACTATGACATTTTTATCAAACTATACTATAAAATTTTTAAAATACTTAACTGTAAAAATTTTTTTACATACTACACTATGACATTTTTTATCATACTATACTGTGACATTTTTTATCATACTAAACTATGACATTTTTTATCATACTATACTATGACATTTTTATCATACTATACTATGACATTTTTTATCATACTATACTATGACATTTTTTTACATACTAAACCATAACATTTTTTTACATACTATACTATGACATTTTTTATCATACTATACTATGACATTTTTTATCATACTATACTATGACATTTTTTATCATACTATACTATATTTTTTTACATACTAAACTATGACATTTTTTTACATACTTTACTATGACATTTTTTATCATACTATACTATGACATTTTTTTACATACTAAACTATGACTTTTTTTTTACATACTATACGATGACATTTTTTTACATACTAAACTATGAAATTTTTTTACATACTATATTATGACATTTTTTACATACTATACTATGACATTTTTTTTCATACTAAACTATGACATTTTTTAACATACTATACTATGACATTTTTTATCATACTATACTATGACATTTTTTTACATACAATACTATGAAATTTTTTAACATACTATACTATGACATTTTAATCATACTAAACTATGAAATTTTTTTACATATTATACTATGACAATTTTTATCATACTATACTATGACATTCTTTTACATACTAAACTATGAAATTTTTTTACATACTATACTATGACATTTTTTATCATACTATACTATGACATTTTTTATAATACTATACTATGACATTTTTTTACATACTAAACTGAAATTTTTTTACATACAATACTATGACATTTTTTATCATACTATACTATGACATTTTTTTACATACTATACTATGACATTTTTTATCATACTATACTATGACATTTTTTTCATACTATACTGACATTTTTTATCATACTTTACTATGACATTTTTTATCACACTATACTATGACATTTTTATCATACTATACTATGACATTTTTTATCATATTATACTATGACATTATTTATCATACTATAGTATGACATATTTTTACATACTAAACTATGAAATTTTTTTACATACTATACTATGACATTTTTTATCATACTATACTATGACATTTTTTTACATACTATACTATGACATTTTTTTACATACTATACTATGACATTTTTTATCATACTATACTATGACATTTTTTATCATACTATACTGTGACATTTTTTTACATACTATACTATGACATTTTTTACATACTATACTATGACATTTTTTATCATACTATACTATCGCATTTTTTTAACATACTATATTATGACATTTTTTACATACTATACAATGACATTTTTTTACATACTAAACTATTACATTTTTTAACATACTATACTATGACATTTTTTATCATACTATACTATGACATTTTTTATCATACTATACTATGACATTTTTTATCATACTATACTATGACATTTTTATCATACTATACTATGACATTTTTTATCATACTATACTATGACATTTTTTTACATACTATACTATGACATTTTTTTAAATACTATACTATGACATTTTTTTACATACTATGCTATGACATTTTTTATCATACTATACTATGACATTTTTTATCATACTATACCATGACAATTTTTTAACATACTATATTATGACATTTTTTTACATACTATACTATGACATTTTTTTACATACCATACTATGACATTTTTTATCATACTATACTATGACATTTTTACATACTATACTATGACATTTTTTACATACTATACTCTGACATTTTTTATCATACTATACCATGACAATTTTGTAACATACTATATTATGACATGTTTTTACATACTATACTATGACATTTTTTACATACTATACTATGACATTTTTTAACATAGTATACTATGACATTTTTTATCATACTATACTGTGACATTTTTTATCATACTATACTGTGACATTTTTTATCGTACTATACTATGACATTTTTTTACATGCTAAACTGAAATTTTTTTACATACTATACTATGACATTTTTTATCATACTATACTGACATTTTTTACATACTATACTGTGACATTTTTTACATACTATACTATGACATTTTTTATCATACCATACCATGACAATTTTTTAACATACTATATTATGACATTTTTTTACATACTATACTATGACATTTTTTTTCATACTAAACTATGACATTTTGTAACATACTATACTATGACATTTTTTATCATACTATACTATGACATTTTTTTACATACTATACAATGACATTTTTTAACATACTATACTATGACATTTTTATCATACTATACTATGACATTTTTTATCATACTATACTGACATTTTTTATCATATTATACTATGACATTTTTTTACATACTAAACTATGACATTTTTCTACATACTATACTATGACATTTTTTACATACTATACTATGACATTTTTTAACATAGTATACTATGACATTTTTTATCATACTATACTGTGACATTTTTTTACATACTATACTATGACATTTTTTATCATACTATACTATGACATTTTTTTACATACTAAACTATGAAATTTTTTAACATACTATACTATGACATTTTTTTATCATATTATACTATTACATTTTTATCATACTATACTATGACATTTTTTATCATACGATACTATGACATTTTTTTACATACTATGCGATGACATTTTTATCATACTATACTATGACATTTTTTTACATACTATGCTATGACATTTTTATCATACTATGCTATGACATTTTTATCATACTATACTATGATATTTTTTATCATACATATTTATCATACTATACTATTTCCTTTTTTATCAACATACTATGACATTTTTATGATACTATGAGTTATTATTGTACTTTACTCTAACATTTTATTAGATTATATATTATATTTTACCAAAGTATGTTGGGTTTTTTTTCCACACAGTACTATGACATTTTTATCACTTTATTTCTACCATGCTATACTATGATTTTTTTATTGCACTATACTATGATATCTTTATCATACTGCTCAGGCCTTTTGGTGTCCTGCTGGGAGCTAATGATACTTAAGTCTTTTTTTTTGGAAATTGGACAAACACACTTGATTTTAAGAGTTGTTGTGTAAAAAGTAACACACATAACCACACACTGTGGTTGTGTCTAGCTTCATATCACTACGAAAGCAGCCAAAGTGAAGGTTTCAGAAAAAGAGTAACAGAAGTTTTTTCACAGATGTAAGTATAAAACACACAGAGTTTTTATTCTTTTTTTTTAGATGCAAATCCTGCAAAGCAGCTCGATAAAACCGACATAATGATAGGTAAGAATGAAAATTACAGGTCTCCTTTAAGAGAAACTATCTGTCAGTAGAAGTGAAATACCACCTTTAAGTACATCTGAAGCCTTTCTCACTTTCCTTTTACTTTGAATTTCACGATATTTCTGTCTGTATAAGGTTGTGATATGACCCGAGGCCAACTCCTAACAGCTCCTGCAATGAAACACAATGTTCTGTTCCTACAGTCATCTGGAAATAGAGAGGTATACTGGTAAAAAATGGCTCAAGTCCAGCTCACCACTGGTGGTATACTGGCCCACCGAGCAGTTTAGGTGTGTGCTACCCACACTCTGCTGAAAACTGCTGGCAGGATGCTGCTCGGAGGCACTGAGATGAAGAGGTTGTGAAGAAGGAGAGAACAACAGACACAAGCCCTGAGGCTGCTGCTTCAAATCAAAGAAGAGGTTTCTTAATCAGAGGGCGCACATAAACAGTGAGTGTTTTATATTTCTCTCCATGATACTCAAAGATTCTGCTCTCAATTTTACTCCTACTGACAAGGACCTGGCTTAACTAACCACAAACAAATGTGTGCTTTTGCCAGCAACACTAGGACACTCATATTTAGCCGATTGGGGTTCATGTCCAAGTGGTGTAAATGAAGCTTTAAAGAGTTTCAGCAGAATCGTAGCGTCTTGTAGTTTCTTCTGGATTGTAGCTGCTGTTGACCTCCCTGACTCCAACCTCTACAACTATCAGTAAAAGTGCTCGACCCCAACTGCTTAAACTGATATTATCATTCCTCCACCTGTAACTGAAATCAGAAGTAGACCTGGAGTTTTAAAGATCTAAACTTACCCCCTTCATTTGGGTGATTATTTATGCAACATTCAGTGAAGAAAATGATGTGTAAGAAAAACACAACTTTACTTACAAATTATTTAAAATGTACTTTTTATTTTCACATGATGCTCATATTCTGGTAAGTTTTGATCTGTTTTTTTTTTTTAATAACTAAAACTGTAAATCAAAAGAAATTTAAATTTATTAAACACTTACATTGAAAAAAAAAAAGATTCTGAAGAGGTGCACCTTACTCACAAACATATTCTGTACAATTAAGGTTAACTTATCATGTTTTATCTGTTGGAAGAGCATCCAGAGGGAATCTCTAAACCTTTAGTTTAATTATATTTTTTTGTCTTTCATATTCAAACAGACATTTTTTCATGTATTATACACCAGAATAACAACCAGAGGAAACGTTTTCATGTTTCATCAATTTTATCTATAGACTTATTATACCAGAGGGGCATTTCAAAGTCCAGAGGTCACTGTTTTTTATATTTAACAAAAGGACAGAGCATCAAGAGGGTACTTCTCTACATTTTAAGAACAAGGTAAGAACAAGGACACTTTTCTACATTTAAAAAGGAATTCACAAATGTGCAGATGGCCTAGTGGTTTAGCGCGTTACCTATGGGGTCTACCATGGTCCCTGCAGTGGTCATGGGTTTGAGTCCAGCCCTGACCATGTACTGCATGTTACAAAAATCGTAGGGAAAAGGGAAGGCAGACCTTTTGTATATTAACATAAAAAGGAGGGCATCCAGAGGCACTTTTTATATTTAATCACAGAAGAGGGCATCCAACGTCGCTTTTTCTGCAGAATATACCTTCTGAAAGGGCGTCCTATTCCTAGGGCACTTTTATTTTCAATATCATTCACTGAGAGGGCATCCAGAGTGTTATTGAAGTCTAATCCACTTGAAGTAAATGCAGTGTTTTCTATTTTTAAATATACAACAAGGTCTACTGATAATAATAAATAATAAGTTAATTAAAACTATTTGTATATGAAATACATCAAGTGCATTCAGGGGGAATTTTTCTCCCCATTTACCGAGGGGGAGGGTATGAAGAGGGCATTTTTCTAAAGATATCATACTATGAATGGGCACCTGGAGAGCTCATTTTTACATTTAACCACTGGGGAAGGGAATCCAGATAGAAATTTTAAAATATACATATATGCATGCAGCAGGATGGGCACCCAGAGAGTATTTTTTATGTTTTATATACCTGCAGGGCATCAAAAAGCATTATTTCTATGATATATATACAGTATATATGTAGGATTTCTACATTCATCCACCAGGAAAGGCATCCAGGGGCCATTTTTTGTTTTCTATCTAAGTGAAGGGCACCAAAAAGGACTTTGAAACCTTTGAAAGAGCATTTACTAAAACAGTTTAATGCTTTCCCCACAGAAGGTCAGCAGAAGGTCATTAAAAATGTTTTGTTTACTTTAGGAGGATCCAGGAGGGCACCTGCGTGGTGATTTTTCAGGCATGAGGACACCAGAGGGGTTAACCTAGTCTGTCTCCACAAATAGGGAACGAGCCGGAGTTCACTGACTTTTGCAAGTTGTTGGTTTAACCTGAGAAAGCTCGAGTATATTTTTCCCTTTTTTTTTTTTACACCATGTGACTACAGGCGAGCTCAAACAATAGAAGACTTGAGAGAAAATCTGCTCACTGGTACAAACCTCACACAGAAGTTTGTTTTCCTCCATCACTTTGATACAGCGCGCACAGCAAGGTCGTACGTTTCAACTTCTGCCTTGTTAACACTGTCCAGCCTGAATGAAGCTTCACACAACAATCCTGCTGATTCATCTGATCTCATTTCTGCTCATTTTTCTCTCTCTTTTTTGTCCTTTTATGTAAATTTTCATGCTGCTGTCTTTGCTGTGCCTCCCTTGTCAGAAGATTTCAATGAGAATATTCTAATTTAACATAAAAACATCAGGATGTGGTGACCAGAATAAGCAGCAAAGGGAGATCTAGTATGTAAAGATTCAATTGACTTCATTCTTGCCGGTTTACTTCCTTATTTTCCACTAATATTCAGGCAGTTTAAGGATTCAAAGAACACCTCCAGCTGCAGTGACATTTTATTTATCAGCTGCTTGAATTTATTACAGTTTTAATCTTTCTTATCAGGCGGCAGGGCTGCTATGAATTTCTAGATATTTGAAGCTGCTGCTTTAAAAGCTCTTAAAGAGGAGCATGAGCGAGCACATGATTTAACTTTACATTCAGCCGCAGTGTCTCACCTGCAATAGTCAGGGGCGACCATACCGTAGACATTGACCCTATCACACAGCTCCAGGGCGATGGTCATAGTGAACCAGCCGGTGCTCAGCCACGACTTTGATATCCTCCTGCAAGAAGAGGAAGAAGAGGGGAGGGAGAGAGAGAGAGAGGAGAGTTGAGTGGATTTCATGCGTGGGAGAACACCAGCATGAAAACTGTACCATATTTGATTTTCTGAATGTGATTAACTGGGAAAGATAATCAGAAAATCTCACATCTGTGTTTTATGGCAGAATAAAGATTGATCTAAATCCAGGGGTCGATTTCCCTGACTGCGAAATCGTTCTGGTTCCCGCCCAGCTTCATTAAAATACAGATCCATCCCACATATATCGACTGATACAAATGAACCCTGTCAACTACGCGAACGCTTAATCAGAGCGCGGTCTTGGTCTGAGGGTGGTGCAGAGAGTTGAAATAACAAAGCCTCGTCTGCAGGGTGATGTGCTGCTCTCAAACTGCAGTTTTTTACTGGGAGTAATGAGCTCTAATCACAGATGTGCTGTAATGAAAGAAATATGAAATGATTATTTCATGGCATTTAAAAATCTCTCTAACTCTAACTGTCCATCAGGGCCGCCTCCCTCTCTCTCTCTCTATTTCTGGATTTCTCTTAGATGAACAAACAGACCAGTCTGAAAACTTTTTTTTTTAAAGTCCTCATTATACGCTCCAAAGTCATGAAAGTTTCAGCACGTCCGAACTTCAGTTTTAATGAAAAATATCTTTGACTTCAAATAAATAAACATGATTGAAGCTTTGATTCTGAACTTTGAGGGAGTCTTTTCACGAGCTTACATAACTTTAGTTCACCAGAATAAGTCCAGCATTAAAATACTCAAACAGTCACATAAGACTCACTCGGATATTTATCAGGAGCTTCTTCCTTCAAGGCTCCAATTAAAGATGCAAAAAGTCTTCAAATATGGAGTATTCATTAAAAAAGGTTTTAAAATGGGCTACAAGAAAACTGCATTTTCTTCAGGAAAGTTCGGGAAATGTCTCATCTGAAGTGTGACAAAAATAAGTCACTTTTTTCTTATTTCACTTGCAGGTTATTTTACTTTTAACGAGTGATTCAGTTCTTTTATTTTTGGCTTTTCAAACCTTGAAATAAGACAAACTTTTTTGCAGTGTGACATTTTACAGATTATCCTCAACTCTTGATGATAAAAGAGGTGTTCAGATGGCTGAGCAGGTTAGCAGCGCACCACACACGGGGACCATGGACCCTGCAGCAGTCGTGGGTCCTTAGTAGACTCTTTTCATGCTCCTCAGAGGACGAATACTCTGATTTTTACTTCATGCAGCTTTGCCGTCCAGAACTTAGACTCAAGTATTGGTCATGTTTGGACTGGGAGGATAAAGACTCAGACTTCGACTTGTTTCATGATGCAGACTTTTCCTTTAATTTGCTGTTTTGGTGAAAGGTAATCCCATTTGAGTAAATAATTAAGTTCCTGCTCCCAGAAAAGTAACTGAGATGCTAAAGCGAAATCCGGTCTGTCCAAACACACTGGCATTGACACTTGTTTTTTAGGAGTTAGTCTGAGACACAACTAGACACTTCTTCTCTTTCTCTACCTGTCTGTGCATTTTTAACATATCTCTAACCCCAGCTCAGTCACAGCACATGACTGTCTAACATCAGTCTGGTTCTGCTCAAGGTTTCTACCTGTTAAAGGAAGTTTTTCCTCTCCACTCTAAGTTTCCAAATGCTGAAAACAAAGTTTATGTCATGAATAGTGTGGAGTGAAACAACAGACCTCAGGTGAAGTACACTCCAGATTCTTTTCAGTGAGTCAGTCCCAAGGATTTGGTTTTTGACCTTGAGTATCAGTCCTTATTTTTCCAGCATCTGATTGAAAACTACAACACATACTGCCTGCAAAACAAATAAAACATCAACCTGCATGTTTTTTTGTTCATTTACAGAGGTGTGAGCATGCTAACAAGCTAAACAAAAATGATAAGGAGCATGAGGGTTAGAATTGTTATCATGCTGATATTAGCACCAAAGAGATGTTCTCATGTCTCTCTCCTCTCTGTTTTTTAAATTTGTAGTTTCCATGAGAAACCCCTGATGCCGATCTTGGCTTTTAGCCGCGGCTGTAATCACGCCGAGCACAGTCATGCAGGCGCTTTAACCGCGGTGGTCCGGAGCAGTTTCGGAACAATCAGTATTCCACAGACCAAATTCATAGATTAGTCTGAGTTTAAAAAAAAAAGAAAAAAATCAGGAACTCTTCGTGCTCCCTCACACACATCGTGAGAATACCAAAGATTGAGCTGGTGTAAAATATTCAGCAGGGATAAATCTGGATCCTTCGGCTGAATCAGGAGCAGCTGTGCGTCTGGTCATGCTCCTCTGCTGCACAGCTGAACCTCATCCCAACTGGGACTGTGACTGGTGACCAGTGCGTGTGTCCATGCATAAATAATCAGGTGGAGGTATGCTGCTGCGCTCTCCACATGAATGTTTGTAACCTTTACAACCTTTTTATTGTCACTGTTCCTGCAGAATCATTTTCAGTGTTTGACTGTTGAAAATAATTAAGAGTGAAGAGGAAAGGACTTTATTTACACCACATGAGCCTTTTCATTTACCTTTAATTACAGGTGTTTTCAAAAGTAGCTCCTCCATCTGTAAATCAGCACCACATTTATTTGATCCATTAGTGTTAGACTGACCTTCACACTGTGTTTTATCTTTGAATAAAATCTGGTTGAATGTTGCTCGATACGCGCCGCAGCAAAGAGCAGAACACGAGTAAAAACTGATTGAATCCTGAACGGTAACTCCTCTTCACGTAGAGGAGCCATCAATTTCAGACGGCTGTGGCTCGTCAGATAGAAGAGGAAATGACGGTAAATGGAAAAATCTGATATGAAAGCGATTCTGCAGCAGAGGATTATAATGAGGAGAGTATTACTAAAGGAAATTACAGCGAATGTACAGGAAAACAAACTGGATTTTGACAGTTTATGATTAAATCAAATTAAAGTGTCAGAGCTGCAGACTTCAAACTTCAGTTACACCTCCTGTCTCTGACTACAGTTAATTGATCGACTTCATAGTCAGGAGTCTCCCTATTTTAATCTTAATGTGAATTTAATCTGAGGTTGTGTTAAGGCACAGATGGGCTCTGAAGACAAATGCCATCATGCTCACAAGCTCACAATGCTGCTTTTTATTAGCTATGATGCTGGTTATGATTACTGGACTGTTAATGTGTGCTAATTAGCATAAATGACAAAGAACAGCTGTTTTTTTTTTTTATTTTTTTTTTTACGACGTACAGATCCAGTAACGAGAGTCAGAGAGAGACGAGCTTTAACCACCACAGAAGTGACAGCTAAACAGATAAAGTTGTTGGACTCCTCATTGGTAGACACGTCACATTATACTCATATTGATTAATAAGCATATAGTTATACTGTGTGAATATTTTGTTCATAGTTAGGAGGAAGTTTTGAGTCTTTATGTCGGATGTCAACAGTTTTAGCACGACGGGCCTGAAATGCTGGTCATATTGTATCTTGGTTGTACCACAGCCACCTGCCTGTGCTTTTGTAACACTATGACGCTCTACTATCTGGATGTAAACAAGCACTGATGACAGATCTCATAGCTCCTCAGATATTTCACATATTAAATGGCATTTATTCTCTTAGTTGGACTAATGTGAACCAGCACAGGCATGTGGATGTAAACCTGCAAAGAGGACTGACACTTAGTGGTGCTAGCTCTGCTAATGTTAGCTACAGTCAGCGAACCTTTTCAGCACTGTTTACCTGATCAACTTAAACTGTCCTCTGTATGTTTTTACCATAGAGTGTATACAGAATGGACGTTGTATGTCCCCTCACTGGGTTAAACCTCTACGAGAACAGCACCCTCTGGTGACGGGCTGCAGTATAGATCATAAATCACGTCTCCTCCAGCAATCCCTATGGAGCTGTGGACAAACTTTTCAAATTTATTACACAGAATATAATTTTTTCTCCCCTCTGGTTGTGATGTTGACATGTAGTTACTGTAAGACTGGTTTGTGCTGAAGTCCTCTTTTTTCTGTGCAGCTCCATTTCTAAAAGTTATTAGGGGGTTCATGTTTTCTATGATTGACACTTGATATAACAGCGACTCTCTCGTTGAATGCGTACAACGCTACTGCCCAATGGTTCCAGGAAGTGGAGAAAATCTTGAAAATACCGAGAGCAAATTTGGCTTCAAATTTGTTTAATGATGGAGGGTGGAGCCAGGTTGTCTATAGTATATACAGTCTGTGGTTTTTACCCTTTTAAAATATTAATTCTGCCAGAATCTAAATTTATTTTTAAACTGCTTCAAATTTAGTCCTCCCTTATATCCATGTGGTGCATAATAGATCTTTTTTTTTTTTTTTTGCAGTTGGACTTTAAATACAGTAAAAAAAAGCCTTGGAGGCATCAAAGGGTCTTCATTTTCTTGGTTTCCTTCCCAGCACATGCTATCTGTTGCTTTAACTTAAATTGCATAAGCCAGTATGGAGGCAGAGATTCAATGTCTTGCTTAAGTGCACTTTGACAGGATGTATTCCTGATCTCTGGACCGCCTCGTCACCCTGCTGCTTTCAACAAACTTGTTCCTGCCTGCTCTCTGTTCCCACACATAAACAGCAGAATCAACACCAGCGGAGGTTTCGACTTGGCGAGGCACAGAAACAAAGAACAGGCCCGATAAGAAAAGTCTTGACAGGAACAACCAGGCGGGAGCCTCGACAGCCCGCTTCCCTCCTGTTGAAGAGGGTGACACTTTTGGAGTGGAGGGTTTACCTTTTGGCTCCAAACGGTGTTCTGACTTTGTTTCCCTTATTTCCTTTCAGAGTTAACCGTGTAGGGGGGATATATGTCAGGCAAACATCTTTGAGTAAAAAGCCTGTTTAGCATTTGTACTTTGAACATTTCTGCTGCTGGGCGAAGCTGCATGCAGAGGTTTCTTCCTAGAAAGGTGTGGGGGAGTGAGGAAAATCTCACAGAGTAGAGAGGAGTTCAAGGAAAGTTACAGGCAAGACCCCTTAAGTGGAGGAAAAACTTTTCTTTTGTGGGTCTGCAGAGCTTTGTGTCCATATCACTTGTTTTTTTCAGAGACATCGGGAGCTGGTCCATCTCTTACAGCCTTGATCGCTTTGGCACATAAAAACTGAAAGGATGATAGCCACGAATTTCATCTCTTTAACCTCAGCTTAACGTTTTTATAACACTGGTGTAAAAGTACTTCCTCATCATCAGCCATCCCAGACTTTCATTTCTTAAACAGAAAAGGTGGAGACGAACCAACCTAATCTAAACAAGGATGAGGCCTTGGTGGCAATTTTGGACCTGGGCTAAAACCACCACTATATGTCCTTCCTTTAACAAAGGACCATCAAAAGATCAAATGTAGTCTGGTTCCACGTCTGTCAACCTCTGGTACGTGAACACTGCATCCTCCTGTTAACCAAACATGAGCATTTGCATATTAAGCCAACAAACACTGAACATTCAGCAGGTGAACAATTTAAAGGCAAACATTAGCACTCAAATTATTGAATCTTGACAGGTCCACCATGTGCTCCCTACTTTTTCTCCTGTTATCTAACGTCAGCCACCCTGGTTTGCCGCCCTAAATTTCTAAGCCCTGATTGGCTATTTGCCTCGTCTGAAGCCAGACTTATATCAACATCAAATATCCGGGATGTACGTAAATACTAGCTGTGGCTTTCTGTGTACAAACATCTCTCAAAAAGGACTTTTATATGTCACCACTTTGGTGTGTTTCTTTTTTACATCAGAGAATATAGACAGGAAAACAGCAGCTGTAGAGGTAGAAAGTGTCAAAAAAAGAGGATAAAGGGTATTAATTTGTGTGCATGCAGGCTCACCTGGCCACCCCTGTCTACAGTATGTCAGAGCTAGGGATGACACACCCCTGTTGGATCAGCGTAAATGTCAATAACCCTGACAGAAAAGTTCAGCATACCCGAAGTATCTTCAGGTTATCTGATTTGGATACTCCGACGGAGGAAATCAGATTTAGTTTTCATGTGTGTGTGAACAAGTCTGCCACAGCGGCCTGTCATATTTCACCGAATCAGAGAACACCGTATTAAAAAACATGAAGTAAACACATAATCCAGACCAATATCAACACAGCTGCGTTTACAAAACTGGCAGACAGAGGACAAACAGCAGAGAGCGAGTTAAGGCGTAACATCTCTTTTCCATCATTAGTGCACCAAAGGTCTCATTCACATCTGTAAAAGCTTATGTATCCGCTCATTATTAGTCTGAGATTGTTTTTTCAGTGAGGGGTCTCTTATCTCAAACAGGTAATACATTCAGCATTAGTTAGCATGGTAATCCACCTGGGTAAGACAGGGACCACCTTTGCAGAGCTGGAAACCCACAGGTAACCCCGAGGTTATCACAGTAACTGAAAATTCTGCTGACACAGGCTGGTTGTGGCGCCCCCCCCCCAGGAGACGAGGGAGTGTTAAATATTGCAGAGTGAAAAATGTAGTTTGGTAAGTTTGTTTACGCAAAGCAGAAATTAATTAGAATTTTTAACGAGGCTACGAGCAGGCTGTCTGTCATCGGTTTGCCAAAGTAGGAGCATTAGAACAATAATAATGCCGTGCTTGTTTGCATACAGATTTAAAGTGAGTAACTTTTCTGTTTGCTGTTCGACAAAGTTTTCTGAATTATGAGGAGATCAAATTCTAAAAACGTTCGCAGAGAGAGGCACATGTGGTCATTTTTGTGCACGCTCAATAACGTTGTGTAGCAGTTAATGAAGAGGGAGGGATCGCAGACACAGCTTCAGGCTGCGCACACGCTGAGGGAATTGAGTCTGAGTCTGACCCGCTTTTTGACCACTTGTGTTGGAGTCGGGCTGTTGTTTGCGTGATCACGACTCATTCAGCTGCTCCTAACCAATCAGACGCTGTTCATGGTATTTCTATAGGAGGCACACAAGCAAATCCTCAAACCGGAGGGCTCTTTTTCACGATTGTACCTGCAAAGAATGGGAGACAGCAAATGAGAGCGCCACGGCAATATGCTCTGAGATATAGACGACTGGATGAATGCAATCCAGTATAACAGCTCTACTATAAATTCTGCTTTCATAAGGATTTTGCATTTTCTGACAGGTGATTATTGTACTTCATTTTTACTGCTGGAGCTTGCAGATGGCGTGTTTCTGTCGGGGAACTGAGCGGCTAGGGTGGGAATCAGCACCCTGTCTTAGGGTCTTGTTCCTGAGTGGGGGTAAAATGGATTGTGGGATTGACAGGCGGATTGGTGCGGCGTCAGCACTTCTGTGGGTGTTGCACCGAGCCATCAGAGTGAAGATGGAGCTGAGCTGGAAGGCAAAGCTTTTGATTTACTGGTCGATCGACGCTCAAACCCTCACCTACAGCCATGAGCTTTGGGTCATGATGGAAGGAATAAGATCGCGGATACAAGCGACTGAACGGGTTTCCCCTGAAGGGTGGCAGGGCTCAGCCTTATAGAGACGGGGTTAGAGGCTCTGACATCCAGAGGGAGCTCCTAATGGATCTGCTGCCTCTTTGGACTCAGTTGAGGTGGTTCAGGCATGTGAGAACGATGCCTCGAAGGAGACCTCGAGGTAGACCCAGAGGGATTACATAACCGATCTGGTCTGGGAAGGGCCTTAGGATCCCACTTGGAAAGAAGGAGGTATGGGTTGACTTGTTAAGACTGCTGCATAGAGTCATAATACAGTGTCCCACGCTAGAGTTTCTCTCTCTTTCAGCGATTAACGAAACAGCAACACCTGTTTTCCCTCCTCCCTCCTTTATTTTACCAGCCGTCATTACCGCCACATGGCGTTTGCTGAAAACTGCGCGGACTAATGGTCACTTCCTTTCTGTTTCCTGAGCTAATCGTCCACACCGGCTCAGTCACACTCTGATGAGTAGCGACAAAGCTCTTCTGTGCGTCTCCCCTCTTTATTAGAGCCTGTCCGTGCGACAAACAGCAGTGTGGAGCCAAAGTGATGCTATCGCAGCTCAGGCACAGACTTCTCATTTTCATTTAATTAAGACAGGGCCCAGGTTGTCTGGAACATGGTGATTTGTTGTGATATGCAAACACAGCCACTGGGCTTTAATATCACAACAGCCGGGTGGTCCAGCACACACATAAACACACACACACACACACACACATACACACAGAGGAAAACACACACTCTCTGTTTGCAAATGAGAAAACTTCCAAAGTTCGAAGCACAACATTTTGTCACCCAGGAGTCTTTGTGGAGGACGGAGCATGCAGCTAATCTCACTTAAGGAGAATTCCTCGTCTCCTTGTTGATGAACATGCGGATGAATAATGCGGTGTGAAATGTCAAGCTCACGGCTTCAATGGCTGTCTTTAAAAAAGGACTGGAAGCAAGCTGTGAGTGGGAACACAGATCTGCGGCTCCGTGTTTACACAGTTTGGTTTAGTAAATCCAGCAAATTCTTCATTTAATGAGGAGTTTAATTGCATGTTGATTCTGGAGTCTCAAAATCTTATTTTTTTTTATTAAAACATGATTTCAAAAACAAAAGCCACTTTGATGGAAGAAAGCAACTTTCTCACTAAGAATAAAAACCCTCACGTAGATGGCTGAGCAGGTTAGCGTGCCCCTGCAGTGGTCGCTGGTTCGAATCCTTCTGTCTCTGTCTTCCCACATTTCACCCTATCCTGTCAATAAAAGGCTAAAACTGCTAAAAAAAAATAGTTTAAGAGTAAAAACCATCTCATCCTGCTTTTACTACAAATTCAACAGTTTAATGAGTTACTGGGGGTGACAGGAGGACAAGAACTCTTGATTTTATCGGCTGTCATTGAACTTCCAGGTGTTAAGTTTCTAGTTTTTTCTTACAGATTGCAAGGATAAAACTTAGGTTCAGTTTGATCTGATGAACTTGACAAAGAAAACTAAAATGTCCTGACCCAAATAAGGATACTAATCCAACACATATCTAAGACATCAAATCTGTCCATTATCGGTCAATTTCTAAAAATCTGACCCTAGAGCTCCCTGTCCTTGAAATGCCAAAGCAGGGAGAACAGCAGCAAAGACTCTCCAGGATTATGGTCTGCACAGAAATGTTAATAGACGTGATGATTCACGATAATGTGTGTAGAATAAGAGAAAAAAAAGAGGCCCGAGAGCGCTGCCTTGTGGAACTCCAAGTTTAAGTCCATGTGAGATCGGTCCATTTCTTTGGTCAGTTGATTAAAATTTTGAACGCAGAGCTGAGATTTAAAAAGACTCGGTCCTGCCGTCATCTAAAATTATTCTAATGTCATTGAGTACTTTGAGAGGCGCAGGGTCTCTGTTTACACTGAGGCCTGATCAGAGTTTGTCTAAAACGTCTCTATTGATTGAATGAATGAATAGTTAGTTTAAGCGACATCATTCTGAAATTGTTAAACTTCACTCACAAAGTGGTCAACTTCTGCACCATCGTACTTTGCTCTAAAATGACCTTTTTAAACCGAGTCATGCTGCTCAACTTGTTCGTTGTGAAATGCCTCTTTTGGTATTTTTTGGCATTACACAACTTTTCCAGTGTTTTGCTGTCCCTGTCCCAGTTTTTCTTTTTTGTTTCTTGCACCAAATATGGTCTTATATTCCATATAAAACAATAACATGTTTCACTTTAAGTCAAAAATCCATCCACATTTGGGATATATCAGGTTAAATGCAGGGTATAAATGATAGACAAGACATCAGCGTCGATCTGAATCTACACAGCGTCTTTTTTTGAATAGAGGTTGTAAATTGAGTTGAAAAATCTTTTTTGTCCAAAAGGGTTTCAGATCTATTTTCAGTCTGACTTCCTCCAGCTCTGTAGAAAGTTATAACAGTAATGCTTTTCAGCTTCCTCTCTTTTTCTTCCCACGCTCCACGGGCCTCAAATAAGCGCCGCTGACATTAATGCCTAATGCTACAGAAGATAACAGCACAAGAGAAGCTGCGAGCTCACTGTAAACATTTACCGCCACTGTCAACACAGATCCTGGAGGATGGATGTCAGAGTTATTCACCAAATCCCGGACTCAGCTGCCTCTGTCTGACTTCCACCCCGAGCTGAAGTCAGATTGAGTCTCCTCTCAGACACAAACAGAGAGAAGTGTTTGATTTCGCTGTAATGACCACAAGACTGAGCCCTCAGCCTGGACTCATTAAATGTGAGTCCTTTTATGTCTGCGCAGTGTGACAGGAGGAGTTACAGACACAACAACTCCTCGTCCTTCCTTTTCACTTCAAAAGAATTTCTTATAGGGCTGCACGATTGATCGGTTTTAAATTCTAATCGTATTATTTGATTTTGACGATGTTGAAAAAATTTAAATCGTCAAATTGATTTTCCTCTCTATCATGTCTCGTGCCTCCAGGCCACTGTAGGCTCCCCATTCCTGCGGGAGCGCAGTTCCCACACACACCAGTGTAAACAAATTTCGTGGCTAAATAGGACAAGAGCAAGTCAGACGTGTGGAGTTGGTACGGCTTCACAGTTTCAGATGAAGTGCAAACCACTCCCTGCTGAAAAGTCTGAGGGCGGTATCAACCCGTCCACACAGAAACAAATTCAGGAGTAAACGCAAAAGTTTTTTGACATTTCATCCACACAGAAATGGCGTTTCAGGTGACTGTAAACGGTACTTTTTAAAAACAGAAACGACAGTGCATGAACCTGTAAATGACTACCACTCGTCTCTCTGTGGATGTCTATCTGCATCACTTGAAGCGATTATGTGACACACAGCGTAACTCTTTTATGGCGCCTGTGTGTGTCCAGCCAAAACAACCTTTATACACATTCTCTGTTCTCTTCTTCCGTCTTTGTGCATTTTCTCAGCAGCGTTACAGCGCCACTTACTGGCTTGGCATATGAACTACATCGATTTCAGTGGTTTTTCGTTTTGATAGAAGAAAGGAAAACCTATGATTAAAATGAAGTTCAGTGAAGTTTTCACTGAATAAAAAATCAAAATCAAAAATCAAGTTTTCAGAGAAAAAACCTGGATTTTATTTTTGTCCAAAATCGTGCAGCCTTAATTTCTTACACTGATTCTTCATGTTGAACACGAGCTGCTTTGAAACATGCAGGAAACATGAGACTCCAGAGCCGACCTGATGGATAAAACCAACATTTTCATGAAACCCGAATTCAGTAAGAGGTGATTTGAGAGGCTAATTTCATAAAACAACACAGATGCGGTCTACAGATGTGTCTTCTCCAACAGCCAGCGCTCACATCATTGTTTAGTCAGAGTCAAAGTAGCAGCAGTACAGCAAAAAGAAAATCACCTCATATTAAAACTGTGTTACTAAGTTTAATAGGACAAAAATAAAGCACGAGTATCTGACGTTGTTGAAAATCTTTGTTCGTCTGATTGAATGTATGTTGAAGAGCAACGTTGGAGAAAACAAAATATTAACATCGAAATTGTGGTAATCTTTTATGATTTCTCTAAGCAGAGCTGCTTCTACAGCTTCCTTTCAGAGTTTCAGAGCGACTCGAGTGCTCAAAAGTAATTTATTTGCTTAAATTATCAAAAAACTGTTTAGTGAGGTCCATTCAAAGAAAAAGCTGTCGGAGCCCTGAGGAGTAATTGAAGCTTTTATCCAGCAGCCTTGCAGCTGAACTCAACGTATTAAACCTCAGTCTGCTGCCTGTGGAGCTTGTTTGAGCAGAACCAGATGTTCCCTTATGCAGACTACATTTATTCATAAGTAATCAGTCAGACTTAAACAGACGGAGGCTGAGAATCATCAGTACTGCCCTGAAGCACTCAATGTACCGTCACAGATCTGGTCTTTAGACGCATACACAGCACATTAGCACCATTAATGTAATTCAAAACTCCAAATCCGCTTATTGTCATGAGTACCGTGTGTTTTGTGCAATAATAAAATTAGCTAATACAATAACTAAAAACACTAACAAAATACAATCCTGCGGTTCGCTTTAAATGTCAGTTTGCATATATTTTGAGCAAATGTGACAGAACATCTATAACCTGCAGAGGTTTGGAGTATTTCTCTTACACGGTTATATTTTCACATGCATATTGTTGTCATATCATAAAGGTCTACTCTCTTACTGCACTATATCATTTTTTTTCTTCCTGCAGTTAACAGTGTGTCCTTCATATGAAGAGTACTTTGGCAGCACAGCCAGGTATATTTACATATCTTATAATTGACATCTATGATAGTGAAATGTACACTCGCTCTGCATCTCTTTATACTTTATATATAATTATTTCTTTAGTCTTTATACTAACTAGAAAAGCACTCGGAGAGTGCAGGCCTCCACCAAGCAGCTCATGTCCCCCCTTAAACAAGAAATGCCCTGATTGGGATTAGAACCCCGGACCTTCTGGTTGTGAGGCGACAGTGCTAACCACTACACCATTGTACCACCTATCTACACCACTCTGCCGCCCATTGGTTTTCTTTCAGCATTGAAAATTCCAACAACACCCTTATTTTTGTGTGTTCTGGATCACAGTATCCAGAATTTTGTCCGGATCAGCACCAAAATTTAATGGGATCCTCCTGGGGCTGAGACACACCTCTGGTGAAAATTTCAGGTCAATCCGTCTGTTACTTTCTCTGTAAAGTTGCTAACAGACAAACAAACAAACCAACGCTACCGAAAACATAACCTCCTTGGCGGAGGTAATTATGAGCAACATGATCTTCCAGTGGGCGGCACAGAGGGCGGTAGTGGTTAGCACTGTTGTCTCACAGCCAGAAGGTCCAGGGTTTCGAATCCAGGTCAGGGTGTTCCAGTGTGGACTCTGGTTTCCTCCAACATCCCAAAAACATGCAGAAGTGGGGTTAGGTGAATTTGTCACTTTTGAATTGCCTGTGAGTGTGGATGGTTGTTTGTCTCTTTATGTCAGCCCTGTGATGAACTGGCAACTTGTCCAGGATGTCCCTTGCCTTCACCCCGAGATGCTGAGATAGGCTCCACCCTGACCCTAACCCTAACTCAACGAGGTAAGCGGTAGAAAATGAACAGATGAACTTGCAGCTCATTACTTATTGTTACTTCCTCCTTCACTTTCCTTCTTCTGCTGCAACCTCCTGAAGTGAGTCTCACCTGACATCGGTATCTCATGGGGACCTTTTTGGAAACAGAGTTGTGTTGTTGATAAAATGTAACTCTGGAGAAGACCGAACAAAAACCAGCCGACAGAAAATGAAAGAGGTGATGGCACAAAAGAGGTTCAAATATCTGTCATTTAACATCATAATCTGGAGGCTAGAAGTGATGAGACGAGGCCACTGTAAGGTGAATGCTCTGTCTGTTATTGCAAAAGTAAAGCGATAAATATGACAATATTATAGCCAGCATTTGGAGCAACAACTGGGTCAACTAACCCCTTAGTTTTTCAGAGCAGACACACATAAGAAGCTCAGCTGTTCGTGCAAAGCTTGAAAAGTTGTAGCACAGAAGGTTAGAGTGTTTGAACTGCGGGTTAAAAACAGACAATCCGCGGATAAACATTTCAAAAATAATAACAGCAATTTCTCGCCTTATTTCAGTTTCAATTTTGCTCTGCGTCAGCAGGAATTTTTCACAGATATGAAGAAAATTAACTACAAACCGTCTGAAACTCTTAGTATCTCCGTCAAAGTCAAAATATGTTTAATTTTTAAAAAACAAGGATGAATGGTTCTTTTTTTTTTCAGAAGACGGAGCAGGAAACAAGAGACAAAGGGGTCACAGCCTGGAGGTAAACCCAGGAGGAACAACCTCTGTATCTGACATTTAAGATCCGTGCCTCACCTGTCCTTCCCTGTCTCCTTCTTGAAGAGCTCGTCAAACTGCAGCATCCTCTGCAGGGAGACGATGTAGACCTTCAGTTTGGGCAGCACCTGCTTCATCAGCCTCAGGTTGTTGTAGACCAGGCCCTTCCCGTCCCGCCTCATGTACATGCTGGGCCCCCAGAAGATGAAGACGGTGTCCCCGCTGGAATTGAGCAGCTCGTTGCGGTTCCTCAGGACCCTCTGCACGCTGGAGTGAGCAATGACGCGCAGGGAGGTACGGTTGCCCACGTCTCGGGAGTAGCCTCTGGCAGTTGGGGCGTCGTTCATGCGGATGACACAATCGGCCTTGTCGATCTCTTCGCCGCGACGGCCGCCGATGAGGTGGCCTGAGCTGGACACCAGGGAGCAGGTCTGACAGTGCATCTTGAGAGGCTGAGGAAAAAGAAAGAAGAAAAAATCATGAGTAAACAAACCTCCTCGTAGTGTTTGAAGATATTTGGCTTTCTCGTCCCAGCAGCAGGTTTTAATGTACAGTATTGGCTTCAAACGTCTTTATTTTCCAGAAGTTTAAACAGCCCTAAAAATCTTTTAAGCTCTGCTTTGTAGAGAAATATGCAAAGCAGACAGAAAACGCACACCTAGGGGAACTCTGGTAAAAAGCCTCACTGCGCGTTGGAGCCAGAAAAAGCTTTGTTGACAAATGGAGAGCGACGGCGCCTCCTGGGGATGAGTAGCTTGTCATTTTGCTTTGTGATTGGTGGAAACCCCGGGGTCTTACAGCAGATTCACCTTATATCTTTTCTCCCGCTCGCACACAACACAGCGATGTGTGTTTACCCCCAAACAACAGCTGGTGTATTAAATTCACACTGATTTCTTATTTAGGAGGAAGCTTTTGAGCACTGAGCTTATCATACATTCTATTTAAGAGGCTCATGAATGACACTTACACTCATACTGTGATTACTTTGATAACAGTGTGGATTAAACAACCATATTGTTATTCCAGTAAACAATCAGTGAACCAAACAGCTGGAAAATGGAGCAGAGAACTCACTAGGATATATTTCCTCCTGTCCTTATGGATTTGTTTTTAAAGCTCCTGAGATAACCTGAAATATAAATATAGATGTCTACTTATAATAAACAAAAGCACCATCAGATTAGTAATCTCCCAGAATACACCCTTCCTCAAAAGCTAACCCTTATTTCCACCGTATCCACAACAGCTCTGCTACGGAACAGCAGCGATTTTCAATGTGTTTGTGAGCCGAATTTCGTGGCAGATTTTGGACAGCAGGAATAGCGAGAACTCGGAAGAACCCGCAGATTCACATGCAATTGTGCAATATTGAGTTGTCTCTATGAAGACGGCCACATATCCATATAAGCAGTAGATTGTGTCCTTTCAGAAGAAGAAATCCACTTCTAGACTTCTAGAATCAGCATCTCCTCATCCATGGTGTCAAAGGGGTGAAATGCTGTCTGAAAACCTTTCACTTGTTTGTCCCCGCCCATTTGCATGATGTGAAATACGATCCACCTGAAACATGAAGTGTTTTATTTTGAAAGGAAGCCGGGTGGTTTTTTTTATGTCTGTGCCCAGCTCCCTTTCCAGCAGAGGCTAATCTGTGCGGAATTCATGCTGCCGCTGCAGAGTCTGCTGAACTGCAGGGGAGTGGAAAGAAGTCGATGGAAATTGACACATTAACTTGAATGGAAACCATCAGCTGCGATCAGCGCATATGGCGTTTTCACAGCTGTTCCGGATGCGGTGGAAATTGGGGGTAAGGCAGGGAGAACATCAGCAAAGACCTCGAGGGTTCAAGTTAAGTTGTCTCGACCAGAAAGAAGGTCTTGCCACACTCTGGCAGGAGACACATCCTCGCAACAGTGAGTAACAGCACTCATGGAAAATGCAGTCTTTGTAGAAAGTGCAAAGACTAGTTAGTGCCTCTAACCTACTTCATCTTCTTTTCTTCTTCAAGTCCGAGTCTCTGTGAAAACCTCTGAGTCACTCAGGTTAGTAAGTGCGTTGTTTTTCTCAGCAGCTGATCTGAGGCAGTGCGTGTACATAAATCATTTACATAGACCTATTTGTGTATGGTAAGCTGCTCTACACACTGCCTTTGTGTTTAAGGCTGGGGTATATCTGCTTTGCATGTAGTATGTGAGCATGTCTAAGCTTTCCCTGCGTCCGCGCACATTCACACTTGCTCACATTTAAAATCAATGATATGCAAACCAGCCCTGCAGAGGAGGCCTCTAATATGCCCTGAAATATCTCCCCTGCAGAAATATGCTGCTTATTTACATTCTCATAACGGTGACAAATTTACATTTTCACAGCATTAACAGGGACAAATGATTCTGGCTGGATGTGTGTGGACGTTTGAGAGGAGGACGTGTTATCATCATGGTGATCCAGTGGAGGATTACCAACAGAACAGGCTCATCTGGTTAATGAGACCGAGAGGAGACAGATAAAGACGAGTAAAAAAGAGAGAGAGAAGGAAGTGAGGAGTCTTAAAGAGGAGGAAAAAAGGAGAAAGTGGCAAAAGAGAGAGAGAGAGAGATATGGCGACAGCGAGAACCACCCTGGTGCCACGGTGTTTGATGAAATGTGGAGCTAATGAGGTCCTGGCGGTCCTCGCCATTGACAGCAGCAGCAGCAGCAGTGATGGCGGCAGCATCCATCCATCCCTCCCGCCTTCCCCCCCACAGCTGCCCGACCTGTTCCCACCCGGCAGCGTCTTGACAGCCCATCCTGCTGTCGAGCCGCGGCACCAGTGGAGCAGGTCAGAAATCCCATTTTCACCCAGAAGGCTTTTAAGTGGCTCCACAGACTCTATTCTCTCTTCCTCTGTCTCTCCGAGAATTTAAGTGGGCCTCGCTGGCCACAATTGGTCTCTTCAGGGAGCTCGGTCAGGCTATTACCCAGAAATAGGCTGGATGTTCGGGACAAGGCTCTCCATTTCAGCCGGAATTACGTGACCGATCCAATATGGTGTTTTAGGCGGAGGCGATGGAGTCAAAGTAACCCCTATTTTATCCACAAACAGGCCGTTAGCGTCATCCTCGCCGCCAAAGCTGGAAAAATATCTTCTAAATTGGATTTATCCTCGACATAGCTGAAGTCAAACTGTGCTCCGCTCAATGATTCATGTAATAAATGGTTCATAATTTAGAACGCATTTATCATTTATGGATTTTCAAATCGCTGCCTTTGTTCTTCCCCGCACAGAAAAACACCTTTTGATCATAATTAAAAGATTTACTACGTCTAAACTCGGCTGTTGAGGATCTCTCAGAGCGAATTCATCAGCGTCCCGCTACATCAGCCGATCAAAGCTGCAATCAGTGATGAAACACAACTGGGTTATCAATAATGGATTCTGATTACTATGGGGGTTATTTTTGTCTGATCGGAGGAATAAAAATAGACAAAAGAGGAAAAAAAGGAGAATTATTGCGCTGAAGACAAACTGATTTCTCTGCCGTCACACAGTTACATCCTAACTCAGCCAATCACAACACTGTTCTACAAATTTAACCAGTCACCTATTTTTCCTCCCACCTGTTTTGTCGGCTGTTTTATATTCAGTCTTTAGGTGGTTCGACTCTTGGCTCAGAGGTCGAGTCATTTGTCTGAAGGTCAAGGGTTTGAAAGTCCAAACCGCTCCTGCTGGCTGTGCCCAATACTGTACGACTCTCATTACCTAACACGACTATTTTCACCCTGAATTATGTATAAATCTAATTTTTCTCTTTGGTCGCACAGTTCAGATCTGGTCTTCTCCCTCTGGCTGTTTGGGGTCGGTCGCTTTTTAAAAAAATCCAAGTCAAAAATGGACCATAAAGAGATTTAGATGAAGTTAATATTGAGTTTTGTGAGAAAGTTGTTGTTTGATGAAGTTTGAAGCCAAAAACCAGGACTAATGTGGCGGCCAGGTGAGCAAAAACCAGGCAGATGTTCAAGCTAATATTTTTGTCTCAAAAGCCTGAAAAGAAGAGAGGATAGCCTTTTAAATTAAATTAGAGTATTTTTTTTTTGGTATTTCGTTGAATTTTCTTTACCAGCCTCTGCCACCACATGGTGAAAGGGTGAATGTGACGTGATGTACAGCAAACACAAACTCCAAACGTGGTCTAGTTTGACTCGACATTTTGAGGCCCTGTTTATACGTACCCGGTTATTTTTAAAAATGGAGACATTAACCATCGTTTACATCCTTTGTTTTTATACGCAAATGAAGAATTTGCCCCTGAAAACGATGCTTTTCGAAAACTCCGGCCAAAGTGGAGATTTTTGGAAAACTCTGTGTGCACGTTTGCATGTATACTGAGAAAAACTGAGGAAAACTGAGATTTGGGTAGCCGATGGCAGATTGTGCGCAGGAAAGAAGGAAGTGACGTTGTTGCTGTTGCTGCTATGTGGGATTCTGATTGGCTAATGTGGGTTTGAGCTTCTCGCTACACTGCCACCTACAGGTTTGGCATGCTCTTGATGGCATATATACACGGGTAAACGAAAACTTTTCTGAAAACGTGTAAACATGGTCTCAGTCACAACAGAAACCGTTGTCAGGGTTGGACTGAGTCTTACACTCTCTGGTCAACATCTGAATTTCTTACTTCAGTTGGATAAGACTAAACACTCCCATAATGCAATGCTGCTGTTCAGTCCCGCTGATTCACTGAGGTCAGGAAAGGTCAAACAGGAAAAAAAAGTTACATATTAAACTGTTCCTTACTCCACGTCAAGAAATAAAACATACAGTCTGTGGTAACTACGGCTCCATTTTTCTACTTCGACTCACATACTGTGAGTTATTTATGTTAATAAGAGCGATAATGCTCTTTGACTTTGACAGGCACATAAGACAAACGTTTCACAGCAACCTCTGAATCTACAGGGATCGAGAGTTACTAATTAACCGAAGAAATGTTAATTCGCATATTTGAACAAACGTTTAGCAGGAAATACATCCTGCTAAATATCCAGTCTGAAACTGGAGAACTTGGCTGTTTGACAAAACAAGGAAACATTAAATACAATGCACCCTTTAACTGGATCAGTGTGGTACAGGACTGCGTCGGTAAGGGAAAATGTTGAGATTATATGATCCCGACCAGTTTCAGTCTTTGTCTGTCGTTGTCATTTTTATGATCTTTGTCTTTATGGCACACTGCCAGAAAATTTGTTTTTTTTGTCCCGAGTTTCCTGATCCAGATATGAACCACGTCAGCGTTAGGGAGATAAAGCACACGCAGTTATCTATTACAAAAAATTTGACACGTCATGTCTTATCACACGTGTTTAAAAGTCATCCGATCGGTCGGTCACTTCCTGATTCCTGCGTCGAGCCTGTGACCAAAAAACTTTCCACCAGCCAGAAACTCAGTGACAAACGAGAATCAGCTCTGATTTCAGCGAGTGTTTGTACAGCGAGACAGTAACCCCCCTGTGTGTGTGTGTGTTAGTCTCAGCGTATTTCATTTAAATAAGTCTGTACGTTTAAAAAGAAATATTTCAAAGTGATTTTTTATCAGTTTTGTTAAATTTAGGCACACTGAGACAGAAATTCAGCAGGAGAAGTATAAAAAGTCAAACAGCTGGTTCAGACGGATGACTTTTGTTGGAGCAAAGTCTCTCATGAAGACGTTATGATTCGTCATGCATGGATTAAATGAACAAGACTTGATTGGTTGGGTAATGTGTTTAAAAAAGTCAAATTCAGATCAATTAATTTCACTATTAAATAACGAAACTGAGGAGCAGCCGTCAGGTTTTAAAAGCTGGTACCAGATTTAACTCCACTCCTGGTTCACACACGGACAGAATCATTTCTCACCCAGGACTGAGGTTTCCAGCCTTAGGCCGATTAAGACTAACCTTGTCCCACTTGTGGCTCACACCAGGATACAGCTCTACTTTTATTAAACTCATCCATCCACACAAGGTGTCCCAGTAAAAGTACAAAAACACCAGCAGTCAGTTACATTTCTGCTCCGCCTGCTGGAGCGACAGCCCCTCACACAGCAGGTGACCCGCCTCCCCCGTTTCTTCATTCTGTCCGCATCTGAACCCTCCTCTGCTCGTCCTTCACAGAGCCGAATGAACCGTCAACGCCTCCCCCAGCGCTCGCCCTGCCCGGCTTCCTGACCCAGGGAAAACATGGCTGTCAGAGCGGCCGGGATTAACCTTCAGAGGCGGAGGAGGAGATGAAAAGGAGGAGCGGAGGATCCAGCCACCTGAGGAGGCTGAATCCTCCAGAGCGGAGAGAGA
Source organism: Xyrichtys novacula (assembly GCA_962446985.1). NCBI lineage: Eukaryota > Metazoa > Chordata > Actinopteri > Labriformes > Labridae > Xyrichtys > Xyrichtys novacula. Next base: position 24,857,187 of record OY660877.1, on the reverse strand, counting down.
AAGAGCGAACCGGACCGGAGGGAGACGATTGTGATCCCAGACGGTGATGATCTAAGTGCTGAATAAACATGAATCTGTGAAAATACGAAGACTTGATGAAGAAGGAATAAACCCCTGAGGATCAGGCCCAGATGGAAGAAGTTCAACACTTTGTGAGAGACCGAGTGAGGAAATAGATCAGCAGTTACGATGAACCTCAGTATGAAATTACAAAGAAACTGAGGATGTGATTTAATCAATCAGAAAATAGAATAAAAGGGTTCACAGAGAAAAATATCTGTATTAAGACTTCAGGTGGCACTGCATAAAAACAGAGACGACTCTGACGTGGAAATCACCTCCAAAACCTCCACTGTCTGTGGACACAAAAACAGGTTCAAACTGAATAACATAAAGAGGAAACCACGAACCATCAACACGACCCAAACAAGCCAAAAAGATAAAAAATGATTGACTGATCATGTTTGCAGGGCGCGTATAAAGAGTACGGCTGAGTGATAAACCAAAGATTTACTGATACTGAAATTTACTACAATAACCAACACCATTTTGACCATGTCAATATATATCGGGCTTTGGATGTGTGTAGGTAGGCTATGGTCTCATGTCCCTTTAAGACGCTGTCCTACGTCAGAGACGTGACTCCACCCCATCCAGTCTGTGACAAAGAGGGAAAGACAGGTGAGGAGATGGAGGACGGTTCAAAAGTTGTAGCGGCTGAAGTAGACGAAGTTAATGTGGGAGGGGGTGAGCAACTTGTGGAGTAGTTATCGTCCATTTATCATTATCGAGGTGAACTGATCAATATACCATGATATTGATTTGAGACCCTACCGCTCAGCCCTAAAAGAGAGATCATTGACCAAATCTCTCACATCAGCAGATTTTCAAAATAAAAGGCAGAGGGAAACTTTCCATACTTCCACCTCCACATACAGATAGCTTTGGGAAGTATTTCACTTACGATTCAGCTCTTAATCTCATGAATATAACCTTTTTTTATATATATAATAAAAGCATATCAAAAACACTCTGTACTGAACTTTTGTGTGTTTATTCCTGCAGTTTCAGGTTCTTTTGGACTTCATGTATGAGTCACACCTTTTGTTTCTCTGAGTGGCATTTGAAGACCAACTACAGGCTTGTGTAATTAAAGAGCAGGAAGGAATAACAGCCATAAAGGACTGTGGGAATAATCACACATTATTACTGTGCAATTGTAGTCACAGTAGATCGCACAGTTCCAACAGACTGATTGGTTTGGTCCTGAATGCACAGAGCCCTCCGCTGCCCGTGGGTAACACAGGCAATAATTGGTGGTTAAAACTCATTGGGGTCTTAAGGGGCCATGAAATCAGCTTTAATTCCTCACCCGACTCCCCCTCCCTCCCCCCTAACTCAGCAGGGCCCCTTGGGGAAAAGACAGACTTACACTGCAGTGAACCATTACACTTGACGTACGCTGAACCCTCTCAGAGAGGAGAAACGGCGTTGGAGAGCTGCTATTGATTTTGTGAATGCCGCAGGAAGAGGCGATCGAGCGAGGGGCTTATCCAGGATGTTGGGGTCTTCACGGATGCACAAATGGAGGATATGTCCAGTAAGGTTGAGCGTCCAGAGGCAGCAATCATACGGCCCAGCAGGAAGCTGTCTGCCTGCCTTGTTCTGCGTCAAGATTCTGCACAACAGAACAGAGCGTTTTCAGACTCCTCCGGCCTGACCTTTGGGCGCGTCAAAGGCGCCTTTGTTTTCTGTAACCTCCCCAGAGAATGGGCATCCACCACGGGCAGAAATTAATGGCTGCTTGAAGCAAAAAGCTCTCGAAAGTTCTTGAGAAAGTGAAGAAGTGGGGAATTCTGAGCTCCATGTACATGTAAGTGTCTTTTTATGGCGTGACAGCCTGCTCATGTGCTGATCACTGGGTCTTCAATAGAGCGTTTGTCCTCCACGGCTCAATGGCGACTCATTCTTCAGTGACTGAAGACAGAGAGAGGTTTTGATCGGAGGATAAGTTCTGCTTAAAGCGTTAGAAGAGTTAGCCGTACGTGGTGAAGAATAGAGACAAAGGACAGAGCGATACAGCGCAGTAAGGTGTTATTTTTAAGAACGGTTTGAACTACACGACCTGTTATCTATGTCCCAGTCTGGTGTTATTTCTTTAAAAATGTGTGTGGGTGTGAGAAGATTAGCCTGATCTGACCACAGAGTGTAACAACATTCAGCACCGAGTCTGTATTTACAGTAAAAACACACACTGAGAGACAGTGTGTTACTTAAATGAGTTTAAAGCCTTTCTTTGAAATCAATCATTTGGTTTCTTCCCAGACAGATGAGAGAAAAAGAAGGAGCAGCAGATGCTAGCAAGCTAGCTGTAGCAGCCCTCTGAGTGGTGACTTTAACCTCCTTAAACTCGGTGTGGACATGATGTTTTGGCCTAATAACAAACGTTCTAAACTCAGATCCATGAGTCTCAGTTATGGACGCTTAATGTTGGTCACAACAGCAAAAGACACTAATCAGAGTTTGTTCAAGATGGCGGCAAAATTGACCAAAATGTTGAACAGCCAGTCCAAACAGAAAACTCTGCAAAGTCCAAAATTTATTTAGACTTTAAGTTTATTTTGGCTTATCAGAGTTTGTAGTTTGATGTGGTACACATATTTACATACACATACTAGACATGCAGACGCCTCAGTAAGAGAAGTAGCTCGATCACGTAATGTGTACTGTTGTTTATTCTACCGATACTGGCACGGCTAACAGTGTAGCAAGGCTAATAGCGGGTGGCTAACTCTAACTTTAGCTTGCATATTACATGGTGCTTCACCGCTAACTCGGCGTAACCGAGACCAGCACAGCGGTAAACATCGTGAAGTGGGTTGAACTGAAACTTGTTGACTTATTGTGTATTTCACAAACTGGTTTATTTACCGTTAAGGCGGACCACTCTCCTCTGTGCGTCCCTGAGCTGCCTGCTTCAGATCCGTCACTCTGCTCTGCTGTGAGGTCGTTAGTGGATGAAGATTTTTGGCCGTTTACCGATTAGTCTCAAACGGGCTAAAATTGCCCATTTGAGACTAATACTGACATCTACAAAAAAATACTGGCACAAGAGGAACAAGATTGCTTAAAATAGAGTGAATATTATTAAGAATGTTCTAGTTTAAAGACCTTTCAGTGTTGGACTATCCTCGGTCCTACATCCAGACAAATAAAAAAAGACACCAAACAGAGTCAACATAAAGAACGCAGAGCGGAGGACAGCCTGAGAATAACAGCTCCACAGTCCTCTGTGAAGCCAGCTGTTTCTGACGACGGGGGAAAGTTAAAACAAATCTCAGCGGGGTGAAACAAGTGGATATTAGCAATGCTAATGTAGCATGTCATCATTCAGTACGACTAACAGGGAACAAAAAGGGCTTTAAAACACGATGAAATCAGATAAAGAGAGGGAAAAATGCCCTAAAAAAACAAGTTAATTTCTTAAGCTGGCTCCTGCTGCGCGAGCAGAAATGTGCAATTTATGATATGAAATGATTAAATGGAGAGGAGGATGAAGAAGAAGAAGAGGGGAATTAAAGGAGACATGCGAGGATAAAAGAATTAAATGCACAGGGATAGAGAGGATGAATGAGTGAAAGATAATGGGGGCTGCACAAAGTCAGGAGGCTCCAACAGCTGGAGAAAATACAGTCCTGATGTAAAGGCACTTCATTTAGAGAGGAATCGAACCTGCGCACACACAAACACACACACACACACACACACACACACACACACACACACGCACAGGCAGGTTAAGAGCTGCAGGGCAGAGTGGATCGAGGCGGTTTTATTCACAGCTGTTTTTCTAGCATGGACATTTGACCAGTTATTAGGGAAGGAGAGAGCAGGTAGAGAGTGAGCGCTGCTGAGGACTAATGAAGACGAGGAGGAACAGGAAGGAGGAGGAGGAGGAGGAAGAAGGGGAAGAAGGAGGAGGAAAGAGGATATAGAAACCAGGGCAATTAGGGCTTCCAGCGGTCAGCAGCAGTCGTGCAGGTTGACAGCTCCTGCTGCTCTGCTCTTAATTAGGTCCGAGTTTTCGTGTGAGCACCTTGAAAAGAAGAAGTCGACTTTGATGGAGGGCGATTATTCACTCCAGACAAATAAAAATAGCATCAGGGATAAGAGGAGACTAATGAATATTTATTGATGGATGTTGAGAGCCTTTCTTTGTGACATGGCTGATGATCTCGTCTGCTGGATTGAGGGAGGGAGGGAGGGAGGGAGGGAGGGAGGAGGAGGAGCTGATCTTCAAAAGCAGCAGGAGAGTGAGGAGAACTCTTCATTGCATGTGTGTGTATTCTTGATCAAACTACAAGTGTTCAGGTATTCAACTAATTAGAGGACATCAAACTGTCTGTCAAACACACGGGTAGAAAACACATTACAACCAAACACTCTTTTAAGTTAAGCTCAAATCCAGGCTGGAACATAAAATCCAATTTGTAGCCTGACAACCACAAACACAAACTCCTCTGCCGTGTTTGATTAACAGACGGAGGATACAGTCATCTCACATAAACAGATGTACACTTTGTTTTAGGGATTTGCTGTTCCTGGAGAAAGAGGTCAGAGGTCAGGATAAGTCCGCACCAAAGGGAAAAGCAGCTCAGGATTTGGGTTTTTTTTCTTTGAATGAGTCATAATTGTCTCGGGCCGCGCTAAGTCCAGGTCAGCGCCTTCGAAAATTGATGTCTGGGCTGCAGGAGGGAGTGTCGGTCCTGACTAAGAAACAGCTTTTGCATCATAAAGAGTTATCCATGACATAATGGCCGTCGTGCTGCAGTATATCTATCAGTTTTTAGTCATTTTGCAAGTTTTTGTTATGGATACAGAATTTAAAGATATGTGAGGACTTAGTTCAAGTAAAGGAAGACTTAAAGACCCACTCCAATGAAAATCTTTTTTCTGATGCTACAGGACATGTCATGAGAAAAATAAGTGCTAAACTGCATTTCTGAAATGGCAGGTTCAGAGATTTCCTATGTAGCAAATCCAAGCTCCACCCCCAGCACCCCACTCTGCAGGCCAGACTCGGAAAAGTAGAGAGGACGATCAATATTAGCTTTTATCATCTAAACCGGCAATCTTAGGCTGCAAGCTAACGTGAAGAGAAGTGTGCAGAGCAGCGCTGTCTCCGCCCATGACTCAGAGGCGAATTGCTAATGAGCTACTGGAGCTCTTGGCTAAAGACTTAATAATCACAATCTAAAGACCACTGATAACTAGGGTTGTCCCAATACTATATTGGCATCGGATATCGCTCTGATATCAGCAAAAAAACTAATATCAGATTATATCAGCCTGCATCTAAAATATCATCTCCGATATCAGTACTCCAATACAGGCAGTCCATTCCAGACTCCTCTCCAGCTCCTCGATCTAGCAGCACCCGGGTCCAGCAATCTAAGCCCACTTGAGCACACACAACAACAGAGTGTACTAAGGTACGAACAAAGTAGCAAGGAGTCGGAGTGATTCCGGCCGTGTGGCAGTATTTTTTATTGAAGTCCGAAAAAGACGTCGCAGCTGAGTGAAAAACTTGTCATGCACAATTTTGTGCCAATATCGGATCAATACCGGTATTGGTCAATATTGAAGGCTACATTATCGTATTGTATGGGACACCCCTACTGATAACACTTTAAGTAGTGGGAAAAAAAAGACCTGAGTGGGACTTTAAGTTTCTCAACATGTGACCAGAGCTCACCAGCAAAGCTAACAGTTACCTTCTGTAATCTATGAACAGCTGTTCTGCAATAATCACAATTAAAATTAAATATATATTCAAATGTCACGTCTTTTATTTATCAGCTATGGTTTAAAGAATAGGACACGTGAAACCAGTCCCAAGTTGAAGTCAAATAACAGCTTCAAATATTTGCTCTGTTTCTTTTTCATTTGCACAGAATTTGCACAATCCTGCAGATGTTCAGAGTCGGCCAGCAAAAACCCTGCAGCCCTGTGTTTGGAGATGGAGAAGTCATTATTGTTCTATCGTGCGGTTTTCTACAAATATCAGTCCACCAGAAAAACAAACTGCAGGATCGCTCTAATACACTGTTGACAGTTCGGGCTCGCCTGGTTCAATATTTATCTATAACCATCAAACCCTATCTTGTCTGAGCGCCGAGTGTGAGATGAATTTGATACAATGACCCAAACCAGTTCAGACTGGTTTTCTTTTAACTACACAGACAAACTCCAGAGATAACAGCTTCAATAAGACACACAAAAAACACTATTTTCCCTTTTTAACCATTTTTCTTTGTTAGACTTCCTTGCCTCAAGTGAAATCATCTCTCACTTGTCTATCGAACGACTCAAAATTTATGACGAGAGCCCTCAACAAGTTAAGGCGTCATTTGAAAAGGGTCCTTCACAGAAAGACGGGAGTTTAAAACAACTTATTCCAGCGATTTTATGCAGAGCGTTGTCAAGAGACCCATAAAGACTGCAATAAAAATGTAAAACAACATTTTATACTCTTAAAAAGGACCACAAGAAGCAGGATAATCTCTATCAGTGACAGAGCTAGATTTTATTATAAAGGTGTTTCTTTTTTTATTGAGTCCACCCACACTCAATCACAGCTTCTCGTCTGTCTCCACTCCGCCGCTCTGCCTCCCCGATCAAAAATGCTCTTGTATCCCAAACACCAAACAACCTCAGCAGCTCGTGTGCAGCCCGACTCTGGCCTGAAGGCACGACTCTGTGTCATTAAACCTTAACTCCCTTCACCACCTGCACCAAAAGATGAAGACGAATGCTGCTCCTCGTTGTTTTCTCTCTCTTTCCCCTGATATGACCTTCTCCTCCTCTTCCTCCTGTTCTCCCTCCTCACCTCGCTCTGTGTGAGAATGGAGGACTTGAACATCACATTCAAGACACGGAAGTACGAATACTGCTATAATGTCGGACTACTGTATTATACATTCCTATTAAATGTATAAATTTTGGATAAACGTCGGCGGTTAACAACTTTCTAAAAATGTGAGTTTCTTGAAAAGTCTAAAACTTGCCTTTACGACCCTAATACACATAATTTAAGACCCTTAAAACCTTCAGTGATTGTTCAACACATATGCTATTTGGTCTCATAATGGTGCCTGACATTTCTGCTTCTATAAATCACCACAGTACAAGAATACATGAGGCACAGGGTCAGGGTTTGGAGCTACCTATAGCTACAAGATACAGATCATTTTGCTGGTTTTCTTTCACTGATTCAAAAAGAAGGCACACTTAAAGCTACTATAAGGAGTTTTTTCATGTTTACATAATAGACTTAGATCCATACACACATGCCTTTTTAAGATAAGACCATCAGCAAGAAACTAAGTGATATGTATCTAGTAATTTTTCCATGCCTGAAGCTGTCAGCCGAGCAGCGAAAGAAACAAGTCATCTATAAATGAAGTCTGGACAAGGTAAGCAAAGACTGCTTTGTCCACAGGGGGCGCCAAAATTAACCACAACTTTAAGTTTCCACAGAAGCTGTAAAGCCAAAAAATGTACCCTGTTAGGAGAAGACACTGGCTTTTATAAAAGGTCCAAATCCAAATGGGACAGAATCTGGTTCTGGATAATGAGACACTTATTAAAATATACATATAAAAATAATAAAAACTACTTATATAACCTTAAATTTCTAGACTTTAAAAGGTTTATTACCCTAGTAAAAAAAAACAACATACATTGTATGATAATATGTGAACATGCTGTTAAAACACCTTTAAGCTAATATTTGCTAAGTTAATATTTTTCTGATATTTGCTGATATTCTGGGACATCCTATGGTTTGTTTAGCAGAGGTATCAATTATCCTTTGGGCTTCAGCCTGCTCCTCTTTGGTTAAATGATTGTGTAGAGGATACTGAGTGAAATCACAGAGGACATATTTAATATTTTGTTTTGCATTTTGTTTTCAGTAGTTTTAGATTCAAACAAATTGTAATGCTTTGTCATCATAACATGATGTATAACCAAAATAAATTCCATTCAAATTAAGAGCCACAAACAGCTCGCTCAAAAATCTCTTCACTCTAGTATTACACTCTACAAAATTAAGCGTTAAACAATACCAGCTTTGGTCAAACACGTGCTCTCGCCGTAGCATATAGATGATAAAATGTGTCTTTTTTTTACTCGAGATATGGCTCGATCTTCCTCCAGGTTTTCAATATCACTGTTTTTGCTTGACAAATAGAGAAGTAGATTTATGCAAATCAGGTCTTACAGCCTGTGGTCGCTGTTGCAGTCGTGCTACCCACCCTCAGAGGAAAGCGGCCGCTGTGCACATGTGATGAGTACGAGCTGCAGGGAGGACTGGGCCGAGCATCCCAACAAGCTAACAGGGGTGTGAAGGGAAACGAGTTGCTTCTTGTTACGACACACACTGCTTTACTTTAATTGGCTCCGTATCAGCGAACTAACCGCTGGTGCAGAGTGCACCGAGCTACGGCTATTGCCCGTCCCTGTAACCTCCACCCAGATAGAGCAGGAGAGAGCTACTACTGTGAAGACCCCACAGACACATCCCCGCAGGAGTGATTGCCTTGGCATGAATACAAAAGATGAGGTGCAATTTACCAGGTCAGAGCATCTCCCTCTCCCTCGCCCCCTTTTTCTGCTGCGAAATTGCAGCAGGAGGTGGCGAGCGGAGAAGATAGAGGAGGAAAGAGCCGGAGAGGAAATGACAGAGGGACATTAGGAAGAGAGAGGGAGGCAGAAGAGATAGGGAGAGAGGGGGTAGGGGAGGGTGCTGGCGTGACAGACAGAGAGGCGGGTGGAGGAGGAAGGGAAATGAAAGGCAATCTGATAGATGAAAAAGAGGAGCAAGAAAAAGGAGTGGCTGTCAGAGAAAGAAGCACTTCGGAGAGCGAGAAATGTAGGGCAGGGCCTTCACAGAGACTCGCAGGGATTTCAGGGGCATCCTTTGAAGAGGGAAAGTTAGAAACGCAGCCGCTAAAGTTCTCAAATCTGATGAGATCATTATGTGAGCACTAAGCAAACATCATGAAAACATCTGCATGATCCCCAGTCAGGAAAGCAGCCCAAACACCTCAAGTCAAATCTGGGTTTCAGGAGTTTTGACACCTACAAGCTAACTCGTTTTTACCTCCATCTTCCATGAGTATATCGATGCGTCAGGCTGATGTTCCCACAGTGACTTTCAGATCAGTTTCTCAGGACTGATCAGCGCGCTTTCAGGCTTATACAGCATGCTGAACGAAGCATGAATCAATTAAAAGACGGTGATATTTTGGCGAGAATATCAACATCTGAGCGGAAGACGTGTGCCGCATCTTCACATTCGCATCACGTCCACCCTTTTTCTGCAAGAAGTCCCTTTTTCTGCGCAAGACACAGAGAGTTGAAAATGAAACTGAAGAGATAAAAGGTGCAGCATAATCCTAGCGTGAAGCAGAATATATGCACGGTTAGGGACGGTGGGAGGAAATCTTAATGTGGCACTCAGGCGCTCTGTTAACCGTCAAACTCGAGATGACAAGTCGGTTGTGAACAAGGGCAAACAGGCAATTTCCTACACCGACGCAAAAACTTCTTCCTCCCAGTCTACAGACTGCCTGTTAAATCTTGGAGTGCGAGCGTAATAAATCCCGTCGAGCTCAATCCCAGAGGAGCAATTACTGTTGTGTTCTGGCAAAATAACAACAAGCCCAAGAAAAACAAGAAGAAGACATCAATAATACATCGCCAATACTACAGTCCCTGTGTGGCGGAGCGTGCTGCTTCCCTCTGAAAACATTTCCAGTACTAAATATTCTTGCTGGAGTGGGTCCATTATGAGCTGGAAGTGAAATAATGAGAGACAGTAACCAAAAGTTTGAGATATGTGTGTGTGAGAGAGTGTTAAACACCAGCTGCCAGCAGGAAAAAATCCCATGAGAGGTGAGAGATTTCATTTTGGCAAAAAGGACCAGTGAGAGTCTCTGAGCGTGTGTTTGATTTAGTACATGATGTAATGGATGAAAATCAGTATTTAGAAGTCTTATATGTCCATGTTTATTTAGTACCATATCTAATGCAACTGTACTCTTTTATTATGGTATATCACATCTACAAGGAGGGTATCATACGTGTTATTCTGTAGATGTAGCTGCTGTTGGCTTTTCTGATCGGCTTATCAAGACTAACTTCTGGTCTCTAATACCAGAGATTTGTCTAATTGGGACTTTTTGTCTTACAAATATCAAAACATACTCTCCCTCTACCTCCATTTTTAGTATATAATGTTAGAAATCTGAGCTGTAACACCAGATATCCTGAAACTAGAAAAGCTAAATAGCACAGAGAAAAGTAATCAGAGCAGTGGTTTGAGAAACTGATGAAAAAATGACACAATACCATAAAAGGAGCTCAAATATAAGGTGCCAATCAGTGATGAAGATATCAAGATATCATAAGAAAATCTATGGAACAAACATTGATATTACATTGCAAGATCATACAATCTTCAAAAAAAAAAACTTTATTCCTATAGAGCTTTTCTGTCACCAATCTATGCCATCTTCCTCTGCAACAGTTAGCTAACTGCCAAACGCTAATCTGTACGTGCCAAACTTCGACTAGTGTTAATGAACTCTTTTTTGGGCAGAGATTCCTGGAAATTCAGACCAAGTTTGTACAACACTTGGAAGATACTAAAGGATCCGTTAATTATGAGCACACGTACGTGTGAAGAGGCAAATCACTGTTGCAAAGAAGCTTTGTTCAATTGTTTCATTAAAACTTTTAATCATTTCACATCTCCCTTCACATTTTAGGCAGTAGTTTATCATATAACGATCCGAATTATGAGATGATATAACTCAAAAAACTGGACTAAACTAATAAACTGTACATGAATATTTAAAGAGTGCTGTAAGATGCTGTAAGTTTTCTCAGTTTTTTATCAGAGTAATCACATAAACTTTAAGATCCAAAATAAGTGTAATATAGAAATGCAATTCAAAGTATAGTGCAGTATATTACAATAAAGTGAATTGTATAATAGAGTACATTATGTGCAATACAGTATAGCACAGTATCCTATAGTTTAGCACACCATAGTATAATACAGTAAAGTATAGCACAGTATTGTAAAGCACAGCATAGTATAGTATAGGACAGTGTAGTAAAGCTCAACATTGTATCAAATAGTATAGTATAATATAGCATAATATAGAATAGTGTTGTATAGTATAGTATAGCACAGTATCATATTGTATAGCATCTGTAATATAGGACAGTATAGTATAGTATAGTATAATTTAGCATACTATAAGATAGTGTAGTATGGAATAGTATAGTACAGTATAGTATAATAAAGTATAGTATAATTAAATATAATATAGTATAGCATAGTATAGTGTAGTACAGTATAGTACATCACAGCAGTTTATATTATAGTATTGTATAGTACAGAACAATATAGTAATGATTAGTATAGTGTATCACAGCATTCTACAAAAAAGTATATGACAGCGTTCTACTGTATAGTATAGTATAGTATAGTATAGTATCAAATTGGGCATTAGAGTATACTATCCTATAGTATAGTATAGTATAGTATAGTATAGTAAATGATAGCATTGTTTAGTATACTGCAGTATAGTGTTTGTTTGTATAGTGTAGTATAGTATACCATAAAGTAGTATTTATATCACAGTATAGTGTAACAGAACAGTAAAGTCTGTTTTCTTCAGTTTGGTTGAGGTCCTTTATCCTCAGCTCTTTGTATGTTTTCACATTCCTTGTTTGTCTCAGTGCTGTTTTCCTCGACATCTCATCTCATAGTACTGAGAATACCTTCTACATTATCTGCTGATGCTACAGTAAACAAATATTTTATTTTCAAACTTACAAATATAATGTTAAACAGTCTGTACAAAAATCTGTATATTTTGCAGTACAGCTGAGTTGAACTGATTATCTTCTTGCTGCCTGTGGCTGTTGCATTCCTACACAGACTTGTAACAGGATAAACACTGGTGAAATTATCCAAACACTAATGTTTATTGCCAAATTATGCCTATTCATTTACTTAATGGGCACACACCTCAGATGGGATAATAGCCAAACTGATGATTCGAAACACGCGAGCGAGAGCCACATTCACACAGTTAGAAAAATCCTGCCAGCAGCTTTGGAACAGTCACATCAACAAATCACTCAGGTTCCTCTCTGTTTTTATCAAGGTGATGAGCCTCATTAGTCTAATCCTCAGAGTATTCCACCCAGCAGGAATTCATAAAACCACAAATAATGCTGCATGCATGCTAACAGCCTTCTGCGGAGACGATGATCCCACAACGTTTTATCTCTTAATGAGCCTCGATCAGCGGCTTTTCAGGAAACGTGATGAACGTGATGCACGCTGGTGGAGGAGACGTGAATCATGCAACCGTAGACTGGAAGGACAAATTGTTTTTTGGGGAAATGTTGGTGGATTTCAGGAACTTAAGAGTGCGGTGAGGCTGCAGGTGGTCCGGTGCAATTTGATAAGTTCAAAAGAAGAAGCAGCAGCGTGATATATTTGACAGGGAGAGACACAAGTTGGTTTACAGCCGACTTCTTATCAGCGGCTTTTAATTTTTTTCACATTAAATGTCTGTAAATCTGCATTCAGACCTCCATTTGATATCTAGGATGATGCAAATGTACTTTAGGTGACTTTTGCACCAACATGAGATGAATAAAAAATCTCAATATCATATTTTTTACAGTTTCCACTGTTTGAGAAATACTTCCTTCTTCATGAAATACGGGATCTGTCTCCAGTTTTAGCCGCAAAGAAGGATGTTATGAGATGGTTTTGTATTTTTAAACTGTATCTTTCTACATGAGTTAAGTCTACAGGGTGGAAAACACCTGCAGTTATTGCTAATGATTGCTTTTAGGGGTCGGGGTGGGGTACCACATCGGAGCTGCAAAATGTGTCGTAATTCTTGCATCAGACGTAGTCTTTGGCTCGGAGACAACATGCTCTGAATCTCATGTTCATTCATTATTGTTATGTTTTCCTTCGTTGTACTCATTTATTACTCAGCAGGTTGGAGTATTTTGAATCACAGGCTAACTGCGCAGTAAACAAGACACAAAGGCCCAAGGTTTCCTTGAGAGGTAATGAGGAGTAGAAACTCCTGAGTTAATCTCTTAATCTTTCAGATCGTGAATTCTCAGACTGAATAACTTGGCTGTCAGATAGAGGCACAAAAAGCCGAATCTTCACCCCTGAAACGTAATGAAGGAGATGAATCAAGTGCTGTGAAGTACCGCACATTTTTCCTCCACAGAGCAGCTCTCTACTCTGCGGCTCAAGTTTGTAACAGAGCGAGTTCAGAGTATTAAAACTTATATCAATGTCTGGGCGGTCGATACCGTTCCTCTCAGTTATTAGCGGAACATCTGAGGCTAACATCACCATCATTGAGCCTTTCTTTGCATTATTAACGAGCCAATGATTGAGGACAAAATTAACACTGATTACAAGCTGAGGAAATGGAGCCATCTTCAGCTCATAAATAGACAGAAACTCTTTAGCATTACTGAGGCGATCCTCTGCATCTGTTGAATCTTATTAACTGCAGCCAGCTGTCTTTATGTCATTCTTCTTCTGACAAAAAAAAGACAATTAGCGGAGTTTTCACTGTTAAAACAGATTGTTTCCCTCCCTGCTCAGTGTTGATGTTTGGAAACCAAACTTTGAAAAAGTTTTTAAGCTTTAACACTGATCTTTGAGGAGATTTGCATACTTGTGGACTGTTTCTGAACTTGTCTGAACCAAAGTCAAGGATAACAAGTGTTGAAGAAAGTTCAGGCAAAGGAACATTTGTTTATCTTTTCTGCATCCAGCTAAAGTTTGAGATGAGACAGAGGATTTAAGAAGATTCTCCACTCAAAATGAGCCAAACTCCTTCAAAAGCTAAAACTTAAACCCTTCTGGCATGATCAGAAAGATGTACCGCTAACTACACTCCCAAAATGTTCACTGAAGAGAAAAACATCTAGACCTTAGATTTAACTTTACCCATAAACACATTTTTATTCATTTTAAGAGGTTAGAGAAATCCAAATTAAACTTACTAGCAAGGATCTCACTTCAGGCTCTTGTTTAACCAGTGTGTGTAGGAGAGGATAATAACCAGGTATAGGATGCTATCATGAACGCCAACCTCGCCGCATGGTTCAAACCTGAGCTCGCTGGTTCAGTTCAGACTGCCGTTCAAAGATCTGAGGACAAACTGGAAACCTCTCCCTCTCTCAGATATATGAGCAGTCTGTCCTGAGGCAGGAGCTGAGAGTGTTGTCTGATCACACATCCTCCTCTCTGAGCACGAGCTCTTACCATCAGGAAGCTCAAACACAGCCCTCTTTAAAAACTCCTCTGTGCCCACCTCAGTCAGATTCTACATAATGTGTCTTCAGGCTGTGTTGCTTGTCAGGATGATCTTGTCTTCTGATCTTGTTTTATTATTTATGTTGTTTTTTGCAGATGTTGTGCGATATGTGTAATATATAATATATGTTGTTTGTAGTGTGTTTCCTTTGCTGTGGTTCCCTGTTAACATGTATCATATCATATTATATATCTTATATTGTACAGCAACCTACATTTCATATTGAGCCTTTTCATTATAACATTATATAAAGGATCATATATTGTATCATCATATCATATCATATATTATTTCATCATATTATCATATCATATCATATTATATAGTATAGTATATTATTTCCTCATATTATCATATCCTATCCTATCCTAACCTTTCCTATCATATTATATCATATCCTACCCTATCATGTCATATCATATCATATTATATCATACATCATTTCCTCATATTATCATATCATATCATATCCTATCCTATTTTATCATATTATCTCATCTCATATCATATCATATAGAATCATGTCATATTAAAATGTGCCATACGGTACAGTATTGTAGTGTTTTGTATCATGTGGTATAGTATTGTATCAAATTGCACTGTATCATCATATCAAATCATATTGTACTGTATTGTATAGAATTGGATCAACTCATATCATATCTCATAGTATATATATTACTGTATTGTATTGTATCATACAGTATCATATCATTTTATGTCAAATCATACTGAAATGAATCTTTTATCATAATGTACCATACTGTACTGTATTATTTTGTATTGCATTATATTCTTTTGCATAGCATTGTATTCTATAGTTTCATATTGTATCATAACATATCTTATTGTATTAAATTGTATTATATTGTATTGTTTATGTTATTGTACAATATTATATATAATATCGTATTTTATTGTATTGTACGTATCATATAGTTTCATATATGATACTTTATATCATCTTGTATTTACTCAAATCATGTCAATTAATAATGTACTATACTGCTGTAGTGTATTGTATCCGGTTGTGTTGTGTCTTCAGTAATTAAGTATTTTATTGCACTGTGAAGTACAACAGGAGACAGACCGGACAAAATACCACACTGATACCAGTTTTCTGTTGCTGAATACAGATGAAAACTGAAAAATCCTCACCTGCGTCCTACTGAAGATCCTACCAATTTTTCATTAAAGACACTTCTCTTTCAGTTTCTCCCAGCTGTACAAACAGCTCTGCAAACATTTCATTCAAAATGTGTGGCACTGACGGGAGGTTGTGTTTATTTAGCTATTTACAGTTTATTCTTTATTTGAGTGTATATATAAATCAACTTAAAGTTATCCATTTGAAAAGCCTGTATTTATGCTTATGTGATCATCAGAGAAAATGTAAATAATTAATAGAAATACAGTTAAAAGAGGTGGCTCAAAAGTTTTAAAGCAATCGAAGGAAAAATAGAAAAATAAAACCATGGGCAGTGACACGACCGGATTAACAAATTGCTGTTAGAATTTCCCAAACATGGTTGAGGCTTTGACAGGTAAATGAAGATAATTAATCAAAGTAGACATGAATACCAGAGTGTATAATAAGCCCTAAAATGTGCCATGTGGGGCGAACACTTTGAAAGGATTCAGTAAAGCAATTAAAATGAAACAAAGTGAAGTTGAAAGGAAAAAAAAAAACTCATTCGGTGTTTGAAAGTTAAAGTGTATTGATTTCAAGGTGAGTCTGTTTTTGCTCCCAGGGTCAGGTCCATTAACAGCATCATTAAAACAAGGCCTCACAAGCTGTACTTTAATGATGTGAAACATTATTTTTACACATTTGTTCAGAACCTTTTGAAGGCTGTCTGACTCAAACATAAATCATGTCAGTGCCGGAGCCGTGCAGTGTTTGTTTCTGTCACAGAACTGTGACATGGAAGGATCTTTTTATATCAAATTAATAAATAAAAGGAAATTTCCATTTTCTTTAAATGCAGTCTGTTTGTTCTCTTGCTTAAACATGAATAGATTACTGACTTTTATAGAACTTTTTTTCAACATTATCTTTTTAAATTTTAGCCATAACTGATCACTAGAGGAAGGTCAATTTCGGGATACATTTATTTATAAGGATGAGTAAAAGTTCTCACAGCTTAGGTGGACATGAAATTAACTTTCAAAATAAAAAACACGTTTAAAGCTCCAGTGAAAAACTTTGTTTTGTGCCAACTTTGGCGCCCCCTGTGGACAAAACAGTCTTTGCTTATCTTGCCCTCTACCTCCCTTAGCTGTGCCTTTTGCAGCTCAACGTACACCGACCCTTTTGCGCCAGTTTCAGGCATTAAAAAACACGTAACAATTGTCAGTATCATTCCTGGAGGTCTTATTTGCTTTTGTATGTGATAAAAAGGCATCAATGTGAATTTCAGTCTTTTTCATTAAATTAAAAAAAGTCCTTACAGGAGCTTAAAGTCAACCATAACTCATTAAAAAGGAAGCCAGACTGTTTAATGCTGCTGCGTTGGATTTTTGACTCACATAAAAAGTTACGAAATAAAAGTTTTCCTCAGAGAGAAGGAAATACAGGAATACAGGAACCACGTGGAATCATTGGCGTCTGAACATAACATGTGAGATAACATCAGGTGATGGAGGTTTGGGCTGAGAGATATAAACAGCAACAGGAAGGAGCCTGACCACAAACAGACCAGATCTGCACCTCCCAGCATGAGAATGGGTGTGGACGTAACTTAAAGTTCCTGAAAACCTAACCACAGTGAAACTAATAATTTCTAGTCCTTTCTTTTTACTTTGGCTGTTCTGTTTACTTCACATGGGCACTGTTTAAACCCTATGGTATTAAAAAGTATTCAAGTATCTTAGATTTAGACAAGCTTTATACGCAACGTCCATTTTGACAAGCAACAACAACAAAAAAAACCCCTAATGGATTAAATTTACATTTCTAAAGCAATTAATTTAAGTATTTATAGGATTGTGCACCGAGAGACAGCCTGTCAATGCCAGCCTGCTGCACTGAGACAGAGAGAGAAAAAGAGACCGCTGTTAATCTAACCATTTACCAGAGTTTCTAGACATGTAAGGCTGTGGAGATGTCTTCATATTTCAGTGTTATAATGCTCATGTCATCCTACACATACCCTCTAGACTTTGTTGTCACTATTTCCATATATTTATAGCCAGTAGAAGCCGCAGGGTCCTCTCTGTCTGTCAGTGTGGTGAAAGTTTTCTTAAACTGCTTTAAACTTCATCCTGATCAAGTTTGCTTCAGCAGACCTTGAATCCTCTCCAGCAGCAGAGTCGTTTTTTTGCTGTCTTTCTGGGATAGAGGTGAAAGTGCAGCTACGTTTCTTCTCATTCTCTAAAAATCTGCAGAGAAATATTACCCTGCAGAATTTTTTTGTTGTTGTGCAAATTTGACATCCTGATAGTACCTCCCACTGTTTCCCTTGTGCCGCCTGCAGGGGTGTATCCAGACTTTTAAAATGGGGTGGCACTAACCAGGCAAAGGGTGGCCAGGGCATCTGTCCACATGGAGTTTATTAGCTTCCCCCCTCTGTCTCCACTGTAACAACCATTGTTAAGGTGTCTTACAGTTTTCGTATTACATCAGTAACACTTTAAATCAAGATTCTAGAAATAAGGATTACTGTGAATAAGACCTTGTAAATTGCTTATAATCATTTCACTCACATATTGGATTATTGCAGCCGGAGCTCACCCCAGATCCACAGATTAAATTAATCCCCCTTTTTTGAGTCTTAAAAACAACAACTACAGTTTGTTTAAAACCTCTTAATCTTGCTTTTTGCCTTTCAATAGCAGCTGAGGCTCATGGGTGATGTAGTATTTACCACCATGAGTGGGAAAATGATGGGCCATGTGTTTTTTCTTTTAAAAAAGTAAAAAAATACAAATACTTCTCATCTGTACAGTCATACTTTTCTCTATAAACAGACATCGTAAACATTCATACTGGACTATATGGCACACTGTGTAACTACTGTTGATTTCAAAGTCATAAAATTGAGTCTGGGAGCTCTTTCCACTCTGGGCCCCCTCCCCTCCGAAAATCAATTTAGCTGTGCTGAAAATAATAAAAACCTCACTGGTGACCTACATGTCAATGTGACCCACTTGCTCCCATTCAGGCTCGTTCAAGATCTCAGTGAAGTTGGAATCTGAGGCCGTGATGGCGAGGGTTTTTATTTCCTCGCAGGTGTGAAGGGCTTAGCTTGAAAAACTGAAGCAAACAAAGCCACAGTCGCAGCAGACTTCCACAGTGATTGCCTGTTGTCACACATGTTCACACCGTGTCAGAGCTGGAAGGACAAATTCTGTCCTCCACACTCCTGAAATTACTGCTTGTTCTTCAGTCGATGCTCTCTACAGAACAACACCGACTCCTCTGCTTTGGCAGCAGTGAGGAGAGTTTTTTTTTCAGAGCAATCAGAAAAAGGAAAGTTTACTCTGGACTGAAGGACTCTCCATTCACCTTCCCTACAATGTTTCGGAGCCACAGATGTGCTCCTAGAAATCTCCCTAGGACACTTCACTGGAGGACAGTTTCGTTCCTTTAGTTTGTTTTACTCTGAGGCTTCATTTCTGATCTGTTTTCTAACAGGTACTCGGGTTTTATGAGCAGATTTTTACAGCATTCTTACGGGAAACATCTCCATAAAACAATCCCTCAGGAGACCTTCACATCATAACAGAGTGATTGTCGGCGCAACACTCTGACTTTTAAATTTTAATCACTAAATGTCAATTTTTCTGCAAGCTAAGGTATATCTGACTTGTGTTTAATGAAACTCAAGAAGGCGGCTTCAGATCAGTCACAGCCCTCGGACAAGATCCGTTGAATATAAACTGAACATAATCTGACACCTGACTGAAATCTGTCCGTCAAATCTGCAACATCTAGTCTTTAAACGCTGTACTCGACTTAGGTGGTCTTTACACGAGTACGAATTTGTAAGACACAGATAAAAGAAACTATCGATCTGGTTATATTGACACACGGTGACGCATATTTGTGCATGACTCTGCATCTTTTTTAAAAACAGGTCTGCAGGTGGATATCTGGGTATTCGTCTTCATGCCGTAGTTGGGCAACCAGACGGGCAAGCCAAACCCGATTTTGCGTTGTCATATAAATGCACTAAGCCTATGAACAATACGATGTGTAAACAGTGATACATGTTTTGGTGCCGACGCCAAGACAATACAGGGCCGTCCTCGTGTGAGGAGAGCCTTAAAATGACATGCAACTGCTCAACTGGAGAGTAACCAGCACATGCATTTGCACCAAAGCTTGGTGGAGCTAGCTCTGCAAACTTGGCTGCACTTGTGTTTACATGCAGACTCTATGAATTGCTGTAAACCATTTGGACTAAATTGTGCACAATTCTGACTTTAAAAAAAATGTTTTCTAATTTAATTTCTGTTCAAATGACTCAAGAATAAGTCGCTTTTGAACATCCCTGTTTTTCAAGTCTGCTAAACCACTTTATAACCAGCCTTTAGTGCCACCTCTTCTCCTTTGGTAAATGAGTCATTGGCTGCAGAACGGAAACTCTTTTTATTGCAAAATAAAAGCAGCGGAGCCTCTCGATCTTTCTGTGACTCTGAGGAAATCTGATGCATCAAATCATGAATGAAATTACTAAAAAAACATGAGTCCAAAAGGTCAAACACAAGACTAAAGCTTACACCCGCGTAAAAGAGACGACGGCGAGGGAGAGTTGAAGCTTTGCACCGAAAAAGCCAAATCAGATTCGATCACAGAAACGCAAAGTGGGCGCAGTCCTAATTAGAAATGTTATGGGGTCACTGTGAGCCTGCAGGGCAGCTGCTCTGTACTAGTTCACCGTGTCCCTGAGCGTCCCCTTTCACAAAAGAAATATTCCCAAACATCTCTTTTTGGTTAAAGTGGTGTCACATGAAAAACTCCCAGATATAGATGTTCATTCAGGTCAAGATCTAAAAGTCTGAACTGGGACTTCTCACCCCTTAAACTGGTCTGGGTCCAGGTTTTCTCTGGGTTGTGTCCAAACATGTATTCAAATGATTCCTCCAATTTGTTCCCAGTTTTTTCCCCTTTCCACTGACCCTCCATGTGAGCGTGTGCTGAGACGGTAAGGACTATTTAAAGTGTCTGATTTACACTACAGAGACCCGGGGTCCCTTTAAAAACCCGGTTGTTGGTGTAACCTGAATTAATGTGAATTCCCTGCAGCAGAGAGGAGGAAAAAAGAGATGGAAGCAGCTTTGTGAGCGCCCAGGAAAGATGCTTACTCCACAACACCGCTGACGGTGTGATCAGCAGACTCGTCAGTCAGAGTACGAGACCAAAGAACTGTCTATGAACCGCCATGACACTGGCGCCTCAATGGAGGGATGATGGGAAACAGAACAAAGTCCGCAATGTGATAGGAAGAGCTTTGACTGAGTGTAAACATTGCAGTACAGGGGAGTATTTCTTGTCGTATCAGCAAAACACGAGGAGGCTACAGGCATCTCTTTCTTCTTCAGGGGATTTAAACATCAACACTCGCTTGACGAGTTCTCAGAGGTTTTGCTATCAGTCCTGATTTCAGCGCCTACGCTTGGATATCGACTCACGCTGAGTGCTCTTCGTATTCAAGACGGATGACAGACGTATGGAAGTGCTAAAGCTTCAGAAAGTTTTTTGATATTTTTATTATTGTTTTTAACTCTTTTAACTGAGGACGAGTTTTCCTTTAAGAGGCACCGTTGAACAGCAAGTTTATTTCCAGCCTCGACCTCATGCACAGTAGGGATGCACCGATCCGCTTTTTTCACCTTTGATACCGATACAGATATCTAGTTTAGTATCAGCGGATACTGATCCAGTTCTGAGACAGAAAAGCCGCGCTGAATGACCTTTTGTTGTAACCTGAAGTTTTACCACCACCCCTCAAAAGTTTACTGCAAGATTGTAGGCTGAGGTTGTGTGATAAAGTTCAAGATAGCAGACCTCTTCGCTCACTCCATTTTGAAAACAATGTGTTTACTCATGGATGCCACTCAAGGCGCATAACATAGAGTTAGGCTGAATAGATCGGCCCCTATGCATCAGGCCATTGTCACGATACCTGATCTAGAATTTACTTCAGTATCGGGACCGATATCGATATCAAATATTGGATCGGTGCATCCCTAATGCACAGATACCAGCCAGGGTTGGAGCTGTTGAATGACTACTACCCGGATGTAAACAAGCGTAGAAACAGATGGCATCTTGAAGCATAGCGCAGTTTGACGGCATGCTACGGTGGCTGGGAAGTGTCAAGAAATTTGCATATTCACAACACTATGCAAAAGACAAAAACATGAATGCAAACAGCCACAACAGGAACGCAAATAACGACACCGGTAGTAATCTTGCAGCAGAATCAGAAATGGGCAAACTACTGCTCACGTTTCTGACAGGCTATTATTACTGACGGACACGCTGTGGATGGAGAGTCTGGAGAGTTGGAAAAAGTAGGTAAACGTTGTAGTAAACGTAGGTAGTTTGTTGCAAATTTCCATTGCTTATTGTTATGATCGCAATACGATATTTATGAAAGAGGATATTTGCGAGCGAACTTTATGCTGGCAGTAGTTTGTCCATTTCTGATTCCACTACAAGATTACTTCCGTGTCGTGTTGTTATTTACATTCATGTTGTGTCTCTTTGCATTCATGTTTTTTTCTTTTAGTCGTATATTGATCTAGAAAATTTAGATGAAGTCATCTGTGTCTGCTTTAAGTGATTCATAACCTGCACAGTCATGGAGGACACAAAGATTAGCGGCTGATATTCTCTGACTTCTTCTCGCCACAAAACTAACTTCTGCTTTTCTTTGTTCAAGGAGTTCATCGTTTTAGCAAACTGCAGGTCTGCTGAATTAATAACCTCGCTACCCGAGTAAGTTCCTAATCTGAGAGAGAAACGCTCGGAGCACTGAAAAAGAAATTGCGCCAAAACAGGAGTGTGATCATTTTGCTCTCTCACCACGGAGGACGTGCTCATTAATCACGGCTAAAGAGCTGAGTAATGTTGCAGACTTGGTGCCTGTTTGGAGCCAGAGGAAGGAGAAGTAAAGAAATTGGGTTTTATTGTGATGCTCCCTGCTTGCCGAGTCTTTGCTTTCGCTCTCGATGAGGTTGAAGGCAGCAGCAGCAGCAGCAGCCTGTCATCTATCTCCCCGCGTTGTGCCAAAAGGTATCATCCATTTATCATAATTTAACCTTTTCAGATCCCTCACAGGTCTCTCAGGGGTCAAATAACGAGAGCAGCCCACAGGCTGCAGCTTACCACGCACTGAAGGTTAAAACACGGGGAAGCATGAAATCACCATCCATCTCTTGACATCGGCCTGAAGAAATTTCTCCTTCTCCTTCCTTTACGTTGAAGAAAATATATGACTTCCCCAGTGATTCCCTAACTACAGAATGCCAAAAGGCAGTGAGTGTGAGATTACCCCGACGAGGGAATGCTTATCGAGAGGTAACGTCCCCCCTCCTCCTCCCACTCTTCATCCATAATTGCTTTCCAGGCCTGCATTTGAAAGAGCCCGGAGCTGTGTTATGTTTGGCGGGTGCAGAATGCACAGGAGATAAGTTGGAATCCAAGACTATGTCCCTATTGGGACCAATGTGGCAAAACGAAACCACCATTCTTCTCTCTTCAGTCTGATCGCAGCTCTGTTAGTATTCTAACAAGGTTCCTGCATGAAAAAAAATAGGGTTATCTCTCACTAATGTTTTGTCCAGGTCTCTCTGCAATTTAAACCTCAGACCTCACACACGCACACAAAGGTTTAAGCGCACACACACGGAGCAGAGGACTTCACTAACACTGAGAGTTTAGATTAAATGACGACAAAATCCTCGGCCATATCGGCCTAATTGGGGAGATTTCTGTCTCGCTATCCAGCTGGCTGATTGCTTAGAAAAATCCTAATGAACGGTGAAAAATGGCTTTGTTGCTCGGAGAGAACCATTGAAGATGTGACTGCCTGAGATGAAATATTAAACATCTCACTTCTCCAGCTGTCACTAAAGCTGTGGTTGGGAGAGGGATGCCTTGTCATGTCTCTTCGGCACAGATGGCTTCGCTCTCCTTGGCTCATGCCTCCAGGCAAAGTGTACCCAGTCGGTGAGTATTTCCAGCTCGGATACAGTGTGTCTAAAACGGACTCCTTCCAGAGGTAGTGCAGGAGGATCTGCTTTGTAAATTCCTTCTGCCGTCTCAGAGGGATTTCCTAAAGCTGGTTTAGTTATTCTGTTTTGGGTTTTTTTGTCATGCGAGTGTTAATGCTCCTGAGAATCAAAGTTTGTAAAGACTGAGTTGGCCTGTCTTCTGGTTTTCTTCAGCAAACATCTGACAGATGGTCATAAAACCAAGAACAAATATTCATGGCCACCAGAGGATGAGCAAACACACTTCCTGCTCAGATAAAACCTCGCGTATATGCAGGTTAAATATGTTAGTCAGTCCGCCTGAAAAAGCTCTTTGTTTACAGAGGAAATGGAAGAAAACTTCATGTTCCCCAGAGGATGAACCCAAATTACTTCAGTGATCCCCTAACTTTAGTTTGTAGCATCGCAGCAAGTTGGCATTTATGTTGTAGATCGAACTGCTATGAGACGAAAGAATACAATGAATATGCGTTATCACAGAGAATGAACCCAACAAGATCTGTGGATCATCTGATTTGAGATTTAGCTTCAACAAACGGACACATTCTTTGTAATCTTGTAAAATATCCAATTGTTCACCTTTGTAATGCATTAGACTGCAACTTTGTACAAATGGTCATGGTCCCCAGAGGATTAACAACTATGATTAGCATCTGATTGGAGATTCAGCACCACTCGAAGGAGAGTTTTTTTTATTATCCAGTAAAATAAGTTATCACCTCCTTACTGCACTGGATTAAAACTGATTTCAGAAATTTGTGGTCCCCAGATGATGAATCACACTTAACCTATGAGTCAAACTTGTTCCCTTTATCTGCTTAACAGCATGTCATCAACAGACTGAAGTGAATAAAACTTGTTTTAGACATTCATGTTCCCCTGAGGATGAATCCAAATGACGTGGACGACCCCTAACTCTTGCTTGTATCACCGCAGTGAGGTTGGTATTTATGTTGTCGATTGATCTGTTACTACAGGAGAGAATGAATATTCGTTATCACAGAGGATGATCCAACTTTAATCCCCCTATTTGGCTGTCATGATGTATTTCATGGATATTTACAGAAATAAACTGTAATAGATTTGGGGATCCTTTAACTTTCAGGCCCCAAAATGTTGGTCGCATGTTCCGTCTGAACTGGAGCATCGCCACCTTTTTTCTACTTCCTGGATGTAAAGAAACACAGGTGTTCGATCAAATCTCTGTCCAGAACAGGAATGTGGACGTTGGAGGACTGAAAGCTGGTGGTGCTAGCTCTGCTAATGTTAGTCACGCCCTGTTTTCTGTCTGTTTTTCATTTTTAATCTTCTCCTGTTTCAATAACTGGAATCTAGTCTCTTCTTTTTGCCTTCATTTGGAGAGGACAGGAAAATGGACAGAGCAGGAAATGGAGGTGAGAGAGTGGGGGGGTGGCATGCAGGAAAGGAGCCGCAGGCAGGGAGCAAACCCGGGCCGACCGCTTGAAGGGATAACCTTGATAATACATGAAGCACATGCATTTACCAGCAGACAAGCAGCGCCCCAGAACTTCAGTCACTTCTAAACATCATAATTGCACATATATAGTTACCAAGGGAATAACACGTGCTAAAATCAGCATGTTAATATTCACACACGTGTTTTCATCAGTATTTCTATTCTCAGTACAGCCAGCACGGTGTCAGACTCTCTTTGCTGTAGAGGAGTCAAATGTTGGACTTGTAATCATTAGAAAACATCTTGTATCTTCCTAGAGAGGAAGAGTCGGCCCGGTTCATCCCTTTCTGGTGACATCGAGATGCCTCTCGTGCTTGACAAGGCTTCCTCGCTCTCATCTCAGCTGAAATCTCCTCCATTACGTCTCCTCCACCTGTCTTTCCCGGATATCAGCTAGAAATCTGTATGATACAGGAGTCAGGGAGGCAATCAGAGGCAGATGGTTACGCTGCTCCCATCTCCACAGAGAGACAGATGAGCGGTTTCCTCCTCTTCGTCCTCATCCTCGCTAAGAAAATAAAACAGAGGATACTGCGAGGAGAAAGGAAACCCTTTGGGATTCTGCTCTCTATCTCTTGCTCACGTGTCGGTTTCTGCCTCCTTCTTCGCTCTCTTGTCTCTTTCTCTCAGGCTGAACCTCTCCACGGTCGTATATTCTCTTTTATCGCTCTCTCCTTCCTCATCCTTTCTTGGTTTTGTCCTCTTCTCTCATTCTCTTTACCCTCTCTCTACACCAGTCTCTCTCCCTTTTCATCTTTTTTTTTTTCTTCCAGAGTTTCTTTCTCCGCTTCCTTATCTCTTCCCCTCTCCACCACAGTCGTCGCAGCACATGTCCGGGCCGGCTATTACTGCTGCATGGTTAGGAGTGAATTACCCTTCATTCTGAACTAAATTAAACATGTTGCATTTAAAATACTGAGTGGAGAAGATTTCGCTTGATTTGAGTCACTTGTAAAAGAGTCTTTCGCTCAAAGAAAACAGCCCAGAGAGAAAGAGAGAAAAAGATTTTCAGTGTTTGGTAAATGTTTTGGCACCCTGTCTAAGAGTCTGCAGGGAAGTTTCAGGCTTCAAAACGCTTTCTGGTTCATGATGAGTTTAATACTCTGGTGGGAGATAAAGTGAGGCGGTCAAAGGCTGACTGGCCCCGCACCGTGCATGCCAGCCTGCTGATATCTTAGAAAGATCAATATGGCAGAGAGGTCAGCAGGCAAAGATGAAGAAGACAAATGTTCGTGTCAAAGTGTTTTTTTTTTCCTTTTTTTTTCCAGAGCACAAATCGCTCAGCAGAGCAGGCGAACAAACACAAGGCAAGGCCGACGACTTCTCCTCTTCCGCAGAGAGGCTCGTCTTATTGTCAAACAGCATGGAGGACACAATGCCTCAAAAAACTGAATGCAATATACGTGAAGGTTGCGCTGCATTATGCAACACCACATACGGCGGCGGCGGCAGAGCGCATTGGAATCATAAAGTATTGATTGCAGCTTGCGGAGGCAGAATGTGAAGGGTGACATAATTGCAAGTTTGAAGAAGCATAAATGATGTTCAGCGGAGCCGTCACCCTAATTGATGTCCTCTGTCACCAAAATGTCAATAAGTTTATTGCCAAAGAAAAAGTAAATTGGTGGTTTACTTCTGATGCTCGGCTGCTCCTGTTGCCGCCGCCGGAAAATCAATTCTCATCCATAGCTGGCTTTACCGACACATTACACACAAATCCTCATCAAGTCAGAACCTACACGGTCACCGAATATTGGCATTTCAGGCAGCGGGAGAAAAGAGGCGATGCTGCTGCTGCACGCCCCATCAGCTGCCTTAAAATATGAGCGACTCATTGCGTATTTATTTGTGCCGCTCAGCCTCCGAGAGACCTGCGTGACCTAGCTGTGAAATTATTCGGATTTTTCAAGACCAAAAGCTAAACAGCCTCTGGCATATTGACCGCAACGCTGGACTATTAATAAACTGGGTTTGAATGTTGTGCATACAGGCTCCAGGGCTCTCCTCCCACTTTGAGACGGAGTCGTGGCATCAAAACTTTATGCACGTTATTGAAAATTCTGTTTTTAGAGCGCACATGAAATTTGACCCACTAAATTACTGAGATGGTAGAGCAGCGTCTGCACGGCACACATCTACGCTACAGAGCTCATCAATACGACCTGAATCACAAACAAGAGGGTGCAGAAACAGGACAGTCTAGATGCCACGTTGTGCAAACATTACACTATCACAGGGCTTTGCATGACTTGACGGGAGCGGCCAAGCATAGTCCTCACTGTTGGCTGCAGCGAGATGTTTGCTTTGCTGCTGTGATTGTGAGGCACTTCCTGTATCAGACCACATGATTGTCAAAAGAGTCTGTTTTGAGTTTTTCTGCCGCAAATACTCAGTGAACCATATATTTCACTTTTAAAAAAAGACAACAGGTTGAGTTTTTAGTCTTTCACATGTACAGGACAAAAAACAAAGGAGGTATTATCTTGTCCACAAGGGGGCTCCAATATCAGCTCCAAACCAAGAGCTCCTCACAGCGGCTTTAACTTCAGTATTTTCATCATTGGCTTGTCCTGAAACCTGCTGCGTCCCTCATCCCAACACAAGTTTGGTTACTCGGTCTTATCATGTGAAATTAGTCTTGCAGACGATGCTCATGATCTCCTTTCTTCACCTGGCATTTTTCTTCTCTCCCTCTGAGCTAACGAACGCTCGGACACCTCGGCTCATTACTCTCATAAGAGGAAAAAGGTCAATGTTACTGTTAAGACTTAGTTAACATCAGAGATATTTAAAGGGCGGCTTAAAGTTCAACAAACCAGCGATTCTTACTGTCTCCGCACACCGAGCGCGAGTAAAATCATTCGCGCGAATGAATCACATGTTAAGTCAATGCAAAGACGCGATTAGATGCTCCTACTACTCTGGGGGCGTAAAAGGGCATGAATTGGGCGTGAGCTGAAAATGTCTCAAGTTGAGCGGATATTCACATAAATAATAATAATAATAGATTTTATTTGTAACGCACTTTACATTTAAAAACAAATCTCAAAGTGCACAACAAGACAACAATAACAGTAAAACAATAAAAAAAAAACAAAAAAAAAACTGTCAACATAAAAAACAGTCAGCAGATAAAATCATATAAAATTGCGATAACTAATCAGCATGAAGGTGACGTATGAAAACGGACGGTTGTTCACTGGTATCTAGAATGGAGGACAAACTGATCGTGTTGGTATGTGGGTGTCTCAAATTATATGATACCTTTTCTTTCAATTACCAAACCCAGGAGGCAAGTGAGTGAGGAGGTCGGATTACCTGGTAAATTGTAAAAAACCATTGTCTATCACTTGATCCAGCCGGCTGAATTGGCAGGGATTACAGTTGAAATTACCGTTGACGCGTGAATGAGGTGAGTAAGTACTACTCATTCATGCATCTAGATTTGCGCGAATTAAGCAAGTTGATGATTTTACTCGCACTTGGTGTGAGTGCTCAATAAGGGTAAGAAAATACTCCAAAATCAGTCAATATTGAACACTATTTATTTAAAGCTCCAACAGGGAACTTGTGGTTTGTGACGATTTTGGTGCCCCCTGTGGACAAAGTAGGAGTTGCTCATTTTGTCCACTACATGCATCCTCTCACAGCTGTGTTCGTAGTTTAACTTTCCAACCAAATCCAGGCAGGAGAAGTGTGAACGGCTCTCCACTGACAAAAACAGCCTGTTTACTGTTTTAACTCCAAACCGTGACAGATCTCGAGACAGAGCACAGAGGACTGCTTTTACTGTTGTCCACACTGGAGCGCAGTCTGAGCCAGGGTTGGGTAAGCCGTCCCATCCTTTCATTCAGTAATGGTTTGACTAACTCTTCACAAGCCTCTGATGGCTGCAGATTTCATCGTTTCCTTTTTTTTGTCATTGCATTTGATTTATTGATTGATATCCGGATGTAGAGAGGATTTCAACACAGACTAAAAACGCCTCTAAAATAAATTGCTCTCCCTCGCTTTAAGCCTGGCGCACATCTTTAGAGACCTGAAAACAGATCAAAACACCCGTCACTACGGCCACTTTCTCTGCTGTTTGACTTCTGTTGTTTCTCATTCCTCTTTTGTCCTGGAAATTCTCTACTGTCTGTAAAAACCTCCATTTCCAAACCCGCCTTCACTGTCAAGGTCTGAGATTGAAGTTACAGATAGATTCAGCTACAGAAGAGTGAGTTCAGCACTATTCAATAACCTAACCTTCGAATCTAATAAGTGTCTGCAAGAAGAAGAAGAAGAAAAAAAAATTGTGCTTTAATAGTTTGAACGCTCACTTCTGTTTCCAGCGGCTTTAATTACCGGAGAGACTCTTGCGTTTATGGCGTCATGGGTGTGTTTACTCGCCTGACTAATTAATTTTCAGTTTCAGCGACGTCACTGAGCCTCCTGAGTCCAGATGTAAGATGATGACGTTCGTGTTTACAGCGGTCAGAGCGAGGTGAGAAATGCAAATTAAGTGTTTGAATAGATACTGTACTCTACTTTAAAAAGCTTTTCATTCTGCTCACGTACGCATCGAATCACCATGACTACATGGACTGGCGGAGTACAGCGCGTCCTGTGTAAAATGAACTGTGACTCCACTAACATGCATCTCCTGCAGAGCCGTGCAGCTCAAAAGTGAAACCTAACAAGGTCGGCTCTTTCTCGCTGGAAACATTTCAGCTTCAGCCACCACACCTGTTGGTTCCTGCGCCCACCGCAGAGAGTTCGCACATGAGTAATGGTCCCACCTTTTGTTCCCCGTCAGCTTCACTTAGTCACATGATAAAGCGACTCTTCAGGGCCTCCGGTGTTTAATTTAGCTAAAGTTCATTTAACCATCCAGGCCACTTTTTCTGCCGCTCAGGAACAATGTGTTGACTCTCACATCCATCCAGGTGATGCATGTTCACGCTGTGTATTTTGTCTCATCCGCGCTGCGACAAGAGCGATGAGGAGCCAGTCAAATTACTCATATGCAAATCAACCTGCTGTGACACAATCTGATGATTTAGAGCCTGTTTGCAGCAAACAGAAACTCTCTGGAAAAGAGAGATCGCAACGCAGATCACGCCGCTCTTTAAAAGGTGGTATCAGCTCAGCAACAGATGGATTACTGAAGGCGCCCGCTGGACGCAGACTCAGCTCAGGGGTCTGTGGGGTCAGAGGCCCCCTGAGAGTGTGATCGGAGGAGATGGTAGTTTGTTTTGTCAGGAAGTCGATCAAATAACTACAGAGAGACATGAAAAGCAACAAAAGACAGAAAAGTGACAAGATTAGAGAAAGACCGGACGATTAATAGGGTCGATTATTGGCATCATCTTCTCTGATAGGAACACACACAACACCCATCCTTACTAACATATGAACTCTACAACAGACACAAGCTGGAGTTTCACATAAATTCTGTTCAGATGAATAAAATAATGCAGGTTTATATTGTTTCAGTGTGCGTGACTGACTTCAGAGTAAAGGTGCACAGGTTCATGTTTCTGAGTCAAATCTGGATTTCTCCACAAATCAGAGAGCTTGAGGTGGTCTTTACACGAGTACGAATTTGTAAGACACCGGTAAAATAAACTATCGATCTGGTGATTTTGACACACGGAGACGCGTATTTGTCCATGGCTGCGCACCAAGCCTATGTACAACATGATGTGTAAACAGCGATACGTGTTTTGGTGCCGACGCCAAGACAATACGTGGCTGTCCTCGTGTGAGGAGAGCCTGAGGATGTTCTGCTCACATTCAGCACTCCTGTCTGGAAACTCTTCAGTTTTTCAAGTGAATTACAACAATACAACAAAAAGGACAAGGCGTCAAGTTCAGAGCGACCTTGTCTAACTTCCTAACTCATATATTTAATGTTGAAGAGAGAAATCTGAGCAGACCTTGGAGCTGATCTTTCATTGCTGCACTTTAGATAAAGTAGGACTTTCTTTGAATTCTTGTTTTGGGTAGAATAAATATGATGCACTTGTTTCCCATTGTTGTACTGAATATTAACCAAACCCTGATTCAAAAGCTGAAGTACAGACTGAACCAAGATTTACAGATTAACCAAGTTAGAACTACAAAGTTACAATAATCATTAACCGTCCAGGAAAGTCCAGAAAGAGAGCAAAGACCAAGTATAACCTAATCTGCTTAGAAAGAAAGAAAATCTACAGCGAAAATGAACAAAGTGACTTCAAAACATAAAAAAACAACACATGCAAATCTGACTTAAAATGTTAAAAAACTGCCTTCAAAGATAAAGACAGCCACAAGAACAATATAAACTAACAAAACAAAACAAAGTAGATCCAAAGAAAACATAAACCTACAACAAAACGCTGCAAACTGACTACAAACATCAACCGACTGACTACAAAAACAACATGTTCACAGAGTAAATTAACTTCAAAAATCTGCATCAAAATTAAACAATCAGACCCAAAAATTAGACAAAGTGTTTACAAAGAGTGAAAACTGGAACAAAGACATTAAAATCGGCTTTAAACGGAAACCGACCAACAACAAAACAAACCAAAACATCCAAAAGAGAAGAAAACAACTGGATATGTAATTAAAAACACAAAAAGAAAAACACAAACAAGGAAATAAAAAGTTACTTTTTGTTTTCCAGCCTGAAAAACAACCTGAGCGTCCACTCCCATGAGCTGCCTGTCTCATAAAGTTTGACCAAAACTTTCCTAAACTTCACGCCTTTTACGAAAGTTCACTCCAGCTGAAACACAAGTATCTGATCGCTGAGTTATAGACCGCTTCACAAACTCCGCCCATCACCTTGACTTGTCTTCAGACTCACACTGTCCTGTTTCCTGCCTTAAAAAAAAAACCTTTACACAGTGATTAGGTCTGCTTGACTTGCAGCGCCTTCGCTCGCCAGTACTCTCATTGATTGTTTTCTCCTGGCTGGTAAATAGATGGAAGTCGATACACCCCGCTGTGACGTCAGGGTTCACCTAGCAGGTCTCCTGGGTTTATCAATTAGAGCCAAAGAATGCAGCCAAGGATTTCATTTGGAGCCTAAACGGTTATTAGCAACGACAGGTGGGTATTGAGTGTGGCGCTACACAGTGCCGGAGAAAATTGTGATAAATGACAGAGGGGGAGGCTGAGTGCCTCCACAGGGCTGTGCGGATAGACAAGTGGTGGTCATTAGACAGGAGGGAGGTGTGTTTGCATGTGTGTGTGAGGAGACAGTGAAGCTGTACGACCGGGTTTGGATGACACCACAGCAATGATTAACCCGTTTATTGAGTTACAGAAATTAAGGGTCAGATGTTTGAAAGGTACTTTTTTTCTGGTTTTAAAGCAAAAGTGTCAAAAAAAAAAGTGTTTGTTGCAGCTTTTTCAAATGTTGAGTCTAACATTTGTATGGTGGCCCAGGAGGTCAAATTCACTTACTGTACATGAAGTGCAAAAAAACATTTCCTCAAACACAAATTTTCATTTCATGATGATAATGGGTGGCACTACTACGCCCCCCCTAGAAAAACAAATATATACTCCGACTCATTTATACCGTCAGCGATCAGGCTGCTAAACGCTGAGACGTAGCGGATTGGTGGTCTGTGTTGGAATGTAGGGTGTTGAAATTGGGGTCTCAGGATTGTTTTAGATCTTATTTTACTCCTTTTATCACATTATTTCTTTAGTCATTCCACTGTTGAACATACTGCACATGTATTTATTATCTAGTTATTTATTTATTGCTGATTTGTGGTGCTGACAGGGGAATGTTTGGGCCCTATGCTGCTGTGAATGTTTGGCATTTGTGTGTTCCTACATCGTTTAATAACAAGGCGGGTTACTGTGAAGTGAATTACCCTTCAGGGGTTAATGAAGTTGTCTGAATCTGAATCAAAAACTTTTTGTGAAAAGCTGAAAAAAAAAATGCACTCATCGGAAAAACTGAATTTTTTTAACATGCAAGAAACACAAAAACTTAAAAAGAAAAAAACTTTCATTGAGTGTGAAAAAAATGTATGAAGATAGTTATTTTGGGAAACAGTTAAAACTAAAACAAAAATATATTGAAACAAAAATATTTCATGAAAAGTAAAAAATATTTTAAAAGATTTTACACATATTTTTGTATTTTGTTTTTTAATAGTGTTCAGTGAAATGCTTCAGTGTTTAGGACTATGTTTATGTTAGGGTGACCATATTCTGAATCCTAAAAAAAGGGGCGGAGTCACAGAGTTACGCGTCATTAATTTTAAGAGTTTTTCAGGTCAGATTGAGTGTTTTTTAGGATCTTCTAACTTAGTAAGTCCACGAGACACAAACTCAAAACTTCTATACAAAACCCCGGACATTTGAAGCATTTTATAAACTCCCTGGACAAAGCTGGACAACGCCGGACAGCCCCCCAACAAGAGGACATATCCAGGTAAAAGAGGACATACGGTCACCCTAGTTTATGTGGTCGTGAATACAGGGAATATTTCCCTTAAAATACAGGGAAATATGTTCATCTGAGTCATGGTATGTTGTTGTTTTTTGAGAAAAAATGTGAATTAACATGGTCTTATCTGTTTGTTTTGTGGGTTGTTTTTTATGAAGTAAGAAATAATGAACTGTGAAAAGGCAAGTTGGCCTGCAGCTCTTGTTTATTTTTGTGTTTAGTTGATTTATATCTTCTGAAAGAGGCAGACTCTATAAGAGTTTTCTTCTTTCTGAGATTTTTCTTTGTCTGTATTGAATGTTTTAAATATTAACTGAATGAAATAAAGTATGAAAATGAAATGAAATAAAAAATGAATTGTTTGTACGGTTGACCTTCAGGGGCCACCATACTTCTGCCATTCATGTTAGACAATCATCTGACAGCTGAACAAAGTTAAAGACTTGCTTCATTAGGCTTTAGAAGCGAGTTTTTTCCATTTACAAACAAATCGACTAACCGTTTATTCACTTCGATTAATCGCGTATGAAATCGATCGTCAGTTGAATGCCTTGTTTCCGTAAATCTCGCTTCACTTAATATGCCACACACGCGCAGTTACCCCCCTCCTCCTCCCCGTGCCTCCGCATCTGTTTACCTTATGGTCGATGATGCCGAGGTACCCCTGGAGAGCCGGGGGGTGAGGCTTGGTCGTCCTGGCGGGAGCAGCTTCGGTGGGCTGCCGCAGATGTTCCTGCTGTCCGACGTGCGTGTCGTTCGCGTCTCTGGAGGAGCCGGTGAAGCTCGGGTGGTTGTACAAGAGGAAATAGCTGGCGCACATTAACAGCACGAGCAGCACGGCGACCCCATGACGCTGAAACACACACAGGTGATGATTCAGGTGAAGCTGCACACAGGTGGAGGAGGAGATCTCCATCAGCATTTCCCCTAACTTCCTACTCATGTCACGTGAGTCTTAAACTTCGGGGTAAAAAACACACCTGTCCACTCAATTTTTACGCACGGGGGAGATCATGACATCGACGAGCTGTCAGGGCTCCTAATGATATTCTTCCCTTAGTTTGCATGCATGAATTTTAATGTGCAGCTGTGTTCAGGAGGAGAAAATACGAGTTACACTTAAAACTGTGAAGAATAAGTTCATATAAAACAGCCTGACCTTGTCTGGATCAGTCCGAGTCTGCATGAATATGGAATAACGGGACGTGAAGAAGTCAGGGTTTATCATGGAGAGATGTCTGAATGTGAGGAGCTTTATTTTCTTTAAAATAACTTTTTTTTAAAGAAAGTAAATCCATGCACTCTCTCTAAACAAAATGTGTTTGCACAATAACGCGGTAAAAACAAACCCAGCCGCGCGCCCTGCTCCACGCTGTAGTCATGTTGGTTATTAGAAGAAAGAGCCGGGGCTTAGAGCCAAACGGAGCGCACAGCTGGATGCCCATTGTTCGGCTCCTAATCTCTTGATCCCACAGTCTACCGCAACAGCGTTATAGCGATTTAAGAACACTTCACAGGACAAAGCTGGATTTTCAGCACTAACACTTTCCTCATACTAGAAGACTACAAGACAGAGACCTTTACCCTGGGTGTCTTCATTTTGGCTGCGCGCTGTCTTAACGCTGCGGCTCAGTGCGTCCGGCTCCACTTTCTCTCATGATCCGCCTTCATCAGTTCGCAATCCGCTCCGCTCCGTGCCGCACCGTGCCAGCCAGCCAGCCTGCCTGCCTGCTTCTGTCTGTGTGTCTTCAGTCCGGAGCCCAGGCGCAATTCATACTGTGGAGAGCGAGGCGACAGATGTTTCAGTGTTGTAGCTCTGCCGGGTCTTAACGCCCTCAGTGTTTGAGGGGCGGAGAGAAGAGGAGGAGGAGGAGCAGGGGCGCAGTTAATTAAAGACACTCCACCTGCACCAGGACGATAAGGCAGTTTGGTTTAATGGTTAGTCTCCTGCTGAGTAATGTTTGATGAGAATCTCCGCTCGGATTACTCTGGAGTACAGTGAAACGCACGATATGTCAGACTCTGACGTCTGCTGCATAAAATATGAGGAGGATTAATGAATGTAGAGGAAGTTACTCAGTGTTTCATATCCAGGAAAGCGCTCTCTGATATCGAGCTTATTCATCTGTTAACATATTTGTGCTGCACTCAGGTTCAGAGGTGCTCGAGTTTTACCTGCAGTTTCATGCTGCTTTACCCCACCTGAGCCGCATTAATATTTCCTTTTCATGCTCCAATTTGACCCTGATATATCTGTGGATGAGACGATTAACTATTCATGCACACTGATTTTAGGGAAGTGGGGATTTCCACGGAGGAGCCATGTCTGGTCTTCACAACAGGACTACTTGAGGGCCCAAAGATCACAACCATGTAGATTCTCTTAAAGGGACATTCCAGCGTAAAATTAATTTAGGGTCAAACGCAGCGTAACACTGAGTTAGACACCCCGTTGAGAGATAAATGTTGCCGACCGCTTGCTTCTCTAGTTATACCAACTTTAGTAACAACAGCAGGATAGCAATACAGAGCGGTCTGAGGAGCCACACGGTCAACCAAAAAGCCACTCTTTAGCCACAAATAATGTTCAGAACAAAAATCTTTTTAACTCACCTACTCTCTTCCAGTAGCCGCTTGTTTGTAGTGGGACATCGGGCCAGTCCATTACGGACTGTTGCGGAGTTTCGCAGCTCAAGGAAGAACATTTATGATCATTTCTTCATGGAAATACAATCAGACTGAGACGCTAAGGCAGAAGAACTACTGTGTCTGCAGTGCAAAATGATTAATATGATGAGTATTACTTCAAGGAAATGATAAAGTAATGATGAGACAGCTGTGTATTGCTATTGTGCAGTCGTTACTAAAGTTGGTATAACTAGAGAAGCAAGCGGTCAGCAACATTCATCTCTCCAGGGGGTGTCTAACTCGGTGTTACTGTGTTTGACCCTAACTTAATTTTAGGCCGGAATATCCCTTTAATCTTCTCTTAATCCCCTTACTGTTTCTATCATTACACAACTTTAAAGATTTTTGTTGCTGCTGTTGCGACTTTTTTTTAATGTGTTGGTGGCATCAAATTCAAAATTAGCATTTATTTCAAATAAAACAACAATAATTTCAAGTTTCATCATCTGATTTGCTGTTTTTGTTCTATTTTCAATTCAGCTTTGAGTTAAAAATTAAAAATTAAACTTCTTTAAAATCTGGGTTGTTATTTAGAGGCACTACTTGGTCTACAGGGATGCCAAATCCAAAACAAACCCAAAGTTCCTTACAGGAGCTTTAAAGGGATATTCCAGTGTAAAATTGTTGCCGACTCTATATGTTGCAACACTTGCTGTTTAGATTTAAATGGAGGTTACTGTAGTTGCATGTCATGAAACAACATAAAACAGTCATTTTGTTGGATTTAAAAAACTGTGCAGAGGGCGCCACTGACCTGGCAGTCTCGTCTGCACATGCTCCACATTTTGAGGTCATGACCTCGATCCATCAGCCCAGGTTCACTTCCAGCCTGTGGCTCCTTCTCCCATTTCACCTCTCTCTGTTTCCCGCTCTGTCCATTTTCCTGTCCTCCAAAATAAAAGCAAAAAAATAAATAATAATAATACAGCGTAAAACATCCATACCACTTATCCTATTAGAGTCATTTATGGGGCCATGCAGCTTCCACTGGATGAGAGACAGTGTATTCTCATGAGTCAATGTATAGGGACAGAAAAACTCCACACACTGGGATATAAAATGGTTTTCAAAGTTTTTAACAAATGAATAAAGAAGAAGAAGCTCGGAGCACTTTGCTGACTAAGCATTGATTTGGATCAGGTGCATCCAACTGCCTTCAAGTGAAACTTGTGCATCCAACAGATGTCTGCTTAGTGGACCGTTCTTGTTTGTTCATTAGAGAGTAAAAAATCCAAATAAGCCCGTTTGGATTTCAGATATACAGCAAAATACAGAAGAGACTCATTCGTATGCAAGCGGCATGCAGAGGTAAAATACCCCCTTTGTTTTTACATCTAATAAACTGAAAGGAGATAAACAAAGGAGAAAACTTACTGACATGCAGCCTAACGAGCGCCTTTATCTTATATTCGTCATCTATAACCTAATCTATTTCAGGGGTTAGCTTAGCAGTTGAATTTCATGCCCCCTTTGCGCAGAGGTTAAAGTGCAAAATTTGATACCACCCTGCAGCCTCTGTTACATGTCATTCCCTACTCTTTCTCCCTTGTTTCCTACTCCCTTATCTCTGAATAAAGAAGCATACAAGCCCCAAAACAAAAACAGTTAAGTCAACTCAGCTTTAAACGTGCCGTTAATGAAGCGTTTTTTAGTATTTCAACAGTCTTACAACATGCTGCTAAATCCGAGCTCAGTTATTTTGTTTGTTTCTTGTTAGAGTAAGTCTGTGTGTGTCCATGCTTTCTGTGTGTGTGTGTGTGTGCTGCATCCTGCTGCGACTGTGTATTAACGCCCTTTATATGTCCACATATTGCACAACAGATTCACAGTTTTGTTTGTTCTCGCCTCGCCCGAGCAACAAATCCTCTTAAAAGATTTTAAATTTGCGGCTCTTAACTCAGCGGGTCGTCCTCAAAGTGTTTCTCATGTTTCGAGCTGTAGCAACAGCGGTTAAGCATAAATATTAATTCTCTTTAGAAAGGCTACGGCACAGAGTACTTATCAAAACAAAGTTCAAAGGGCCTCACAGTGCTGCCGAGAGAGAAAACTAACAAACCCAAACACAGCAGAAACACACACGGGCTTTAAAACCAGGACCCGGTAAAGACGGGTGCAGGCGGAAACCTCTGGTTTAAAACAATAGAGCCAATGAGAGCGAAAGACCTGCAATTCCACAAGTGACCACTTGAGGCAGGGTCCAAAAGTCACAGCAATCTATATCTGTCTTTTTGCATTTCCTCTCTAAACCAGATTACAGTCTAAAGCTAAGAACATACAGGATCTGCGTCTCTGCTCCATCGAGCAGCGCTGTCCATCACACACTGGATGCATTTTGGAGCGTAGCAGCAGCGTAGTGCCGCCGCTCAGCTGGGAGGAAACAACATGCTCGCAACAGGTTGTATTTCCTTTCTGTGGTCAATTTCCTGCTAATTTGGATATAATTCAGTGACCGTTGAGCCTCTGTTGTATGTGAAAAAGCAGCGTGATTTTACAGGTTCTAGTTTTTGCAGGTTTACTCGCGTTTAATAAAGTAAACTATGTTCCTTTATGCTGTGCTGTTACCTTCAGACAGAGTTAGCGGTTAAAAGTCCTGTTGGGGTCCACATGGATCAGGGATTGACCATCGGATTGTTCTGTGTGACTGATAAATCCAGAACCAGGAAGTATTTCTCATCTACACAAACTGATACGCAGTTTTGGGGGTTTTATTTTGAAATTTACCAGATGACATGCGCAGTTTTCATGCTTGACTTCCTGTCTAGAGTGATCCTCTCTGTCTAGATTGACGCATTTTGGAAGCGTAGAGCAGAAAATACACTCAACGCGTATCTTTAGCAGAGCCGCACTCGACACGCTTCTGAGACGGAACTGCGACGCGTCCTGCGTGCGATGCTGCGTTGATTAGAATGGTAACCTATTTGCTGCGTGACACACAACGCTGACAGAACATACTCGACTCGGATCCTGAACATGAGTCTGGTTCTGCTTGTTAAAGGAAGTTTTCGTTAAGTGTTTCACTCATGTGGTTGAAGATGGGATGGGGGTGGGTCTGATCTTACAAGATGGGGCTCAATCTTATCCGGTCTAGACCAAGGTTTCTTTATTAGAGACTTGGGATAACGCTTACAAATAAAGATTGACTTTTAGTCTTTAATTCTGATGTTTGTCAATTTTGTTACAGCAAAAGTTTCAAAATAAATGTTCATCAATAAAGGACAAATTTTTATATACTTTAGATTTTATGTGGACAGTGTAAATCGAAGGGCCTTGGTTGTCTGTTTACCTATTATGTTTGTACAAATGCTGCAATTGTGTGTTCTCTGTCTGTGTTTTTATATGTTTGTTGTGGAATAAGTGCACAAGAGAAATTTCCACTCATGGGACAAAAAAGTACATCTTGTCTCATCTCATCTAATCTCATAAAAATGAAAAGCATCCATCCCAACCAGTCGGTTCAGCTTATACTATGAATGAGATGCATTTATCTAGGCGGAGTTGGGGTGCATGTACGGTCATGAATGACTCAACCATAAAGATTTTAAGGTAAAAATAACTCACAGACCTGTATCACACACGCATGTGAAGGGATTTAGGAGATAATGTGGTGCCAACAAGGAAGAGATTAGAGAAAATATAACAACAGCATGTTTTTAAAAGCCTCAGTGAAAGAGCTGTCAGTCACTCCTCACTTGTTATCCGCCCACAGAGGAGGTCAGACTGCTTCATTTACAGCTCCATTTCTGCATGAACTAAACTCTCCTGTGTACCGCCTCAGGGCCTCATACTGAGATTTCAGCTCTCAGGTTATGAACGGGTCAGAGATGTTTGCTGCGTGTCCACCAGCACAAGATTTGAAAGGTGAGCTACGAAATGTTTTTTTTAAAAAAAGTGATTCCTAAATTTACAGTCCGGGAGAGTAGCGGGGCCGAGAACTGAAGAAATACAGTCAGGCTTTGAAGATTTAGTGTGAAGCTTTTTAGTTACCAACCACAGAGGGGAGGCTGACTCAGACAGTTTGGACGGAGAGTTATATTATCTTTAAAGAGATGATGCGGAGCAGTTTTTAGCCTCACCAGGTCGGAATAGAATTATAAACTGTATTTTTTTACGGGTTGAATAAAACAGAATCATTTTCAGTAGCTCAGTTTGATAAATCGCCAAAAAAAAAACTGGAAAAAGGATGTAGAGTACAAAAACGGTGAAGGGAGCAAAGAAGTTATGAGTTAAGGGCCAAAAAAAACACAAATGGTGTAAGGAAATGAATCTAAGAAGCATTTTTTTTTAGTTCAGAACAGACTCATGCTGCAGACTCATCGTCAGAGAGTTTTACAGCCCACTCTCACTCCTCAAGGTTTTGGACTTCACTCAGTGCGGTGGACCTTCAGTGGGAAGTCACCAGGAGCATTTTAAGGTTCAGTGTAAGGACCAAAACGAACCACCAACCTTTCAAATAAGCAATCAGACCCACTCCTGTACCATCTTTAACCACATGGGTGAAGCACTTTACAGCATTTAAGAACTTTCTTTAACAGGCAGAAACCTCGAGCAGAACCAGACTCATGTTAGACAGTCATCTGCTGACAGAAGTGAGACTGATGCAGGTCGATGAAGCAGCACAGATGGAGCTCAGGGACTCCCAGAAAGAATTTTTAAGTGACGCTAATTTGACATGATGAGTCAAAGATAAAGACATAAACAGAAAGAGGATGGAGGAAAAGGAGAGAGGTGGTCAATATGCCAGTAACCCCAAGTAGTCAAAACCTGTCGTGGTATAACTAAGAGTTGACCCAGACCACTAGTAACAACTGATGACAGATGAATC
The DNA here is from genome assembly GCA_962446985.1 of Xyrichtys novacula. Lineage (NCBI taxonomy): Eukaryota > Metazoa > Chordata > Actinopteri > Labriformes > Labridae > Xyrichtys > Xyrichtys novacula. The sequence continues at coordinate 24,816,079 of OY660877.1, read as the reverse complement.
CATCGTCTCATGATCAGAGGCGTGTCTAAAATATTCTTACTGACAGTGACACTCAAAGCATATTTTTGTCCTTTATATGTACATGAAGCACGTCTATTTTAACCCCCAGCATCAGTGCACCACACACAGTAGATATTAAACTCCTGTTTTAACTCCGGGGTTCAAAATAATATGTTCACCTAAAGTTAAAGTTTGAAGTTTGCCTAAAAAACTGCCTGCAAACTTTTGCCCACTGTCCAGCTGTTACATGTGCTTTTATTGGCAGTATCAAGACAGTGTGTAAGAGTTTGCTTGTAATTTTGATGAGCTGATTCTTCACATCGCAACACTCTTTTCAGATCAGAAAAGACTCAGAACGAATCACTTCTCAGGCCATTTTTAACCTGAAACAATGAAAATATTCATCATCTATACTTAGTTTAAACTCTATTTATATATTTATCTATACGAATGCTCACTCTTCCTCTTCATCACCTGTGCGCTCATATCTCTTCAAATAAATCCTGTATTTATGTACGATACCTTCCCTAGAGGAAAGATAAGCGTCCAATCATGATTCAGGATTTCTGAGTGGCACCAGAAGTGGGTTCAATGCCCCCCCCTTGGCCTCCTCTTGACTCCGCCCCTGCTTACAGCTGCTCGTTTGAGAGCGATCTGGCCCATGTGTGTATTTGTGATGTTTTGATGTCAACAAATGTCCCCGCTGGTAAACATCTGTGTCATTTTAATATGTAATACATCTAAAAGCATGTCTTTTTAAAGAGCATTTACGACTCCATCAGGACCAGGTATCTCCCCCCGTTCACATTAAACACCGCCCACACACATTAATCCAGCTTACAATGAACAGTTTAAGCACACATAACAATGCATTAAATCTGCAGAGGAGCTGCTGCACGTTTCACCCCCATTTGTGATTGTGTGTAATCTGCTTATGAAAGAAAATGGGCGCATAAGAGAGACACAAGGGAGACTTCCCAGAAGCAATAATCCACATCAGCACGGCCCCTCAGAGTCACGGGGGAATAATGTGTGAAAAACACGGCGTAGGGTTGGAAATCTCAGCAGCAACAACAACATCAGAGAAAGAGTCTGAAGGAAAGGCCAGGTTTGAAGAGAGCACTTAGTGAAGGACAGGGAAAGGGCGCCGAGATGAGACACAGACCGGTATGTGAAAAAGCCTTTAAAGGAGGTGTTGTGAAAGTCTTTGTTTTTTTACACACTTTTGCTGCTTTTGAGCTCAAATTTTCTTGATTTGACCCCATTAAGTAAAATCCAGATGACACTCCTGCTCTAAAACTCACTTTGACCAGACTGTTTAGTAAAACTTTAAATGGCCTAAAACGAATGAAACGACTGTGAAGAGTTTCAAAAGTTCAACAAGCTCTTAATAAAAAATGTTTTCTCATTTCCAACATCTGTCCTCCAACTCCCTCAGAGGTAGAAAGGCTGTTTTTTTGGGGTTGCTCAGCATCCAAACAGATTTACTGAAAGCTAAAATATTTAATAACCAGAGTGGCTTAAATAAAAAGCCTTTTTTGAAATACTGCAATTACAAAAGCTTCAATTTCCGCCGCTTATAAATTGTGCATGAACCAGCTGTGATGAAAAAAGGACCAAACCCTCTGATGGCAGACATGTGGGAACTGTTTCACAGCAGAAGAAAGGCAGGAACAAAAGAGTGTTTTAGTCAGAGTAGTAAAAACTCACTTCATGATTACTGTGGCAAACAAAAAAAAATTAAAAATTTTCATGATATTTATAGAAAACTTGCAATCTTATTGGTGATGGGGCCTGCAGTAAAAACAGGAAGTCACACGCGATTGAACACCTGTTGTTGCACCACAACCTCATCAGGTGAGTCTGCAAATTTGACGACAGCTACTTAGTCTAAAGTCAACATACTAATGTAACACGACTGTATTAGTTTACTGAGTGCATTCATTAGTCAGGTTACAATGAGAGCGCCCTCTGCTGGATTTTCATCAGGCAGCCTGACACACGAGAACATGATATTATAATGAGCTTGAATGAATACTTGAATGTGAGCTTTTCGAGTTCTGATGGAGGTTTTGTTTTCACAATTACTACCATGGTCCACTCCTTTTTAACATGTTTTTTAAAGACTGTTATTGTCAACCATGATCAAGTCGAGCTTGAGCTATGTAGCTGCACAAAGAGGCGTCTGCAGAGACCTTGCACAGACTGCAACACCCTCAGAGAGTTAAATCACATTGAAATATGCTTTTTGCCTAAAACACCCCCTGATAGCTGAAGGTGATATTAAGGTTTATCTGTACCCAGGGCTCGGCGGTATGGCCTCAAATCAATATCACCATATATTGAGCAGTTCACCTCGATGATGATAAATGGATGATAACTACTCAACAAGCTGCTCACCCCCTCCCACATTATTTTCGTCTACTTCCGCCGCTACAACTTTTGAACCGTCCATAGCCTACCTACAAAAGTCCAAAACCAACTTTTATTACTTTTTTTTTTTTACACTGAAGATATTGACATGGGCAAAATGACGTCAGTTATTGTCGTAAAAATAAATTTCTGTAAATTTATGGTTTATCATCCAGCCCTGTCTCTGCTGCTTAGAAAATTGATGAAAATGTAAAGAAAACATTCCTAACAACTAAATATTCAAGACTTGATTTTTTTCTGAACATTTTTAGTCAAGAGAATAAAATGAATGTAATGAAGTCCGTCCAGGAGTGTGGATTAGGCGTATCTATAAAAGAGGATAAAAACTGAATAACAGAGGGGTAATTCACACCCTTGTTGTTACGCACAGTTGAAGTTTTTATAAGCTCTTATTGGTTTGTTTGCACATGGAGATGTGGTTCGAGCAGCTGTGCAGAGCTGGCTCAGGCTGTGGAAGTGGGACCCAGAATTCCTGGTGAGATCCCTGGTGATAGATGAGATCTTGTTTATCAGCTTGTAGAAGGAGACAGGATTATTTTCAGAGTTCATAACCGCTGAAAATCTCCTCACAGAAACTTGAATTCATACCCTGCTTTGAGACATCTCTCCCATTGTTTGTATGTTTGTTTCCAGTTTCCCCCTTTTCTTCGACCCCATGTTACGATCTAAAGCGCGATGTTGTAACGTCTTAAAGTCTTATAAATAACTCCTTTTTGTCTCTTCTGTGCTTGTAATTCTGTTGGAGTTATCCGTCTTTTCTTTTACCACTGCTTTTCAAACACCCGAGGGAGAAACTCGCTGCAGAATGTGCGCGGAAAAGTCAAAAACACCCCAGGTTTTAGTGAACTTTAACTCCAGTCCTTTTGAGAAGAAGTATGAGTATGAGTATTCATGAGGGGCCGGTGCAGATCACTGCTGTGTGGGCTTGTGTGGGCTTGTGTGGGGGCGTAGACATGACGATCAGGCCGTGAGCAGTCATACAAATTTAAAATGTAATCACCATGCAGAGCAACCAAACATGCAGGCAGCAGCAGCAGCGTGTCGATGGATGTTAATGGCGCTCGTAACACTGGGGTTATGACGCTCATGGAGACGTGTCTGATCATCAGGGCCAGCTCCACGATGATGATGATGATGATGATGATGATGATGATGATGATGGTGGTGGTGGAGGGGTTACTGTGAAAAATGTCCGCTTCCTGCTGGATACTGATCAGCAGGTGTTTATGAGGGCTATAACACACAGGAAGGCTCAGGCACCTACTTATTGGCTGTCGTAGGTCGTTACATGGTTGATTGTGGAGGGTCCGTGCAGGGCCATATTTCAGCCTTTTATGTTCTCTCTAATCCGCCGCAGATCTGTATCCCGCTGCTGATTTATAGGTGAAGCTTCTCCCCGCGGTGCTGCAGGACAGGGACCTTGACAAGGGAATATGACTGGCTTTTTGTCCTTTCCATAATTAGAGAGTACATCCAATTCACCCCGTTCATTACCCCTGGGCCCAGAGACAAATGGTGAGAGGGCCCGTTTTAATGCAGCCTCTCTGGCTGCCCCGTTCTGGGTGAATGAGCCACAGCGCGTGCAGGAGGACGGGAGATAGGAGACGCGCATTTACAAGGTAATTTAACCGGGGTATTACACCGAAAAGTCAGAGGAAATTCTTATTTTCTCGTAGAAAATATTCCACCGGCGAGCTGAGCACAGTGAGATATGAAGGACCACGGCAGTCACTTTGAATGTTGAGCACATTTACTCCAAACCGCCCACACTTTTCATTACTGACAGCCTCTGTGCCGTAATGATGTTTAGTTTGAGTTTATGTGAGCAGAGTCTTGAGGACTCACCGGAATCAATCACAGTTTATACGAGGTCTGCTTTATTTTACCCACTGAAATGCTCGTTATTTTCATTGGAATTAAGTGTCAAAGGTTTAACGAGAGGATCATCCTCCTCCGCGGTCGTCTTATTTTGTGGAAAGTTTACCAGCAAACTGACTCGGCTGCATCTTTAAAAGGGCAGAGGTTATCAGCGGTGGGTCTATGACAGCCAGAGGCGGAGTCAAGGGTGGCCGCGGTTCCCCCAAACTATGACGGCTTTTTATTGGAATCAATTATTTGAGCTGCATTTGATAAGCTGCCAGTTTTCTATGTTAAATTTCATTATGGAACATTTTCTTTTACTGGTACATCTGTATTTCAAAATAAAAGCATGATGAAAACCGATTAATGAGGCAGTATCTTCTCCAAAGAAGTGAAAGATCATGAATTTATACTGCACCATTAAGCTGCTGTGAGCACAACTCAAGGATTCACGATGGTGACACGCAGCTGGACTACAAACCTAAATGTTGAACATTAACTCAGCCTTCTTATACTATTTTACCCCTTTTTTTCTTTTTATTTCCTCACAAACAAGATTACAATTTCATCTGACCTGGATCACCTTCACTTGAAAAATAAGTGAATCAGTCCAGTGTGCCGTGAAGCTCAGCAGGGACATGGGACAAATGTCAGAGCTCCACATGTCTGCTGAAAAACTAGCAGCTGTCACATCATGTTTTAAATCATCGTATTTTGCAGGTTAGGTTTGTTGCTGGAGACAGCAGGACTCAGTTTGGACTCAGAGGAGACAAGGAGACAGCTGGTGATCATTTTGGACCTGCAGACACGAAAACATCTTGATAGAAATTTTCTCTTCTGGTTTTTATTTACACAAACATGGCATCAACTAATAATCAATTATAAGACGGTTGAAACCAAGCACCAACATTAAAAAATGCTCATTTTACTTGTGACGCATTCAGCCTTGGGTGAGTGTGGACACACTCAGAGGATCCTACTTGACCTGAGAGAGGAAGGGCGGTAGTGTGTGGAGGGAACAGCCTTGAAATATGTCGTTAAAAGATGGAGCCTCTGAACTCTGAATACAGACGATTATAGAAATTAGTAAACAATCATAGTCTGTGGACTAAAGCTGTGACTCTAGGGTCAATGCCATCTCTAGGTTTGGGTCTTTGGAGCCACAAACAGACAATAGTTGGACACAAAGAAGTTAATGAGCAGATGAGAAAATGCTGAGTCATCATATAATCCCTGCATGACTAGCAGGGGGAATTTATGTGCACTTCTGCACTGGTTATTCTGGCGGTGGAAAAAAAGCCTCCATAATTTCTGCTTTGGGTTAGCTCAGTAGTTGCAGCATGTGTCTGACTAATAGGGTCAGGTATCATTTGATTTTGAATGATTCCGATTCCTCGCTTCGAATCGGATTCCAATTCCGATTCCAATTCCAATTAAAAAAATAAAAGCATGTTTTAAATGAGGCGCTAACCAGAGCTGTTTTTGGATGAAATGTCAGAACTTCTCCATTAATTTTTAAATGATATGAACTTTTTTATGAACTTTACTCTGATTTTCTCACAGTGCCATTTTCCACCAGTGTATAAATATCAATCTTTGTTGTCAGGTCGTTAGTCTATGAAAAAGAACACGGGCTAACATTAATTGGATATTTAAGTTGACAGTACGATTTGTTTGCTGTCTCAGTGTGAGCAGAAGGCAGATGTAATTTATTGCTTCACTTATCTGATTCTGACTGGTTAGAGGAAGACCGGCGCAGCGCGTCAAAGACGGGGCACTCAGTTTTTTCTACTCCACCGCTGTGGGTTGCAATGCACACACACATTGGCTGTGTCCGAAATGGATCCCTAACCCCTATGTAGGCGACTTTATGGGGGTCAGCGCCATTTTGAGGGGTGTCCGATACCTGAGTGAGCAATTCCAGTGCCCCATATAGGCGACTCAAAATTTCCCATTGCAAAATGTAGTAACCATCCAATGGTCAGTCACCAGTGGTGGGCATCCCGTCGTGCATTGCGTCTTGCCATGTAGTGTCTGAAACCTTGAGTGATTCATTTCGGACACACCCATTCTCTCTCTCTCTCCTTCTTCTCCGTCTACTCCTTCTTCTTCTTCTCCTCCTTCTTCTTCTTCTTCTCCTTCTTCTTCTTCTCTTGGCTTCATCTTCATTGGTGTTCGGCGGCTACTTCTCCTGGTTGGCGAACTCCGGCATTGAAATTCTAAAATGTCAGTCCCGGTTGCCATGGATGCTCGATGCCTAATCCTACTGACAAATATAGTCCCTTGTCCCTTGTCCCTCAGCTTCACTCATTTCCTGCCCCTCTTCAGCTGTCTGATCTTCAAGCCCAGAGGTGCCCAGACAAACAGCTAAACCTGGGGCAGCTGGGGCAGTTTCAGCTACAATGGGAGAGCTGGTCATCTCTGAAGGTTGGCAGTTTGATCCCAGGTCCCACTGTCTATGAGCTACGCCATGACACTGATGGTATATGTGTGTGAATGGGATTAGTGATACTAACGGGGGCTTTATTTACCCTCCGTCATCAGCGTATAAAGTGATGAATGTGACATGAGGTGTGAAGCACCGAGCGGTCAGAAGAATACAAAAAGGCGCCGTGTCGGTCGAGTCCATTCACTCGATAAAGTGGCTGAATTGAAAGAAAAACAACTCAAGGCTGTTTCTACTTCATATGCAGCCTTTTTGCCGACGTTACCAAAAATGCATTATGAGTTGAATACCTGCATTCTAGCCTGAGAATCAGGTATAAGTGGGTGCAGATCTGGCCTCTACGCTTGATTTTGAGCAGGGAAGTGGAAAGGTGACCGAGGTCTAGTACACCCACTCCTTTCTAACTCTGCAATCTCAGATTTTCTTTTCATCATTAAAGTTTGAGCTTGGACAGAAGTTGTCTCGAGTTAAATGCCAAGTTCACTCAGACTTTGGAGTGTAAAATTGTCCCCTTAATGTTGCTACAGTGAAAGGAAACTCTGGTTTTGTTTTTCGCTCTACGGACTGTGCGGTAGATGTTTGACCTTTTTTAATCACTAAAAGAATAAAGGGTGGTGGTGGTGTGTGTGTGTGGGGGGTATTATTAACAGTCGACAGGTCATTACAAGAGGAAATTAATGTATTGTGTAACCAGATGGGACAAAAGAAAATGAAGCCCATTCAGGTTGGACTGCAGGTAAATTAGAAAACAGATAGGATTTCCAGGACCACATTCAATTCAATAACGTCAGTCACTGAGGCCTTTCTCATGAAAATAACCTCAAAGCCCAAACAATATTTTATCCTGCCACCTTAACCCGGTAAATTACACCACACAATCTGTTCACTTGGTGTGTGGTTACAGTTAGTGTAGCATGGACGGGGCATTGTCCACCGGAGGATTTATTTGCTCCCGGTGTTTGTCGACTGTAGACACGTCAAGAATGGGGTGATGGGTGTCCTTTGCTCTGCGCTGGCCTTTAATTAAATTGTTCCCTCAGGCATGATGGAGGAGAGAATCTAGTTTCAGGGGTGACTGGGCCTCAGTATAGAGGGAGACCCAGCACTTTGTGAAGGCCCCGCTTTGTTGTGTGTTTCTGCTGGAGGTGAAACAAACACTCAGAATTTGAGCTTGGCCAAATGGGAAAGCAGTTTCTTGGTGAAGCATCAGTGTCCACCCACCACTCGTACATCCATCCCACCTACAGGCACACATACTCGGTTTATATTCACTTATAAGAGCTTTCCAACCGGGGAAAAAGCCAAGAAATAATATTTCTGTTTACATCCACTCTATCTACATTTCAGGAGAGAGGAGATATGGATTGGAGCGAGGTGGCCATGTTTGACATCTATCCATTTCAACAGATGGATTTCATGCTGCTGCTGCTGTTTTTAGAAAGCAGTATTAGAGAGACTGAACAGCACCCTTCAAAACCATCAACAATAAAGATCTTCCTCTCTGTCGGAGGTAAAATAGGAGTTCCACAGGGTTCTGACCTCGGTCCAGAATCATGTCAGGAAGACAACCTGTTACATAGACGGGACTTTGATGGGGTTCATGAACAAGACTTTCTTCTCAGACGATACGATATATCACCAGACAAGATATCGCAATACTAGGACAAGGTGGTCCCTCTACTCTTTAGGGAGATGGACACGGTGTCCATGATTTCTGAACAGGATATCAGATTTGATTTGAGTTTTCAGCCTCAGTCTGTCGTCTTGAACCATCTTCGGATGCCTGAATTTCTGGATCATGTTTATACATACAAACTGTAATTGCGAATGCACTGATGAGCTATGTTTACAGACGGTAATTTCAAACCAACGTAGTGATTTCCACTTAAGTCGTGTCTTTTTAAACGGCCTGTTTGTGCTGTAGTCAGATTTTCCTGAGACTAGACTCAGAAAATGTAGATAAGGCCAAAACAACAGCTTTATATCAACTGTATTAACTTTATATCAAGTTCCTGCTGAGACACGACTGTGAGGTTCAATAAATGCTTGTCAGGGTTTCTCTTCTGTCTTATTTCTGCCGTGGTGTGCCACAATTTTGCACCCCATCCAGAAGTGCTGAAGGGTTTTTATTCCTCCTCTCCGTAACATCAAATCTCAGTGTAATGCAACCCTTCTCAAAATGTTGCTATGCTCGCTGCCATTAATGTGTCTATCCTCCATTCCAACTAATGGAAATTCACATTTGGTGTACCTAAGTGCTTCTCTCCAAGTGCTCCTCTAATGTCCCATTTTCTGCCCCTTCCATTTGAATTCTATTGAGAGTCAGTCTGAAATCCAAAAGAAGATTTCCCCCTGATGGTCGCGAGTCTGAAGGCAGATTACAGTTTGTGTCCAAGGTAATTTCAACAGTCACTGACTTTCCCTCCTCCCTCATTTCCCCGGGAACTGAACAACCTGCTCTCCTTGCCGTGCGAGCCAAGAGAGAAGAGGGCCAGACTCCTTTTAATGAAGCCTTTCCCTTTTTTCCTCTCATTCTGTTCCCGGGTTGATGAGTGACTGAGGTTCAGGCCAGGAGCCCGCCTTCCTCTTTGGCTGACAAACGCTTTGGCTGAATGAGTAATGGCTAATTAACGTTGTGAATATGACTGTTTATCTGACTTTATGATCTGAATGGGAGCCAGTTTGCCTCCATGCATGCATGTGTGTGTGTGTGTGTGTGTGTGTGTAGCTCTGTGAGTCTTTCTGAAGGCAGATCAGGCCGCTCCTGACTTTAGCACAAACCCAGCAGATGCTCTGGCTGCGAGCTCTGTGCTCCAGCGCTGGCAGAGGGCCAATACTCCTGCTTCACTAGGCTAATGTAAATGCACTGTCTCATCATCCAGGCCCGCAGGGAGGCACACTCGTCTGCCCGACAAGCTCGCTCTCGTGGGGGGGTGGGGTTGGGGGTGGGTGTAAGTGGGCCAGATGCTGGGAAAGATTCCTCACTGACGAGGGAGCTGTTGGAGGTCAGGAGGGAAGGACTGTGAAACAGGGAGGCAGGAAACGTTTGTTGTGCGGTCTGAGGTAGTAACAGTGCACTCACTTTTACAGGAACCAACATAAGTCATCAAATCTGTCATCCTTTAGTTCTCACTGTAACATCCAACATAACTCAGAAATACTGTGATCTGATGGTGGTCATCAAAGACGTCCCACCACCACAGCCTGAGCTAACGCCGCACAATCGCTGCAACCACTCCTCCATGCATCAGTACACACTGATCAGTACACACTTTGTGTCAACCGCACGCTGAGTTGTGGCCAGATGCAAAGTTGGACCCTCGCTATTTGACTGTCAAAGTCAGTGGCGTAGTCCTCTCCCGATATTCAAAATCTGCATCAGTGAGACCGTCAGATCGGCACAGTTTGTATTAACTTCCTTTTACACAAGCAGAAATGTAAAGCAGCACAAAAGTTATATTAAATTATCTGAGTATTTTGCAGATACAGAAAACTCTTCTTGGATCTGCCTTTGGTATGAGGCTGGTCCAGGGATGACAGAAGACAAGGACACCTTCACTGCCACGGTTTGGTACTGTAGTGGAATCCTTACAATAAGGTTATACGTGATTATCTGTTATTGAGGATTTGTAAACCTGTTGGGTTAGACCTGGTTGTGCAGCCTGTTTTGGCTGTTTTGCAGAGACCAAAACTTATTGGGTTCCCAAAACACTTAGAGATTCCAGGAAGTCCAAGAATAATCCAAACAGCTGCTGAATTTCAGAACACTGTAACCCGTCCTTGGACGACCCCACTGTTGTGCACAAAAAACACAACGGTGTGTATCAATTTGATCCAAATCCAGACAGATTTGTCAGTCATCTCAAAGTCACAGGTAGCTTCAGTCATCCAGACGAAACCATTTTACACACTCGAGGTCCTTACACACCGGGAACGACGCAAAATTATAAAATATCCAGGAGCTCCCAGCTGGTCTTCATGTCATTGTGGCCTTGGAAAGTGAGTCCCACTTGCCCTCTCTCTCCCTGATGCCCAGACTAATCAGTGCGTCCTCCCCTTGATTAATTTATTCTTGATGGCAGAAGGTTCAGATTTAAGTGATTATACCTGAATGAAGTCTTCAATCAATGGTGATTAGGAGAGCGTGCACTGCAGCAGCCAGACTTCTGTACGCAGAGCGAAGACTGATTTGTGTTTTTTGTTGATGGTACGTCTGTATTTTTCTCATAACTCATACAAACAACATAAAAACAGCTCAGCTCAACTGACAATAAATCAAGAAGTTACACAACTTTTTTTTTTTTTATGCACACCTCCAATGCATGAAAAACCAACACACCAAACTCAAGACTTCACCTTTCAGTAAATCTTTGAAGAGAACAGTTAAAGGAAATAAACCCGGGCAGGCAAAAGTCTCTAGATCAGATTAAATAAGAAAACCTCAAATTTCCAAATAGTACACATAAATAAAAGATTAAAAGGATCCCCGACTTCAGAGGACATCCACGGATGAAAAGGAAGTGTCCTCTCACAAAGAAGGAAACTACTTTATTCAAAGAGTTCCTGAAAGAGACGTTTTTTTAACTTGACAAAGCCTCAGGATGGATGAGTGACTCCTGATCAAAGATAGGAGTCAAGTCAGATGAATCTTTTAGGTCCAATTGAATGAAAAAAAAAACAAACTCAGACGATCAACTTTGAGAACACGGGAGCCGATGAGCTTTCATTCTCACTAACAACCTGCTGGCTGCAGTGAGTGCCGACAAATTCATCTCAGACTGCTGCAACAACCGGGACCGACCACATAAAGTTGCGTTTTTGCAGCTGAGACTGCGACACTTGAACAGCTGCCAGCTGATTTGGGATTATATGGTTTTGGACCGGTATTAATTCTTCTGGAGCACTCGCCAAATTTGCTTTGGTTTCTTTTTGCCTCTTTATTTCCCTACACAGGTGTGAACCCTCCCCTCACACCAAACGCAACTAAAATCAACTGTGCAAGTCAATGTAACTGTAAAGAAAACTACTCCAAGTCCTCTGATATTTTGTTATGCATGGGAGCACTGCTGCATGATGCAAAAGGCATGCACACTGGGAACTCTTATTCCCACTTTACTGTCCCACTAAGACGACGTTTACAAGTGCCCAGCTATTTTCATAAACGGACATTTCACCCTCTCCGTTTACAAAAAAAACTGTGTGCACACCACTACGTTTTCAGAAAAGTTTTCATTTACACTGACCCGTGTATATATGCAGTCAAGAGTGTGCTAAATCTGTAGGTGGCAGTGTAGCTAGAAGCTCCAGCCCACGTTAGCCAATCAGAATATCAGAATCCTGCATAGCAGCAACAACAACAATAAGGTCAAGTCTGTCTTTTGGAAAAGATGCAAATGCAAACAAGTATAAAGGGGCTGCACCAGCATAAATGTGACTGCTATTCTACATGCATCTATGATCACCATAGATTGTAAACAACGTCACATTTTACGCAGTTTCCGGCGCACAATCTGCCGTCGGCTCCCCAAATCTCCATTTACCTTTGTTTTACTCTATTTACATGGAAACGTGCAAATGGTGTTTTCTAAAATCTTGGTTGTTAAAAAGCCTCGTTCACAGGGGTGAATTCTCTGTTTGTGTTTAAACGAAACGTCTCTGTCAATATTTCTGTTTTTAAAAACAGGGCCTCAGTCTGAGACACATATATGCTTCCTGCTGCCTTTAGATAGCACACCCATGAATGCTTACTCCAGCACAAGGAGATTTGTTATTTACACAGTGTGGACCCTGGGTGCAAAATTGACAAGTGCGTCAGGTGGAAAATAATAAAAACACTTGAGCCGTGTACCAGGGCAGACTCAGAGTGTCTTAAACATGAGAAAACAAAGTACGTACACCAGACTTTCCTTTCAGAAAGATCACAAATGAATGCTGGGTAAAGTTACGGGTGCAAATGAGGTAATGTTGGTGCTTTTGAATGGAAATACCACTTGAAGTGTTTAATGTGTCTTAACAACCACAAGAGTCCAATTTAATTTGTCGTGTTTCCTCGCAGACACTTCCTCTCCGCTATAATGTTTGCTTAAATGACTCATCCGGCTCCGGTCCGATTGATTGTAGTTAAACTGAAGATCAGTCATACCAAATGTTTCCAGAGAACAAAACTAACAAATCCAACAGCTGCTTTTTTCCCTTTTATTCAGCAGTTGGAAATAAAATCTATTCTCAAACATTTCTTTGTGAATGTCACGCTGCACTGAAAATCAGGTCACATAAAGTGAAGGCTGACTTTTTTGTCTTGTAATCTGGGTCTCTCTCTTTTTTTCTAAAACACAACTTTTAACATCTAACTTTTTTTCCTAACAAAGAGGGAAAACTTCTCCGTCAATCATTATGAAAGCACAAATTTAACTTTTAAAAAATGAGTTGTCAGACTTTGTTGTTCAGTCTTTGTTTCCTGGATTGTGTTTCGCAGTATCCCACTTAGGATGAACCTCGGCTTGTCATGAATTTTTAGGTTTCTGCACAGACCGAGGAGACAGAAAGACAGCCCCGCTGCAGGAGAAGCGTGGATCCTTTCATCGTTCTGGACAAGTTTTGAGTTTTTTCTTTTAAATGGTAGAAGCGGTCCTGTGCAGAGTGTGATTGGTTCAGACAGATCTAATTTTCAGGAGGCTTTTGAAAGCTCCTCTTTCTCTGTAGAGCAAGAATCCCTGGAGAAAACAGAGCTGCCTCTGAGGATCGGACAGACGAGCAAACTACCCTGCATACACACCGGGTTATGTTAGGGGGAGAACAACAAGTGTAAAAGGCAAGTTTGGTTTGCCTCCAGGCTAAAACACAGCCAGCTAAGAGCATATTTTAAGCTCTGTAGAGATTAATCAAACTGTCAATAGATTCATGAAATTCACCCTGTTGGAGAGCACGGAGAACTTAATTTTTTATGTCTGCAGCTCTCTGGAAGGCTGCAAACTTCTGCAAAATACTCAAAAAACTCTCAACTTCTTACCATCCTAGATGCTGATCTAGATTTCAATAAAGGTGTTACTGTTACCTGGTCTTTAAAGGGTTTTTGTTAATCTGGACTTGACATGACACAGCTGATTTTTGTTGCTGTGGTATAAAAACAGGTCAGGAATACCTTCTTTTCTTTTCCTGGTTTGGCATTAAACAAATAAGACCAAAACTTGGACCCAGATGCTGAGGGAAGACCAGGGTACAGAGCAACAAGTCAGAAAAAGTTTCTTACCTAAAAGGTTTGTGGCCCACGTCATGATAAGGAGGTCAGTCAAGCACAGCAGAAAGAGACAAAATGATCCCCAAATCCATGATGAGGTCAAAACCAGGTGAGCAACCATGAGGCGTGTGAGCATGAACCTGCTAGAGTGAAAACACTGATTAACAACAGGTGTGTGGAGAAAGCAGAATGACAGGAAGTCACTTTTGGGACAATGCAGAAGAACGAGGATTACAAAATAAAACAGGAAGTGAACACAAAACTCACAGTGAGTGGTTTAACTGCAGTACCGCTGAAATTAGACTGGAAAGTCCTGTAAATGAAACAAACGGGGTCAGATGTTGCTGAAATGTTAAAAGTAACGTAACTGTATTTCTTTGTAGTGAAATGAAAACTTTACAAAACTTTACACTTAAAGTTGGGGTAGTCACCTCTGACATAGAATTAATAGTTTTGAAAAAAATTAACTTTACTTCCTTCAACAGTGTCTGCAAACATCAGAAAACACAGTCCAATTTAACTCACACATCTGGGCTTTGCAGAAACTCCCACAGTGGGAGACTCTTGTGTAGGTTTGTAAACATATGTGCATTTGTTGTTTGAGTTTTTTACTGCACGTGTGATTGTTTATCTATTTATGTGTTGTATTCATTTATATTGAAGTAGCTTCTGTGAACACCTGCTGCAGATGGCAGTCCCGCACACCTGCTCAGGTGTTGTTCCATATAATGTGGCTAATGAGACCTCCGCACAGGTTCAAGTTTTGCAGCACCATGTTTGAAATAATGCACTAATTAGAATAAAGTGGTTATTAGCAGTCTGTGCGAGCCCACAAACACCCGCAGGAAGACAAGCAGCATCTACGCCTGGATCTAACAGAACTAATCAATGTTTTTATATCAACCGTATGCATTAATTTATCATTTCAAACACACGTTTCTTTGTTTAAGACTCCAGACTTTCAGTTAATGAATAAACGATTGCTTATGTTAATAAACCTCGGCTCTGCAGAGTGGATTTCTCTGTTTTGATTACTGTTGTGGTCCACAATTCTGCTCCAATAAACCCCATTTCCTGCAGTTGTTCAGAAAAGTTAATACCTAACTCATGAAAGAAGAATTTAGCAGCTAAAGAAACAGATTGTCTTCGAGGGCTTGATGGAGGCTGAAGTAAATGCAGACTGAGTATTGTAATTGCATTCGTCAGACAGAAACGCGACTCCAAATGAATTTGAATGTTTCTCTGTCTGCTCAAAGTGAAAAACAGACAAACTTTGGCCAAAACTTTCAAAACCAGAAAGAGTTTTGAGTTTTACTGAATCAATGCTGAGTTTAAACACTGTGTTTATTTACAGGAGATTAAGACATGTCTGTGTTGAATTATCTGTTAAAGTGTTGATTTAATTCTCTCAGGTTTGGACTTGGCTGCTTTTTTATGCTGCGTTCGAGTCAGATGTTCAAGCTGGGAATGATGACACACCCGAGTTCGGAAACAAGATGGTTACATCTTAGAAAGTTATTTTAGCGCTTGTTATTTAAGTTATTTTAAGTTATTCTAGCATCCCCTTTTGTAGATGTAGCCATCTTGTTTCCGCCTCCGATTTCGCTTTTTTCCGACTAGGTAACTGAAACGCTGGGAACTTCCGAGGAAACTCGAATGCAGCATTACACCCTGCTGTGTATTATATCATTTCAAAGATTCATGTACTTCCTGTGTTAAATATTAGACTTATAGCTTCCTTTCAGAATAAAAGCTGATGTGATCTTGACGCCACATCATGGCTGTTAAACTTTTCACTCTACAGCAGCAGAAAATGTTACCAGCAACAATGTTCACCTCTGTGACCTCCGCTACATCTCAGGCACAAATATTTGAAGTTAAAATGAGTAGAAATGGGGATATTGAGTGATATAAATATATCAGTGAGAGTCTCGATGGAAACGCCCCCTTGTTCATCCCTCCAGTTGGTGAAGTGACGGTGGCCTCCGAGGACAAGAAGCTTGAGCGAAACAAAAGTATGATCTACTGTTTGTCAAGTTTTATTATCGATCATTAAAAATGCTTTTGCACCCATCAACAACAACAACTCCTCCTCTTCATCACCTACAGGTACATTATTGTGTCTCTGACATGCTGTGGTACAAATCCAAGATGGTGGCCTACATAGAAGGGGACCCACTTGAGTAGGGTGACAATACATCCTCTTTTACCCGGACATGTCCTCGTTTTTGGGGGCTGTCCGGGTTTGTCTGGGGAAGTTTATAAAATCCTTCAAATGTCTGTGGTTTTGTACAGAAATTTCGAGTTTGTTTCATGATAACTTAGTGAGTTCGAAGCGCGTAAAAGACACTCGAGTCGACCCGAAAAACTCTCAAAATTAACTTTGTGCGACTTCGTGACTCCGCCCCAGTGTAGAGGTGTCCTCTTTTGGGAAGTCCGAATATGGTCACCCTAACACTTCTAACAAGTCTGTTTTGTTAAACATCTCTAGATTCTACAGACTGCACCTTTAACTGTCCCATATTATAGAGGCACCACTTCTTTTGACAACAGATAACTTACATGACCCTTAAGTGTCACTTTGACTCTAAGCTGCACAGTTACATTAAAAAAATGATACGCTGTTTCTTTGTTTTTTTATTGATATTTCTAATCAGAGTCATCCGGCAGTTTTAGAGACTTTCTTTTATTGTTTATTATCATTTAAAGAAGTCAAAAGACAAAGACGTCTTGCCGAGCCTGGACCAAAACATTGGCCTGAAATGTTCAATCAAATAAAGCATCAAACACGTCCAAGCTAGAGTTGATAGAGTTAAACAGAGAGGTGGATTATCTGAGTTTATAGACACATGATCTCATTATAGCTACAAATGTAACTCACCATACTGTTTACTGGCTTTTGCACGTCTGATTCAACAGAAACAGAAGCGGTGTACTCAAGTGCAAACAAAAGAGCAAAGACTCAGATAGACTGCACTTGACCAAAGCTTTAAAATCGGATGTCCATCAGCAGAAAAAAAAACATCAGATTCCCTGGAAAGCCACAAAGAAAACACAGGAGGAACACGAGGAGACGAGAGACGAACTGATACAGAAAGAAAACAGAAAAACCAAATACACACAAGGTGATCAAACACAGGAGTTAGAGTAGACCAACATACGCTACAAGATAATGGTTCCATTTTAAGGTCTGATTCCCTCTTTAGACAAAAGTCAGTAAAAGCCCGATTACAAGATGGTTGTAAAGACGCTCCTCTCAGATTGGCCTGTGGTGTGTTCGTGTGTTTAGAGCGATTTTTCTTCCCTCAGATCTGAGCAGAAGACGATCAGAGCCTCCCTGACTAGAAATTATAAATATTAAACATGTTCAATATTTACCATGAGAAGTCCTCGTGTGCGGGCGAACCCTGAAGACAGGCGAGCAGCTTACCATTAAAAGTGCATGAGACTTTAAAAATCTTCTTAAGGTGAAATACACCGAAAAAAACACCTGAAATGTGTGTTTCTAGAAAATGATTTTCAATCAGCGAGCTCATGAAGGTTTCCAGGGAAGGTAAATGCATTTCAAGCATCAGTAATTCTCATCATGATTCTTGGATTACAGGAAAGCCAAAAAAATCGTGATTGTGATTAAAGTGCAGTCTATTGTGCAGCCCTGTACGTCGGCGTGTGGGTTTAGTGTGGACCCCCTCAGGGTGAAGAGTGAAGCATCTTAGCGCTCACCTTGAAAGCAGCTGACGCCTCCCAATGGAGCTCCCGACAGGTAAGTCAATCACCTCTGTCTGCTGTCACACAAACCGGGGCGTCATCTGCATAAAACCGAAAGAAAAAGGCTGCAGACATGAATAAAGAAAAGCTGCAGCTGATGTATTATGGAGGAATATAAATGGCATCAGAGTGGGTGATTGATCGAGACGAGCGCAGGGGAGGCTTTCTGGAGATAAGACCTTTTAGAGCAATTCAATTACCTGCAGGCGCACACGGGAAACGTGGGATGTTATAAACTTTGACGACATCCCGGTTGATGAAAAGATGGGAGGACGTGGTTGTAAACAGGAACATTAACTGAGACATTATTTAGCTTGTGGTCATGCATCACACAGCTTTAGCTCAGGACCACGTGAAGCAATTCTTTCTGCTTGTAAAGTGTTTGAATTATTGTGAAGGTTAGAGAAACACAGTCAGGAGGAATAACCGCAGATATCAGTGACAGTTTTTGTCAGGGCTGCAGCTCTAATTAGTCAGAGCTGAGTGTTTTCTTTTTTTTTTGTTGTTGTCTCTGATGATCTAAAAAGCATTGACATTTAGCTCCAGCCGGTACACTTTATCCTTTGAATGCTCCCGATCCTGACAGGTTCGGTGTGTGCTCGGAGAAACTGCAGACAGGGGGGAGGATGAGCAACGACTGGAGGAGGGCGTTGTAATCAATATAAAAAACATGAAGCAATTAGTGTTGCTCTCATATTTCTTTAGGGAGGAGGGTGCACAACCGTGGCGATGAAAGTGATGTCTGCTTCATGCGAGTCATTAATGAGGCTCTGGAGCAACTACAGGGATGTATTGTTAAAGAGCCTTTTAGAAACCTGCGTTGAATTAATTAAAGCACAATACACTCCTCCATCTTTCACACACTTCAGGATGTGATTGTTTCAAAAGTTCGCAGACAGCAGAGAAATAGGACTTCACATCGAGTCCCTCATCTCATTTATTCCTGCAACACACCAGGAGCGACAGATTCTGGACTGGTCGTCTACTTTGAAACCAGCGAAATTTACCAATTAACAGCTCTGGCACGATGTGTTTAACCGCTTTGCCAAAAGGACAGCATGATGTCAGGACTGATTTTTGTCCAAAGTTCTGATGAAAATCAATCAATTAAGGAGAAAGAGCGACGCCAGCATCCAAAGACACGACAGAGACACTCTCAACTTTTTAACACAGCTGGTCGTCGGCTCAGGAGAAGGTGATGCGGTACGTGTCGACCTCGTGTAGCCCACACACACTTGACTAATTAGCAGCATCTGTCCACTAACAAGAAGGTGGTCATTAGTGCGAGAAGATCAGTGAAACGTGAAAGAGATAAGAGGAGCGCTCGTTTAAGAGAGGGGATGATGTGGACTGAATGTTAAATATCAAACGTGCATGATCAGGTTTGGTTATATTGATGGTCGTGGAGTAAACACAGCTCTCACTACACTACCTCGAGGCCTTTTTGGGGGGTTTAAATCAGTAAAACAACATACCTGAGACCTACCAAAGTCATCTTCACCTTTCAGTATGACAGTCTGGGACATCCAAAGAGCTAAAACTAATTTGTTTCCTACTGGTGTTAGTGAACACTTCACTTCAGCACTGTTCAGCCTCTTTTTCAATTGGGCCTCTTTTCTACTAATATTAAATTTATCTCCTTTGCCTGTCATGTCCTGCTACTGTGATGGCAGATTAGCAGGGTTTAGGATATCATTGAAGAACTTGTTTCCTTGTGATCTGAAAACCAAACAACTGTAATTTTCTCTTTTATTCCGAAACAGGATCAAATAAAACAAAATCAGAGCTCCTTTGGTCATTTTTTTTTCACTGTTATTCACTGTTTTTACACTTTGTACCCTGCTCTGTTTCTGTTGTGTACTAAAGTGCAAACAAAAGAGCAAAGACTCAGATAAACTGTACTTGACCAATGCTTTAAAATCAGATGTCCGTCAGCAGAAAATACAACATCAGATTCCCTGGAAAGCCACAAAGAAAACACAGGAGGAACACGAGGAGACGAGAGACGAACTGATACAGAAAGAAAACAGAAAAAACAAATACACACAAGGTGATCAAACACAGGAGTTAAAGTAGACCAACATACGCTTAGATAATGGTTCCTCACTGAGCTCAGCGAACGTGTTTAAGCCATAGACTGTAAATAAGATGGACAACCTGGTTCCGCCTTCCGCCTGTATACGGATTTGAAGCCAAAAAGCTCTCGGTAATTCCGGGTTTTTCTCCACTTCCTTGAAACCAGAGCTGTGCAGTAGCGATGCGCACATTCGGCCGCGCAGTCGCCGAGAGTCCCTGTGATGACGCTCGGCTCAAACAGCGTATTCCCCCAGAAGAGCTACGCAATCCCTGAACGCCCATAGGCTGTACCAGGTGTCAATCATAGAAAACATGAACCCCCTAATAACTTTTAAAAACAGAGCTGTACAGAAAAAAAAGGACTTGGGCACAAACCAGTCTTACAATAACTACATGTCAACATCACAAGCAGGGGGGAGAAAAAATAATGTTCTGTGTAATAAATTTCTAAAGTTTGTCCACAGCTCCATAAGCTTTGCTGGCGGAGGCGGGATTTATGACCTGTACTGCAGCCCACCATCAGAGGGTGCTGTTCTCGGAGTGGCTTCACCCAGCGAGGAGGCAGACTCGGTCCATCTTATATACAGTCTATGGTGTGGACTCAAACAACGGTTATTACAGTAGCCAAATGAGTAGGACGCACAAGTAAGCAGTCCTGAACAACAGCTTTTACGGGGGTTATTACAAGCCCGCCGCATCGAATGTCCCAGATTTTATTACAGAAATCTGCTCACCTTAGTTTAAGCTTCACTTCAGAAGTAGCAAAATGGACATAGAGATAAACCAATTGTTCGTTTTATTCTTAGCAAAGCTCTTTTCAGAGTTGAGCTCTAACTGTATCTTGAGTTTAAATGAGTCTGGCACCTTGCTCATGCTACCCTTGAGCTGCACGGTCACAAAAAACCTTCACTGCTGTGGTGATAATATGACAGATTCTTTACAAATACGCTAAAAAATAGATTTCCAGGGGATATATTTGACTCCCCTTCTTCTTCATCTCTGAGATTTTATCATGAACTCCAGAAGTGTCCCTGAGCTACACAACGCCGCTTCATATTGTTGCACCATCTGGCCTCGGAGATCACATCCGCCTGCAAATATGTTTTAGAGGTCAAACGCTTTGCAAGAACAAATTTGCAAACTCAAAACTGAAAATATTCCACTTGTCTTGTTGACCTTCCTTGGTTTCACGGGGCGCAGAACAGGAGACACAAATGTGAGCAAATTGCAGAGAAAAATTATGAAACTAAAATGAGGAAAATGTGGCGATGGGCAGGAATGTCACGCTGCTCGTGGCGTTAAGGTCACAGATCCAGAGATGAAGGGTTGATTCTCTCTCTCCAGGTGTTATTTTTTCCATGTACCAGCCGGCTCATTACTTTCTCTGTTGTTGTACGCTTGTGCAAATTACCTCATGTCCATTACTCCCATTGCTCCGACTGCGAGCTCCCTGTGGGGCTTTGTCCTGCTCTTCTGAGAAATGCGGCTTTTTAGTCGTAATGATGAGCGCACTGATTCGCCGTGGGCAGCTCACGGCGTGGACTCCTGACACCCTGGTTTATTAAAAGTTATCCAGAGGCAAAGACGGAGGTATATGTCTATGTGCAAACAGCTAAACTCAAAGGAGGTGTTTAAAGACTGTTTTACAGTGCATGAAGCATTTTGACTAATACCACAAAGGGGAATAAACCCCGTCAGAGTCTATTTCGAACCGCTTCCTCCTCCATTTTTCCACTTTTACAAAGATCCATGTATTAATCATCAAGAGTACTTTTTTTAGGCTTTCAGGATGGTTATAAAATGTTTTCCATGGCTCTGGAGGAGCTTTGTCAAGTCTCGTCAAGAATGATGGCTTAGCACAACCCAACCCGTGGCCCTGAATATCACATTTCAGAGTTGCTGTTTTTGATATATTTTGGGGAAAGTTTAACTGCGGCTGATTTCCCATAACAACAAAAAGGACATCTATCAATATATCACTCCTAGGGGACTCTTGGGAGTGATAAAAACGACCAAAAAGAGACGAGACTTCGATAAGACAAATGAGATTGACCCGAGAAATGAATGAAAGCTTTAACTTCTGACTCTGCCGTAAATCATCTGGTTGGGTTCGGACTCTCCTGGGGATCATCTAGTCGATTTTTCTTGTTTCTTATCTTTGTTTTGGGTGTTTTTTAGTGGTGCACTTTGTAAATCTAGACTTTTTTGGCACAGTGTGTATGTGGTTTCTGGTGCTTCTACAGTCTGCCTCAAGTGGGCACTCTGGGAACTTCACTCTTCACTCCTCAAGACCAGAGGTTGATGCTTGATTTGATCCTCTTTATACTTCTTATTACAGACATACATGCTAAGCAAAGTTTCTCCATGTCAAAGTATTTCTAAACCTGCAGATACTGTTGAACATAAGGCTGTCGCAATAAGCAATTCACCTTTTAGCAGAGCAAGATGAAGAAGAAGTAGCAGACTGCTAGTGAGCCAACTTTATCGGCCTTATTGGAGATGATTTGACTCTTACAAACTGACATTTAGAGTTGATGTAAATCCAAAAGACGCACAAAGGCTTCAGTTTACTGATCAATTCAACATTTATGCTTTTAAAAAAAGGTGGGTTTTTAGAGGGGATTTGAAGGAGGGCAAGTCAGTGCAGGATCTGATATGGACGGGAAGAGAGTTCCAGAGGGAGGGTGCGGCAATGGAAAAGGCCCTGTCCCCCCAGGTACAATGAGTCGTTCGGAGGGGTGGGGACAGGAGGTTGCAGGGGGGATTGTGGCGGTAGAGCAGGGTGCTGATGTAGGAGGGGGCCTGATTGTGAAGAGCTTTAAGGGTGAGGAGAAGGATTGTGAAGGTGATACTGTGTTTAACAGGAAGCCAGTGGAGGTTTTGGAGGACAGGGGTGATGTGGTCTCTGGAGCGGGTGTGGGTGAGCAGGCGGGCGGCAGAGTTTTGGACGGTCTGGAGTTTGGAAGATGAGCCATAAAGGATGCTGTTACAGTAGTCCAGTCTTGGGCGATGTTTCTGAGGTGGAAATAGGCGGTTCTTGTGATGTGGTTGATATGTTGTTCGAAGGAGAGGTTCTGATCGAAGATGACACCAAGGTTCCGGATGTGTGGGGAGGGGAGCAGAGTGGAGTTGTCGATGGAGAGGTGGAAGTTGTGGGCGCTTTATTGCTTTTAACATGTGACTATTTTACTTTTTTATTTTATTGCTATATTCAAATTGTGTGCTTTATGTAAAGTGTCTTTGAGTATCATGAATAGCTCTATACAAATAAAATGAATTATTAATATTATTATTATTATTATACTTAATAACCGTTTTCCGAAGAAGAATATTTCAAAATAAAACATATTATGACCATGTGGAAATGGAGAATAAGTCATAAAATGAAACATTATTTAAATGGATGACGGTATATTAGTGTTGTTGTGTTTTCATAGTTTTTCATAAATATCACAATAATTGTGTTTTTGGTTAAATTTTGATACCCTGACAGCTCTTGTTTAGGGTCAATTAAAGCATCTTAATGGTGTGATTTTCTGAACTGACTGTCAACACTTTATAAATATTTCTTTTACAGTCATATGAAGAAGAAAAAAGCAGCAAATACTCACAGATTAGAAAGCTAGATCCATTTCACAAAATCTCTGAAAATATTTGCCTTTTTGTTGTTGTTTGACAAAGTCTGTTTGACTTTTTTAGGTCAGTGTGAACGTTTCTAAGTTCAAATCTATTTATAAAGTTTGTGTCAAAACAACAGAAGTGCTGTAAATTCAAAATATTAAAGATACACAGAAAATCAGAGCGTGTATCATGAATGTCCCACAGAAACTTTAACCACCAATGAGACTTTTATGAGACTCTGATGAGAGCTTGATCTGTTCTCATTGCTCTCTTATCAGAGATCTTGTAATAAGCATCTGTGAGACAGTTTGAAGCCCCAGACTGAACTATGAAAGTCAGGCAACCTTAGGAGTTCCTGCTGGTCTGAGATCTTGGAGTAAACATGTGTGAGACATTTCTAATCTCAGACTGTGAGACTCACCCTTCATACGGAGACAAATCTGGGAACAAGCACTTCAGTCCCATTTTCCTTTTAGCTGAGCTCTCATAATGAGACAGGAATATTGGAGTACTCATGAGGGTTCACCTGGCGCTCACTGTCAGACTGAACATGTTTATTTCTCTGGAGTCATAAAAAAGGAAAACGAGAAAATGGATCAAATCTTCAAACAAATCAGAAGACCTCGACTTAGAATTTGTTCCACTTCTGTGTCTGATCTTACCAGCCTCATTTGGATCGTCACTGCTGTCTTTGCTGTCGCTCTCCCAGCCCTGGGTTTTGGCTTGCAGGTGTCGCTCCATTTAGTTAGCTGCGTAAAAGACATTTCTAGAGACAAGAACATGAATTTATGAGTTTGTTATAAAGTATGAAAGGTTTAGGTGTTTTTGCATGTTTTCAAAAGCTGGATCTCTCTCTCCTAACTGCCAGAATGCCCCTTTAATATTCCACCTGAATACTTTATTCATTACTGTAGCTTGAATGGGAGAATTATTATTTCAGACTGGTGTTCATTTCTGCAGAGGTTAGATTAAAAAGCGGTGAACTCAGCACATCTCTGGGCCTCGCTTCTGTTCCAACCACCTCAGAGACGTCTGATTTTAGACAACAGCTCGGCTCGGCCTCTGTTTATATAACATGAAGACATTTCTCCGGGTTTATTCTGACACGTTAAAAATGAAATGAAATCATGTGTTAGAGTTTAAGAATTCCTTTATTCCCCACAGAGAACAAAAAACACAGAGGACAGAATCCATGTCGGTAAAAATAAGAACAATCACAATATATCTAATAGAAGCCAATATGTAGACAGCAAATGATAGAATAATACACAGAATAATACTACTTTTTTAGACAAAATGAACATTTCAATAACCTGCAATAATCCATGCAGCATTTGGATGTTATTCTTCCACCAATACAAAAGGAGTGTGTTAGCTGTGTTAGCAAAAAACTTTCATTATAACCACCTTAGTGTTATATTACATTCCATGTAACTCAACACAACGCCCAAAGTTACACGCATTCTCACAAGGACACTTGACCTGATCATGAAAAAAAAGGAAAGTGCTTCAACACAACACGGAAATAATAATCAAACGACATGCACACAGGGAAACGATCAAAGAAAAGTTCAGTTTTCAATGTCAGAAAGCACTTGAGGCATTTGAGAAAAATGGCAACAAGTACAACAGTCGGGAGGGAATCAGTAAAAATGCTACATAGTGAACTGAAGAGGTTTCAACACGGAGAGAGACGATCCAAAAGTTCTTCAAAAAATGAACTCTGGACTCCAAAACAGACAGTAATTACCTCGACGGATGACAGCCGGAAAAAAGAGGGAGACAAAATAATGAGATCATTTTAGAGAGAATAACATCTCAGGCTTTGAATCCAGGCTGAACCTTTTTAATCAAGGCTCTTCGTCTTTTATAAATCTGCTTTCAAAGAAGTGACCTTACGTTTTGTTTTTTTACAGCTCGCACCATGAAGCTGTGACAATAGAAGCTCATCCCAGAGGACGGCCCGCTCTTAAAGAAGTGTTGGGAGGACGAGTCTGCTCACTTCTGTGTGGCAAGACTGACAAGACTGACAGATGTGCAACAGCCTGAATCGTGTGACTCACATTCAGAGAAGACACTCATCGTTTCTGGTTTCATGTCTCCATTTGTGTTGAATGTGATTTCTGTTTCTGCTGAATCCTATTTATGGCTGTCGCAGATCTGTCAGTCTCTTCAGTTTAAACCACACCTCACTGATAAGAACATATAATTAGTCCGGTTGTTTGATAATGCTCTGGGTGGAAATAAAAGAGAGAGAATAAGAAATGAACAAGAACTCTGGGTTAATGTTGTTCGAGCAGGAGGAGAGTAATGTATCACGTTGATTTGAAGCTACAGCCAGCCATGCTGTGCTGATCTTTTCCTGGTGTGTCTGATTTTATGTCTGCTCTGTTCTGGTCCCCAGCTGTCTTTGCTGCTGCTCTGCCTGCAAATCTCCATACATGGATGTAAACAGACAGGAAGAAACCAGAACAGAGCTTTAGCACCAATTATGTCATTTAATGCATGCAATTCATTAATTCTTTTAGACAGAAGTGGTCCTGACTGACATGGGTGTTTTTAAACTATGGTTCTGTTGTGTTCACCAGCTGTCTTTGCTGCTGCTCTGCCCACCACAGCTGCAGATGAAACAGAGGAGAAGGCTGTTCTTCTCCTCTGTTTCATGTGCAATGGAAATAGAAGTTCTTACACCAAGGTTTTCTTAAAATCCCACTCCGATTTGATTTTTTTTACTACTTTAAGTGTTCTCAGTGGTCTTTAAATTATTAGTTTTTAACCAAAATCACATTACCTGTGTCATTTTTAAGGACTTTTCTTCTGCAGAGCTCCAGTAGATCATTGGCAATTCGCCTCTGAGTCGTGGGAGGAGACAGCGCTGCTCTGCACACTCTTCTTCACACTAGCTTGTAGCCTAACATTGCCGGTGTAGTAGAAGAAGCAGGTAACACACATCAGCTCTCGGACACTAATGTCTTTAGGGACATGACAAAAGTTAATACTGTAATATTTAGCACTGCATTCTGCTAACGCACGTGCTTGTTCTGCGATCATCCTCTCTACTTCTCTGAGTCTGGCCTGCATAGCAAGGCTCTGGGGGGCGGAGCTTACAGTTGTGACATAGGAAATCTCCATGTGTCTGATCCTGCTGTTTGGGATTTCAATGCAGAAATCCTCAGAAATACAACTTGGCACTAAAGTTTTCTCATGATATCTCCTGTATTATCAGATAAATGCCACATGAACATGTAGACAACAAGGAAAACATGACTTTTATCGGAGTGGTTTTTGAACATTTGAAGCTTTAGGTTAGCTGTTGGCGAGTGCTTTTTTCCAAATTTATAACCTCTGTGCTCAGCTCAGCTAACCAGCTGCTGATTGTAACTTCAAATCTACTTCATAGATATAGAGATGGTATCCAAGTATGGAAGTAAAAAGTTGTACATTAATAAAAAAGAAAAAAACTGAAACTAAAAGTGATTTATCCCTGAAAACCAAAGAATGAGATGATATGCTTCCCACTGCTCACGCTTTTGTTCAGGCTGTTACTTATTCACAGCCAATGCGTCTTCTCTTTCTCCTGCGAGCCACAGATGATTCATGGGAGTCTATAGGAGAGCGTGTTCTCCTTAATGTACTGTATAATACATCGACTGGCGATGTAGCAGTGTGTTCTGGCTGAATACAACGGAGTGTTTGTTGATCAGGAAAAAAACAGAAGCCCGCCTGAAGCAGCAAAAACGTTGGCAACATGCGATCTGCAGCGAAAGGCTGCACACAAACCACTGAATCGACAAAATAAAAGTTCAAACATCATTAGAGGAAAAAACTCATCGAGAAGAAAGACGGAGGGGAGGTGTATAAAAGGAACATGGTGCTTTTCTGGGTACACAGTTAATACAAATACAACAGACAACAAAAAGTCATGGCATAAAAACATAATCTCTTCTGTTTGTGTGGACGCTTTACAATTGATCGTGTGTGAACTGTACAGCAGAGGTAAATCTGATTGGTGGGGAGCTGCCAGAAGACGGCACAATCACAGGCTGACTGTAAACCTAGAGAGGATGTGTGTTAGTGTTCGAGCTCACGCTTCACTACCAGAGGGATGTTTTTCCACTAGAGCAAAAATATATGTACCGTTTACATAATTTCTTACTCTCTTTAGGCTCTCTGCGCTGAGAAATAAAACTTCCTGCTTTATATTTAGCGTCCAGCTTTGATCCGCGGTTGCTCACAGAGCTGAATTACAGCGTACGTCTCCAGCGTGGGTTGTCCCAGAGGAAATCGAAAAACATGACCTCGCCTGTGTTGCGGGCGTTTCGCATCCGCCGAGAGGAATTTAAAATTTAAAACAGGGCGGTTTTACATTTCGATGACACCCTTGTCAGATAGGTTGACTTGTGATGAGTTTGACTTGTAGGACACTCTCTGGGTGCCTCAGATGTGTCAGAAAAACTGAGTGAAAGATCAGATTTCAGAGCGCAGGGAGTCAAAATAGATGTCCAGAGTTAAAATCTGGAATATTTCAGCTTTTCTGCAGCTTTCATTCTTCAGTGGGAGAAGGAGTTTTCTCGACACTGATGGAAACAGATCAACTGATCGCATCCACTTAAAGATTTCATCACTGTGAGTAAAAGCGGGGGAAAAGGAGTTTGACAAAGAAGTCTAACTCAAGTTTTTTTGGCTCCTTTAAAGAAAGTCTTGAATTCCAGGATAAAAACACTTCCCTGTTTGTGTTCACTGCATTTGAGGAACAGCTGCGATTAGGTAAATTGGACATCTAATGGCTGAATATGCTCAGGGTGCAATTTTCCAAACACAAACAAAGTCACTAGTTTGCTTTTTTTTAACCAGCTGCTACATTTTAGAAAAAACAAGGTTTTCTTGCAAAGCCACAGTACAGCAACAGAATGTAAACTACGCAACTTTTCTTTTTTCTCATCATTGCTGATTTCAAAAGAGACAAAGCCATGCCTGTGCACAAGTTTGAGCCGCCTGTGTTTGACCAATCAGGGACCCTCACAGTCGAAAAAAAAACTCCAGCTTAATGGATCGAGGGCTGAGAGAAAGTGCTACTCACAGAGGAGGGGCTCTAGACCCTGATGCCTCTGCTTTAAATGGAGCAAAAGTTCCTTAAGAGTTCCTTAAAAGTGTGAGATATGAAGAGAGGCTAGTTTAATAGATGCTCTCTTATGATAATTTTATAAACATCTAAATATGTTTTATCACTGACAGCCAACATCAGCTCTGGATGTGAAGATAATCCCACTTTAACTGCCCCCAG
The DNA here is from genome assembly GCA_962446985.1 of Xyrichtys novacula. Taxonomy (NCBI): domain Eukaryota; kingdom Metazoa; phylum Chordata; class Actinopteri; order Labriformes; family Labridae; genus Xyrichtys; species Xyrichtys novacula. Next base: position 24,787,354 of record OY660877.1, on the reverse strand, counting down.
CTCCTCATTTCTACACTGTCTGGTTTCACTGATGTGATACGTATCGTCACTGATTCTGCTGCTCTGTCTCCTGGAGGTCTTTGCTGATGCTCTGCCTGCCTTGGTTTTTCACATAAGCACACGAAACAGATGGGAAATGGTACTCTAGCTGCTACAGGCATCGGCAATCCACATATGTTCATGGAGGAGCTCTCAGAACAGAGCCGCACCGCCAAGGAAGGGTGTAATCCTCTTGTACAGACATTTTAGTCCTTAAAGTGGCGGCCTGGGTTTCATTACCTACCTACTCTACTCTATCTGCTGTCCTATCTCTATCTATAAAGGTATAAAAACCAAAACCTCGCAGGTGTAGACAGAATTTTAAAAACACTGAGTTCCAGTATTTCCAGGAAAAATGCTTTAAACGGCTCATACAATCCTCACCAAGATGTCCACCCTCAGATGTTACGTATCCACAGCCCTTAGTGGTGTCCCTGCCAGTTGAGTCTGTCTTTAGGCCTGCAAACCACTAAAAGGATACTTAGTGAGGGGGAAAAGCCCCGTAATGGAGTGCCTGTGTGTGATAGTGTTCAGTGCTCCACAGTGGGAGTGAGATTGTGAAGCTCAGCTGCAGTACATTACAGTCATCGTCAGGGGCCGTGTGCAGCAGCAGCAGCAGGTCCCCCTGAATAAGAAGTCTCTGAATCCTTACAGTCCTCTCCTCCGGACCTCAGGTCTGACCGGGACGCTAATCGCAGCCTCAGGGTGAGGGGTGGGTCACAGTCACACAGCCGCCAAGCCAACCCACACACCTCAGCACTTCTCTGATTACTCCTCACCGTCCTGGAAATGATGCATTCAAAGGTAATGGTCCGAGCCAGGAGAGCCGCACGCTGCGTCCAAAGAGGCTGCCTTCACACAGTGATACTGTACACAAAAGAGGCACGAAGCTGCATGAGAATACGAAACCAGAGAAAAGACGCAGAGCATCCTCCTCCGTCTCTTCACAATGAACTGCAGAGTATATTGCAGGCACAAAATGATAATAGAATACAATTAACTTCAAATGGTTTCACTGCACACATAAATCTCTCCCTCTGCAGGGTCACAAATGATTTCACTCCTTCCATGAGGATGGAGTTTCTAATTGCACATTGCTCCATGTGCTGTGATGCTCACATTGTCGATGGCACACACACACACACACACTGTTAGAGAGCGTTAGAGAGTCTGCAGAATAAATTAGCAACTCATCCAGATATCAAGCCAACACCAAAACATCTCTTCAAAAATTCTTTTCACAGCATCGTCAAAGAAAAGAAGCTGACATCTTTATGTTGTGTGAGCGAACGCACAGCATCAAAACAACCAGGCATGACGAGTCGAACCAAACCAAACAGCCTGATTCACATCTGCTCGTCTAGTTTTGCTTGGAATCTGTTTTTCTCTTCCTTTTCAGAACCTTGTTTGCTGGTGCTCCTTCTTCTTCGCTGGAGCAGACTTAATTGAAACCTTCCTCCCGCCCTCCCTCAGTCAAACATGAAAGCCTGGACCATACTTGTTATGGATTAATTACAGGCTGACAGAAGAAGACAGGCAAACAGAGGAAACAGTTGTAGGCGAGCTCGTCGGGCGTCCATGGCAACAGGGCTCATCTCGTCTCTGCGGCTGCCGAGCTCTTCTTCGGCTACAGGATAAAAAATGTAAATCCAGCGCCCGCGGACATGTGAGCCACTGAGGTCACCGCCGGTTGATGGATGGTTGTTTTCTTCTTCATGCTGTTTTCTTCTCTTTTTTTATTTTTTGTAAAAGTTTGTCTTCCAGCCACCTTTTGCTAAACTCACAGAGCGGTGGATGGATCGATTCGTCGTTGAAGAGTGGCGTGCTGTGCGCTCTCTCCGGCTCTTACAGTCAGGAGGAAAAAAAGTCTTTAGTAGCAGAAGATGTGTTATTTTCTGTCTCATGAGTGGCAACTGTCCAAATAAAAACAAGTCTTAGATACAAACCGTCCAGGACAACCTCAAAGCACCCTTCGTTTGTAGATATGGAGTGTAATTTGTGCCGAAATTGAGCGCACACGTCAGGGAACATTTCTGTCGGTGTAAAGATTCATCTTGTTCCAAGATGGCGATGATGAGGACGATGAGAATGGTCGTGTCGTATCTCCGCGTTGGTTCAGCCAGGGTCACGAAAGCTGCCAGGGCGGGTTGAAGAACTTGATGGCGTGATTTTTGGCCCACTTGGCGAACACAGACTTCTCCGTGATGAAGCGGTGCCCTCCGTAGGGGGCGCTCTCGTGTAGCAGATACTCGGCGCACTCATCCCGACTGCCGGCCTCGTAGTAGTGATATGGAACCTTTCTGTAACCCTCAGTCCTACAAAAAGGAAGAGAAAGACATGGATGTCACAGATTATCGATCATCAGGACACTTTTTCATATTTCTTATACTCTCTTCTCACCGTGACGTCCTGCTGCTCTCTGAAACGTTATTGTTAAGCCGGTGAGAAGCGTTTGTGCGTCAAAGAGAGAGGCATGGATTTAATAAGAGCGCTTCGATTGAACTGTCATCGAGCCAGTAAATTGATAATGAGATGAGATGTGACAGCCTCTTCCCGACGCGGCTCAGCATGTGATGAGTTGATCGATCAGATCCAATCAGATCAGCTGAGCAGTGATTTAATCAGAGCGGCTCGTCACATTGTCGTGAAGGTTAAACGTGGAGGAGTTTGGCTGCAGCGACATTATCAAACCATTGACTCACTGATGACTGTTAGAATTTTTCTGTTGTTTTATTCAGTTATAGAAAAAAAACAACAAAAAAACAAAAATATGAAGTGAGGATGGAGGGAGCAGAAGTTCAAGACTCTCTTTGATTTGATTTGGGATTGGGACTTTGGCAGTTTTTAAACATCAATTCGTGATGGTAAATATTTCCCTTTCACCCACCCTGGAGCACGACTCATAAATAAATGTTATTCGTTTGATATTGTGTGTCAAACACAAAGAGTCAAAGATGATTTCTGACTCTGAATTTGACATGTTTTTCACTCCTTTGTGTGAAAATAACCTTCAAAATAAGAGCATGTTTTAATGAGTTTGATTGTGCTGCAAGATTCAGAGCATTTTCAGAAATACTGAACAGTTTGGGGGAAAAAAAATCTTTTCTTTTCTATTTGTTGAGGGGAAAATGGGGCTGATATTGAAAGGTCAGCTTAGGAGGGGGATAGAAAACACAGGGAAGAGTGGGTGGAGATCTGCACCATACACAACAGTCGTTATCCCAAGACCCTTTCCCAAAAAAGATCAGGTATAGACCACCCTCATTGTTTGATAAATTATCAAGACCCAACCTTAAGATGGGACAGATTTGACCCATGTCATCTAACATGAGTAACAGTGGTGAGGAAAAACTTCCTTTTAACAGGCAGAAACCTCGGGAAGGACCAGACTAATGTTAGACAGACACCTGATGCTGAGAGTCTGATGAGCCTGATGCTGAGAGAGAGAGGAGTAGGAGAGAGGGCGGGGGGAGAGAAAGAGAACAAGAGAGTAGGAAGGAGAGAGAGAACGAGCAAGGGAGAGAAAAAAAGAGAACAAGGGAGTAGGAAGGAGAGAGAGAGGGGACAACAACAACAACAACAACAACAGCTCATTCAGATAAGCTCGGTGGTCCTGTAAACTGGACCTCTGCTTGATTAACTGGGCCAACATATACAAGTGAAACACCAAAGTAACTGCTGCTGCTCTGCCTTCTTAGTTTCACACATATATAAGTAGAAGGACAGGGAGCTTCCAAACAGAGCCGTACCGCTATATACAACCTACCGCATGTAAATAATGTGATTTTAACGTTTTCTTAAAGAGGTTTTGACTGAATTTAAATCAGCAACTAACTGAGTTTTGTCCATTGTTTTTTTTTTGATGGCTAACCTTTTAAAACTGTTATTTGCATAATAAGAACAGCAGCCTTTAAAGTGGTGAAAACCTGACCCCCTGTTCCCCCTCCTTCAGAGAGTATTATACCTCAGATTGAAAACAGCGTACTCCTTCAGAGCCCCGAAGGGAACATTTTTCAAAGACGGATCTGTACCGTCTCTTTAGCACAATGAAATGACCTGAATTTGCCTTCACATACTGTATTATACCTTTACCTTCAATGGATCTCTTTAGACTTATATATATATACACTCATATAATACCTAAATGCACACACATCTCCCCTTCCTGACTTTCACCTTTTCTTTTTTTCTTAATCCTGTACAAACCGGTCTGGGAGTTGTTTATCTCTTCCTTTTCCGTGTTTATCTCGATTTTAATCCAATTTAAAAGCTGTTTTTATGAACAAAAACTGTTAAAAAGAAAGGAAACTAAGTTAAAGGAGAAAACTGAATTATTAAATTGTTCAACTGGAGATCTTTCAGAAAGCACAGATGCAGAGCAGTAAAGTTTAACCACCCTGAGCTGGATTTGCATCCAAAGCCACAATAAAGTCACTGCGCTTCTGTTTCTGGTGTCTAATATCGAGTTACATCTTTATAAGAGGTTAACTTGGGTAACTGTGAAATTGGGAGGATGAAAAGAAACAGCCATCAGCTCAGCCAAATAGTGTGTCCACAGAGAAACAGCGACTGTGGCAGTCTGCCAGCTAACAGTAATACACAACCCAATCACTGCCTCTCCCTCCTCTCCGAGGCTCACAGCGCAGTTAACTCGTAAATTCACTTTCAGCCTCTCTGCAGCACCTGTTGAAGCTCCATTACCTACACCATGGCTCGGGTCAATTCTGAATAAAAAAAAGTTGAACACTGGCACACAAAAGCATTACTTCTTTTTCTTCCTGTAAAGCTGCAGTGGTCGGCTGTCAATATCACTTTGTGTGACACTAAAAAGTCCATTCAAAAGCTCAGTGAAACACAATCTTCTCCTGTAAGGTTGGAAATATAAGAGAGTCAGGGAAGCGGAGAACGCCGCCCCTTATCCGCCTCGCTGAATCATAAAATCCCCGGCGCTGGCTGAATTATCACTCCTCTCTGCCGTGTTTATATTTCCTCTCCCGCTGCGCACAGGGAACACGTCGAGGATAAAAGGCAGGATTTTCAACCCGCATTAGGTAAAAAGTGTTTGATTTATGGGATAGAGACGGAGCTCAGGTTGAGCGGAGGGGAGACAAAGGAGAGAGAAGGAGAGACCATGAAGGCTGACATGACTGGAGAGTGAGCAGACACGCCTGGAGCAACAAGCGTCTTGTTTGTCATCCCTCATATGGCTGCGCTGCCAGACAGTAATCACTCAGAGGGAAGACGGCAGGCTGCTGCTGGAGGAGTAAAACTTGACTGGAATAAGCGCGCAGAAACAGGCAGCGTGGTGATAAGGTTTGTATTTGTCAAAGATAGAGACTTCAGCCATAAAATAACACGCTGGATCTCTGAGGGGCTTTATTTGGAGATTTCCCAGCAAACAGACAAGAACCCTGAACCCTAAAAGAACCTAAATCCAGACATCCATCTCATTTTATAGTTCATAGAGGGTCAGCAGTTTGAGACCCGGAGTCTAAACTGTAGTCCAACCCCCATAGATGAGACGTTTGGTCTTTAAGAACAAAGGAAACACAGGAAACTAGAGGAAAAGTAAACAAAGGTCATTATAACTTACAGCCTATAGCGTATCTATTATCACGACAGCTCAGCTGCGCCTGGATCCAACACACACACAGACCCCCTGCTGTGAAGCTGTGTCTGCAGACTTAGACGCTATAAACAGACCACAAATTCACAGAAACAGGTTTTTAAATCATGCAGAAAAAATTATCATATAAAAGAGGAAGAAAAAGTGTAAGACGTCTTTTCATTTTCATCTGTAAGATGACAAAAATACAGATTTTCTCTGCTTTTGATGAAAACAACTCATTTTAAATACTAACGAAATGCCTTAATCAATAACATACTCACTGGAAAATCACATTTTGGGAGCTTGAAAGTTCACTGAACTTGGTCAAAAATGTATATACTCTTTCCCAGAACACAGGCGTGGGCAGAGTTATGTATATGTAAACAGAAAACGTCTCATAGCGCAGTACGGTTTGGCAGGATGTTGATCTAGAAGATGGAGATTGAGATGTGCGTAGGCTGTGTCTCCTTAAACTGGAATTTAACCTCTTGACTGGAGCGATGCATGACCATTAACCTGCGAGGAAGACTGTATGGAGTTAGTCGAGAGTTCAGTGATGCTGTTTCCAGGATTTGTAATATCTGTGATGTGTACATTTGTTTTTTTTTAAGGGAGCACGTTGTAAACCTAACTTTAAGCATCTATGAAAGATCATATCTTCTGTTTCCTTCCTAAGAGTGTGGCAGGTGTGAAACACATCAGTGAACCTGGGTATGTTTAGACACCTTTTTTTTTCTCCCTTTCTGTCCACTATTCAAGCAGAGGGGGAGCGAGGTGCTGCAGCCCTGCAGACACTCTGCATCCTGCAGAGAAAAACATAATGGTATTCATGGCACAGAGAGCCCAATATGGATTTCAGCATAGAAATCCAGCTATTAAATCCAAACTGAGGCGCTGGAAATGTATTCCAACAGTGGCGGTCTGCAGTTATAGAAGGCTGCGATTGGACGGCGCTGCTGTGAATGTGAATCTAGTTTTCAAACTTTTTGTAGGAGCAAAAAGTGTGCAATTTTCTTCTCGATATAAGGGAAAGTGTGTGTGTGTGTAATATTTGGTGTCTTACTTGCAGTAGGTGTCATTTATCATGCCGTAGATATGGATCTCTTTGCACATGTCCATGGCCAGGATGAGTGTGAACCAGCCAGTGCTGAGGTACGAGCCGGACTGGATCCTGCAAACATAAAGAGAGAGAGAGAGCTCTTTACCTCCAGTGTTCATTTGCATAAATAGGAGGAATGTATATAATTTCCATGATAATAAAAGCATCTACAGAGCTTTCAGGATGCATTTTCTCTGACCTTTGTTCTCTTTGCTCTTGTGTGCATGTCATGCGGTTGATCTGAGGTTTAAAATTATTCTAACAGCTGTTCTTATTGTAGGTTGCGTGGCATAAAAGCCCCAGCGCGGGATCAAAAATGGAAATTTAAATGTAAATGCATCTAGAGCAGAGCAGACTTCAGATGTGCGGCCATATGTCTGCTGTACTGTAGTTTTAAACACCCATTTACTTCAGTCTGCATGAATACTGCAAGAGGTTGTATAATTCTGTATAAAGAGGAAAAAGTTCAAAGGCGGAGAGAAGCAGCTGACTCGGGTGTGTGTTGTTGAACGGCTCACAACAACAAGCGGTACACATGCCGTCCCCTGTGAGTGATGCAGGGACCCCGTGGGCTAATCAATAAGAACATGCATAATCCTTTCATCAGCAGAAGCAGCAGCAGACCGGCCGTGTGAGAGTTATGACCCTTCAACGCTTAAAAAAGAAAAAAGAGACTCTTTGATCATCTTCAAACACACAACACACCGAAGAGACCGTCCTCCACAGGAAGTTTGTCCACAGCTAGTGAGTAATGTCTGGAGTGAGTCTCACAGTGAGAACACCCACAGCCCCTCCCCGCAGGAGCAGACAGCGCCCCCCTTTCCTCCAGGGGCCTCTTCATGCAAATACCTCAGACCTTGTATGAATTAATTAAAGCGAAGGGCATGGTAATGGAGGGGATGTGGGGAGGTAATTGTGTGATTGTGGGAGGCCAAAGCTCTCATGTCAGTGGTTATAAAACAGTTTGTTCATCGGGACTGGCTGGACAATGAATTAAGAAGGAATAACAATCGTTTCAATGTTTGATTTTTACTCAGACAATTATTGGAAATTAGGACTGGGCGATTATATGATCGTGATTAATGATCGTGATAAATTTCAGTTCAATCACGTTGATCTGCTATGAGCATATTTACTCGATTATTTACTCGATCAGCCAATCAGTCGAGCTTTTCCTGCTCACTTCTGTAAGTTGACAGAGAAGAAATAAGAGAAGTAAACAGAATGACCGAACATGGAGCTGAGGGAAGTAAAATAGATGTCAGCCATGACTTTGAGTCATCCTCCGAAGATGTCATTGTTGAGAAGAAAGTTATTTGACGTCTCATTTAGTATTTATCTACTTTTGTTTTCCTGTTGAGTTAAATTTTTTTTATATTTTTCTGTTTATCTTGTTCAGTTTCCTTTGTATGTTAATAAATTTTTGAACTAAACTCTAGTTTTTTTTCAGTTTTTAGTACAGATGCTTTAAAACTGTCAATTTAAAAAAGATTTTTGATAATAATCTTGATCGGACAATATGACAAAGTATATTGTGATCATTTTTTGGCCTGATCGCCCAGGCCTATTGGAAATCTTGTTGAAATCTTGTTAGATTTTTTTCTAAAATGTACCAAAAGATAAAAGCATCAGTGTTCTTCAAAATATGAGAAACCAGAAAGCTTTTTGAAAACGTAGACTTGATTCAAAAAAGAGAAAATGTGAGTGTTGAAACCTTCACGGCTCACTTGAGAAGAGAAAACAACAGAGTGAGTTTACTTAGCGAGGAAATGTTGATGTTTGGAATGACAAATCCTTTCAGTCATGATAAATACTCTCACAGTTTATCAGCATTTCTCTTCTGAACTTTGGACAGCTCCTGCATCTGCCTGGGATCAGCACCATGGATAGCTCCCAAGTCTGTGGCTACTTCAGTATCGGCACCATGGACAGCTCTTCAGTCTATCGCTGCTCCAGGATCAGCACCATGGACAGAGACCAACACTATGGTTCCTTCTCCATCCATGGCTTCTCTTCATTTTGGCTAGTGCTTAGAAATTAAATAATATAACAATACGGTGATCTCTGTAATCTCAGCCTTATGTTTTTCTCCTGTACTAGGTTACAGAAATTTTGGGGTGGTTATTCTATGATCATGTCGGGGTTCTGGGGAAAAACATTGTTATTGGTCCTCTCCTGGTTATATTAGGTCTCTCTGTTGACTCCTCTTGTATTAACCCCATACAGTCGGTTGTCCTCTTCATCTCTACTTTCATTTATTTCTTGATTAGTCTTTGTTTATTTTAGCCTTCTTATTTGTCTGCTGTTGCTTTTCCCAATGTTGTTATAATACTTGTATTTGTGTTCTTTTTTTTGTTTGTTTGTTTTGTTTTGTTTTGACACGTTACAAGTTTTTGTATTTTGAGTTTGTTCGGTTTATTTTTTTTACAGAGACCACTGTTTTAGTGTTTGTCCCCCTTGTGAGGGTCTGGGTTTGTTTTGGGAGTTTGGGGTCGAAATGGGAAGGAAAACAAAAAAAAGGGAAAAAGGAAAAAGTGATATGGGTGTAACCTCATTTTATATATCCATTGCTGTTTTCCTATTAAAAAAAAGATTTAAAAAAAATACGGTATAAACACTCTGTTGCTCACCCCTCTATCTAGTGTTGTGAGGCTGAATTAAAGATGTAGATGTAGATGAGCTTTATGGTAATGCCAGCCAGCTGACATGCTCACAATTAAAATGCTGACAAGCTAGTTTTATTGTTTACAGTAGTCACCATGTTGGTTTAATATACTGCAACACAAACATCTGGTATTTAGCACTGAGCGCAAAATAAGTTTCATATTAGTTTTACAAGTGTTAACTTATAAACAACAGTGTTGGTGAGATTAAATTTTTAATCAGATGACAGAGTAAGCCGGCCCAAAAATCATCAACATTATTGAAACGGACCCTTGGAGGGACATAAATGTGTGTGCATCTGTCCAACAGGTGCTGGAAATATTTCCCCGTAGAGCAGAAAGGTAAACAACAGTGAAGCACAAGCAGGAAAGTCAGGGAGTTACACTAAGAGGTGTTCAGGGAGGTTTGTGCTGGAACCATCTTCCCCTTAAAGGAAATCCATCCCAGAGTAATTGAGATGAATCAGTCTGGAGTAAAGTGGAGGAATGACTGACTCCATGACTGACCACAGCCGCTTTCACTTGGTGCAACAGGAAAATGCTCTCTCTGCTGAGCGCTCCTCTTATTTGTCCCTCGATGCTGCAGACTTGTTCCCAAACTCCCCTGCAGAATCAGGAGTGTACTTTTTATTCTGCAGCAGCTCTACCTGTTACAGTCGGAGTTTATCCGAGCCCTAAAGGTTACACAGATGAGCAAACTTTAGCTCATAAAACCCCCGGTCTTCAAACATTACACTCACATAATCTCCAGAACTGCCGGCATATGAAATCACAGTCTGGGACAATGTCGCTGATTAAAACCCACACAAAGCCTCACAAAGCTGGAAATCAGCTCATTAAAAACATTTCATTTGCAAAGTTTTGTTGTGAATCAGAAATAATTAACAGTGAAACTCCCCCTCAGTTATTGTTGTGCTGTAAAAGCAGCTGGTGCGCCGCTGATGCAGGTCTGAATGATAACTAGAGGTTCATTTCCCAAACGATTCACCAACAAGACACCTCATTTGTTTTCTTTTGTTAAACGTCCACTGCTGCCAGTTTTTCAAATTATAGACAATTATGAAATATGATTACGAGCCGTTATGAACATAGACTTTATAATTGAAGTTGGAAAATGAGACAGGCGGATGATGACGACACTATAGCTGTGCATTCATAGACATTTGTTCTAGATCTGACTTTAAAATATGAAATCTGATGGCGGTAACCTTGGGTTACATGACAGTGTGGGTTTTCTTTCAGCGTTCATTAGATAGACTATAATTCATATTGATGCTTTTTTATGATAAACAAAAGTAAAAGACACTTTAAGAGTGAAGTTTAAAAGGTTAATTCTTAAGGTTTAAGGAGATAGGAGTCGGCCAAACATCTAAATAATCCTGTTTTTACAACGTATTTGTTATATTTGTTATAATTGATGCCTGTCACTGTCAGCAGGACGACACTTTGGTCAGGAGACACTTCTTAGATGGTAGAAAACAAGATAATTTGCCTCTGCAGAACTGAGGCAGGTCCAGGGAGGTCACAGCAACTACTAGATCCTGGATTTTGACTAAAAGTTTCCAGGATTACAGATGCTGACTCTCTGTTTGCAGTAAAGCTGGGTTTAAAGGTGTAATACGTAACATTTTCAGCATGTAGCAGAACAAACTTGGTGGAAATAATATTCCAATAGATTCTGGACAAATGGAGGATCCTTCTCATCATGCATCACATGACCTTCCTGTCTTTTAAGGCCACTGTCACCTCTGGAGCTTCACCCAGAGTAGAGGTGAGCAAGGGAGTGTTTCAATCCAGATTTTGACCACTAGATATCGCTAAATATCCCCATTTTTACACTATTTCTGCAGGTTAGTTTGGTGTATTTAGACCTCTGATTATTAGTAAATCATCTTTTTTACCCACTTTTTGACTTTCTATCAAAACCCTAATCTGCCTTCTTCAGTGTTTCTTCTGTGATTCCATATTTATGAGAGTTTGAAGACAGAGTCATAACTTTAAACTCCACCATAAAATCTTTAAAAGCCGATAAAAAATCATTACTGCATCCTCCCAAGACCATCAAAACTGGATGGAAGAGAAAACCTATATATCTTACTTCTTTCATACAGTTTTAAAGCTCCTGAGTTAGAGACGTAGAATAAAACTACTACAGAAATCTAAACACCATAACTTGCAGTAAACTCCTTAAAAAACTTGCCACCATCTCTGCAAATTTTATGCAAGCACGTTGCTTCATAAATCTAACAGGGTCACATTGTAACGAAGCAGCGGCACTTCCACTGAGCAGGCTCCACATTTGTACATGTCACAGTTATCAGCGCCGCTGCTTAACACGAGGCAGGTGGAGGCTGCAGCGTCTCATTCAGAGGACAGTTCCACCTGACACCACGCTGCTGAGAGATAAATCTGTTTCACACCCATTAACTTTCTAACATGGACAGACGCTCCAGATGTACGACCACCCTCCTGCTTTTCGCTGCTTTCCTCATAAAGAGAGTCACTCTTTGATCCTGGAGTAATAAAATCTGAGGTGTTGGCGCCCTTCTCTGTTCAGAGATCTGATAAAGTGAAAACACTCATGGTGTCTGAGTCCACAGCTCTTAATTTGATGGAGTTTGCCGCTCTTATCGTCGTCACTTCAGCTGTTTTTCCCTCCTTTGTTTGTTCCAAATTAACCTCTGTTGCTGCTAATTAAAAAGTAAAATGTGTCACGCATCCTGTGCTGCTGAGGGTTTGTTTTGAAGACCCTGCCAGCAGGATGATTGTTGCCGACGCTGAAGAGGTTTCCATGAGCTCATTCCTCGTTCCATCAAAGTTTGGCAGTAAACAGAGTTACAGACGTTTTAGTCCAAGTGAACCAGACGACTCTCTCTATAAGTCACAGAGAAAACACTCGGTTATTTTTGAGTGTCTTAGAGTTTTGGCTTTGGAAGTGGTGTGGCTCTAGAGATGAAAACTGCTATATTAACTGGAATATAAAACAGTTTTTTTTTGTATATAGTGGGATAACAACATACTGTTGTGTTTACCCACCAGCTCTTAAAATAGAATTATACTACATAGCGACTTATAGCAAAATCCACTATTTTTGTGAGACCGTCATCTACACCTGGGAACTTTTCAATCCCACAGAGAGGATCAGGACCTTTCAGAGATCCAATCAAACCCAATCTCTCAAAAACAAAGGACATCAGTGATTATTTATGTATAATCATTCATGGTGAATGGTGTTAATCTAGTTGTTAGACTGACTTTTTGTCCTGATGACACAGCCCATGGTGTGTACGGTAAGATTCAAGATTCAAGCTAGGGCTGGCCGATATGGCCTCAAATTAATATCACAATATATTGAGCAGTTCACCTCCATAACGATAAATGGACGATAACTACTCCACAAGCTGCTCACCCCGTCCCACATTAACTTCATCTACTTCAGCCACCACTCCAGCCGCTACACGTCCTCCATCTCCTCACCTGTTTTTTCCCTCTTTGTTACAGACTACACACATCTACACACATCCCAAACCAACTTTGATTTATTTATTTTGACACAGAAAATACGGATATGGGCAAAATGACGTTGGTTATTGTTGTAAATTTCGGTATCAGTAAATTTTCGGTTTATCGCCCAGCCCTAATTCAAGCTTTGTTTTTGTCTGTTTCTGCTACCTATGAGCACATACTCAGGAATCAGAAAAGACGTTCTCTTCAGCTTATGGTGCAAAAATACAGAAAATACATTAAAAATACAAGAGATAGTATAATACAGTAGGAGAGGGTGTCTGCATCAACCCCTTGTGTTTACTGTGTCTATAGTCCTATACACGTGCACCCTATACATACACGTGCATACCAGAACAATGATTCTGCTGTACATATTAACACATGCCTTAAAATGGTGGTTGAATCTGCAGTATTGCTGTAAACCTTGTCAAAAGGACACTGTGTAAATGGCTGAGGGTGAAGCTCAGATGCAAAAACGTCAACATCTGCTACAGTAAGGCGCAGAGTCATGTGAAAATGAGTGGGCTTTCTGACTGCAAAATAAAACCCTGAAAAGTTTCCAAATAGAGTGACTTTCTCTGACAAAACTATCCAGATCGGAGTTTGTTAAAATGACCTGGTAGAGCTGGCCTTGTCTTCTGCAGTGGTTTACAGCCCCTCCTCTGTTCCGGATCTCTGGCCTGTTTCTCAACATAAGGTCTCTCTTTAAGACGAACAATTTTAGAAACCGTTTGAGGGTTTCAATATTTAACTGCACAATAAAAAATGTAAACTGCTCCTCAGAGGACTAAAAACCCCAAATTCCCAGAAAACAACACACAGACCGATAATAGACAAACTCAGTGAGTGTTTTTAGCAGAACCAAGCAGGACTTTTTTAGAAACCAATCAGCCAGAATAAACAAATTTTGTAGACTTTGAAAAACCCTGTAATTTGTTAGCCTGGAAACCGCTCTCTGAAACGCACAGACACTGGAGTTTAGTGAAGGCCAAATTACAAAAAATGCTATTTGCTGTAATAAGGGAGCGGAGGAGCAGAGAAGGGAAATGGCACATTATCAGTGATACACAGCTCTGCAGCTCTCAGCCGTCAGAGCTGTCAACACATCACTATTAGCCTGCATTATTCATCAGCCATTTGCCACTCTAGCAGCACACACACACACACATATTAAGACACAGGTACATTTATTCACACTCACACACACTCTCGCACCGCATCCCTAGTTGAGAGCTGAATGTCCTGAAGCAGAGAAAGCTTGCTGAAATAAATAAAAGGGGAGGGATCTGCTGACCTGATAACTAACGTTTAAAGCAGCCGTCTGCGAGTGAAGAGAAAGACTTCAGCGTCTACAGCAGGCATTGTGTTTACCTGCCACTATTATAATAGGACAAGTTTAGAGAAAGGAGGCTGTTGTGGCCAATTTAAAGCAGAGATAAGGCGCAGTTTGACGGTGCTTTGGCAGGAGAAAAATAACATACAGAGCCTGAGGACTGAGAGAGAGAGAAAGAGAGAGAATGCAATTTGCTTGTTTTGTTTCAGCAGAAAAACACAAATTTGACTCTAACACCGCAAACAAAGGTGTCAGGAGGTCTGGCGCAGCACTGCCTGGCTTTTTAGTGAGTCTCGCCCAGTCCTCTCTGCCGTGGCTTTCTTGAAAATTGGACAAAATAAATTGTGTTCAGGCACAGACAGAGCTGGATCGAAAAAAGGGGAAAATATGAAGAAGAAAAACATGTAACAGGCTCATTTAAGAGCTTCTTTTTCTTACTTTCTCAGAGACAAGTGGGGCGGGAGTGATGGGGGCTGAGATGCTGCAGTGCTACCAGTACAAGGGAATGAAGGGTGTGGGAGAAATGAAGTCAGGCACTCAGAGCAGGGTCTGAGTAAATAATCCCTGAAGTCTGACGGAGACGGAGCTTATTGCGCTTTACCTGCCGAGCGCCAGAGGCTAAGGAGCGGTGGAGAGCTGTCCAGGATCAGGGGGAGACTCGACTACCTCCAACTCTGTTCAATAGCTCACACTTGACATTCACAGCAGGAGAGCTGTCCATGTGTGCGAGAAAATCCTCTCTGACGACCGATTTAGACGAAGCGTGCGTTTTAAAGCCTCTGCAGCTGCACAAATTTGATACGACACCTGTCAGAAACACTTAGTGGAGTGTAGCTCCGCTCTATTGAGAGGAGTCGATCCTCTGTCCAGAAGGAAATCACTTTGACTGTAAATACTGTTATATGTCGGGCCAAAGTCAATTTCATTACAATGTTAGATAAAAACAAATATTCACAGAATCAGACTCCTGCTGTGTCCTGCTGGCTTTAAAACCAGCACCTGGTCCTGCAGACAGCTTCAATCAGCTTCAGATTCAGATTCAGGGACTTCTACCACACCTTCAATCAGGAGTATGAAGTTGAAGGAACAATATGACAATGTTGGGAAGTATTTCTACATTCTGTATATTGAGCCAAGCAAAGCAACTGCTGGTTATAACTTTGTGAGGGAAATCATACTTTTAGAGGTATGTAAATCTTGGCCACATGTGCTCACACTCCACTGATTGGTAAAAGAAGTGAGTCTAAATTATTTGGTTGTTTTCAGGGTTTTTATAGATTGGCTCCCTCTTCTCAGGCTAACCTCAGCCACTCTCACACTCCAGGTAGATCACTGAGGTCAATGAACCAGCTGCTCCGAGAAATCCTGAGATCAAGAGTTAAAATCAGAGGGGATCAAGTCTTGGCGGGGGGCTGCTCCTGAGTCAGGGAACAGAATACTTATCTGTATAAGACCTGCTCTGTCTGATGGTATTTCAAAGTCTCAGTTTAAGACCAATCTGTTCATGATGGCCTCAATCCAAGTTGACCTTGTCTGCTTTAATATTCTTTATTATATACATTCTGGCACATTTTCATTGTCATGAT
This sequence comes from Xyrichtys novacula, assembly GCA_962446985.1. Classification (NCBI taxonomy): domain Eukaryota; kingdom Metazoa; phylum Chordata; class Actinopteri; order Labriformes; family Labridae; genus Xyrichtys; species Xyrichtys novacula. The sequence continues at coordinate 24,771,519 of OY660877.1, read as the reverse complement.
CTTAGTTTACCTCAGCTCTTCATTGTCTTATTGGTGCATTTTATCTGGTGTTTTTAGGTTCATTATTGTGCATGTTAGTTTTCTGTTTCATAATGATGAGTTTTTTTAAATACAGTTTGTACTTAAAATAACTTTATTTAGGATGATGGAAGACAATATGATAGAATACACTGACACAAAATGATGCAAAACAATTGCCTATTGCCATCTGACTAATGCAAGTCATTGAGTGGGCGTGGTCTCACTCCATTCAGTCCACTTTTCCAGGGGGGAATTGTTTTGACAATAATACATCATCTGTTTAATCAAAATCAGATCCTAGAGTGGATTCAACCGACATTTGTCAAGCAAAAAAAGCCATCTTAGTTTTGTCTGAAAACACTGAAGCAGAGCTCCTACGTCATCATCTTAATAAAAGGACTGTGACTGAGTCGGTACATCTGCTGCTGATAGGAAAACATTTACAATAATAGGAATATTAGACCCACATGTCAGAAAAAACAGGTAACAGCAGGCCAACCAAACAATATGATAAAATACAGTCAGCTATAATATGTTATAATAGAAATACATTATACTATGACACAAAATTGCAATATTAACATGATACAACCCAAAATTAGAGAATACAAAACAATATAAAGACCTATGTTATGATACGATACGATACGATACAATACAATAAAATACGATGTTACGATACAATAAGATGCGATACGAAACTATACGGTACAAAAGGATACAATACCATATGATATATGTCTCGTTACGTATAGATACGTTTCAATACCAAATTACCACACAATGTGATACAATATGGTAGGATATGATACGACACACTAAGAGAAGAAAAATAATAGATACAACACAGCACACCAGATTTTCCTGTTAGCTGAACTCATGTGCTGATCATATAAAACACTATTTACACTCCACCTTTTCACAGAGTAGCTGAGGTTCAGATATATTTTACATGACAAGTAGTTATCAAAGTGACCAAAGACTAGATACTTGATCCTTTCAGTTTTATACCACAAATTTTACTTAGTGAAACTTAAATTAAACTAAACTCTTAGGATGAGTCACATATTTAACAGTAGACACTCGGTGAAAATACCAGCATTTGATTTCTCTACACACACTTTTACTCTGGACCTGCTTCAGCAATAAACATTTCATTATGAGCGAAAGAGAAAATAAAATGTTATGTAGGGCCTAAATTTTTAAGCAACAACCAAAACAAAACCACCAGCACTTTTCAATCAAACTCTAAACAAGCTTTTACTTTAGCGTCAAACAGCTTTGGTTTCCAAATCAGCCCACTGATTCGCCCTCCGTTCCTTCAACCTCACAATCAATTTGTAGCAGTTACCTGTTGTTTTATGGAGCAGCGGACTGCTCTATAACACAGGCTGCTCTGTGAATTGAGTTATATTGTGCTAAAGAGCAGGATCAGAGCGGTACCTTCTGTTCTCTTCAGTCAGGTCAGTTTGTGCTTGAAATGAAAACCCTCGCTCTCCCACGCTCCCAACCTATTTCAGACAAAATCTGTATCGACTATTTCATCCGTCAGAAGAGTAAGGACACTCCGTCTTTCTCTTCTTTTGTGCTCCACACAAATTGCCACTCTTGTGAAGCTGCTGTTGTTTATTTCCAAAGTACCATCCAACCAAAGCTTTCTAACACAATGTTGTTAAAATAAAAGAGGTCTGCTAAATTTACTTGTTTTAAATTGAACCAAGCTCCAGGAACATGAACTGCAGACATCACCTCTCTGCGAGTTTCTCCTCCTGGCATCATGTAGCCTGATGCAAATGACTGTTTGGTATTAATTGATTATTTCAAACAACAATAGACCGCCAGACAAGTGGTTGTGTTTGCCCATGGGCGAGCTCTGTGTAGACGAACAACATACCGTGTCTTCTCGTGTCTCTGAAGCAGCTGGGAAGCCCCCTGGGACTTCACAGTGACAAAATTTTGAGCAGAGCCGCGGGGTGAAAACAAGCTTTTTTTCTATCATTTATTCTTCTACACAGACCACAGAACACGGCAATTTATTTTAATGATGGGAATGAGCAATGCAGCCCTGTTGGCTTATCGAGGCGTTTCTTAATTCTGCTGAGGGGCTTGATGAAGCATCAGGGGTGACCTAAACCCTGCATTATGAAAAGACAATTCGCTTCCTCCAAGCTCACTTTTGTTTACTTTTGGACCACAGCACAAAACTACAAATAAGCCAGAAGAGGCTGTGAGGACACAGTGTTGTTTCACCAAAGTTTGAGCTTTAATTTGGATGACGGGGGTGTAAAAGTTTGCCTCTGGTCATCTTCTTGACCTTTAACTCAAGACCGTGAACTCTTTTCAGATAAATCTTTTACACTGACATCATTTTAAAACTCAAACTTAGGTCTAATATCTCAGCAGCTACTGCTAGGAACGAAATAGACTTGGACACAGACATTCATGATCCCCAGAGGATAAATTCTGCCAGATTTCATGATTGCTTACCTCCACTGAAGCAAAAAATCACATAAAATATCCCAAAGGCTGCTGGGTAGATTAATTTCACCATGCTATGCTACGAACAGACATGTGTGGTACCCCGCACACATTCTGTGTTACTTACATCTTTCTGCAAATTAAGCACCAGAGTCTACATCAGGTGACCAAGTCAGCTGAGACCTGTTATGCTGGTCCATACTCACATACATCTCAATGATGTTAAAACATTGGATGTCCGTACCAAACTGCAGTAGAGTTACATAACGTGATACACGAATGGTGGCATAATCCTGCTCTTTGTTTTCTTCCTTCTCAGAACTATCAGGACATCGCTTGAGGACAAGTTCATTCAGTCGCTCTGTTATTTATTAGGCAACAACAGCTACACTGCAGTAATTTGTGCTCCCCACTTCACTGATCACCCATTTGTCAACAGATGCCAGTACGAGCTGAATTCGAACCTCAGTTGTTACTCAGACTTGCAGCTGTTTTATCTACAAAAGTCTTTCATGAAGGCTCAGAACCACAAGCTGTAAGTAACATAACCGCAGCAGATAGTGTGACGATAGCTAACATTTGCTATTGGGCCTAAATGGAACCCTAAGTAGGCGCTCATGGCTAGCCACAGACTTTGCCTGTTAAAGCGTAAATCTTGGATCATTTGCTGACCATGAAACCATGTAAAAAGTAACACCTGACATAATGAAGGGCGATCATGAAGATGATAAGTCTTCATCAATAAAGATGTCAAATATTTAAGTTTATGACCAATTACCCCAAAAACTAATCAGCCCTAGCTGTGTCAAGCTTTAATGAGCAACTGTCAGTGTGCTAACAAACTGGACAAATATAGTGATAACACTGAACACACATAGATTCAGACTGTCAGGATTCAGCTGTATCTTGATCCAGATTTTTTAAATACAATTTCAGACCAAAACTATTCAAACATCAGGAAACTTCTATTTTAATAAAGTGAGTCCTATTCATTCTAGTAAAATGTTTTTAAAAAAATGTGCAAAGTGTAAATGTTCTGGCTGTAGCACAAAAGTCAGGAAAAAAGATCTTACTGCAAACACACTGAACCTTTATTAAACCCTCATGAATTATTATTACTATAAAAGAATATGAGTTTCCAGATTTGTGAAGTCCACTTCTTTTGAATGTCCTCTATTGTTTGTACTTCTGTGCAGCCTTGTTGTTGCAGAGAAATGTATGTGAGAAGGTTTTTATTCTACTCCGTCCTGCTTCATAGCAAGAGAAAACTTGAGCTTCCAGCCCTGCGGTTCTTTTCTCTGTTTACAGAAAATGAAGTTTTTCCTTTTTTTTTTTTTTTCATTTTCTTACAGGGTCATGAATCATTGAAAACATTTTAAAGCTTTCATAATGTCGGCTAGTATGGTATTGTATTCAGCAGAGAAAATATTTTTCTTCTGAGTGTTAAGAGTAACAAAGCATTGGTGTGCTCTTCTATTTGTACCCATTGTTAAATCACAGCCTGTTTTAGCTCAAACCTGTAGGTTCATGGCTGTGGGTTCAGGCTTATTATGTGTTTTTTAAATCAAAGTACATCTTTATTCAGACTTGAGAAAAGAGAGTTGAAAATGTTTGTGAATGCAGAAAGTTTCGCTCTTTGTTTGAATAAACTCAACGTCATCTCAAGTGTTTTTGGTAGACAAGAGAATTACGGATGTGTTTATCATCACTACTTCATTGAGCCGTCCAGGTAGTGCGATAACAGCGTTCTTGAGTTGCAAAATTAGTGTTTGCATATTGTTTTCTTTTAACAGCATAATTGTGGTGGGTGGAAAGAGAAAATAGCAGGTGATTGTGTTGTTGTGTTAAATTGAGCATAGTGTTAGTTCAGGCAGGCCATGAAGTCAAGCTCAGCCCACAGTACATCTGCTCATCATAAAGCCGGCCAATATTAACTGGCAGCAAAGTCACTTATTTCCAACACATCTAGTTGGCAAAAGTCAATACGGTGCTTTCTATCAGCTGTTTCAGCCGGCCGTTTCTAGTATTTTCCTCCTCAAACTGCTTTGCTGTTCAAATCCAGCACAAGTCCTTCTTTTGACGCTGTGTCTAACTTTACCAGAGTCACTTGTTTTCAGGAGGGTCTTTGCTGCAGCTCTCCCTGCCTTGGCTTTGACAGGGAGCACACAGAACAGAGCCATACCACAAAATATGACCAAAACAATGTGGGGAAACAATGTGCTGTGAAGTCGTGTCAGTAGATTGTATTAATCTGTTGTGTTGCATCAGTTAAATGCAGGAAAGCTGGCACACCAAACTGCTGATCTGGAGAATAGGTTTGACACCTGTTGGACATGTTTTCATGGAAAAACACCCAAGACAACATTGGCAGTTTAGGAGAAAAACCAGAGACATGCAGTTGGACATGTCCTAGTGACATTTAAAGAGAGGGGACGACTGGCTACAAGCTGAATACATCAAATCACAAAGTTCAAAAACCTGGTACCAGAGCCGGCCCTGATTTCCACTGTTGGTCACAAATTTTAATGAGGCAAACAATCGAACACACTTCACTAATTAAACGTTTCAACTTTACCCAAGAATACGTAACACACAAACTTCTCAAGCTTCTCTTCTATGAGCATAGTTTTATGTTACAGAGTACAATGGAGATCGGTACAAAAACTCAGCTGACATGTTCCTGAACCAAAGGATCCAACACCCTCCAGATCAACACACAGTCTATTTATGGACGGATCAACAGGTGTAAACAACGGCCTAATCAAAACAAGTGCAGGTCCTTCATCTAATAACATTAGGCTGCGTAAAGATGGGAGCTGCGCTAATGAACCTAAAATGGGAAAAAGAAGAAGAACGTGAAGCAGCCTGTGTGATGACACCTACGGCACTTAAAGTCAAGTTATTCTTAATAACCAGATCGGTGTGAGACTGAGTTGATCTGGCTTTTTATTCTCTATATTGCTGCATTAAAACTTAGTTTTTCCAAACTAAATTCGCTCCGCTGCTCCTCACAGTAAAGATACAGACAGTATATCTTCTTCTATCTTCGGTTCTGGGATCAGGTTTCCTCTGAAAGAGTATAAAACTGTCACTGCCCATTTGTCACTGCATGGCTCTGGTGACCTTAAAAGATGTGCCTTGCGATATTGTATTTTTTCTTCTAGTCCAGAACTCCATGAAAAGACCAAACTGAACAATAGTTTCATTCTATTAGAAAGTATTGTCTGTGTAGCAGAGACAGATAGTGTACTGGCTGATATATCTTATTCTTCTCTGCCATAGAGCTCTATTGTTGTCTGAAATCAGCGGCATGTCATCCTCACTCTCTCCTCCTGATATTTCCAATATCTCTTCAGATGTCTGGAGCAATAAAGGCAAAATGGCCGAAACAACATCAATGCAGCCCTATGCTGCTGTGTGTTGTGTTGCTTACATTACAGTGAACACACGCTGTAGTTTATTCATGCTGCAGTGAATACTAACTATGACACAAAGTGTGTATAAATTCACAGCTAAAAATAGTCCCTCTGCTCTGCTTTAAGGACAACAACAAAAAACAGGGCCAGTCTATAGAGACAGAAGTTTGTCCACTTGTGTTTCTTGGGAGGGATTTGGCCCAGAATGAAAATAAACCAATGATCAAGCCTGCTATATCTGAAGCAGCCTACTTGACTTTGTAATACAAAGTACAAAGGTAAGTAAGAAAGCCACAGTTTCTACTAAATCTTAGAGGTTTATGATGCGCACCAACCTGGCTGTCAAGACTTAAAATAGAGGCATTCATGTACAACACTAACCGTTATCAAGGACCAGTAAAAAGGTAGACTCAGATAAAAGAAAAGCCAGACCTGTTTCTGAGTTAAAACCTGAATAAAACCTTCAGCCTTTCAGTATCACCTCCTTAAAAGACAAACTTTCATACTACTGAAAAATGAAGAATTTAAAAGTAGATACTAAATCAATTCCTCGATCCTCTTTTGTAACAGTTTTCTAGGGCGATATTATTTAAAAGATGAAAAGAGTATGAGATAAGTTTTAATAGTCCACATTTACAAGGAGTTCAAGTTGACAAATCTGGACTTGAACTGAATCAAAAGTTTGGATTTGGGACAATCTCGCCATGTCAATTTATATATATAGCAAATAGTAGTGGGCCCAGAATTGGACCTTGTGGTACCCCCTTTTGTATTTGTAGCACCAATGCTTAAGTTCTACCCAAGTAGTTCTGGTTTCAGCTTGGTAGGGGAGTGACACTGGACTGTTTTGTCAAATAAAGTACTGACTGTGACACACAAGTAATTTTCAGTGACTTGTCCAACATTAGCCGCAACACAACTTGTTTGGTAAGGATCTCAACAAATCCATTACTTAGAGCTTTTCCTCACAATCTGAGTGATTCTTCAAACCCATAACAAGATATTTTCAACTGAGCATAAACACAAACGCTCAATGCAACTACTTTTGTCAGCAGAAATCTGTTTCAACAGGATTTTACAGCACAGGCCTGCAGTTGTTTCTCTCTTGATGCTTTCTGCTCGTCAGGTTTTGACTTGTGTCTGATGATATGACTCATAAATTAAAGTGGATTTATATTTTTGGCGACTGCTGTAATGTTTTTATTCAATATTTGGAAACCATTCCTTTAAAATCTCATGCTGCATTGTAAATCAGTTTATCTTCTGTTGCCTTGATCCAGTCATAAATCCCATAAGACAGTTTGTTAAATTGCTTTTTATATTTCCCTTTGATTCTGATTGTAACACCATCTTTTCTTAGGGATTAGTCATTTGTACTGTAGTTCTTCAGGGCATGACGATATTGGATTTTAGTGCCTCTGGGGTCTCTGTCTTTCTGGTTCAATATTCTGAGCTGTTCCTCTCCCTCCTACGACCCTTTTTCCTTTATTTTCCCTTCACTCTCAATCACTGCTCCTCTGTGTTACCATCACCTCTGTCCACTATGTCTCCGTCTGACCCTCTCAACTCTTCTTCTTCCGTCTTTCTCTGGCCATCCATCCCTCCTTCCCCGCCGTACTCTCTGTTCTGACCCCCTGTTCCCTGCTGTCCCCTCTCCCCTGAGTTAATGGCCTTGTTGTCCTCCTGAAGCAGATGTCAGAACGAGCAGAGTGAGCAAATGAGGGACAGAGGGCTTATAAAAAAAAAATAAAAGAAAGAAAGGAAGAGGAAAAAGAGACAAAGACTTCCCCGCGTGGAGGCGGATGTCCAGCCAAACAGCCTACAAATGTGACATTTTGCAGAGAGGGTTTTATAGAGTGAAGTACCCACTGAAAAGCAAATCCTCGGTACAGTGAGCTTGCAGCCACTAGAGTCAAATTGTGTTGCATTTTGGTGAAAACAGAGAGCAGAAATGAGAGCACTGAGAACTCTGACAAACCATAATGCGCTGAAAATACCACAGTGGAGTAGAAATGTATTCTTAACCTTCCCTGAAGTGTCCCGGAAAAATGTCAGAGCATCAAAGCGTGCTGATGATGATGATAGATTTATTCAGCTGCACCGTCATCACCACTCAGGCTTTTCTAATGAGATAGCTCATGTCGGCTGTGCAGAGCAATATCTGCCTGTTCAGGTTGGCAAATGTCATGATAATCAGGCGACCTGTAAGGTAAAATACAAGTGTAATATCAGCTAAAATTGAAGGTGCTGCTGTAAAATGTGCCTCATTAACCTCAGGAAATGATGCAGAAGGGAAAAGGAGCAGATTTATGATGGCTATTGAGTCATCCCGAAGTCTAGATTCAGCAAAGTCTTAATTTTTCCAAAAGTTTGTCCAGTATTTCTGAAAAACTTAGCTCCCTGCGCTTCCTGTTTCTCTCTGAAGGTACACAATGTCATTATTGTTCCATGTAAATCTGTCCAAAGCAGAACCCTGCATTTCAGATATACACGACACAATACGACATGATGCAACACGATACGACACAATCTGTTATCATATCATATGGTTATGTATAGTAGGGTACGGTGCAAAATAATCAGGTATGATATACAGCAGTACGATACAATAATGGATAAGAGGACACAATACAATACCACATGTATGATATGATATGAGGTATGATATGATATGATATAGTTTGATAAGATAGTTTTCAGATACACAGAACATTGTCTGAAACACATACGATATGATACAGTATGTGATTCAATATATGATAGGATATATGAAATGATATACAATACAATTACAAGATTGCAACGTCATTTAACTGACACTTTTATACAAAGCGACATACAAACAAATCATACACCAGTGGAGGACACACACTGGGAGCAAGGTAGGTTAAGTGTCTTGCCCAAGGATATGATACAATACATGATATGATAGATAATAAGAGCTATGATTGGGTATAATACCACGGGAAATATACAAGGTAAGATGTATGACTCTTGATATAATAATAACATGTTAAGATACAGTAAGATTGGATATATAAGGTTTTAGTTCGTATAATAGTATAATTAAGTTAGGACAATACAATCAGATAAAACACGGAATTGCAACAGTCTTTATCCCAAGTGTAGCACACACAACTAAAGAAATAGTGCCTAACAACATTCACCTGTAAACAGATAAAGACATACCTAAGAAAACCACAAACTTCTGAAACTCTATAGGTTTCCTTTCTTTGTAGAAGAAAAATACTCCTCTCAAAAAAAGACTAAAGCTTTTATTCACTTGACAGTTTTAAAGTGATGATGCTACAAATACATACAAACATGGTAGATTCAAATAGAGAGATAACACTTTGCATGAGATGGCAGGAAAAGCCTTCTTCAGGGCCATATAAAAAAACAACCTCTCCCTGCCCGGCCTCCTCTAAACAATGACACATCTCTGCAGAAAATTATTGTTGTCGGCTTCCAGGAATAATCACTCTGATTCAGACTCACGTGGACAAAAGTGTACGTGTTAAGTGTTAATGCTCGGTGTCTTGGTTCATCAGTCTACACCCACTCGATCTTCCTCACAGCAGGGGAAGGTGAGCAGTGACACAGGATTCAGGGTTTACAGGTGGATGCTGGAATGAGGGTGTGTGTCTTTCAAAATGCTGTATTGAACAGCTAGTCAGAGCGATTCCTTTAAGTGGAACTAAGGCAGGCGTGCAGCAAATGAGAAAACTGAACACTAAGGATTTAAGTACAACACTAAAGTTGAAATCAAAAGTAATTGAGGTCAGAGCTGTTTGCAGTCTGGGAAGGACAGAGTAACACTACGTTTACATTTTGCACCTGAAAACAGTCGACTTTATGAACCCGTGTGTCAGTATGTGCAAATGTTATTTCTTTAAAAGTTTTTGGATATGGAAGCTATTAATAATTGATGCAGGATACTATCTGCAGATATGAACATTCCTGCTGATATTTATGGCTGATAAGGTGCTGCATTCATTATGTGCACAATAACAGCTTACGTGCACCACCAAAAAACTAAGTGTCAGAAACAGACAGCAAAATTTCTATTCACAAGGCTTGTAAGCACAGGCGATTCGAGGAGAGACGAATAATGCTCTTTTAACATTTTCAATTAACTGTTCAGAGTTTCTACAAAGTCTGAGAGACAAAACAGGCCAGTGAAAACCTGTCATAACCTCCACTTGTGCAATTTGGCCACAAAATACGGCAGCCAACTCCTAAAGATAAAGCAGCTCAACAGTTCATCGCTTTTGATACCCAGCCTTTTAGCTGCCCGGTGATAGACTGTCCAGAGTGTATCCTACCTCTCACCAAACGGGATAATAATGTAGATGATGGGTACTTCAGCGAAGAAGAATTTAATCAAATATCATCACAATTCTTTTATTCTCAAAGTTGGCAAACATTCGCTTAATCGTCCAATTACATGGGAATTTAAATAAGATTAACAGATCAGATTAGATTTGAGATGACTGATTTTGATATGATAATAGTAATTATGACACAGACTCATGTCTGTCTGTTTACTCTGGGAAATTAAAACCCTTTCCTCCATATCAAGAACTCTGAAGTCATTGTCGGTGCAAAAGTCAGCTGTGTTATGACTTTTAAAGTCCTTCAAATCGATGTGAGAAGCACCATCTGTCTTTGTTCTAGGGGTGGGGATATCAAGAATATACTACATGTTTTTTAAGGTAAAAACAATCTTAATTTCTCACTTTTATTTTACAGCTGCCCTAGTACAGTGCCAGTACAAAAGCAGCTCTAAAAACCAAAAAATGAATAAATAAATACGTTTCTAACAGTGTGTTCATGTCGGTGCTCATCCAAAGTCATGCAACACTCACAGAAAACGCCGATAGTGTGAGCTAAAGCACTCAGTATGAAGAGGTTGTTCACACTGCTGGATGCTTCTCCTCTGAAGCTGCTCTCTGCCTCTGTCATTTTCACTTTCCTCACGAAGCACAAAGCAAGATCCGAGCATGAATCTGATCACTTTATTAGCCTCTCAGAGGCAGACGGGTATGATGATCTGATTCGCCACGACTCCAGAAATGATTGAAAAACTACAAAATGTTATGAGATGACTTATCCGCACTCCCGGCTTGAAGGGTTCACAATCTGACTCCAGTGTTTGCTGCCCTGCTGACATGTTGTTTGTTTGTGGTCTACATCAGAGCGCACGTCTGTACTTTACAAATAACATGAACATTTGTCTATGTATGACCAAAGACCAGCAATAGATAACTTCAGAATAAGGGGATACAACCATCTCTCTTAACATCAACCTAATGTCACACCCATGCTTTGTATTGTTAGCATGATCCAGGCCATGTTTTTATATAAACACTGCATGAGAGGGGCATCCATCAACTTAATTCACTCCACCCTCAACACTGGTCTCCTGTTGTGTTCAGAAAAAAAGTTAAACACCCAAAAGACCGACCAGATGGTGCTAAACGGTCAAAGACAAAAAAAAACTAGCATTTTTCCCTCCTTTCCCGCCTCTCTCCTGCATCCTTCCCCTCTCCTGAAGCTCACGGCGAGAGGTTTCCACTGATCTCCTCGTCTCCGCCTGGCAACCAGGACCTGAATAATTCTCTCAGTGCAGCAAAGGCATCTGTTGCTTTCATGTCCACCACCCCGGCAGTTTTCTCTCATTAATTTCGCAGCACCCCGGTGAGTCTGAGGCAAAGTCTCACGCACTTGTATTTTAATCTTTTTTTATGTCTGGGTGAAAGTGTCCAAGCTGTTTGTTTAACACGCGATACTCCTCCCTTTATGTGGGCAAAGAAAAGAGAAAAAAACTATGTCTTACCTTCCTTCTGGATGGCGTTAAACCCTTATTATAATTCACAAATGAGAGCCAGACTGAATTCATTACAGTGCTGCTTATAGCTTTGATGATAAACCGTAATTAACTGAGTGTGCATCCCCAAAATAGCCCGCTGCAAGGTGCTATTACCTTTGAGTAAGAGATCCAAAGCCGGGGGTTCTTTGAAAACTCTTGATAATAAAAATATTCTGTTCTTAATTTACTATATCCCCGAGGTGAAAAGAGAACTTTTTTTTTTTTACCATGGGAGGAAAATAACATGTGTATGATGCTGTTTCCATTTATTCCTTTAATTGAGTTCAACCCATTCCCCTCCAATGCCTCAAAAGTGAGTCGCAGCCAGGAGCAGTCTGCCTGCACTCATACTTGTTTCACACAATTACCGCCCACAGATAATTTCTCCGCCTCAGTCACACTCGGGCTAAAAACTTCAAAGCAAATTTCTTTCTCGTTTGGTCTGAAACAGCCGGGCAGATTTTTCAAACTGATTACATAACCTCGTTTCCCATTTTAAAAAGACAAAGCCAGCTTAGTCAACTGGAGCTCGGCACTGAATCAAAGTGTGCCACACACGCTAAGCACATTTTCTGTTACATTTCAGGGTATTTAGTTGACATATTAATCCTAAGCAGTGAACAATGAGTGGAACAGGATATTCCCACTTGAATTCAACAGATCTCAGTATTTTTAGTTTGCAATAGTTCATGTTTAAAGCCTGCACTCTGTGTATTTTCTGTATTCAGTGTCTGCCCTAAATTCTCTTATTGTCAGAGGGAGAAAAACTCGATAACAAAACACAGAAAACTGTTAATCCTTCAGCGACACCCAAAATGGATGTTTCTTTTCGGGAATAAGGTTGCTTGCTCTTTAGGGCAGGAGGATCACCTCTTCCTGTGGAGTTTATTAAACTGTAAAGTAGCACACACTAGGCTAGCAGCTCTCTCAGGACCTTTTCATTCAGCAGGCCAAATGTAAGGAGCAGGTTCACTGTGATATAGTAAATTTTACTGTTACAATTGCAGCGTGGCAGGTTGACATTTCAGTCATTCCCATTGGTCCCTCTTTGTCTTTTTGTAAAGGGTAGAAGGTTACATGTGTTTGCCCATTTCTTAATGGATAGTTCGCCATGAAGCCACAGCTTGAAAACAGACCAATCTTTATCATCTTCTACTCCTCAAGAGGCAATCGTTCACAAACTGCTCATCATGCTGTACTAAAGAGATGTTAATCTAGAGATAAAGACCATGAACTTACAGAGAAGATGAGTACTGATGGAATAAATCAAACAAAAGGTCGGGTTTGTTTTTCACAGACTTCGGTTAGATAACCAACTGAGTTTGGAGGCAACCTTTTCAACAATAATTGATGTAAAAAATCGAGTAATGAAAAAATCAAAGTGTCCAAAAATACAGTCAGCAGATATACAATCGCTAGATGTAACACTGAAGTGAGTTGCTGCTGAGTGAGCCATCTCATGAACATACATACTCTCGGTATGTATGGTCACATACTCTCACATGTTCGCCTTCTCATTACATAACAGTTGCGCCACCTCTTACAGTGTTACCGTAGTAACTACACCAAACATTATAAAACAAAACATCCATCCAATAATACTAATAACACCAGTTTTGCTTGAAGTGATGCTCAAAACACTCATTGGCTGCAGTTGTGCGGATCTTTCTTTTTGTGTTGATTTTGGCGCCCCCTGTAGACAACGTGGTACTTGTTGAATTTTGCTCTATTTTCTTAAAGTGTGTTTTCCGACAAAGTCTCATCAAATTGTATGACTCACGGTGAAAAACACAGAAAAAGGCGATCTCTGGTACTGTGCCATCTGTCATCTACACTCTCTTGGCGATTACAGGTGTTAGAAAATCACAATTTACAGATCGTAAACCTTTTCTCTGATGGTCCCATTTACTTTTGAAATTTCTGTTCATTTCAGTGCGATTAAAACCATCACAAAGCTCCTCACAGAAATGCCAATATCAGCATGCCATCATGCAATGACAACGCTAATACGTTCACGATGAACAAGCGTGTTTGAAAAGTTTAAAACCCAAATTTAGTGTGTAGATGTGCCTATGTTAACTGACAGCTAACAGGAATGTCATTAAGTTTTATTGATATCCTCAGATAAACATTTAGCTATCAGTAAAATTTATCAAAAAAAGATGAAAAGTCAGGGGGTCACCTTCAACATTTGAGTAAAATAAGTGCCTTTACTTAATTTATGGTGGCCAAAATGAGCATCAGAGCCTCATGAAGGAAATTAACGTACATCCTTTAAGACATTTTGATGGGATTCATCCTTAAACGTGGACATAGGGAACCGTCCTGCTGCCAGCAAAGCTAAAAATAATACATTGGAGGTGTGTTCTGCAGCTGTGTGATAGCAGAACCCTTCATTATCCCGTCCAATATGCAAACTGCAGTAAACAGCCTGTAAAAAAATCACACTCCTACATGAAGGGGTATAACCAATCATACCGGCAGACTCACAGCAACCAAACAGACGCTGTATGTACCAAACAACACGTATGCCCTCTCCCACATGGGTGACTTGTGGGCTGGTATAATGAGTATGTGCTGTAGTGTCATGGAAACGGGCCACCTGTCAAACAGAAACCTTCCCACATCCCACCTGTCACCTGTCAACCAGTGTGCATTTTAATTTGTTTTAGGAGAGGAGTTGGAACACGGACGCTGTGAACCGCGGGTTTGAATTTTAATTGAGTCAGAGAGGAAAGAAAGTGCTGCGCCGAGGATAACAAAAGGACTTCTGAGAAGCTTTCTCTGCTGCGACAAACAAAGGATCAATACGGAGCACCTCACTCTGTCTAAATACTTCCATTTCTATTACTGTAAATATATCTAGAGTTACAGCCATCTCCCTGCTTATCATTGTTTCAAAGCTGTAAACAATTAGCATAAAGTTTTCTCAAAGTCAGAGAGTTTCTTTGAAATAGTTTTCATTCCTTTCACAGTAAAGTGGCTTACAGGCAGTAGGAACTGTATCAGAGTCTGGTATGATTGAATTTATTAGCTGTCAGACGGATGACCTACAAAAGCAAATTTTCAAGCTTAAGTCCAAGGTGGGGCTTGAATGAAGTCTGCAGACATCATAAAATAACTATAATAATAAGTGAATAAATAAAGGCCACGTCATCCAAACAAACAGATTTTTTATTTTAACAACAATTTGGTTGCATTTGACTGTTTTTCCACAGTAAAAATCCTCACAATAACTGAGTCATACCTCCTAAATTCATGTGTTTCAACCAATTAACTGTGCAGTATTAATAAATTGTCTTGATGACTAACAGATATGTAAGATTACAGCTATTCTAGTGTCTGTCTCTGAAGGCCATGCAGAAACGCAGCATATATCCTGAGATTTAGCACATTTTATGAACATGTTTACATAGGGCTGGGCGATATGGCCTCAAATCAATATCACAATTTATTGATCAGTTCACCTAGGACAGCGTCTCAAAGGGACATGAGACCATAGCCTACCTACACACATCCACAACCAACTTTATACCGGTATGGGCAAAATGACCTCAGTTATTGTTGTAAATTTCGGTATCTGTAAATTATCGGTTTATCACCCAGCCCTATGACTACATCTAAATTCAGTGCTGTAGCATTAGCTCTTTAGTCAGATGAGTTTTAGAAAATTCGTTAACAGGGGTGCTATCTTTGCTTCCTAGTCTCTTGAAGTCCTCCTGTAGCTCTCTGCACCATGTTGAGTTCACTATCCTGAGTTTGGATCATTATTTAGAGACATCATTTTTAAAGGAAATTGTTTTGTTAGAATTTTTTAACACAGAGAGAATAATTTAAAACTTAATCAACCTTATTCTGGTGCCGACTAGCGAGAGTGACCGCGTGCTCAGTCGACTAAACATCCACTTCCCTAGTCATCTAATAATCAGCTGGAAAACGTTTCCTCCATTTTTTGGCAGTCGGTTTCAGCTCTGAGATCCCCGGTTTCTCCCTCTGCTCTGTCTCACACCCATGCACCACTCAGACTATCAGCCCCACAGCCTCCCCAGCATCCCCCCTCAGGATCTGACTGAAGGGTTTAAGATTTTATCTCATCACTCCTCAAGTTCTGCATGTCAAATAAATCTGAGAGGTGTGATGAGGTCAGGTGAGGATAATGCCCTGCTGCTGTAATAAACCTGTAAATCTTTACTAATGTGACCAGTCTGATTGAGTCATTATCACATGAAGACCTTTACTCTGACCTGAGCGCAAACTACTGTCCTGCAGCTGCCAGTTTGAGATGTTATTTAGCTCAATACATTTCCAGCGTTTGGGTATTTCATGGACCAGCGTCTTGATAAAAAGAAACCTGAACTTCACGGTCGATAATCCCTTTAGCTTCACTTCCTAAAGCGCTGACAAAAAAGCCCGGAGTAAAAACATCCCGTCTTTATCCCTGACCCAAACTTAACACACTTCAGAGTAAACAGCATTTGTTTTGGTGCCAGAGAATGTTCTGATTTATGTTTTATTCAGAGTGAGTATGAAGTGTCTTGGAAATTAAAGCTTTGTGCAGGTTTAAGGGTTTATCTTATCCAGTATGCAACATAAAGAAAGGGTTTTATACAAAAAATACCTTTAAGTCTTCACCCTCAAAGAGAATCAAAGCGGACTTTGGCAGCTTTAGCGGCATCTGTGGCGAAGAGCCGCAAACAGTTTATGAAGATTTCTTTGGAGGGTCAGAGGAGGTGAAGAGAGTATAAATAGGTTAGGTTAAAATGATCTTACAATTCCTAATAAACAAAAGAAACTTGGAGCCAAAGGACAAAAACTCAAAGTGAGTCTGGAGTGTTCAACATGTTAATAGATGCCTGTCCAAGACCAGGGGAGTAAAAACCAAGGATTAGAAAACAGATGAAGACCGGTTTAAGAGATTTCTCCAGGGATAGAGAACAAGACAAAGACCTAAGCTGCAGAATTACACCCAGAACTACTGATTATCATTGATCTTAAGCTCAATAATCAATTAATCTCACTTGTACTGTTGAATAATTTACAGCAGACGCACCTTAGAGAACTTCGAAATAGGGAGTAATCCCAAGCATAAGTCCAATAACCGTGATACTATTAAGCTCATTCTGACTGCTCAGGCTGCTCTTAAGCTACAGCGGGTCTCCCCTCTCTCACAGTAAAGAAGATTTATGGCTCCACCAAAAAGAAATGTGTTACGACTTTAATATGCAAAACCCCTCGCTCTCTCTCTCTCTCTCTCTGACAATGCAGTGGCGCTCCAGGTTTTACAGGAGGCTTACAGCGCACGGTGAGATGATTTTTACATTTTCATGTTCATCGCTGCACATTATGAAGATGATAAATGATTCTGCACACAAATCAGAAATCTGAGAGGTGTGAAAGACGGAATAATGAAGCGATTACTCATCCTTTAACGTGTAATACATTCACTAATTTGACACATTTACACAATGCCAAATCTCTTATGGATTTGGTCTGCAGTGAGGGTATTCATACTCATGAGCATGTTCTGATTCATCCCGAAACCTTTGATTGGTTAAAAATGACAGGGTACAGGAAATAGGTTGATCAGGTTTGTCAGGACACACACACACACACACACACACACACACACACACACACACACACACACACACACACACACACACACACACACACACACACACACACACAGTCACATCCTGTTTTTTTAGGAACAAATAAATGTAAACATGACTGTATAGTTTTTCTTCAGAGTGAATCAGAGATGGCAATCCTCTGAGTCAGAGCTCTGAATCCACAAATACGCCAAACATGTTTCTAGATTTGGTGACGCACACTGTCAGTATATTTCAATTCCTCAAACATTTATGAATGTGCCACTTTAGCCAGTCAGCAAAGCTAAAATACAGGCTCACATTACAGTAAAGTATCGACTACTAGGGATGTCCCAATCCGATACTGATATAGGTCCGATATCAGCAAAACGAACTAACTAAATAAATAAATATCCAATACCCAATATCAGCACTCCGATACAAGCAGTCAATCCAGCATCAGCTACTAGGACTGTCTTGATCTGATACTGATATCAGATATCGGTCCAATATCAGCAAAATAAAAACAAATATCGGGTTATATCGGCCTGCATCTAAAATCTCCAATATCAGCACTTTGATACAAGCAGTCCATTCCAGACTCAGCTCCAGCACCTCTATCTAGCAGCGTCCAGATCTGGCATGCAGAGCCCACATAATCACAACAACAGTGTGTACTTAGGTACTAGTAAAGTAGCAAGGAGTAGGAGTGATGTTGGCCATGTGACAGTATTTGTCTTTTAAGTTTTTGTTTGTGCCAATACCAGATCATTATCAGTATCGGTCAATACTGAAGGCTACAATATTGGTATTGTATAAGAAGTTAAAAAGTTGTATCGGGACACTTGACTTTCTTTTTACATGTCCCAGAGCATCATATAAACTCTTGACATCCTCTCATATCCTTTCTTTCTTGCTTACACTTCTCTCTTTTCTCACGAGAATGAGGGATTAAGGGGAAGTAAAGCCTACAGCCCACCTCGGGAGGGGGGCTAAGCTCCATTCCAAACAGGCTTCTCCAAAGAGATATGTGGGTTTAGTTCAGTGTTAAAAGTTGTCATCATCTCTAGTCAGCAGCAGATTTACGGGATGTAATGAGATGTGATAGTTTCTTTTACCGTAGGTCTAAAATAGTGCAGGTCTTATGTTGTGTCTGAGCTGCAGCACAGTCACGTAGATAATGCCTTACTCTCCAGATGTAGACAAAAACAGATGACAGATGGCATCTCGCAGCGCGGCAGGGTTTGGCAGTATTTCCTAATTTAAGGTTAATCAGTGAAAAGGAATCTAAATTTGTGTTTAAATGAGTCAGAGATGAGTTAGTTTGACACATCCCTTCCTCTCACTCTCGCTCCTCCTTCACCTGAGGTTCAGGTGTCTGCCCCATGTCCAGAGGCTGCAGACCCTGTAGCTTCTTTGGCCAAAATCATTCCCTCACTTTCCACAATTCCTGTCCCTCTTCAGCCGTCCTATCAATCTCTCCCCTCTTCCCTCTTAAAAATGTGGGATTGAGGCTGTCAGGCTCCTCATAAAGGCTTTGCCTTCTCCGTCCTTTCTCACATCTCTCCTCAGACTCCTCTCTCTCTGGTCTTTTCTTCTCTTTTCTTTTACTTCTCCAAACCTGGGTTTCTGATGGATGGTGACAGCTGGCATCGAGGGAAGAGATTTGAGGACGTCAAAGGTAACTGTTGAGCCTTGCTGAGGTGTTGTGGGCCTTTAACATGAAACACCTGTAAAGAGCGAGGTCCACATGGTGACCCTGGTGGTGTGCTGGCTCTCGCTGCAGGTTTGTTTGGGTTGTAGGGGAACGTTAGAGGTCATGAGGTGAGTTTTGACCATAGACTGTATAAAGAATGGACAGAGTCTGCCTCCTCTCTGGGTGAAGCCACCCCAAGAACAGCACCTTCTGTTGATGGGCTGCAGTACAGGTCATAAATCCCGCCTCCTCTAGCAAAGCTTATGAAGCTGTGGACAAACTTTAGAAATTTATTACACAGAACATAAATTTTTCTCCCCCCTGCTTGTGATGTTGACATGTAGTTACTGTAGGACTGGTTTGTGCTCAAGTCCTCTTTTTTCTTTGAGGCTCCATTTTTAAAAGTTATTAGGGGGTTCATGTTTTCTATGATTGACATTTGATACAGCGTATTGGCGTTCAGGGATTGCGTAGCTCTCCCGGGGGGATACGCTGTTTGAGCCGAGCGTCATCACAGCAACTCTCAGCGACTGCGCGGCCGAATGCTCGCATCGCTACTGCGCAGCGCTGGTTTCAGGAAATGAAGAAAAACCCCGGAAATATCAAGAGCTTTTTGGCTTCAAATCCATATACAGGCGGGAGGCGGAACCAAGTTGTCCATAGTATATACAGTCTATGGTTTTGGCCCGCAAAACGAGGCTTCATTTTTGAATAGAGCACAAACATCTTTTGTTGATTTTGAATTACACTGACTTCAATTGAAGTCCAGGTTATGACTTAATGGAAAAACTGTGATTAATGTCTACGATATCTCCCTCCTTATTAATTTAAAGCCCTTTAGTAGGATACAGGCCACAATATCAACTACAGAAGCCTTTCTGATGTTTTAACAAGAACTTTTTCTTGTCCTTTAAAGCCAGAAACATTTTTTTTTTCAAATGGCGCAGGGTAAAAATTGACTTAGATTAAGAAAGACATGCTGCATTACTGAGAGATGAAAAGCTGAAAATCTTTAGGAGCCACTTTAAAAGCCAACCAGAAAATAAAACATCTCATCTAGATGGCTCTGCAGCAGAAAAAAATGTGTGAATTTATTCAACAAGAAAAAAAAAAGGCACTGGAAGTCTCTCAGTGGGATAACAGTGATTTCTGTGTCGATGCTTTTAAAAATGGAAAACAGAAAGCGGAGCGGTAATGCGTAATGTGTTAGCTGATTGAAAAGAACTGCTGTTTGTCAGGGGAAGCAAACAGCTGAATTATTATTTATCGCCGGCTGGGAGAAAACTCTCAAGAACAGGCGCTTCTGTTTGGGGAGATGAGGGCTTGACAATTTTACAAGCAGATTTTAATACTACTGCCGGGGGGGTGATGGCTTCCTTTTTCACAAGGCGTCGTGCAAGTATAATCTGAAGTGACTCGTTCACATCCAATTTGGAGCTGAACACATAACAGAGCATCAGTGACAGGATGGATTACAGCTGATGGTGCAGGCAGCATCCCGGCTGCACTCATCCTTCTTTCTTAGGACGATGACAGGAGATCCATCTTTTTCCTTCTGTAAAAGCATCATCTAAAAAGGGAGTGTTTTCTGTCGAATTATGCAGCAGACGTCCACGTCTTTGCATTTTATGTTGTGCAGATAATTTGATTGTGATTCCACAGAGCGGTGAGCAAAGAGGAACAAGTCTGTGGGGCAGCAGGACATCAGGATGACGAGCTTGCTTGAGTCAGAAGGATTTCAGCAGATGCATGGACGTGTAGAGAGAGAAAGCTGTCTGCTCTTTGAATTCTGTGCATGCTGCCGCTAAAATGTCAAACTCTGGGCTGAGAAAAAGAAGAAAACGACAAGAAAAGAGAGAGAGGGAGAGGGAGGGAGTGGGAGGAGGAGAGCAAGCTCATCTGCAGGCCTGATTAATGTGAGGACAGGAGATATTTGCACACCATTAGTAATGCTGGAAATTCACATTACTGCTCTCATTTTGTATATAGTGCTTTATTTATACTTTACATTACATTACCACACTCGGGTTGTCTTTAATTTCTGTACAAACAGATGATTCATGTTGGTCATTAATTTCTTTTTGTTACCTTTTATACAAAAAAAAAAAAAAAAATTCAGTTAATATCAAAGCTGACGGTTCTGATTATTTTCACGAGCTAAGTCAATTTCACAGTAAAAATGTGTTTTTTTTGTTTGGACTCTCGGCATTAACCCGATAATTGTGGTGCCTTTAATGTCTAACAGTAGTGATTTAACCATGATGAAAATGATGTTACAACTGAGCTTATCTCTTCATAAACTCCATGATGGGACACTCAACCACTCAGTCAGTGTGTTTGTTTAGATGGACAGCTAATGATTGGTCATAGCTCGGTTTTAACTGGACAACTGTCTCTGTCTCAGTTTACAAGCACTGGGCAGGAAATGTATTATTGACAGAAGCACGTCTGTCTCTGTTTCAGTAGGTAGCCTCACTATCGGGTCATCTGTTCTATCACATATCAAAACAAGTGAGTGAGAAGCTAACAGGATGTACACTGCATGCACTGACTGTTTTTGCGATAAGAAAGTTCAGTCTATTTTTCATCTTTTCTTCTTCTGTCGAGGTTTTGTTGACAACCAAATTGCGTGCAAAATCTGCGTTTTTTCAGATATGTTAGTCCAAGTATGAGAATTTCAATTTCAATTTCAGGATTGCCAATGTGTTCACATGTTTGCTAAAAACCGGTAAAAGTCCGGTTTCAGTCCCAAAATCAATTTTTTGACCAACATCTAAATAAACTGACTGTTATGGGGATCATCAGTTCCTGTATGCGACAGAGAAAAAGGTTTAAGGGAGGTCAGTGAGTAATCAAAGTTATACATGCACACTAGTGGGACCAAGATTTCCTCCATGAACTTATTAACATATTCCTTTAATGTAAACAGCCCTGCACTTCTAATGGCTAAAATTAGAAAACTGTTTCTCACAGATGAAGTAATCTAGAGCTGTCTTCTAATCATAAATCATGATTTTATACTACACAGGTGGAGCAGTGCAGCTTTTATTTCAATCATAAATCTAAAAGTCAAAATCATAAAGTAGATTTTATTTTATTTTCTCACACTTGTAAGAATAACTTTATATACTATTGCTTTCTTTTCCTTTACCTAACAACTGCTTTGAAATGCAAAAGCTGTCAAACAACTGAAACTTGTCTGACAGCCCTTATAACTCTTTGTCAAACACCAGATTTACATGTTCAAGTTTCTTCTTTTGTCTCACAGCAACACTACAATTTCCTGTATTTCACTTTAAAAACAACTACGAACAGGAAAAAGTATCAAATCGTCTTATGTAAGATGCTAAAAATAGAATATCACCAACTTTTTGTGCTAGAGGTTCTTTCATATACTGTTTTTTAGGGTAAAATACTGTATAAACATTTACAGTAATCACACTAATGGTTGTACAAATGAGTAAATTAACCAATACTTGTGTATTTCTTTGACAGTTTTGTCTTTGTCTCACAGTTTCAACCATCTCACAGCCATTTTTGTGTTTCATGTTATCATCCTATTTCTCCAACTTGAATCATGTTACAGCTTTTTTTTTTACAGCAGCTGCAGCTTTTTGAGTCAGGGCCCAAACTGTTTAATCTTTCCCTTTTTCCCCCTTTTGAAAAACAAGTCTAACTCTAACAAAACGGCATAAATATTCAGGATGCATTGGTCTTGTTGACAGAGGAGCAGAGACGTATTCCTAACACAAACTGACACAGCATGGAGCCTGGTGTTATGAGCCCGTTTTATCTCTTTAGAGTGATACTTTTCTGAAGCCACACAGGCATTTGATCTAATATTGCTTATTAGATGAGGCTGTGTTGCTACATGACTAGTGATGCAGGTGTGTTTGGAAGATGCTGCTCAGTGAAGCTTATTCAATTTGGTTCCTGCAAACCAGAACGGAAAATGCATTTAAAGCTTCTGAGGCCGCGGGCTAGCCATCATGTCTGAACCTGCTGGAGGAATTACCCGGTCATGTCAGCCGGACGTGATTTTGTTAGCCTCCACTGGACAGAGAAGACTTTTATTCTGTAATTCTGGAGAGCAGCGATAACGCGGTTACTTACGGTGTGATTAAAATGTCATCCTGCATGATAAAACTGTTTTTGACTCAAAAGATTAAGTTGTTTTCTTACATTTTAATGACCAATTATCAATTTTAGAGCCAAAAAAATCAGATTAATGCGACACTTAAGGCTGAGAGTAAACTCACAACATAGCCAGAAGTGTGCTTAACCTGAATTATGTCCTTACTGCATCTGTCGTTACTTCATCGAAACAAACCATGTTAGCATCAGCTGTGGGCAGGAGACCAGCTGGAAGGCTATTTTTATAATCCTGCATTTACACTTTCTAAACAGAAAAACAGGACAGGTCCTCGTGTTAACACAAGGCCAATCAACACACCTTAATTGCAGATATTGATATGACTAATGTGCCGCTTTCTCCACGTTGTTGAACAAGCTCGGAGATCAATTAACATTTTCCTGCTGGAACACGGCCTTCACAGTCTCCCTCCAGCCAGGAGCCACTTTGTTTAGCTTTTTTAAGGGGGGGAATAAGGAGGTATAGTAGATGTAAGAATGAAATGGAGCCAAATCAAAGTCAGTGCAGTGTGGCCACTCATAAGAGCTTGTGTGGGACACAGTGGGAGATATTTCCCACAGAAACCTCAATCATACGGCTGCACGGTTAAGCGTTTATAAATCGTAATCGGATTATTTGATTATGACGATGTTAAAAAAATAAAAATCGTCATATTGATTGTCCTCTCTATCATGTCTCACCCCCCCAGGCCACCGTAGGCTCACACACATGGCATTTGCAAAAGAAGGCGATAATTTTACAGTGAAAAGGGGCAAGAGCATCAGTCGTGTGGAATTGAAACGACTTCACAGTTTCGGATGAAGAGCAAACCACTACCCACTGCAAAGTCTGTCTGAAGGCGGTATCAACCCGTCCACATGGAAACAAATCTAAGAGTAAACACAAAAGTTTTTTGTCAAATCGGCATTTCATCCACACAGAAACCACGTTTTGGGTGACTGTAAACTGTACTTTTTGAAAACAGGTCAAAGAGTGCATAAATAAACGACTACCATTTAATCTCTGAGTGGATGCTTATCTGCATCTCTGGAGACGATTATGTGACACATAGAGTAACTCTTTTATGGCAACCCCCATACTCCGCAGCGTTACTGGCTTGGCAGAATGCACTACATCGTTTTCAGTGGTTTTGTTTTAGAGATGATAGGAAAACTTATTATTAAAGAATAGTTTAGTGAAGTTGTCACTGGATAAAAAATCGAAAACTGAGTTTTCAGAGAAAAAAAAAATTAGCATTTTATTTTTGGACAAAATTGTGCAGCTCTACTCTATCATACCACCAAATACATGTATCTGATGATCCAACCATACTGCTCTTCCATTGTAGTTCACCAAGTAGTGAAGGACATTATATAATATCATAATTACTACTAGTTTAGTACTGTTCTTAAAGTTCCTACTTACTTCCCAGGGCTCTCCAGAGTGATTCAACCTCCGATTATTAGAAAGATAATGAAGTTTAGCAGAATAAACAGACTTCACTGTCTTTAAGGTCATCCAGAGGTAGAGCTGCGGTCGTCATCGTTGAAGAGTCTGAAGGTGATGACACTTACAAATACTCCGACACAAAAACGAGCAGATGGTGAAAACACCTTAAACTGCTGACGGCTGTTTGCATCATCACTTCTGAATTAGGCGTTTAATTTGCAAAGAGGCTCATTTGCATAGAAAGGGGCATACTTTGCTTCAAGTGAGCGCATAATGGCTCGTTTGAATGTATGTAAATAATAATGGCTTATAGGGATGCTGTTTGCTCAGTACTGCAGTTTGTGGTGCATTTAACCCTATGTGCATGCTCTTTGAATAACAGAATGTCTGTCTGGTTCTTCTGCACAGGTTTAGGACGTACAGTCCTGTTTTGTCGCACGCAGTTCAAGATCAGAATATTCCCCCGACCTTTAGTTACTGCTTCCAACTGCAGATGTTCCCAAAGATGAAAACATTTAAAAAAGGAAGTCACGGTTACATAACCTGTGCTTCATAGTCTAGACTAAACTAGTGTCTGGTCCAGCTATGAACTGAATGAGCAATCATGTTTTTCATTTTGAAAGGCCTTGAAAAAAACAGTGTTCTCGTCAGCGATGTTCAGAGGATGCTGCGCTGCACTAATAGTTTCATGTTGACCAGGTTTATGAATGTTGTAAGAGCAGGAAGAAGCTCAAATTGATCCATAATTGAAAAATTTCTGCATCATAATTGAGACTTTAAAAAGAAACTGACCAGCACATGGAAGGAGTTTTAGTTTAAAATGGAGAGTAAAGATAAAGCCCCTCCAACACTCTCTAATAGTTTCGCTCACACCCTCCCAGTGTTCTTACATCACGAGGAAACAAATGCAAATAGACTTTAAAGAAGACTGCACTTCACCTCTGGTTCTCTCCCTCCGCCTGCCGCCTCATTTCCCTCTCAGACCGGGTCACATGGACCGAACATTGTCAAATCTCCGACCCTGTCTTCTATTGAGGGCGGGCTCTGTAGTGACTTTGCTGTTCTGAATCGACCTGATGAAGAGCTGCCTTGAATGCCCTGGTGTTTGTGTTTCAGGGTTTCCACTGGTTTCATTTGTTAAGATAATTTCACAGTAATTACAAACCTTTAACACAGAAATGTAATGTCATTACACGCCTGCTTCTCAGTCTGGATCGTTCTCGGTTTGGCTCTCAGTTTGCTGGTTTTATAGAGGCCGTGTGCAGTGAGAGAAGCACTGCTTCATGTGGAGGGAAACAGAATAAATCCTCTTGCTTGCCTTCCTCTTTAAACAGCTCATTGTGATAAGCATGAAATTACAGCTCTGCGGTGACGCTGCAAACATTGTGTTTCAATCTTCTCACTGAGACAGCAGCAACAATCCTACTATCTGCTGTTTCTTCTTCTCTGCGCATCCAATACACAAAGCAATTACAGAAACAGTCACGTACGGCTCACCCTGTAAACAAAACTCTGTGCTCTGCTGGAGAGTCATTTGACACCGAAGCTCTCCATCACATCAGGAGGCAGATTGCATCAGCAAAGTTCAGCGTTTTCCGTCAGATTCCTCCGCTCAGTGTCAGAGTATTTAAGGGTTAGCCAGCAATTTCAGCTGCTTTGTCTGAAATATCTCAAACTTCAAAGCGGCGCTGGGAACATTTCTTTTTCAACATTAAAGCAAAGTAAAGAGAAGCTGCTGCAACAAAGAGGAGGAAAATGACTCCACTTTAGAGTAAAACAACATCAAGTTTTGCCTATTTTCTCCGTAATCATCTGATTGAAATTGACAGCGTATGAAAGTGATGCCCTCAGCGAGTGAAGCTATTCTTGTTCTCTCACTCAACACAAATAGGACATCAGCAGCGAGCTGTGCCAGACAGATGATCAAAACAACAAACTAATCTGAGGAGAAACGTGCACAGGCATTTTGGATCAGAGTGGAGCTGTTTGCTGCCTCTTTAAAAGTGCATCCACCCCACATTATAGCAACTCATAAACTATTCCAGACAGTTGAAGGTACGAGAAGGTTTCTGTAAAACTCAGCAGCAAAAATAATATTGCACATAAGCAGTGGCCATTTAGAGGCTGCACTCTCAGCCGTACACTTCTGCTGCATGTCATTAATCTCAGCGGTCCCGTTAAGAAAACCCCCAAAACTAACTTTCAAAGAAGTTCATGGGATCCGATTCAACTATCAATACATTTCAATTCAAGGGAAAATGAGGCAGACTGATTAACTGGTTGGCTGATTAAGCTGGCAGATAAACAGCACTTTGACATAATCACATCCGCCCTCATATCACTGTAAGCTTTCCCAATTAAAAAATTCATTTTTCTCATCCCCCATTAATAGCATCTGAAATCGAAAACAGTCAATGGTCAGTGTTTTTCATGTTGAATAATTGAGTTCAGTACTGACAGTAAAACTTCTAGCATAACTTCAAATCTTTGTCTTTCCATCAAATCATCAAAATCTACCGAAAACCTGTTACTAGCAAAGATAACAATTTCAGAAAGCTGAACAAAAGTTATTTGTAGCAAAATTTTATTGAGCCAAAAGTTATTTCATCTTCATTAATTTTATAAAATGACAACTTGGGTTCAGTTATCTGGTTTTTCATTTATCTTTTATTTCCTGTCTGTGACAAAAACCTCATTCTGTTGACCCTAAGACTGAAATCCATCACTCACTGTATTTGTCCACAGTAAAATTATCAGTCTCGTTGCTTATGATCTCGTTTGCTTTTGAAGGTCATCTCCAGGTATCAGTATCAGTATCTCAATCAGCTGAAGACTGATGATTAAGAAAAATAACTCTTATCATAAATTTAAGGACATACATTTAAGTCACAACAAGCTAACAGCATGTCTATTTCCTTGAGGCAATGAAACTGTCTGACTGTCAAGTCAAACTACTGAAATGCTGTTTTTCCTTCCTTTAAAACTGAACTGGATCAGTTTAATGAATTCTCGGCACCCCATTCACTTCACTAATGAATTATTTAAAGAAGCAAATTTGTGCTCAAAACATCTTTTATAGTAAAAATGAATCAAAGTGAAAAATAATAAAGTTGACAAATGAGTTCATTAAAGTCAGACTAACAAAATTTAACTGATCAACTCCGTTCTTGGGAAATATTTCACAGTAAATACAACCCTAACTCAAAAAACGTAGGACACTGAATAAATGTAAACAGGCCTTCATCCAGACAACACCTGTTTCAGCAAAATAATGCAAAACCACATTTCTTCAATTACAACAGTATGGCTCTGGAGTAGAAGAGCCCTAGTGCTAAACTGACCTGTGTTCAGTCCTGACTTGAGACCCCAAACTGTTGCTCAGGATGTCAGGATGCGCAGAGGACATGTTTTGTTTTCTTTTAGCCAGTCAGAAGTCTAAATATACAGACCATCACAAAGTCAAATCTTGTGCTGTGAAGGAGGAATAAAATCAAAAAGTTTCACAGCCAATGAGCAGAAGTCTTTGTTGAACACCGAGCGGTTTTATTTTATTTTAGAACTGAAACAACAGCGAGCTTTTATTCCGCCGGGATGTTGTCAGTTTTAAAACCGAAAACACTCCCTCATCCAAAGTGAGATCCCTGTGGGCGCTCCCTCCCTCAGTTTATTCTCTGCGGAGCCCCTTTAGTTTTATTTCTATCAGGACTGAAAACATCACAGACGCTATTCAAGTGTAAAACAAGTGACTTTGGTGAAGCGCTGCTCACATTCACAAATATTGAACAGAGGCTCTTAGTGATAACAAAGCAGAGAAGCCGTTCAGCTGAATGGACTTTCATTTTTAAATCAAACTATTTTAGGATGAGTGAGCGCTGCCTGCCAGGAGTACTTACTCTCATGTGAAGTGGACGCAGAGAGATTATGAAGCATGATTACACAGCCGTGACATTCACGCTAATAAGAACAGATTAAAATAAAATTCAGAACCCGTTTGGTCACGAAAGAGGAGTGTCGACTATTAAGTTTATCTACCGTTAAACTGATTCACCCTGATGATGAATCGAAGCAGAAACATCCGCTTTTGGTTCGTTTTTCCTTGAGTGCCTCTTAACCTGAGGCGTCAGCAAACACATTATTTATTCCTGCTTCTAATTCTGTCAGGTAAACAACTCATAAAGCAAATAAAATACTCAATGATTATAATTTAATCAAAGCTTTTCTGTGTTTTAATCCACGTGGGTGAAGACCTTTAGATTAATCGGTTCCTTACATCTCACTGTTTACTCTCAAGTGACGTGCACGGTGAAGATCTGGGATTTCACTGCTCATTAATCTCTAAAAACATGTCATTTCACAAGTTTCACTGTCACATCCATGCCTTTTATTTCCTGATGTCTAAATAGGAGTTAATTCAAAAACAGATGTGACACCACCAAGTGTTGTAAGTAATAACAAGCTATCTAATTTCATGCTGGCTGCACCTGACAGTGACTGGATGTGATTTAAACTGGAGTGCCTGGGAGTAAATGAGCTTTGACTAAGTGACACCTGTGCTCTCCTGAAGCTAAAGGTCACACGTGGAGTTTCCATCCACGAGTCACTTACCACAGGTCTGATTTGTCGAGTTTGCTCTTGTGTTGTTTGCGTGTCGCGCTCTGCTGTGCACGGCACACAAACAAGCACCTGAAGGACGCAGGTGACGTGACGAACATCCGGTCCATCTGCAAACCCTCATGCAAATACCGGACTGGGAGTTGTGTGAGGTTTGCCTGTCAAATGAAAGGTGTGGACCAGCTGCACAGCCTGTATGTCTTATTTCAGATGCCTTTGTTTTATGAGACAGGAGTTAACTACCACAGATGTGACCGGCCATAAAGTTTACACAATAAAATGTTAATCAGATTTCAAGCTTTTTTTGAGGTGGTGAGTTAGTGGAGGAAATGCACAAGGACAAAACCGAATTGAGCTTTATCGAAAATACTGAGAGTTTCTAAAAATGAAGACAGTACAGAGGTAAAGAAGCCGCAATTCCTCAAATCTCCACCAGGAGCAAACACAAAGAAGGCCCATTAGGTCCCATTTAAAAATGGTCATTTTAACTGCACAGCTGAAAATGTTAAGGACCTGTTCTAAAGGATATTTTTAGTCTCTATACTTCATTTATTTATTTATTCCTAAATTTTGTTCTGGAGTGGAATCTTCCAGTACGCTTTTGTTCCACTACTATATGGTCCAGGTTTTATCTTGAGTTAGAGGTACGAATTCATTTGTTTTTATATTTATGGTGTTTTTTCACAGTGTCCTTGTTGTTGTCAGCATCATAAATGACAATCAAGTTTTGATATTTAAAGCAACTATGAGTGACTTTCTGTTTGTGTTGATTTTGGTGCCCCCTTGTGGACAAAGTGGCACCTCTTCTATCATTGCTGATCTTGTCCTTTACACGTTTGGGATGAATTTTTTCAGAACAAATCAAGAACTTTTCACCAACTAATCAAGGGCTATAATGATTGAAAGGCATGTAAATTTAACCCCTAATGTGATGAATCTAATTCTAAATTTCTAAACGGTAAAGCACCTCGAAGAGATCAGTTTTATTCTTATAGCTCATATGTCACAAACTGCACTTACCCTTAACGGGTTTTAAGTCTTCTTACTTTCTTTCTTCTCTTTATTTAAGTAAAGGGAAACTCTCTTTAAAAAATCAGGATGACAATAAATTGTTCGTAAAATACAAAGTAGAGGAAGAATATGTGATTCATTAGAATTGAGGAAAAATAAAAACACCATATTAACACACTGTCAGAAAAAATGGAGACTGTAACACATGAGGAGCCAAACACACAAACAGACACACACCTATGTACAGACTTTGAAAGAGTGGCAGAGACCCGGGTCACACAGGCCCAGGTGGCAGAGCTGTTTAGTGACACAGTGATTTAAGTCCCGTGTCGTCGAAAGGTCTGCTATCTACCAGCAGTTACAGCGCTGAGCCGAAACAGCCCGACAGCCAACGACTGCGGCTCAGGAGGCAGAGCCGATGACGGATAGGTTCAGCCTCTGCAAGCTCCAGCCGCAGTGCGCACTTACATGAATCATACGTTTAAGTGGCTGTCAAATACATCCACATTCAAGGCTCCTGTTTGGACTTCTCATTGTCACAGCTCCCCTTGATTCCCATATTTCCTGCTGATTCCTATAAGATCATCCGTTCTCTTCTGTTCGGGCAGATCGCTTAAGAGCGTAAGAGCGTCAGCATGATGTTGTGTTGCTGTGACACATTTAGTTACATGGATGATTGCCCCTCCGGAGTACAAAGACCATTTGTCACTAGCAGGATGCTGTGCATGTAATGATGCTGAATCTACAGCATGTTGTGTTTGAGTGTAACAGATTTTACAACATGGCTGCAGCTCCTGTCTCAATCTCTGGACATCAAGAGGAATCCTCATATTTCACTGCAGTCGTATTAAGTGGTTCTGTTTCATTTTACATTCATAGTGCGAGTGAATTATGCAGGAAATACACATTTCTGAATTTTAACACCTGAGAAATGATCCAGAATTTCTTCCATGAACTGTTTCTGTGAAGGTGCACCTTGGAAAGAGAAAACACACCTTCCTGAAGATTTATAGTACACCTTTTCTTTTCCCTCTGAGGTGTTGCCGAAGACATTTTTCCTACCCCCATGATTTTTCAAACTGCAAACAACTCCCAGATTTCCTTTGAGCGATCCATTTGTCCGACAATTGACACTGACTGTGTCCCAGTTCTATCTTTCAACTCAGTTTCAAGCACGCTCAAAAAAAAGTTGAGCAGAATATCTGAGTATACTTGATGTTATCACTTTTCTGGTGTAAATGTCCTACATACTCAAAATAGAGATGGAAAGTTTAGCAGTTCAGTGTTGGGACAACGCAGCTCTTTGTTACTTTAAGGCCTGAACTGCTCTTGACTGAGTCCTGGATTGACTTTGGTCCTGGTCACGACATCTTGATCTGTCCACCACTAAGCTGCCATGTGCTTCCCTCTGAGTCAATAGAACCCAGATCCTGGTCTTAAAAGTAAATACTGTACTGATTGGTAATTCAATGGTATCCAATATCAAAAAATCCAGTATCATGACCCCGCCTGAGGCCTTCTTTTGAACTACTACTGAGCAGACGATCAAGTCCAGATCAAGACTGGTTCAATTGGATCCTCAACCACACCAAGTGAGGTTCAAATGAATGGAGGCCAAAGTCAATCAGGGTAAGTCCAAGTCAGTTAAACAGAATCAGGTCTAATTCATAGATGACAGGTTCACACAAAGCCCCGATTTAAATTAAATCATATATCAAAATTTATGCAGACAAGCCAAATTCAACCACCTTACATATCAAGGTATCACTGCTTTCAATAGAGACAAGCCAACACAAACTGTCTCACTTTGTCCCCGTCTAATCCCTCCACCTCTACATCTCTCTTTTTCTGGTGTCATCAGACACAACTGAGCTTCCTGGCGGTCCCTTTAAGTCCAGTGAGAGCTCCCGGGTCTACTCCTTCTTGGCAAGTAAGACAGCGGTTCGTTCCACCTGATCGAAGCTGAAGCGGCAGGTCTCAGGGGCAGCTTGCAGCAATCTTGATAATTAGACTCACGTTTCGATCGCAGCCTCCATCTCCTCCGAGCGGATGATTATCCTCTGTACCATGCAGCAAGCGCTGACAGTAAACCAGTGAGTACAAACTCAGAGGACAGGAAAGAGGCAGGCGAGTTACACCGGTAGGAGTATTTCAAGAGTGCGTGATGTTGTTGCAGACTTCAGTGAATGTAGTTTGCATGGATAAGCAGAGATTAAATAGATTGAGGAAATTTGTTCTGAGGAAGTGTGAGAGTGTACCAGCGATGTGCGTCATGTTCATGCTCTATAACGAGGAGAGGGGGAGGACCCAAATGGAGATGAAGAGGATTTCTACATAAAATGACAGAAAGCTGAGGGGAAAAAAGGCTTTAGGAAAACTGATTTGGAAATGAAATGCCAAATTAAAAGTCCAACAATAACATAAGACTAGAAACCACAGATTAGAAATTCTGATACAGCAGATTGGCACAAAGTCCTGACAAATGTCTGCTAACTACAACCAGTACTCTGCATACTACCATCTCATTTGACAAAGAGTATCACTGTTTACAGCAAACTTATACGCACCATCTCTCTTTAATGTAACTTTTTGTTATCTTACATACTATTCTTATTGTTGTCGGCCTGAAAGCACAATCATTTGTTGTGTCTAAACTGTAGTGCAACCAGCAACCTATAGAAGAAGCTGCGTCAACTGCCATAACTGTCAAGGAGAGGAAGTGTTGTCCTGATATCGAACTGTTGGCAGTTGCTCTTCAGCCATATTACGTTCCAGTGGAGTTCAGTTATCATAACAATACTTGTATACATCCCACCCAAGGCAACGGCTGAAGTTCCATGTGATGTTCTCCATGAAACAATCGCTAGGATACAAACTCAACATGGTGACAAACTGGTGAAAAAAGCTGGCGCTGGGGCTGGAGTCAAGTTGGACTTACTGGAGGATGTGGTGGAGAGATGAAAACTAGGAAAGGTGGAGGCTATTCTAAAAAAAAACATGGACCATCAACTTGATAACACCTTCATGGACCAAAAAACAACAGTGGTGGGCAGCTCCTTTCTCTTCGCTGCATGACAGAGAGATTCAGAAGATCTTTTTGTACCCACAACCAACAGACTTGTGATGTTTATGGGTCGTATACACCAATTTACATCACATTCACACACCACTGGGTGCAGCCAGCAAGGACAGGTGGAGTCATGTGGACAACTTAACCCAGAACCAAACCCCCAAACCTTCTGATTGGGAGATAACCAGAATCCAGGAAAAGGCGTCCAAACCACCAACTATGAACAGCACGATACTAACAAAAGAAGGTTCACACATGAGGATGTGAGACTTGCAGAAACCTAGTTTGTCTGAGTGAGTAATATGAAAACTGTAGCTTCTTCATGTTATGATCCACAGTGTGAAAAGCTCTACATTACAGCAGGACTTAATCCCCCTCTCTCTCTTCTTGATTGCATTAAAAATACTGTGCTGCTGTCTATTCGGTTGATTTAAAGGCTGTTTCCATGGAGACTAATTACCTTTAAATAGACGAATACTTGCAGCACAGTTTCAGAGAAACACAAACAATGACAGGCAGGGAGAAAGACATATAGATGAACCTCTCCGTTCTCATCACATATTCATTAGATGCGGTTCATTGTTCACACCTCGGGTCCGGTCTCTGTTTCCAATCGGTAATGATTGAAGCGCAGCATCATACCTCGGAGCATTATGTCCTGTAATGAGATTCCTCTCCCTCAGCGGACCTCCCTAATCCCACCTCTCTATCTATCTGTGCCTTCATGGGTCTTTCAAAACAGCTGAGCCAGGCAGAACATGGACGCCCTACATGAAATTCAGTGTTCACCCTGTCATCCTGAATAACAGCTAGACAATGGAGCTGTAATGAAATGGATGCTACGCCTATTACCGAACATGTTAATCCTCTTAACAAGTTAAAAAAGGTCTTCATGACGTGTGGGAGAGAAGAAGAGGAGGGTAACAGCTTTGCAGGAGTGAGCGGAGGGACTGAGAAATGAAGTTCAAGTGAAACAAAAGCAGCGGGTTCTCATATTCATTAACCTTAGATTCTGTTTAGGGAATAAACTGAGAAAGAAGGATCCCCATGTAGGTGAGACTGTCGTTAATTACAGAGTGTAACTTCAGGATTCATTGATGCAATGTATTACCAACAAACAGACACTTTTGGTTTACCTTTTCATGGATCTGCAGGATATTTTTTGACATTTCTGCAAATTCAGAGTCTGCAAAGATGATGTAAGAAAAGTTGCGAGCCCGGCTGTAACCGGAGTGTTTAGAGAGACTGCCAGAATCATTAACCGGATTTTCCCCAGACCAGTATTTGGCTGACATCTGTAACCCAGGCAGTGCAAGCTTCTGAGGCTCCTCGTAAAAGTACGTCTTCAGAGAATGGCCTTTAGTGCCGCGGAGAACCTCTTCAGAGGGAAAGTTTAGTAACTCACTTTGATACCGCCTCATGAAAGGGAGGATTTGAAGCAAGGAAAGCACAGCGCATTGAGCAGACCATCAGCATCAATAGGGTCGATATTATAGCAGCGAACAGAACCGTGAATGTCAGAGTACTGAGTGGTGAATTTGTCAAGGAGAAAAATTGGAGGTCTGCTGTGGATTGTAGCGATGGCGTGCCAAGAAAGAGCAGCAGAGATATAAAAAGCTAGACTCACCTGTCTTTTCCCGTCTCCTTTTTGAAGACCATGTCACAGTAGTTCATTCTGTCTTCTGTCGTGACGTAGATGCGTGCCTGAGGGTAGTTCTCAGCCGCCTGTCGCAGCATGTTGTAAACAATCCCCTTCCCGTCCTTCCTCATGTTTCGTAGCGGCCCCCAAAC
The DNA here is from genome assembly GCA_962446985.1 of Xyrichtys novacula. Lineage (NCBI taxonomy): Eukaryota > Metazoa > Chordata > Actinopteri > Labriformes > Labridae > Xyrichtys > Xyrichtys novacula. Next base: position 24,736,381 of record OY660877.1, on the reverse strand, counting down.
AACGTAAACGGTGTCGTTACCTTGCCCGAAGAAGTACTGGGGCTTCTGCAGCAGCAGGGGGACGCTGGTGTGCGAGACGACTCTCAGCGTGGTTCGCTTACCCACGTCGCCTTCAAAGCCACGTGTGGGCGCGTTGTTCATTCGCCAGATGCAGGGAGAGCGGTCGATCTGCGGACCGGCTGCTTGGCCTAACATTTGGCCGGAGCTGGAAACGATGCTGCAGATCTCACAGTGCAGCTTCAGAGGCTGAAAGAGGGGAATAAAGTCGGTTACAACGATGAATTTTTAATTTACGGCTTATTATAATTGCTTAAGCCAATGTGAGGAATTTGTGTCTGGTAATAAAACCGTCTTAAATTAACAATGATGTCTCTTTATGGTGTTAAGAAAGCAAACAAGACCATCAACGACGAGACGGATGATTTCTTTATATGTTTGCCTGAAACCACCGTGAAGAGGCAGGTGTCAGACGAGACAAATTACAACACGCTGCAGAGAAAGACTTTTAGACTTTTTCCCTACAGCAAGTATTCACAGCGAGATATTTGTTTGCTGAAAGACAGCACCGTTAGACCTTCTGTCTCATGCTATTTATGCAAGTACAGAACAAAACCAGCAAAGAGAAAGGAGGTTTTTTTAACCAGCACTTGGTTTGGTTCTTAAGATGATGATGCTGATGCTGTAATAGGTTTTCATGTTGATGGTGATCCATTGTTAGTCATTGTGGTGATGATGATGGACTAATACACATAAAAACACACTGTGAAATGCCTTTTAGGAGGACTGCCTGACAGCACTATGTACATAAAACAGTTTGTTGCTCTAACTCACGGAGTTTCCTTCTGTCTGGATCTTTGCTTGTGTTGCAGTTCCTCTCAAATATACATCACTTTAGGACAAAAGCATCTGCTGAATGAAATTCTAGCTCTGTACACCACTAACTTTATCATGCTGACTCCTAATAGTCAAATTTATTGTAATTACGAGTATTTTATGTGGAAATAGTATAAACAGAGCTTTATTTACAGCTGCTCAGCTGACACCTACAGCAGTTTCCATCTTTCAAATTAGGACATAAAAATCCTCAGTCGTGTAACTGATGGTCTTGTACACTATTGGATATCATGAAAAGGCTTCAATATGAATTTCAGTCTGTGTTACAGATGTCAGAAAATCCCTTATAGTAGCTTTAATTCAAACTCATTACAAACAACCCTGTGTTATGTTAAGGCTTGTTAATTATTCAAGACAATCCTGAGAAGTTTCTGTTCAGGCTTCCACTGAGAGAGACGAATCAAATAAACGAAAGACAAGCCTCAGGAAAATTAAAACAAGTCTCAGGTTTTCAGTCTTTTAAAGTCAGGTCCCAAAATAAGCATGGTGCTACTTCAGACAGGCCACTAAGTCCACAGTATATTAGCTGATCTTAACCCCATCTTAGTCACCTACTTTGAACCCGAGTTGGCTAATGTCAATTGAGTTTTTCTACTTTAACCGTTTCACCTGCCTCCTCCTCCTGCTTCCTCTGTAAACTGCTTTATAACCCGCCTCCACCTCAGACCCTCCTTTTTATGCTCTGTCTCATTTTACCTGTGTCATATATATGGGTTGTCATCGATACCGGCTCTGATCTGTGCCCTAACCTTGCCCTAGCTTTTCATGTATGCCACAAACACCCATGAAAGAGCAGAGAGCACTCATGTTGCATACATAAAGAACATTTTAATCATTGATGGGATTCATATATCTGCTCTTTTAACCCCTGCAGAACTGTATAACTTTGTTTTTTCACAGATGCATAATCATTTGTTCTCAAGTACAGAAAAAATATAACTTGAAATATTCATATGCATCTCAGAGAAGCAAAAACATCCAACAGATTTATTAATTTCTCAAAATGTAGGGGTTTTATTAAGACCTTATCCGGTTAAATGAACCAAAGACGGCTTCAAAGTAAATCTGACTCTTGTCTTTTGATTAAACTTCATTTCATTTTAATCTAATTAGGTCAGTCATTCAATAATGGATGATAACATCTGCATCTGTTTTGGTTCATTTCCATTTAATGTGACTGTTAGTGTTACACTTACTGCTGTCTTTCTGCAATAATAATAATAAAGTGAAGTTTTGGCAAAGAGGCTTATGTGATCACAGCCTAAAATAAAACACTTTTTATTATTTATTCAAACCCTTCATCAGGGCTTAATAGCTCTACATAACCTCTTATTTTCAGAGATTAATGTCACTGAGCTCAGAACTCGCATTGATTAGGTTAATTGAATGTGAGACCTCAGAGGTTATAACAATCTTAGAGCTACAATGCAGAGAGGAAAAGCTGGGGACTTGTGTCATTTATCACACCGTATACTTCTTATATATCTTATTCTACTTTACTGGAGCAAGGGGATTTGTAATAAATCTTCAATAATAGCTCTTAGCTACGCTTTGCTGGGGGAGGAAGAAAGCCTTCTGTGAATTTGAAATGGGAGATTTACCTAATTGAAGCTAATATGCTTGGTTTGTTTTGATGAGATTAAACTTACTTAAGTGAATGAATGCAAGAGAAAGTTCGAAAAGAGAAACCATTGTCTCATGTCTAAGCCCTGTTGGATCATTTGCTTAATGGAGAGTAAACGTAATGTCATCGCTTTGAATACAGATTGCATTTGTGCTGCGTTCAGGGGGCCGGTTTGGGCAGGGAATGTGAAACTCTCTCTTGCATATTATGGGTTTAATCAACAAATGAGGGAGTTTTAGTGTGCAAACAGAATCCTGCGACTAGATCTGGTCAATTTTATCACTGCTATTTGGCTTATCAGCATTCATATGACTCACAGAGAATCAGCTGCTTGGAAAGGGAAACAAAATAGGGTGGAGTTTCTTTACTCTTGCTGGGACGGACTCCAACCCAGCTACCTGCTACTTCCTGTCCTCCCCATGTATGGGTTCAATCACGGGTTAAGAAATGATCTCTTGGTCTGGGCTCTGCATGTACAGGGTGATTGAGACACACATCAGCATGACCTCGAGCTGTCAACAGCTCGTTCATCATCTGCCGCCTCCTTCAGCCCGGCTCATAACTCCATCACGCCTTTGAGCGCTCTCAGACTGGGCTGAGCTCCGCGGGGAGCTCGGCTAACTACATGTATGACACATGGGAAACCAAGCAGCCCCTGAGCAAGGCATTTACAGCGCCTGACTTCGGTCGCACTTGAGTGTTTGGTGCTTTATCAAGAGGGCAGAAATGGAGGTGACTTTAAAAGCAATAACAGACCTCTGTGCAGTCTTAAACATAAAACTTAACAATGAACATTATTAGCCTCTATGAACGCTGATCAGATTAATATGCATTAATAAAGCAGAGTGTGAAACCTCTGGAAAAAAAAACAACCAGAGCGTTTGATTTTCTGCAAACTGGACTGAAATCCCACCGCCAACAAATCTCTGAAGATTACGCCCTGTATATCAATAAAACGTTATGGCCTCTTCCGTCCCCCCCAGCAGTGATTCATGTTTCAGTTTCATGTCCATGACAGTACCGATCCAGCGCTGCATGCAGTAATCTCAAACAGAGTGCACTTTATAATCCCAATAAATTTGGCGGTCTCTGATAAGTACAAAATCTACTCAGCCTCAGATTTTAATGGGAGAGTGTTAAAAATAGAGTGGGTTATTAAAAAAAAAAAAGAGAGAGCAAGCTTACTGCCGGGAACACGGTCATTAAATTACAGCACTGGGGTGTGAACCTAACCTTGACATTCATTAAAATGCTCTAAATACGATAAATTAATCTGAAATAATTATTACATGAACATGCCAAGTCCCAGTGTAAGACATCTCCATAGCACTCAAATATTCATTGATTAGCTGGAGCTGTCTGCATGGGAGAAACTCATTCATTCATTCATTCATTCTGGGTATTTCTCTCAGGGCGTTTATTATACAGCAGATCTGTTCTTCCTGAAAAGATTTGCAAAGAGGCACGACTCAAAATGAATAAAACTAAACCATAAGATGCAGCTTTTCTTTATTTCTTCTCTTTTATTCATTAAGTTTTGGGTGTGGCATTACACATGTGTATAGAAAAAACAGAACTTGTTGAGGTTTACTTGTGTTTTATTACTTATTCTGGAAGTTGAGTCAGCTCACTTTAGCACTCGCCCAGCCTGTACAATACTAAAAAAAAATACAGCAGATGTGTAACAATCAGTCGGCTTAATCAGTCAACTTTTAAAAGGGGTGGTATCACGCTTTTTCATGTTAACAACAGAAAATGCAGTTATAAAGTTTGGTGTCTATACTGGATGTATGCAAAGATTAAAATCACGATGTCAATGCATGTTGTCATAATCTCAGAAAATAGACGTCTCTGACGTAGGACAGTGTCTTAAAGGGACATGAGACCATAGCCTACCTACACACATCCAAAACAAACTTTTATTTTATTTTATTTTTTGACACTGAATACACCGATATGGGCAAAATGACGTTGGTTATTGACATAAATTTTGTTGTCGGTAAATTTTCGTTATATCGCCCAGCCCTATCAAGAAAAAGTTTATAAATCTTCATTGTTTATCAAATTGAAAAAAAAAAAAACAAATATTTAAGATTTAAGATATTTATTCACTATAACAATGACATTTTCCACTAGTCTGCTGAACCCTTTCAAACAGACACAGATTATGAAAACATTAGGCATTAAACTAACATTTCAGTTATACTTTAAAACCTGCTGTGTTGCTAAGGCCTCTCATTTTCTTCTTGCAGACTTTAAGGACGACAAGGTCAAACAAAACATAAAAGCTGAGACAAACCCTGGACCACATCCATTTCTTCTTTTCTGTGTTTGTTTGCTTCCTTAAATAACTTCACACACACACACACAAACACACACTCAGAGACATATGTAAATACCCCTGCGGATAATTTTTGATTTATGATTCTGAGTTTTAAAAAAAAAAACACGTTTGACTTTACTTGATGAACAGACAGCTGGTGCAACATGCTCCAGAAGATTTCTCATCAAAATTATTCACAAAGCAATCCAACACTCGAAGCGCTCCGTCTTTGTTGGCTACTGTGTGGATTTCAAAGGGCATGAATTCAAAATGCGCAGGTTTTGAATGAAAACACTGAGGCCCTCTATGCCTCCGTTGATAGACCCAGGGCATGAATGTAAAGTGCTGCAAGACTAATGTTTTCTATTTCTCCTGAAAAGCAGAGCGGGAACAATTTATCACACCTGAAGGCAGACTCAATCAAATGAGGAAAATAAGGCAGACTATTCCTGGGCTACGGGGTTATGCATTAAACATGCTCGCAAGAGGTTTATAACAACCAAAGTGACACTTCATGGCGGGTTTTGTAAGAGCACCTCACAGTCCAGGAGCGAGACCGCTGTTTCTTTCGGTGACGCTAGTGATTAACAGAGGCTGGCAGCTCATACAGAAGCCTCTTACTCTGGACATAATCTTTGGTGACACTTGGCACAAGGGTGTCATCTTGATCAGACGTCCACAATTCAGACCGTGTCACTCAGAAATGTCAAAATCATGCAGACTCAGACTCGGGCCAACCACTGCCCCTTCTGATCCGCAATAGAGAACTCACTGGTGGGGGAATTAGAGCTGAGAAGAGGCCTAATTCTGTAGAAGCTGCCAGTTTTTCCTCTGATTTGCATAAATCTCCACAGGGAGAGGGCAGTGATTTAGGCAGGCTTGTCTGGAGGCAGAAGGAGGTGCAGACGTAGAGATTGGTGTAAGACATGATTGCCTCTGGGCCCATGTTGTGCGGATGAAACCCTCCGGAGGCAGAGGATGACGCTCTGCATTAATCTGCCTGATATCGGCCTGCTGAATATAAGGCATCCACTTCTCATGAAGGACCAACGCATCGAAATCTAGATGTATTGCAACAGAGACTGAAAGCACAATCCTCATTAGCCTGTCAGACGGATATGTGACGTGCCCCTCCTGCAAGCAAATATAAGACTTTCTTGCTTGACTACCCGGTCTGCAGCGGCATGAGCAGCTTCTATTTTCCAGCTGCCTTTCAACAAACAACAAACACACAACCTTTTTTTAATTTCGGATGTGGTGGGAATTAAAAGGCTTTGATATTTCAATTTCCATAAATTGTGCGGGGAATATACAGCGCAGAGCTGTTTGAAGGCAGAAAAATAGGATCACGGACATGGGTGTTTGGAATTACAAAGAAATAATGCACGAGAGAGTTCAAACAGGCATTTTTAGGTCCATCACAGAGAACCTAATTTAATGAAGGAAGAAACTCCTCCAGGAGGCGCTGCACTTTTTGCTTGAACGCATCTGAAGACACCTTAATTATCAAGGAGAGGCTGAGTGATGGCAGGTTAATGTTAATGCAGGGGTTATGGAATATGAATGCGCCATTAAAAAAAAGGTTAACTGTGCATGATGTAAGTTACGACACTCACTCAGCAATATGACAAAAGCAGAAAGGTTCATTGTAAAACATTATATGCTAATGCTTTCATCCTAAGACTGCAAACTAATTTCATTTCAGAGTGAAGGTTTAAAGGTTAAATCCAGAACTTTCTGCATCTTCATTCAGGCGGTGCATGAAGTTCAGACTGTACAAAGCAGCAGATTTAAGCGTAGACCTCTGATTGGTCTCTCTAAGAGGGCAAACAGTTTACCTTAACCCCTGAACATTCAATCTTTTTCTTTATTTCTATCATTTGTACGAGTATTAAAATATGAAACACTCTGTTGATTTGTAAATCTGTCATTTGTCAAAATGTCCACTTAGACTGCGAGGTAACAGCGTCCATAACTGCCAATCAAACTCCATTCATTTACAACTGAACACCAAACTGTGTGTTTTTCTGCAATCTAACAGAAATCGCACGCTCACCATTGCATCAGTTTATTATTTGGCCACTTGGTGTGGTGCACAACAAACTTACTACATCACTGACACCTCATTAAGTTGATGTGGGGAGTTTGTTGCCAAGCACTGGCTGGAAATGCATCCAAATAAATAAAGAATAAGACTGGCTTTCATTAGGAGATGTTTTTCTAGCCACCTCATGAATACTGAACAAGAGTCCGCGCCGCTTTCAGCTCCATTTTGCAAATGATCTCACACGTCTTGGCAGCTCAACGCTCTGCTGTGTTTACCTGATAGTTGCTTTGTAACTTTATCAGCCATTTAGTGTTGAGTTAAAGTAGTTAAGCTTAAGAGTTTCCAAACAAAAAATAATTAGCTGCTTTAATGCCGAGTTAGGGAATAATTCTCTGGTTATTGGGCACGAAATGGTACTTAAGAAGCTGTTTATTCCAGTACAGGTATAAGGATATTGATGAAACGAATAGCCGGTTAAGCTCAGTCAGATGCTATCAAGTGTTAATAAACGAAGAAAGAACTCATTTCAACTCCACTTAAACATCTAGAAGCAGGAAACACTAAACAATTTATTAGAAAGTTAAGTTTCTGCTTTGGTTCTCCGACTGTGTGTGTTTGCTCTCGTGTAGCTCACCTCTTGTTTGGGGATGCTAACGTAGCCCAGGTGAGGCTTGAAGGCTTTGTACGGCGGCTTGGAAAACATCCAGTGGCTGCTGAACGTCTGGCCGAACACGGGCTGCAGGAGGAAGTACGGCTTCTCCGAGTAGTTCACCACAACCACGAAGAGAGACACCACCACGATCAGACTGGTGGCAATCACCGACTTCCTCTGTGGAGGGAGAGAGAGAGTGCGTTTAAGAGACAAAGGGAATTACATGTATGTGGCAAACTACTTAACATTCAAGAGTACATAGTTTAAAGACGTCTTGTAGTCTCAGGATAAAACGCACAGACTGAGATTGTAATTCACATCGTCAAGACTAAAATACACGCTTGGGCTACGTAACCATTTCTCAGCGCATTACTTCAAAAGAGCATCCCTTTGAATACAATCTGTAAAAGATAGATGAGGATCCACAAAAGTGTATCTCACTTGAGTTACTTAGATATTGTCTGACCAGTGAGACGAGGAGACAAGAGCAAAGTGAGAGGACGCCTCTGAAGTAGCAGAGTGCCTTTGGAAAGTCTCCTATAAGATCACTCTGTTTCTGATTCAACACAGATGGCTCACGGTAACCTTCTTCTTCTCTTCAGATGTGTCGAGTATGAGAGGATCTCTCTGAAGTCCTCGGTCTTTACCGAGACAAACTCTTCATCTCTGCTCATCGACATATACTCCCCTTTTTCATAATTTTATTGACTCATAACACTTGAGGAAAGCCGAGAAGGCATGAAGAGTTAGTTTCACTTTCAGAGGAAGCCAAAAGCGAGGCAGTTATTGCATGTTGAGTCTAAGAGGTCACAACAGCTTTTGGATTTTAACTCTTGCCAAGAAATCGTATACTGAGTGTACGATCCTCAGAAGATGATCCAGCATAAGTTGGGGATCCTCTCACTTTTAATCCTTACTCTTGTAGTTTCTTTACAACATCGCTCTGTCGCTAAAAACCTATAATACTGGAGGGCAATCAAGAGCACAGACCACAGCAGCCAAGAGTCCAGTTTTTAATGATAATCAAAACTGCAAGAAAAAGAGTGCAATTCAGCTAATATTGGCCTGAGCTAGGACTGGGTGATTATATGATCGTGATCGATGATCATGATAAACTTCAGTTCGATCACGGGCTTCAACTTCCACAAGTTTCGTCAAACAACGCCTACAACTGAGGTTAAGTGCTGTGATGTTCCGTCTGTTGTAAACTTGTATTATTAGAGCCTCAGTCTGAACAGATCTACAAATATATAGATTGCTTTTTTTAAACAAAAAAATGTGTCCTGATCTTTATCCGTCATCTTTGTAGCTTCTTATCAATCAGACAGCTGTGTAATCATCACAGTTTGTCAGACAGTTTAGGTCTAATTGACTTCAAGTTTTCTTTGATTGACACCTGATACAGCCTATTGGCGTTCAGGGATTCCGTAGCTCACCCGGGGGATACGTTGTTTGAGCAGAGCGTCATCACAGCGACTCTCCAGCCGAATGCACACAACGCTACTGCACAACGCTACTGCACAACGCTACTGCGCAGCGCTGGTTTCAGGCAATGAAGAAAAATCCCGGAAATACCGAGAGCTTTTCGGCTTCAAATCTGTATACAGGCGGGAGGCTGAACCAAGTTGTCCATAGTATATACAGTCTATGGTTGTAAGTTGCACACCCTTACACATGATAACAATATATGAGTTTTCCTACCCTGAGTGGCACAGCGGAAAAGGACAGCATCCTGGGGAATATGGTCTATTTTAGCATTTAGCTTGAAACAGCTCCAAAACATCATGAATCCACCAGCATGACTAAAGACTCATTGTCTTGTTTTGTCAAAGTCAGAGGCCTGGGGACCTTGTCCTCCATTCACTCCATATTGTTATCTGCTTTTCTTATTCAGCATTTGTGCCAGAAAATCATGCTGGGCTGTCATTGTTTCATACATTGTAAAACAGCAAAATGATCGTCTGGAGTTAGGAGGTATTACAGCTTGGCAGCGGGAGCGAGGACTGATGAATAATGGATAGGAGAAGCAGGACAAGGAAAGGTCTCGCAGAGGAGAAGCTATTGGCGAGCTGCAGATCAATGCACAGAAGAGAGAAAGAATCAGACAGAGATGAAAAACTCGGTGTTGTGATACAACTTCTCTGAGCCTGAGGTGATGATAGATTTCAGCGAGTCTGAGCTGATTTTTTTTTCTCTCCCTGGAAACTTCAATAACATGCTGCTAATCTAACATACAACACCAGTGGGAAACTCCTGAGCTTTTTTGGGAAGGTGATGTTTGGCGGATGCTTTGAAGTTATCTGATGGTGAGAAGATTGGATGTGGCACGCGGTAATGGTGAAGCCCCCGCCGCCAAAGTGCCTGCACCACTATACGCTCTGATCTCCGACATCAAACGTCCCAAGGGAGGCACCGCGGGCTTCGCTTCCCAGAGACAAGATCAAACATGTGCGGGGTGAGGGGGCTGGATGAAAAGACGGTGACCATTCGCTGCCCCGACAAGCCTATCGCATTTTACTGATTGCACGCGTGTTACATCACACATCGTTTCATGGAATTACCGCCCATCTTTGATCACAAACAGAGGGGTCCCCACTTTGATCACACTGGAAACAGCACAGAGAGGACAAATGGGAAATCTTGATAGCCACTCTCCGACTTTTTCTTTACAAAATAATAGATATCTCTTTTCAGAGGAGACTGTCAGTGCGCTGTCATCTCAGGAGGAAAAAAAACGGCGCCTCGTTTTCGGAAAATGTGCTGTAATAGCTTGTCATCATGAGTCCATTAAGTCGCATGGAGCCAATTCTTCATGAAGCAAGAGTGTTCTTCAGGTATGGAAAGGAAAAAGAAAAACAGACGTCGGCTCAGTCTGCGACGCAACAACATCCATCTGTTCTCATGAGGCCTGAAAATTTCTGTGTCTCCTTCAACCTCAATCTGGCCACAAATCACAGAGGAAATGATGTGTCAAAGTCTGGAGGCGATTCTACTCCTTGGCGTGGGTGTAGCGGCGCGCTGAAGCTCCACCAACCCGACTGCAGGACTCATGACTCTTCTTCTCCTCCTCGCTCGCTCATCCATCAGGGTGATCACTGGTCGGCCTGTTGAGCCGCTTGACAGAGGAGCTGAAAGCCTGGAAGTTGAGGAGGGAGCACTGTAAGGGGATTTGGGGGCCATTAAGAGCAGCCATGAGGCAGCAGATTGGCTATAAAGTTTCAGCGTTAAAGCTTTCGGTCAATGTTAAAAGATTTTACTCCAGGAATATGACTCCATATGTGTGTGCTCTGACCTTGTTTGTGATGACCAGATCAGACGACGACGGCGGCCATTAAACGCAGAGGCACTTATGTTCTTAGTGCTGGGACGTTTCATTTAACATCCCCACACTGAAAGCATAGAAGGGGCTTTTTTTTAAGGTGTTAAAATCTAGTATGGAGGGATATTGATCTCAATGTGCAGACTGTGGGATTGTTGGTACCCGAGACACAAGAGAGCTGTGATTTTCCCTCAGCTTCTCCTGCAGTGAGGCTGTGTGACCAGATTACAAGAACAGGGCAAACTAGCCCAATGTTATTGATGGGCAGCTTGTCAGGTTGTAGTGATCACCCAATTGAAAAGTCAATTGTGCAGAAATAAACCAATAGTCATTGGGAGAGCAGAAATAAGGACTCTCACTTACCAAACAAGGGCTTCCACTTTATCAGACATTCAGACTTTGGATAATTTTAGCACAAAAAACAAATAATCTCGACATTCTCTCAATAGCATAGCAACAAAACTAGATGTCCCAGATACCTCTAATTACAAATTTCAAGTTTTGAATGTCCTGTGAGTCTGTAAATTACCACTTAAAGTAAGACCCTGTGTGTTTAATATGTATTTTCAGATCTAGTTAAAACCAGAATTTCTGAAAAGTTTGGTTGCTGCGTTATGACAGATTTAGATGGTTTGGAAATCATTTACATTCTACTTTTAATTATAAATAGTTCACATATAACATGTTAAATGTTGCAGCTGAAAAAGTGATTCTTATTGTGTTCGAATTTGATGCAAGCACCATGTAAATAAAGTCTAGGCAGGAACAACTGAACCCTGACAAACTTGCTAAAAAACACATGAAGAAGAAGAAGTAAAGATAAACTAATGTTCACCACCCTGTGAGAGACTGCGTGAGTAAACAGTTCAACAATAACACTGCTCAGTATAAAATTGAGAATAATTTGGTGACTACATCAACTACAAACAAATCTCTTTAAAAAGAACAAGACCCCTAATCTTTAAGTGGGTGGCTGTGATCTTTGGGCCCTCAGGTGGCTCATAGCTCTGTAGTGGTCACCACAGCATGGGCTCAAAACTATCGTCTGTGAACACAGTTTGTTGCTGCATCCACAGTCTATGGTCCTGACATGTCATTTAACTTCAACACTCAAAAAAACTGGTCTCCTCTTTTTCCAAACATTCACATAAGTGTTAAAAGGATTAGCGTACTATGAAGCTATTAAATTCTTTTTAAATTATCGTTTTACTCAATGTCCCAGTGTATTTGGAAGTGAGGTTTATTATGTTGCTCTGTCCAGGACATCTCAAGCTGCACATCATTAGGCAGCCCTGTAAGTGTATTTAGTGTTCAAGTGTTCTTAGTGAAAACACAGCAGCACCTGGGTCATATTGCCATCTCTCCCCTCAGCCTGCCTGTAACAGGCTGTCCCTCTCCTCTGTTTGTCTGCAGTAGATGCAAATGTAACTCTTGCGTCTTTAAGAGATGCCTAAAAGTCTTGACAAACACCAGTATTTGCTGACTTAAATCTCAGCAGTCTGTGTCTAGAGCTGTAGGGGTGATGGCAGAGAGGTGTGAGGACGAATGGCTGCACTGACAACAATCCTACATCTGCCGACATATTAGAGCAAATCTTTGGTTGTGTTTGTAAGTTTTTCAGAGCAGAACCGCAGTGAAACAATGATCGTCATTCACTCATCATAAAATTATGTCTCATCTGTTTCTTTGCTTTATTGTCTCTAGTGGTGCTTGAACTGATGTCTTTTTCTCCATGAATTTTATACAGTACTTTTTACTGCCTGAAAACAGTGAGAGGGTAGGTGTCAGCAAAGCAGACAAAAAGCAGCTCTATTTGACATTTTCCACATAAAATACTCACAATAAATGATATGCTGGATTTTTAGTCATAAGACACAGCTTAATCATATAGAGGACAGAATAAACAAAGAACGCTTTATCCACAGGGGCAGTAACTTTGACTCATAATAAAAAGTTCCCCACATGAGCTTTGAGCTAATTATAAACCAAATTCAATTGTGCAGTAGAGGTTATTAGGCCTGCTGACAGAATACACATTACCTTTAAAACATACCACTCAATTGTCAAACAATGATTAATAATATTACCTGCATGCAAAGTATGCAGCTTTAATTGAACAACAAGAAAATACCAGTCACTGGTTTGGTCATGCACAGTAAGAGTGTGATAATAGGCCGACCTGCTGTACCGACAGACAGAAAGAGAGGTAGAGAGTGACAGATAAAGAAGAAAACAAAGTAAACAGAGACCCCTATTCAAATATTTTCTATAAGTTCTGTTCAGGCTGACATTAATCTTACTGAATGTCGATTAGCGTTGATGGTAATGGTTGGTAATGGATGGTTTAAGTCTGAAAAGATGTTGTTTAATATTGCTTTTTAAACGTCAGAGTCCTCACCACCTTTCCGTCACTCACTGCGGTGTAAACTTCTTCAACCTTCATCCTGATCAACTTCAGTTAACGTCTGAGCGGCTGTGCTTATATGTATTTTATGTGTCACCGGGTTTATCAGTGAATGTGTCATGACCTGAGCAGCTACTTTAGAATCAGCATAAGGATGTTAATGTTTTTTCTCAGTATCGACATTACAAGAATAAATGTCTAAAGAATACTTTCCCTATCAATCACGACAGCAATCCTCCTACTTAATAGGCAATTCATTTGTATATTACACAATATATCAACATGTGGTCCTCAGCCGCTTCTGTGATGAACAAAACCTCAAAGCACATTAGCTGGATATATATTGTGCAATCAAAATTTCAACTCAATCAGGCTCTATCAGGGCATGAAGAGAATACAATTTCCCATAAAGACTAACTCTGGCTCAGTAAACAACAGGACTAAACGGCAGTTCAATCTAAAAAGCCAAACGTGATGGGTGTTGGAATAATGAGAGACTCAACCTGAAGAAAACGGCTCATGAAAAAACATATCTGCTAGCTATTTTCTGGTGCCTCCTGGGCAATGAGCAAAAAACAGAAAATTACATTTGCAATGCAAAAACACCGCCTCCCTGGCACCTGATTCTTGCCACCACGGTCCGCTGAGCAGTTAAAATCCAATTTCAATTAAGGCGTTTCAGAAAATATTTACTGAGTGTTTCTCCCAAGCCACAGGCTCCTCTCCCTTTAAGCCACTGTGTTGGTCTTAGGAGGAATGAGGTTAGAGCATAAACAAAAACCACTCTGGAGATTAACAGTGGAGGCTGGACACATATCTTAATTCATGTCAGATTCCCAGCAAAGGTCTTGCTTCAAAAGTCATCCAAGTACAAGATAAGAAACTATTCTGTTCCCGGCAGGAGGAGGAAGAGGAGGGGGAGGGGGAGGAGGAGGCTGAATTTCTGCCGCTGGCATGCACAAGTTCCCCTCCAAAGTTCACCCACAGTCGTACTGACAGCCACAATAACTGTGGGACAGAATTTATACAATTTGTAGATGTGATGCGCATATATTTTTTACAACATGGAGTGGGCGCTATGATTTGAAATTCATGACTTCTAGATTTTTTTTTTTTTTTTTTGGATGGGGGGGGGGGGGGTCTTTTATGCAGTGACTGTATTATAATATCGTATAGAAAATGCAGGATCACACATGGTAATACTTTTTCACTCCATAACCCTTCACTTCCACTTAAACATGCCAATAATGCAAAGAGGAAAGTTGGTTTTAAAACTATTGTGCTTTCATAATTCAGTGCAATAGTCTCTTACAGAAGCATACTACATTCACTTGTGAGGAAAAAGAAAGTTTTGCTAAATTTAATGAGAAAGCCTAATTCTGTCAGGATTATGAAATATCTTTTTGGTAACTAAAAATTCAGCCCTGTTCTCTTGAATTATCGGAGAAATATCTCTACTATAGGAGGAAATTTCATGAATAAAAAAGATCTACAGTGTTTTTAACCTCATTTACTCAGAAAAAAGGCAGATTCAGTCAGGCTTCCGTAGTCTCTGACTGAATGTATGTTTAACTGTTTCTCTGTTTGTATTGTGTTTTGTTTTTTAGTTTCTGCTGAAACATGTCAGGAACAGATGTTTAAGAATGACGGTATTTCAACAACAAAACATTAAGGGACTTTTATTTTTGAACGAACTGAGCCGTTAAACTGCGATTTAGCGACGATTGTCAGTAGTTAAAATCGCTTCGTTAACCATGAGTAAAAGCTACAGCCCGTTTATTTTCGTCTTTTTGGACTCTTTACAACTGAGTTATCGACTGAAATACACTTTTGGGGAGGTAAACATATTTGAACGTCGATAAAAAACAATAATGTAAAGACTGCTAGCTTACCTGCCGGGTACTGTCGTCGTAAATCCTGACACGCGCTCCATCTCAAGGAGGGGGCGGGGCTTTTTGATTAGCGTGCTAACTGCGGCTCTGCACTGACCCGGATGGAGCTCGGTCGTTGTTGGTCACAAATTACTCCATTACACTATTTATTTTTTTTTTACCCGTTATTGTGACTACGGTTTGAATAAATCCACGTCGTGGTAGGGATATTAAAACCAGTACATCCCCAACCACCACAGTATGATCATAGACTGCAAATAGAATAATAAATAATAATAAAGATAATATTATAATATATATAAATAGATAATAATAATAAGAAATAATAATTAGTACATACAGTCTATGAGTATGGCTGACTTAATTCAGGAGCCAGCATGTCTGTTTTTTACGCATTTTTTTTTTTTTTAAGTTTGATTGCAAAAGTCTTGTACCCACATCTTTGTTAAGAAAAATCCCACTTATAGTTACTATAAGTAGAGGTACAGATACCACAAAATAAGTCCAGTCATCCGAAACTGTACTTAAGGACCACACACAAGTAAATTTAACATCCCACCATCATGACTTTCATCATTGTAGTTCATCAATAAACTGAAGCATTTTACTAATGCAAATAAAAAAATATTATGCCTGTATTCTATAGACAGCCAGAGAGAGAGAGAGGGGGCAATAAAGTACAAGCTGACTCTGCAGCTGTGTGAATGAAGAGCCAAACACCATTTCTCCTTTGGGAAGGTACAGGCTGCTGGTCCCTGCAGAGCCCAGCAGAGGGGGCAGTCAGCTCACACTGTACTCATGAGGCTCACAGATGGGAGCAGACGGCTCTGACTTCAGACTCAGAAAAGGACTGGTGGAGTACACTTGGCTAATGCCACCAAAGAAACCTGCCAAAACAGGTCCTTTCTGTTTGACAGACTTGCACAGTCTGAAACTGACAGACTTGGAAAGATGCTTCAGAGCAGTCACACAACAATCAAGATTCAACCTCTGAAAAGTGCAAAACAATCCACCTCTTTTATTCGCATTTTTCCAAAGAGTGCAAACCTCAGTTTCTGTTGCATACTGTGATTTCGCATGCAGGCAGATCCAAAAAGCTTTTTCATCTCTTAGACCTTAAATAAACTTTGCACGTATCACATTTCTTGTGCAGGATCCAGACATGAGATCAACTCCTGAAATTTTCCAGGAAATTCAGGGTAAGCTGCATGTGGGAATAATAAAGTTGAATGCAAACAGCTGGGAGTTGGCCTGACCTTGTCCTGGCAAAGTGTGCACAGGGGGAGCTGATGCATGGACTCAGTAGGTATTTTAGTTCTTCGACCACAAACCCTCTTTCCACATTGTCAAGTTGTTTTGTGCAGATCCAGAGACTCTTCTCATTTGTTTTCCGCCTTGAGTGATAATCTTATATTGCCTTGAGAAAAACAACAACAATAAAAGTCAGGGGAATTCAACACGAGCGAGCGAGAGGAGATGTTGATGATGTCTGTATCATGCAACCAGTGTGATCTGAAGCTGCCTGACGCTCTTTTCTGCTCCAAAGTTTGTCTTTTTTCTGCACTCATTCGATGATTCTAGGAATATGAAAACTTGCCCTGGAGGAATATGTGTGGAAAAACAACTTTTTGAAGAATTTGGGGCAAGCTGTCCTGAAAACATGGAAATGAAAAGGACTTTGGTGGCATAAACGCCCCGTGAATAGGGGGAAAACGGGGAGAAAAACAGACGGGCATTGATGGTTTCTTTCAGCTTTTTAGGGTTGTCAAGGCTTGGATGGTGCTTAAGATTTCTGTTTCATTTAATTTCAACAGCAGAGGCTAATGAACTGCTTAACACACACCTAAT
Source organism: Xyrichtys novacula (assembly GCA_962446985.1). Taxonomy (NCBI): domain Eukaryota; kingdom Metazoa; phylum Chordata; class Actinopteri; order Labriformes; family Labridae; genus Xyrichtys; species Xyrichtys novacula. The sequence continues at coordinate 24,719,378 of OY660877.1, read as the reverse complement.
GCACTGGAATATAAAGTTTAACACTTCAGGATGATTTCCCTTTATGGCGGAAACTTTGAGTTGATTAGCCGGTCTGTCATTTTATAGATAATGAATTCAAGGTGTTCATAACAGCATGTTCATTTGAGATGTTCTCTGCAGCTCTACAGATGTGATGGTTTGTCACAATTTTTCCTTTTATAGAATAAAAAGTTGAATATATTTAGATACCACTACAGATGCTAACTTTTAAGGTCCCTCTCCTCTTGTATAGTGGAGTGTAGCGACTGCTTTCCTTTAACAAAAAAGGCAGCTGTGGTTTAGGTTCGCTTGCATCTGTGACTCGTTTGAATTATAGGTCCGATTTAAGTGTTAAAAAATGATTTATTGTTCAAAAAAAGGAAAAACACGTTGATCCAGGTCCAATTCCTTTGCCTTCAAATGAAAAAAGTGATATGCTGAAATGAGGTTAAAACAGGATGAGTGAAACTGTAAAAAACGATGAAAAACGGACAACAGAAAATGATCAGAGCTTACCAAACCAATGTCCGACTACACCGGTGAGACTGAAATAACCCGCCAGACATCCCAAAACCACACCCCTCCATCATATCCTAAACCTTGAAATCATATCCTAAACAAACATATTTTGTCTCCTACATGGAGAATCATTCTACATCCATGATCTCCAAAACTGACTGTGATTTCTGTGAGTGATTTTGAGCCTATGCAGTGATCTCCACGACAGAGTCATGACTGTTTTCAGTGTAGTGCTGTCTAAGGGTCCAAAGATCAGCCATCTATCATTGGTCTCAGGTCTTTTTCAGAATCTTTTAATGACATTTCATCCTGAACTATAATGTTTGTAATGATTCACATTCAGACCAGTATATACAATTATAGCTTAAATGTGATAAATTAATTAAATTTGTCAGGTTTCTATCCTGCTGAAGGTCCAGTAGCTGCGGGTGTGTTGATAAAAAAAGGTGATTATGCTCCCCTTGGAAATATTTAGTGCAATTAACTCAATCTAATGCATTCTAATGTAAACGATTACGACTGATGATGGGCAGTTTCAGCAGGTGTTTTAACATTATCAACAATTTCACAGGATTAAAAGTCCACCTGCCAGCCGGATTTATCTGTAACTCCGTAACAAAAAAAAAAAGGAATCAAAGATGAGGGATGAGGCTTTTCTATTCCACTCTATTTTCTATTTAAGGATTTGCTCCTTTTGGTTAAGGATGACTTAGGCAGGAGTTTCTGTAAGTAAGAGAATATGACGTGGGTCTGTGGGGAGGCTTTTAGTCTCCTGTGGCTCCTCTAAACTTGTTGTTTGGTGTTCCTTGGTCTTGATGCATGCGACTTCAGCTGCATCTCACTTATCAGCTGTGACATATGAAAAGAAAATCCTTCAATCCAGGTCAAATGAGCTCTAATCTGCTCAGCTGGCATGATACTGCATCATTATGGTACAGAGCATCACGGAGAATCTTAATCTGGACCCCCAAAAAAGACCGGGTTTGTTTTTCTGTGGCTGGGACTCTGCAGGGGGGGACAATCCTTCTAATATACCCACTTATCTTCTTCCTAAAGTGAAAACAACAACACTGCAAATCCCAGTCTTAATCAGTGAGTGTGGCAGTAAATGCGTAAGTGTGCACGCAGGCATGTGTGACATCTGCACACGTGTACTGCTCTGCGTGACAGCCACAGGGAAAGCAGTTGAAACCCATTTGACTAATGCATATCTGATATCAAATGGAACATAATCCCCACAAGTATAAAGGATTAAACACTCTACAATATTCACTCCCCCCCTCCCGTCTGGATCCTGCAAACTTTTGGGACGAGGGATAAAAAAAAAACACGGCACCATATGTTCATAGAAACAGCTCGGTGACGCTCTGTGCTCGGCTGCGTAGGATGATACCCGCTCACTTGAGAAAGAAAGTGAAGAATTCGTCAAAGGCAGAGCGGGGAAAAAAAAAAGAGAGACGGCTGCTCTCTGACAATCTGGGAAGCTCAAATCTGCGTGAGGAAGATGAGTCTAGCTGTCAGAAACAAAGCATATTGAGATTTTATGTTTGACTGCCAGTTATCCTGCTGCCATAAAGAGTCTCTGTGGCGTGGAGAGATTGACATCACTGTCATTGCTTCCTCTCAGCACTTTAAACAATTGCTCCTCCCTGGATAGACCTTTGGTTTTACTCTTTAACGCTCAGGTTAGTAATACACATTAACTCAGCAGCAGACGGGCTGAAAAAATGTGCAGCCGTATTCATCGAGAAATTTTCCAAACCGCGGTTATCTGACGTAACCTCAGCCTGAATATTCATGAAGTCTGAGCCTGCAATAATATGCAATAATAATAACCTGCGTGACTTCACCGTTTTGAATCACTCTTTCAGCTCTCGTAATGTCCTGAAACTTTTAAGACCTTTATTTTTTTAGGATTTTAGGTCTCCGTCTTAAAAATAGAGTCCTCTTTTTTTCTTGGATCTTGAAAACACTCAGTTTACCTTTTTATACGTCAATTCTTCACTTCACTTGAAGAGCTTTGGTTGATTTTAACACCTGAGTTCACTTGTAGCTAAAGATTTTTACATCATCATAAAAACTGAAGGATTCAAGCTTTTTTATATTTTATCACCTGCTGCAGATCAAACAAATCCTTCAGTCTTTTCAAGCTTTTATACAACATCCTAACATCCAGACTACGGCTTATCACTACAGCCTCTCTTTTGTCTCGCTCATTCCGTCCCTTGGCTTTTCAGACACATGTATATGCACACCTTCCTCCACCTGCTTCGCATCGATACAAGCTGCTTGTGATGAAGGTAAAGTGAGAGCTATTTGGGGAAAGGGGCAGAGTTTTCGCTCTGCTGTTAGAGAAGAGAGGGAGGATTCACTTGAAAACGAACTCAGAGGAAAAAACATGGACAATTTCAGACCTCTGTAACTGTCCTACATACTCTGTCGGGGACACACATCCAAGAAAAATCAATCCCAAAGTGCATCATCTCTGTATGGTCGAACTCAGTGCGTTAAATTATTGACGTAAACGTGTCCTCTTCCCCAAAACTAGGGGGTGATACAGGTCTTTTCAGCGGCGATGTTTCCAACCCCATACAACTGTCAACAACAACAGCAGGTCCATGCCAAAAGGCAGAAGTGGTTACAACTGCTGCTGGGCATTATCGAGTAAGAAGATGGAGCATCGTACGCCATTGTTTTTGTCGTATATGATGTACGCGCTACTTTTTCTGCAGGTGAGATGCACTCTACTCCTCTTCCCTGGTGTTTTTGTTCCAGGGTTAAGGGGGCGTGGTGCACATGCATTGTCCGTTCATACTTCGACTACACTGGTTACATGGTAGAGAAAATCGAATTCTTGATCAGAGTTCTCCGACTCTGATGATAGTGTTTATATGCACTTCAGTTGTCCAGTCTTAACCGGAGTAAAGCAATAATTCGGTTTTCTTGAGTGTCATGTAAACATACTGACTTTGAGATTTGACTTGGTGCTACTTCAGGCAGACTAACATTTTAACAAGTGTCCTGTTTTAGTCAGACTTATGGAATAAATCAGTTTTGCTATCATCATGTAAAGGTAGCGAATAATGACGAGCAGGAAGAGACAGAGGCAGATTGAATCGTCCCTCTTACAGTTTTTAATTGCCTCTACAGGTGCTGTTCAATCCCTCTTTATTGGTAAACGGGGACCAAACCTGTTCCCTCGGCTGTTTTATCCGAATGATCCATCATAGAGGATTATATTTAGAGGGACCGTCAAACCAAATGTCTGGAAGCGTACAGCCAATAAAGGGAAACGACTTCTGCCACTCTCTGGTGACAAGAGCCTCTCTAGCTGTATCCTGCTGTCCTATCTCAGTTTTTAAGAGCTGTCTCTTAAATTCGCAGATGGCTGACGGGCAGTAGAGACGGCACTGCAGGGCCAAGGACAAAGCTACTGTATCGTAATGAATCTGCTGCTCGCCATTCACCGCAGATGTCTGAACTTTTAGCCGGGACAGCGGACACTCAAGAGAAACTTTAAAAAACGATTAAAAGCAACAGCAAATACGACACGGAGCAGATGTCGCGCGCTCCACTTTGAATTTCCGTGGAGGACTTTGAAGAGAGGCAGCCATTATTCTTCCTGTGTCTTTGTGTTTGAAGGGCGAAGGCAGGGGGTAAGTCTGGATGTTGAGGAAAACATCGAGCAGAGAAAATCCATTTCAATTTGCCAAATGCCAGAGCGGGATTACTGACATTTAGCAACTGATATTTTCCCTGAAATTCAATAGTATCCCTGCACAGCGCTATAATAAAGCCTCCTCGCTTTGGTAGTGATTACACAAAGCTGGACTTCTCACATGGAGAAATATAGGTATATATGTCACCAACAAAACGCATCTGGGAATCTGAGAGGATTAGACATCATCAGCAGGACGAGGGCAACATACAGCGCTGCCAACGTCCTCCTCCACTCGACTAAACAGACGTCCAGCCTCTGCAGAGATTCCTCCTAAAGGTGTTATTTGTTTAGGAAAATGTGTCCGACAAGGAAGCGTCTCCTCAAGGCCGCCACAGTCAGAAAAGCTGCGGTGCAGGCTGAATTTTAAAGCAGCTGAGGAATGAAAGGAATTTGTCCTGTTTGTTGGCGTTCAGCCCTGAGAGAGAGAGAGAGAAAGAGGATGACGAAGGTGCTTTGAGGTCACAGATGCTTTGTTCTTCTTGCCAAGGTTGTTTACGTCTTCTTCGAATACTTTAACTTTGGGGAGATGCTTTTAAAATGAAGTCATCACTCAGTCTCTTCATCCAGCAAAGGAGGTAAAAAGGAGGAGGAGGAGGAGGAGGCGCAGTAAAAACAAACCTTCAAAGTGAGGCTGGAACGTCGAGAAAGTTTAAGAACTTTTTTCTGATTGTTTGAAGGCCATGATTAAAATCTCAAATTTTTGATAAAACAAGATTTTTGATGCATGACTAAAAAAGGAGAATGTTGGTATTTTTCAACCTGTCAGTTTGCAACAAAGGCTGAATGTGCAAGGAGGTCCAAAGTGTGGCTGAATGAAGTAAAACGTATGGCTGTAAAATCCGAGTCGACTGGTCCACTTATTGGTCGATACGTGCTGAGTCAACTAAAATTCTGATCGGTCAAGTCGATTTTTTTTGCACGTAAATTTACAGTCTATGGTGAATTTCATCAGGAGGAACGTACCAAGGGCAAATGGGGGTGTTTTCAGAGCACCCCCATGGACTGTATATAGGATGGACGCCGTCTGCCACCTCGCTGGGTGAAGCCACTCTGAGAACAGCACCCTCTGGTGACGGGCTGCAGTATAGGTCATAAATCCCGCCTCCCCAGCAAAGCTCACCCGGGGAATATGCTGTTGGAGCCGAGCGTCATCACAGCGACTCTCTCGCTGAGTGCGTACAACGCTACTGCGCAATGTTGGTTTCAGGACGAGGAGAAAAAACGCAAAATCACCGAGAGCTTTTTGGCTTTAAATCCATATACTGGCGGAAGGCAGAACCAAGTTGTCCATCGTATATACAGTCTATGAGCACCCTCGTTTCACAGGTAACAGTCTGTCTCAGAACACCCCACTTGTTTTTACCATTTTGGATTCGCCCAACCCACCGGAGACCGGCTGGAGACAGGAACGTTGAAGACGAGCATCCACATTAATCAACGTCTGATGGTTAGCTTCGTATTTTAGCCGATAAGTCGAAAGTTTAAGGGTTTTAGTTAACCAAAAATTTCTTTGGTTGATTACAGCCCTAGCAAAATGCAAAATACTGTCAAAAAACCTCCGTGGCCAGGCACATCAGCATAGTGCACCAAATCCAGCCGAAGTACCTGCAGAACCTTTGACTGTCTGCAGTTTAAAACAACGACATCATCTCCAGCTGCAGTCCTCCTCTCCACCCAAAGCAGTCAGAGGAAGCGCAGCCAGATTTTAGAGCGAGTCCCGTTAGTTAAAAATCAAGAGCCAGAGTTGAAATCAGCAGGATACATTATACTTAGCTAACTAATCCAGGAGACAGACGATTACACTGTGAGGTGTTCAGGGTCGGCTCGGTAAAACGAGAATTAGGCAAACAGTAAATAATATCTTATCATGATGTGTTTAAATGTCACATCCAGAAAAAGAAAAAGAGCTTTTCTGTATTGATATCAGTATCAATAAACGTGAATGATTTCCATCCTGACTTATAGTAAAAAAAACTATGTGATGAGATAATAAGAAAGACTGAGGAAGGGGAATTTGCTCTTATCATCCTGGAAAGTCCTGGAAATAGGAAAAACTGGACCTGATGGAGGACATGTTGTGCTAAAGGCGTATTTCTAGGCCACGGGTCACGCTGTGAACATTTATGATCTCAGATTTTTTATTAAGGGAGAGGAAATCTGAGTCAACTGAATCCTCTTTGAGCAAATCAACATTTCTATGAGATTTCTAACCGTAATATTAACACTCAAATGATTTCCTTGTGCAGCTTTTTGTTTCTGCGTAATCCTCTTAGATGTGAGCGTTATCCTAAGGCATGAACATCAGCACTGTGAGACTTGCACACAATAAACAAACACGGCAGGTGAATCAAAGGCCACCAAACAGGCACGCTATGTGGCACAGGCAGGTGTTCATGCTGGAAAATTACAACAGAGAGCTTGTGGAGTCTTTTCTGTCGGAGTCTCTGAGGTGCTGAGGGGGGAACAGAGGGATGGGAGAGGAGCGTGAGGGAGTGAGTTAAGGGGGGAGGCAGCAGTGTCGGCGTCGAGAAGAAAACAAAACCAGCAGCAAAAACCAGCAGGGAGATCGATGAAAAGACAAGAAACAAAAGGCAGACAGGAAAAACAATCAGAAACCCCCGAAGAAAAGAGAGTGACCTGCAGCGCATGCAAATTACCCAGAGTTCACTGTGGCATTTTGAACCGCTGCCCATTTCCTTTTACTCATAACGACGGCAACAACAAAGAGTTCCAGGGGCACAAGTGAGCGTAAAATCAAACGAGGGATTATGTTTCATGACAAAACATTGACTGCACTTTATTTAATGCCCTCACTTAACCGCCAAGCTCTATTTGTGTCTGTCAACCTCTTCAGCTCACAGAAGCAATGAGCCTCGCGGAACAACCGGCGCCCAGAGCAGCGCCGGCCTTCCACTGGGGGGTAATAACACAGCCATGAAACCTTTTATTAGCTGGCCTGGTCAAGAGTCCTCCACTATGACCGGACCTGGCTCCCACTGAGCACATCACTGCCTCCATGGCACAACCTGACAGTTCAAAGAGGAGCCTGGATCAGATCCAGCGAGGTTTGTTTTTTTTTTTTACTCAAGGATATATCAGATGCCGTCCATAATTCTGCAACAGGATGAGAATAAATCCTGACATGTCAGAGCAATAAATCAAGCTAAAAAGGCAGTCTGGAGGGAACAGGCGTGGCATGGAGAGCACAGTTGGACAACGCTAATGCAATTACAGGGATTTTCTGCTTGCTCAGAGGCTTGGTTCAAGGGCGGAGCGCAGAAAGCTCAAGGCAGGCTGCGTGAACTCGGTGGTTACCCGGTGTAAAAAGCCGAGCCTGGTCATGCTACCTCACTGTTTGGAGGAGCTGCTGAGTAAACACATGGGGGATTACGGCGCTTTGGTAACTCTACTCTGCCTGGATCAAAATCAGCTGCTTCAATTTGTTTCACTCAGTAACAACAACCAGAAATTAGCAGGAAGGCTAAACTTTAGCTGCTCGCTCCCCGAGGGAGTATTTTATCATGATTTACCATCCAAATGACAACAGCATATTGATCAAAATCAGCTGATTTCTTTTACGCATTAGCCGACACACTAACTGGAGGATAACACAACTGCAACCTGCAAGACGTGTACACAGCGAGGAAGAAAAAGGGCCTCAAGTCACCTAAAAAGTCGTAGAAGCAGCAAAGACTTATCACAGAAATATGACGATAATAGAAACCATGAACAATGAGTGCCATAGTGATCAGGAAACTGCACTGTTACTTTACTCACCCTATGTGACAGCATTTAAACAGCAGATCAGGATCAGGGTTAAAAACAGCTCAACACTTTTGTGAATGGACAAACAGCGAAGGACTGCAGCGTCCTTAAAGCTAATTTATATATCAGTCAGCCTGACGCCTCCTTTCCACCTCCTTTTCATCCATTTGTCAGCACTGAGACACATTCAAGTCGACAGAGAGCAAAACACCAAATTAAACATGCCTTCAGTTGATCTGTGTCCTCCGAGGACTCGGTTCAGCCGTGCCAACAGGTAGAGCCGAGCCAAGGGTGACACGAGCTAGCTCTGCTAATGTTAGCCAGACTTGGCCCAAAAGACATCCAACGGAGCTGTCATGATCCATAAAACTAATTATTCTAATATTTTCTGTCCAAATAATTCATCATAAGATCTCAAAGTAGAAAATATCTGCAGATTTAAAGTTTTTTTTTTGTGTGTTGCACCGATAAATCCTGTTGTAAACACGAGTCCCTCACACCTCCCACAGACTACACAACATTTGGTCATCCCTTACACACGTACACAATGTGAAGTCCATCCGGTGTTTGTCATCTCCTCACAGCAGTCAGTTGGACTCTCGCCTCCTGGATCATGTTCCCACCCAAAACTCCACAGCTCTTCCCGGGGACCATCAGGCCCAGATGGAGCCATCTGACCGCCGCAGACGCCGATCTGCCTTTCTGGCAGCTCTGGCTCTGACTCACAGACCGTACTGTAGTCTGTCTTCACAGTCCCTGTCTTTATCTTGGAGGGGAGTTCACAGCTGATTGGAGAGGAAAGTGTTAAGAGTCTGGTCTTAATCCTGATATGGTGTTTGACCTTGTAATCCCAGAAGAACTCACTGGTGAGGATGTGTGTGTGTGTTTGTGTGTGTTTGTGTGTGTTTGCTGCAGGCAGCTCAGACAGGCCGAGGTTAAAAACAGACCCTGTGGCCCACTGATTATCTGCTAATTAGCTTTTTTAAGACCACCGAGGTAAACACTAAGATTAATACCACAGGCAGGAGTACAAACTGCAGTTAAATGGAGGAGTGATTCAAGCCCTGCTGGCGCCCAAAGGGAGTGTAGTACTAGAAGTAATTAGTAGTAAATATTTTGCATATCAGCGGCTGGTTGAGGTGAGTTTCATTCACTCCACAGTAAAGACAGAAACTCCCTATAAAAAGGTGGATTCCTCTGATCAGAGTGAATTGGGTTGAGGAAACAGCGGATATGTACTGGACTTAACTATGGCTGAGAAAGCAAGATAAGGGGAAAACCATTCGAAACAAGAACCTCACATTCTTCCTGAACAATCTGGTCCATAAAATTGTTAGTGTCGAATATCCTCTTGGAAAGACGCCTCCCACCAGCTTCCAAAGACTCATTCTAAAGCGGCTGTTTTGGAAATGCCAATTTTAACAAACTTTCAGCTCATATAGAAACCTGCCAAGACGTGGAGTTGAGAGGAGCCAAACGAATCATAGATGCCAACAAGAGATGTTCCTTAGCAACTAATTTTCCCAGTTATTTAAGTAGAATTTCATATTCAGACTAGACGACGAGCCTGCAGGTAGAAAAACACTCAGACAGGAGTCAACACGATTTCTCAAGAGTCAAAGTAAACTGGAGAGTAAACTTCTGGTTTCAACTGTATGTCTATTTAACTAGACACAGCCTTCATGCAGCTTCATCTATTCACCATTTAGACATGAAGCCTAATGGGTTTCTTTGGCTTCTGCAGCAAGCCTCAAGTGGACACTAAAGGAACTGCAGTTTATTTCAACACTGGAGGTTGTGCTCGGTCAGGATTTAAGACATGGTCAACAAACAGAGGGGAAAGTGATTAAATTAGATGTCTGTGATTCGTTTGTTTCAGGATTGGCTTGTATCGTTAAGAATTAATCACCATGGTTACAGGGTTTTGACCAAGAATGTAACAAAGCTGGGTAATACGACTTACCATGACTACGTGAATGAGGCATGTTTAGTTTGAGGCAGCTTTAGGGACACAACTCAGGAGTTATTTACTCAGGCCACAAACAGGACTCAATACAGCAGGTCAAAATGAGAGTTATCTCATAAAAACATGATAATCCAGCTAATATTAACACTTAGAACTCAGCTGGATAAAAAAAAGATTGCTATCACTATCTTTCATTTTGTTTTTTTGTTTTGGTTGACTTTTATGGTGCTAAATCTACTTTTACTTTCATTTTACATGATTTTAGCACGTATGAACTGACAACTGGGGTTGTACTGAAAAATAAAAGATGTGTACATATTTGTCGTGCTTGAAGTATACAGTTGCTACATCCATTTTTACCAAAAAAAAAGCAAAATAGCCTGGAGTTCTAAGGGTTAAGTGAAGACCTCTGGGGGTTCTGGGTAATTCTGACCTCGATCTCCACCAAACTTACAGAGCACACTAAAACAGAGAGATAAATATTCATTTTATCATTCGACAACCACCCAAAATGTCAGCGCTTTCACCCAGAACATGGGGTAACGTTCAGTTTGTCTTGGAGATTAACGAGCTTCTTAATTCACTTTAGGCTGAGAGACGCTTTTCAGGGCGGATTTTTCCCTTTTTTTGGACCCTGAGGGGAGTTCAAGGCCCCCCTGGGGAAACTGCAGGGTAATGTGGAAGCAGCTTGAGGGGATTTATAAAATCTGAAAAACTGCTGCTGAAATAGAAAAAATATCTTGGCTTAATCTTTGTGATTAAAGCGCCATTATTCCAGCAGAGAGACGACGACAGACTAATACTGATGGAGTATTAAAGGAATAAATTTCATCTGCTTATTTACCCGCTGTAAGGAAGTTTGGAGCAGGGTCTGGAGTAATGAGCTCAGTTAAAGCAGAGACTGCGCTCTTCAGGGAGCGGCGACACAACTGGAGATAATGTGGGCGAAGTCAGCCTCAGCTTTCAATGAAAACTCCGCTGAATGCACTCCGGTATCGATCACCCTGAGTTTGCACTTTGTGTCTGAGTGAAGGAAGGCAGATTAATAACTTCACATGATTCCCCTACACGGGCGCTGGATCTGTCCTCTTGTTTAAGGGTAATTAAAGTACAAATCCTTGACATTTTGGAAAGCTCCTTTGTGGATTCCTGTACAGTAATAATGGGGGTTAAGCCCTAAAGCTTCTCAGTGAGTGACATGTAATTTTGTGCTGCTGACCGTGACTACAATTACAGAGAACTTAATTTGTAGGCTGCCATGTCACCTCTTTCATTACGCTGAGTGTCGTTTCTTTGTGTGTAGTCCAAATCAGGGCAGAGAGGGGACGGAAAAGGACCGGAGCTGGCAGCAGGGCTCTCTAAACTGGCAGCCTGGCACACAATTAAACCACCCGGATTAGAGGCTACCTGTGCAAAACCCCTGACCCCACGTAGAGAGATCAAGTAAAGCCCTAAGTCTCCCCAGATGTTGATAAGATTTCTTGCGAGAGCCTGCTGGCACAGTTCCTGACGCTGCTGCAGTGTGGATTAATGCCAGATCTGGAGGGAGGTTATCACCCTTAGTTACCGCTGAGAATAGGCCAACTCACAAGTACACAAGTTTCTGCAGCAGTGCGACGAGTGTGTATATGAGCGCTGCATGTGTGTTTGCACAACAGATGTAGGTTACATTACCATAAGAAAGAAATAGTAGCCTGTCCCTTTAAGTGAGGAGATGGCGAGCAGTGAGACTGAAATTTGAACACACCCAAAGACTGAAACAACTGTGAATAATCTTCCACTTTTCAAGAAATTATATTGAAAACAACTATGAGGAACTGTGTTAGTAGAGAGGAAGGACTGCAACAGCTCAGAAGTCATTTAAAGTGCTAAATTTGAATCTATCTAAAGTGAGTTTAGAGAACAGATGTGTCAAAACTCACAGCTCACGGGTGGCCAACGACTAACCGCTGATCTCGAGCAAATATGAACAGCTTCCCTTCCAAAAAAATGGCACAATCACATCATTAGTGCTGAATCAACCAAAGAAGTTCTTGGTCTAAAAACCTGAAAATTTTGACTAAAAATCGGCTAATAGCAGCGGGGGACGACGCGGCTCAGCGGGGTGAAAATATACTGATATCTGCACAAGAAGGCGAATAAAACACGAAAGTTGAAACACTCAAAATAAAAATAAATAGTCAGCAAACCACTGGACGTTGATTAATGTGGCGCTCTTCAATTTTCCGGTCTCTAGTGGGTTGGGCGAATCCAAAATAGTGAAAACAAGGGGGGTGTTCTGAGACAGGCTGTTACCTGTAAAACGGAGTGCTCTGAAAACACCCCCATTAGCACTTGGTATGTTCCTCCTGATGAAACTGTAAATTGACGCGGAAAAAATTTAGTCGCCCAATCAGAATTTCGGTCGACTCAGCAAGTATCAACCAATAAGTCGACCAGTCGACTAGGACTTTACAGCCCTAACTGAAACAACTGTGAATAATCTTCCATCCATCAAAATATTATGTTGAAAATAACTATCGGGGGCTGTGTCAGTAGAGCGGAAGGACTGCAACAGCTCAGAGGTCATTTAAAGTGCTAAAGTTGACTCTTTCTGAAGTGAGTTTAGAGAACAGATGTGTCAAAACTCACAGCTCATGGGCGGCCAACGACTAACCGCTGATCTCGAGCAAATATGGACAGCTTCCCTTTTAAAATAAAAAGGTATAGTCACATTATTTTTTAAAATGAACACAATGCTGGGTGCCAATTTAGTTTAGTCTGAGGGGACGATGCCTGAAATGCAGGTTCTGTCTGAAAACAGTAGCTGTAGTTTTGGGGGCAGCAGCTCTGGACCTGGAAACCGTGGTCTGAAAAGCAGGCGAGATAAGTTTCTCCTCCATGTGGACCTCGGCTATTGTTGCTAACAAAGTTGGTATCGAGTTTCCAGCCCCTTCCTCATTCTTGTTAGGAGGCGAGTGTGAGAGTGTGAGACTGAAAACACCATAGACCAGTAACACCTTTTCCACAGTGTCAACAGGCAGAGGAGGATTAATCGCTGTCTTTACAGTTTTTTGACCAATCAGAATCAAGTATTCAACCCAGGATGGTGGATTTGGTTCTGATCGATAGGTTTTCTGGCTGACTGATTTCAAGCAAAGTAACACCAGACCTTAGCGATCAAATGTATGAACGGACCTTTTCAACTCCTGGTAATTTATCCATCCAAGCTAGGATTGAAGGACCCCAGCAAACTTTAAAAACAGAGGATTTCCAAAGATCTGGTGTAAACTTCACACTCCAGGAGGAAGGAAAAGATAAAGACTGAAAGGCACAAAAGGAAATCCGAGCCTAGATGAGATAAAAGTCTGAATACAATCCAGAGTCTCAGCCTCATTCGACATCCTGCTGGTGCCCTTCGCTTTTTCTAAAACTGTGGCAGGGCACTTTTTATCAGCCGCGCTCTGCTACGACACATTCACACGGGACAAGAAGTGACATTCATCCCTGAAACTATTAAGAACTGGGACACTCACTGCACTCCCTGAAGCTTTTACAACACCTCCCAACACACACTAACGCCTGTGTGTGTGTTAGTGTGTGTGTGTGTCTGCATTAATTAATCTGAATTCTTCTCTCTGTGTGTTTTTGTGAGCTCTCTACTTGTCACAAAAACTTTCTTTGCTGGCCTTGTTCTGCTGTTTTGTTTTTTTTAGTTTGGGGGGGTTACTGCGGCGTCACCATCTCTCAGAGGGACGTGATGGAGAGCTCATCCAGAACTGTTATGATGAAGGACAACAGCCGCAGCCTTTCCAGGCCCAGACGCGGTTCTTCACGGATGAACTCACTCCAATTAAAACACAATCCGACAAAGAGAGGGAGCTCTGCATGTCAGAGCTCTCTGCAGGCCTCTCTCACCCATTACAAACATGAGGTACTTACTTAGCAGATGGATCGTCAAACAACTATCAGTGTCATAAAACACACGAGGGAAGATAAGAGATGCGTCCTTCTGTACGCCTGAGACTTCTGTTCGTACAATTGAAGATTAAAGTTAGAGGACTGATAAGAAGTTGGTGTAAACTCCTAAACAGCTTCCTAAATACTGTCTCAAACCGAGAAATAAAACACATTAGTGTCATTTTTACTGTTTCTACACTCTACTTCTACAGCCCGACATAAAGAAGTCGATTATCTGCTTTAAAAAGGTATCAAAGCATAACTCACAGTGCCACACTTAAAGGGCTGGGACCTCTCCAAGGTGTTGAAAAGATAAATCTGACACAACTAGTGGGTGTAAAAGAGAGGCATATTTTTTATGCGGGATGTGGAGTTGGAGCTGAAAGCCCTGAGTGGATAGCCCGACACTTTGAAGATGAAATATCCCCAAACAAAAGACTTTACAACGGCTGAGGTGAGGAGCGCTGGTGGAGGAGATTTAGAGAATCAAAAAGGACAAAGATGAAGTTTGTGAGGTTCGCTGGGAAGTCAAACGCCCTCTCTTACACTCAGAGCATGCAGTGCAAATGTCATTGTTAGTTTCTACCTGATGCAATCGTCAGTTTTACATTCTTTGCCAATGTTAGCTTTCACCTCTATTAGCACCTCTGGGTGTGTGCCACCTTGTGGTGCAGTATGTTCTCGATATTGTAGAGTTCACAACATGCAACCATTCATGAACATATCTGAGTGTCTGAGACAGTAGAAAGGTGGGGTTGGAGTTGTGGGTATTTTTCCCTTAGTCATGGTCCATCATGATGCTGCCCTCTGAAGAAGGACTGCAGCCCGTCCCATCAGATAGAAGTCATGAGTGAAATCAACGCCGCTGTGCTCTGTCTGCGTGGGTAAATGTTCACGTGTGGTCACGCCTGGTGTGTAAGGACCTTAAGAGAGATCAAACCATGACCATCAGCTCATTGTATTTAAAACATATTGTTAGCACGCAGTTGTTTGCTAACCTGTTAGCCGGCGGTATCATTATATTGTACAGTGAAGCACATGCCCAGTCTGCAAACAAACACACACCACTTATTTTTCTCACCACAAGCTGAATCTATTTCAAATAATGGGCTGCGTTGATTTTTAAAACAAACATTAGGAAATCAAAAACAGCCTCACAGTTGCGTCGTCTTTATTTCACTGAACAGCCTGTTACTCTGCCTGCACTGAATCTCTGTGAATTTATGTCAGTTTTGCAGAATTGCTGTATAATTACACATTGTACCAACATTATATCGGTGACCCACTGAGTGATTTCACTTCATGGCACTGTGAAAGTAAAGGAGGTGAGATGTCCAAACTCGCAGCGGGGACACATTCACACACACACACACTCAGTCATGCACACATACACAGAGCTGTTTTGATCCTGGCAGCTCCAATGCTATACATATGGCCGAACCCCCACGCCGCCTGCTAGATCTCTGCCTCAGAGGCGACTTCTCCCCACCTCTCTGCCTCTGTGTGGTACACAATACATGTGAGGTGTAACAGGGTCAGAAATATCCCACCCTGAGCCAAGTTTGGGAGTTGACCAGTCAGCAGAGTCGACTTATTTATGATATATTTGGCTTGTGAACAGGCGAGCAAACCTGATGATGCTGTAAATACAGAACTGAAAACTGTATCAGAGTAGAGTTCAGCTCCTTACAACAAAAACAACGATGGTGTTTAATTCAGAGTCACAGCTCATTTACTTCAGTCCACTCCTGACTGAGATTCAATCCCTCTGTAATTTGTACCCTGTAATTATGTTTTCCTGTTTTAGCGCTCTTGAAATCAGTGTAAAACGATCTCCTGTCTCGGGAAACAAAAGCAGCCTGAAAGAGTTAGTAAAAGTGACAAGTTTTCAATAAGGACTTTGTTTTTGTTTTGTTTTGTTTTTTCATGTGGGTGTTGGAGGACTGACATGAAGCAGAAAATAAACAAAAGTGAACTTTGAACAAACAGAACGACAAAGTTTGACAGAATGAACTAAGAATAGCTTTTATGAGTCCTGAAATACAGCAGAGGAATGAGTGACGGTAGGAAACACTGTTTTCAGATGTGTTTATCCTCCGCTCTCGCAGATCAATGAGCTTTAGCGCTGAGGATTAGGGACCAGGCGATAATTCATTTCTGGACTTTACTGACTCCAATCAAATCATACTCTGGTTATATGATCTTATTATTGTGCCCCTGTGCTAGTGTTCCTAATGAAAATGAGTTATTCTTACTGCTGTTTGCACATTTAAGAGTTCAGTGACGCACATGGTGAACACACACAGTCATCTGAATATTTCATGTCTTTGTGTTTGAAAACTTAATCATGATGCATCAGCAACAGCACCAAAACAGCACCCATGTTTCAGTACCATCATACTCTACGACTGACTGAGTGAATATTTGATTATTAATGTCAGTTTTAAAGGAGAGGCCCAAAAATGCAAGTCAGTTTTATGCAAAAATTCAAAATATTTTCCAGTCCCAGTTTTCTGTTTAAAGGCTGTTTTGGGAGTTTTGACATGAGCACTTGTGCATTCCTGTACCATCACTCATTCTGGCTTTTGAACCGTGTTTTCATAACAAGCTGGGTGGTCTCTTTCCTGTTTTTACAGAAGTGTATATATACTGTATATTTCCTCTTTTACAGTTTTAACTCATAATTCTGATGCAGCACTGGACTGTGTTTCTCTGATTTAATACAGTGATTTCCACGACAGAGTCTTGTCTGTTGATACAGTGCTGCATAAGGACCTGAAGATCACAGCTGTCCAGTCGTGGTTTTTGGCCTTGTCCTTGTTTTAAAGAGATTTCTCCAGATTCTCTGAATCTTCTGATGAAGTTATGAAGCTGATCGATCTCTGTGTGATTGTACGGTGAGGATTATTATTCTGAAATTATTGATCCTTTTGCTCACGCAGTCTCTCACAGAGTGGTTCACCTCTTCCCATCTTTACTTCTGACTGACTCAGTTTCTCCACTGTGTCATGTTACTAACCTGTTGCACGTTAACATTATTATTCCTGAATCGATCGTCTTGGTGTATTTTAAAGCATTACACAACTTTTTAAGCCTATTGTTGACTCCATCCAAACTCACTCAAATTTGATACTGGTGATAAATTTTAAATAAGCATTTACAGTGCATACAGAAAATATTCAAAGTGCTACACTTTTTTCACATTTTCTTGTGTGACAGCCGTTTTCCAAAATGGATTTAAATCATTTTTTACCTCAAAATTCAACACACATCATTTGTTTAAAACTTTTGCAATTTTATCAAAAATAAAAGACAAAAAAATAGCGCTTTATTCCAGATGCACTGTATTTTTTATGAAAAAAAGCCAAAATGTCTGTTTTGTCTTAATGTTCTTTTCTATTAAATACAGGGTTTAAATAATTTCAAATCCATCAAAATCTGATTTTGTCAACGTTTTACACTCATCCTAACTTTACATTGGGGTTGTAGTGTGATCACATTAGATCGCCGCTACTTTTATGTTGTGTGAACATGTTTTTCTTTCTATGTAACACTAAAAACGGACAAAATAATAATTTTTTTAAAGTGGGTCAGCACCAGTTTAAGCACTTTACCAGAGCATAATACAACCTGAGTCAGCAGGATTATCAAACAAATCACAAACTACATGATCTACAAAAGGACCCACATCTGAGCGAGCATGTTGACATGTTTTTGAAACTCTGCACTGAGGACATGTTTTTGACATAAAGGATTTACAGGTACATTTCTAACATGAAAACAGCTTCTTTAGTTCTGCCTCCACCTGCTCCTATCTCGTGATAAACTCAGAACCAAACAGACAACAGTGTACTGTTTGTACTGTGGACACAAACAAGAAAAACAAACCTTTCCATGCAAACCATTTTGCCAATGTTTCCATGTCCCTGTGTTTGCATGCCTGGGTGTGGGTCTGCCTTTGTGTGTTTTTGATTTGTCTGTATGTTTGTTTATTTTTGCATGGAGCTGAATAATGTGACAGTGGCGTGAGGGTACTAAGAGTACAGTGAGAGCCTGCTGTGCACGCACCCTCATTCACTCACACACGTCCACTGGAGCTGACATGATAGCCAGTTAGTCTATTAACAGAAAATCAAACATGCAGCATCGCCTCCAGCCATCCTCTGGCTCCGCCGTCTCCAGAATCAATAGTTGGCAGCTTTTCTCCGTACTGTACCATATTTTTGACAGTCAGGGATCTTTAATGCTTTTTTTGACCATAGCTCAGACAGAACAGGTAATGCAAAGTGGTCATTTTTTTAAGTATCGATTATTGATTGTCTCTTACATTTAAACCAATCATCAGTTTTACAGACGTGGGACACACACAGATCTATAAAAACAAAGATGGAGGTCTATCGTCTATTTAGCAGAGGCGTAGCATAGCGTATAGAAGAGAGTATTTTTGTCGTTGTTTGCCCGTCTATCCTGCTTCTCTGAATTTTCCATGGACTTTTTCAAGAGTTCAATATTGTTCTTTGAGCGTTTGTATTATAAACAATCTCTCCGCTGCTGACCAATTCTGTGTGCTCTGTTTGGAAGCTGCCAATATTTTACTTTATTTGAGTAAAATTTTGCGCATTTTCGTCTAGACAGAGCATGTGCAGACAGAACGCAGCCTAACAACTACCGTTTCACCGTATGCATGACAAAACTTTACCTTTGATTGGTTCGAGATCTTGAAAACGAATTAAATTTCATTCGGTTTTTGCGTGTTTATCCTAACTGAGGTATTTATATGGAACTTTTTATTCGGTTTAGGCTTTTAGCACACTTCTAATTGGGATATTAGGCTATCAAGCTACTCTGACAAACACGTAATGCAACACAAGGTCTGAATATACATGGGTAACAAGCAATAGGAAACAGATGAGACACTGAGACACAGGTGCAGACCATCACTAGGGAGGAAAAAACACAGGAAGTAGAAATAAACCAGACGCACGAGGAGAAGGAACTACAAAATAACCCGGGAAACACTGAAAACTAAAGACCAAACAGGGAAGAGCTCAAGAACAACAGGAACATGAGAGTAATAAACACAAGGGATGGGAAAAATACACTTAAATTACAAACAGAGGGAAAAACTAAACCGACAAGAATATATCATGACAGACTGACTGTTAATGTTGTGCAAAATTCTTGTTAGTTAAAGCTTCTTCAATCTTAAAGAGGTTTGATTGATTAAAAACACCTTTCTACTTAAAACATCTGTTGCATGACCTACAAACTTAATGTCGGTGATTTTTCTTACAAAATATAATTCTCTGTCACATTTCATAGGGTTTGTCCAACAGGTGACTTCTCCTGCCTGGTAATAAATCTCTTCTCTTTATCAGCAGTCAAACAAACCAGCATGCCAGCATTAAACTGATGCCATAAAATCAAGATGTGATAAGATAAAGCTGAACAATGGCTTCTGTCATCAGCGCATGGTACATTATTTGCCTATGGGTCGATGCCGATCAGCAAGGCAAATATCAGCAGATACTGATGTTAATGTGGCACACAAGTGCAGCCCTTCATTTGACTCTTGAATCCTAACAACTGCGACAGCTTTGTTTAACGACTGTCTGATTTTAAACCAACGTTTTAAGGTTAGTCTGGATACAGACAGGTTAAAAAAGAGTTGAAGACCTTCTCCAGGTAATCTATAAGTCAAACAAGAAAGCCTATCAAGTGTGATGAACTATGAAATGTGAATATCTGAGGACTTGAGACTGTTGGTTAAACATTAGCAGGCTTTTATTTTGAAAAGCAGTTACTCACAACAGTCCATGTGGCTTCCTTCATGCATCTAATTACCAAAGTTTTAATCAAGAAAACAAGATGCTATAATTTTGTTAACAAGCTGTCAAGAATAATGTAAACTCACATGTTGCTTCTTAAATGTAAGGATTTGTTTTTTTTTTCTGTTTTCTGTCATTTTTAAGCTTTAAAGTCCATCTAGAATGGGATAAGCGGTATAGATAATAGATGGACAGATGGCTGATCTGGTTACATCTTTGGATAAAATCTGCAGCGTTTCTCTGGATTTGGAGACTGCATTTCCCATGAGCACCATCACATCTGTGGTAAAGTTGTTGCACACAAGTGAATGGATAACAGATCGTCTTTCCTTGGCTCAACAAAACTTTTCCTAGAGTCAGGAGGTCATGTGGTAAAAAGTATTAACTGCTTCCTCACTAACAAAAACCTTCACTTTCAAGAAGACATACTGGTCTGACTTAAACACCACAGCCCGGATGTGTGCTCCAGGGTCCCAGTAAATGACCGAATGTTGTAAATTTGAACACAGTTTGACTCTCTCGTCCTTAAGGACCAGTGAAGCATTCACACGCCGGCTGAACTGCTGAATACTACCTCAGCTTTTTAAAAGACATTACAACCTCGGCACAGACAGAAATAACCAATCACGCCGCTGATGATCTCATTTTACAGCTTAGGTCATGAAGAGTGAGACTGATGCTGCTGCATTCAGGCGCTCCTCAGATATCCCTAGTTTCTAAGATGTGAAGTCATTACTCAGACTCTGGTGTGTTCAAGTACTTCAGAAAATCAGGTTTCAAAAATACCTGACTGTTAAAACAGATACTAAAATATTGCTCAAGCTAATGTACCCGACTGATGCTAGTGAACAACTTTTCCAACAAGTTCCAGTCTCTCTGCGAGGACAATAACAGCCTACAGTCACACCGTATTACAAACTGTAGCCAGGTAATAATTTGACGTGAACTTAATGTGAAACCCCGGAGCAATCAGGTACCACACGGGTTCCTCTCTGCATCAACAACAACATAGCAGGACTTCTTATAGTGTTTCAATAGCAACTTAATCTCTTTTGTGTGTTGAAGCTCAATGATGTGATCATGCTGAGCAAGTCCTACTTATAGATGTGTTATGTTTTCAAACCTATCGCCCAGAATTAGCTAATAATGCTAACAACATAACGAGCTAACTTTTTGACTTTAATCTGGGACACATTGACCTGAGTGTGACGACAATCCCAGGTCCAACTTCTGACTCTATTGTAAACAAAACACACCAAAATTAATGCCAGACTTTCCAGAGTTGTTTTTTTTTTTTTTTTTGACTTAAGCAGGTGCTCATGTGCATTTTCAAACTCAGAAACTCATTTTTCCGATATGTCTGACACCACATGAACGCAACACCTTTAAAAGTCAGCTAAAACTCCTTACAGCGCATTTAATACCTTCAGGTTTCAGACCATTGTTAAATAGAGTTAAAGGGATATTACAGCGTAAAACTAAGTTAGGGTCAAACACACTGTAACACCGAGTTAGGTCGCTTTCACACCTGAACAAGCGGACTCGGTTCGATGGGGGAGCTGAAAGTCCCAACACTGTTGCATTTGTCACTTGTGTTGGTTCTGCTTTCACACTGTGATTTCTAAAGCGCACCGAACTTTCCGAGCAGCATCACGTGGTTGAAAGGGGCCCTCATCGATTGGACAAAGTAGGAGGGGTTTGTAACCTCATGGATTACAAACAGGGGTGGAGGCAGAAGAACTACTGCGTCTGCAGTGCAAAATGATGAATATGGTGATTATTACTTCAAGAAAATGATAAAGAAATGATCATAAATGTTCTTCCTTGAGCTGCGTCACCCCGCAGCAGTCAATGGACTGGCCCAGAGGTCTCCGTACAAACAAGAGGCTGCTGGAAGAGAGTGGGTGAGTTGTGTTTGGTCTCTTAACTAAAGAAATTAGGCAAAGTTAGAAAGATGGTTGATGGCTAGTACTATGGCTGTGACCCTATGTGTACCGTTGAAGAAGTTAGGTTCTGTTCTGAGCATTATTTGTGGCTATAGAGTGGCGTTTTGGTTGAGCGCGTTGCTCTCTGTGTTTTGCTATCGTGCTGTCGTTACTAAAGTTGGTATAACTAGACAAGCAAGCGGTCGGCAACATTCATCTCTCAAGGGGGTGTTATGGTGTGTTTGACCCTATCCCTTTAAGAAGTTGTATGAAATTGAGATTATTCAGCACTATTTTGTATATCAGTGTGAAATAAAAACCAGCACAAGCTCTGATGTTGAGTTTGGTGTCCTGGGTGGCCGACACCGTCTTCTCTCTAATCAGATGTGTAAAATAGGGCAACTTTGATTTTGATCAGCGGGGAAAACTGTGACACAAAGAGGAAAAAGACACAAACTTTGTGCTCGTTTTCACCCACTTTTAGGTCACGTCAATGCTTGAAACTCCTGACATTATATCAACACCTGAACACGCCATGAAGGATGATGATGATGATGTGAGCACAGCTGGCTGGCCTGCATCTGCCTGCTCGTCAGACTCAAACATGATCTGAATACCAACAAACACGAGGGCCAGGCGAAAACACACAAATTCAGACTCTCCTAGAAAAGAAAAAAAACCACACAGACAGACACCAGAGGAGGGTTAATTACCTCCACGAAGCATCAACACAAGCACAGCTCCACCGGCTCACATTTCACCCACATCTGGTCACAAACACGAACACGTAAAGCCGAACGAGTCAAGAGGATTTCGCCTCATTTTCCCCTCTTTTTCTGAGCTGTTATGTGAGAGAGAAACCCCCTCTTACCTTCCACATCCAGGCCATTCTTATTTCTACGCAGACAATGGTGGACCGCTTGTTTTCGTAAAGACCCGAAAACGCTGCTCGCCGCCGCGTCCGCCTCACGCGCTCCTCCTCTTCACCTTTGCATCACGAGAGCAGACGTTGAAACGGTGCGGTTACATGCGGGGAGGACGGCTCCATAAATATTGGAGTGAGTGTACCGTTATTCGGCTCCTGTCTTGGGTGTTTTTTTTTTTTTCTCTCCCATGGAGCTGCTGGGAGCTGGAGCGACGCTGCGCTGCTACTGGCCGGCACAGACGCAGCCCCGCCCACGTACGCACCACGTGACCACAGCTGATTTCCTGACTTCTGCCTCTACAATATGCCAGCCTGAGGAGGAGAAGGAGCAACAGCTTTAATCAGAGCAGGAACTTCATCTTTATAAAAAGAATGAAAAAGGAGGGAAAACTAGCATGAAGGGGTTTTTATTCATTCATGTCTCTTCAGCCTCATTAATTGATATTAAATCTATAATAACTGATCAGTGATTTTGAACCAATAAGTAGGGGAAAGTGGGGTAAGATTAACCATTTTTTATATTTCGGATCACTACATTAAGTCAATCATAGTTTTGTCTCTAACTAGTGTATCTGCATATATTTCAGGATGTTGTTCATCCCTGCAAACCAACGAATGAGTGTGAACATAACTGTCTTGATAATATAGCATGTCAAAAAAAGTGGTCTCTTATGGTCAACTTACCCCGTGTATGGGGTAAGTTGACCATAGTTGACCATAGCGCACACAGTGTGAGAATTTAAGATATATTGTTAAAGATATATTGTTAGAAACATGGCCTGACAGTGAGACATTACGTGAGGAGAGAGCTGCCTCTGGGAAACACTGGAGATAAAAATAAAAATGGTAAAAAGAGTAAAACCTGGTGGACTAAAAAAAAGAAAATAATATTAAATTCTAGGTTTTTGACCTCATGTTGTAGCTCATAGATACCACAATTGATGTATAAAACAAATTTAAAATGATCTTTTTTGGTCTGAACACAATTCTAATAAAACCTATGACAGATTAAATTCACTTTCAAGAGTGAAAACCCCTTCACTCGTGTGCTTCTAACCTTCACAGACTCCATGAATTGATGCCCATCTCCTAAAGATTTGGTCACATGATCAATTTCTTTGACCATTTCCAAGAAACAGGGGGTGGCTCAACTTACCCCACTCTCCCCTACTGTGAATGTCAATTTGAGTTTTTAACACTAATGTTGTTTTAAGAGTCCCATAAGCCCTTTAAAGTAATATTTTTATATTGTGCACACATGAATTAAGAAAATAACTTGTGCACATGATAAATTGTATATCTTGAGGGTACAAAAAAAATATTTTATGCCGTCAGGGTAATATCTTGCGAGTACAAGTTTGTTGACTTCAATGCACACTTTACTGAGGAGTAAGTTGTCAACACATTGTTGTAAGCTTGAGCACTAATAATTGAATTTAATTAAATAATTTATTAATAGCAATAATCACTAATAACTGAGTTTCCCTTTGGAGATCAAATAAAGTTGTTCTTATTCTTAATACTGTCACATGTAAGATATACAATCAATCGATTGTACAGAGAGCATTAAATCAAGATCTATGCCCATGAATCCGTCAGAAAAGACGCACAGCTCTGTTCGAGCCTCAAGTCACGATGATAAGATGAGAAAAAAAATGTGTTTTTAGGAGGAAGACTGTCAGCAGCATTCAAAAAGGAAGTTATCTCAGGATATTCATGTTATCTGCTTCAATGGGTCGGAGCAGAGGACAAACAACCCCAGGTCTACTAGATTTATCACATGTTTGCCATGGGAAGAACTCTTGTGACTACTTTACAGTTTCCAAGAACCAAACTGAAGTCTTGGAAACCTCTCAGGGATCTCGATGTAAAACTCCAGGAGAAAGACTTAACAGCGTTTAGAAATCATCATTATGAAGTAACCGTGAAAAGACCTGACTCTGGTCATGCTTCTGTTTTCTCTATCTGGGTGTTTTCTTCAGGGTTACAGGAAGACTGCAGAGCGTTCCTCAGTCTGACTTGCGTGGAGGTGGGGTCAAGTTTGCATGTCATGTAGTAGGAAAAACAGATTTGCACTTGTGGCTCTTCAGAGTGTCCAGTCCACACTCTTTACATGTCTTTAGACAGTGGGAGGAAACCTGAGCGCTCAGAGGAAACAGGAGAAACACCAACGCCACACAGGGAGATCTCAGCTGGAAGGATCAGGACTGAGTTTCTCTGGAGAAGAAATTCTTCTACTGCTCTCAGAGTATTTTATCTGGTTTTATTAAGGCGTGTTAACTGTGACATACAGAGAAAAACATGACAAACTCAGAGTGAGTGTCTTCTTCCTCTTCTCTGAATCACGTCAGTGTTGCTTCATTTTCGTGACAAAATTGTTTTGTAATCAAACAGGCATTTTGAGGAGGATTTTTTATTTTCAAATACAAAAGAAAATTAAAATAAACCCTGACAAGTCAATTATTTCTTTAATAAGCAGCTGTTTTATTACTTTAGGTTAACACATGAGCTCCCTAAGTCCTACATAAGCCTATCTGCATTTATTGTCACAATAATGAGTCACTGCCTGAACCTTTTTTTTGACATATTAACCTTTTTAAAGCTAAATGATGTTTTCTGTTTTAGTCCGACTGATACTAAGAACACTTGAACACATCAGTCCAACTGACTAACACACCAAGAATCCTGCTATAGCTGAAGTTTGATTGAAGGGTGCATGTAAAGGTACTGAGTGTTTTCAAAGTGACTTTTTCAAGGGTTGTATAAGCTGTGGTGTGTATTCACCTTCCATCTGAGCCTGTCAGGTCTCTGTGCTCCATCCTCAGGGCCTTTTTTTCTTCACTGTAAAAGAAAATGAAATAGTTTGTGAAACATACGGTTACTGTACTCAACCCAGACTGTCCACAGTCCAACTATTCAGCTTTTATGAATACACAGGTGAAGAATGTGTGTGAAAGAGGAGATTCAGTTAATCAAAGTCTGTTGTGTGATTATTTCTAACTTCTTTTTACTGAATATAAACATCGTAAAATCTCAATGGAAGAACCCAAGGACAGAGACTTAAGGTCTGACCGCACTTCATCTTTCTATACAGTCTTTTTTGATTAGATTTACTGCAGTTCAAGATTCAGACTTTCCGAGAAATTGTTCAGGTAATAAGAAAAGGTGATAAAAAACTTCGATGAGGATCCTGCCTGTCCTCCACCTCACATTGCTCCTCCACCTCTTTGTTTTACCTGCCTGTCTCGGGGATGTAATTGAGTTCAGCTGCGGGCTGTCATCTTGTTACGTGACATGACGCCTCGAGTAAACAGAAATGTTCAAAGATGTCAGCCGTGTTTGCCAATGACAGAATCCAATTTATATTTTTTCTGTTGTTTTGAACAAACTATAATTGATATACACTGTCAATTATTCCTGAAACACAAACACAAATCCATGGAGGTGCAAACTTTGCTGCTGTCTGAACAGATAACCACGGGCTGCTGGTACACTTCACTTCCTTTGATTAGCTGTCTGCACATTGATTCAACCTCTCGCCTGGTGTAAAGCAGGTCCTCTCACAGAATCAATAGCACTATCGGGGTTATCACCAAATCTCCCCTCTCTCTCTCTTTCTCTCTGCCTCTCCTCTTTTTAAGCTCCTCAAACAGAGCATGACAAAAGTAATCCTCAAACTCTTAATCACGGATTAAATCCTCATGAGTGCTCACCCCGCTCAAAAAAGAGAAAGTCAAGGTCATCTGCAGACCATGCATCTGAAATTACCTCTGGATGATTAAGAGACTGTGGATGATACCCGTGATGTGATAAGAAGCTTTTGGGGCTCAGGAAGAAAAACGCAGAGTCTGAGGGGACTGACTGTCCACAGTAGATCAACAGGCAGGCAGGTTAATCCTCCATCCTGCACCACATGTGGACTCTGTGGAGCTTACATCCAAAATACATCTACTGGGTGATATGGCCTCATATCAATATTACGATATATTGAGCAGTTCACCTTGATTTCAGTTTTAAAGGAGAGTCTCCCAAATTTCAGTCACTTTTATGCAAAAATTCAAAATACTTTCCACCTCCAGTTTTCCGTCTAAAGGTT
This sequence comes from Xyrichtys novacula, assembly GCA_962446985.1. Taxonomy (NCBI): domain Eukaryota; kingdom Metazoa; phylum Chordata; class Actinopteri; order Labriformes; family Labridae; genus Xyrichtys; species Xyrichtys novacula. The sequence continues at coordinate 24,692,694 of OY660877.1, read as the reverse complement.
GTTTTTGGGAGTTTTGGTACATAAGTATGAAAACACGACATGAGCGCTTGTTCATTCCTGTACCATCACTCATTCTGGCTTTTGAACCATGTGTTTATAACAAGCTGGGTGGTCCCTTTCCTGTTTTTGCAGAAATGTCCATGAATTCTGAGATGGCCCAGGCATCAGAGAATATACTGTATGTTAGGGCTGGGCGATATGGCCTCAAATCAATATCATGATATATTGATCAGTTCACCTCGATAACGATAAATGGACGATAACTACTCCACAAGCGGCTCACTCCCTCCCACCTTAGCTTCGTCTACTTCAGCCGCAACAACTTTTGATCCGTCCTCTATCTCCTCACCTGTCTTTCCCTCTTTGTTACAGACTGGATCAGATGGAGTCTCGTCTAAAGGGACATGGGACCACAGCCTACCTACACACATCCAAAACCAACTTTTATTTATTAAAAATTTTCACACTAAATACATTGACAGGAGCAAATGACATTGTTTATTGTCGTAAATTCAAGTATCGGTAAATTTTCGGTTTATCGCTCAGCTCTACATCTGGACAGGGACCATAGACTGTATATAGAATAGACGCCGTCTGCCTCCTCACTGGGTGAAGCCACCCCAATAACAGCACCCTCTGGTGATGGGCTGCATTATAGGTCATAAATCCTGCCTCCGCCAGCAATCCCTATGGCGCTGTGGACAAACTTTAGAAATTTATTACACAGAATATAAATGTTTCTCCCCTGGTTGCGATGTTGACATGTAGTTACTGTAAGACTGGTTTGTACTCAAGTCCTCTTTTTTCTATGCAGCTCCGTTTTTAAAAGTTATTACGGGGTTCATACTTTCCATGATTAAGTACCTCGCCCAGGGGATACACTGTTTGAGTCGAGCGTCATCAAATCGCGGAAATGGCGAGAGCTTTTCGGCTTCAAATCCGTATACTGGCGGAAGGCGGAACCAAGTTGTCCATAGTATATACAGTCTATAGCAGGGACTGATGTTGTCCAGTCGGCCAGTTTCACACCTGGACTCTTCTGCTACAGAGCCACGCTGTTATAGTATCTGCAAAACATGGTTTGCTATCAAAGTTTAAATATATAAGTTTTTCATTGTCAAGCTACAGATCACGTCCATGCAGCCTTGTTTCTTTCTTCTGCAAAGATATCTTCTGACTCTTCAAATTATACCTAAATCCCCAAACTCTTTGCAGCTTTATACTGAGGAAGTTCTTCTTTAAAAGGATTTTTCTCTCCTCCATGAAGAATTTAGTTGGAAATCAGTGTTTGCAGTTGGCACATCAAATAATGGACAACCTCCAGTGCAGTCCAGGTCTGGTTTCAGTTTCAGGATACCCGGCTCCATTTGCCTGATGAGAGCGGACCTCCCTGGTCTGGTTCCCAGGGTTCAGTCCAGTAAGAGGACGCCTGAGTGATGATGATGCTCCCGCTGTGGGAAACCGTCCTCCTCTGCTGACAGACACACACAAAGAGACTGGCAGAGGTTCCCATCTGAAAGGTAGACAGTCTGTCCTGGCTGTGCAGACTGAGTGTGAATGAGGCTGCTCATTTTTCCATTATATAATAAAACTAAACAAGTTTGGCCAACAGAAGGAAGAGAAAAAGTCCAGAGGGAAAAGCTGAGAGCATGCTGCAACAAGTGGCACAAAGTAGACATGGCACAGTCATTCTGAAGTTTGACACTGGTGTGCCTGTCCCCTCAGAGATTTACCACGTCTAATGTTTTGCCTTTTGACAACACCTTTGCAATATTCTGAGTATAAGTAAAGGAAAACTGCACAAGTTGTCTTTCATGCATATTCAAAGGCACCTCCTTGATCAAATAGCAGTAATCTAGCCTCAGCTGGTGGTGGTTAGCCTGTCAGCCAAGCCTCTGTGTCCAGCCCAGAATAATCAATAGCAGATTCTTGACTCTGAATATTGAGCCGCTTCAACAGGCGAATTCCCCCAACGACTCCAGCCAAGTTTATCTGAACTTTTCCAGAAGTTTCTCTCAGTAACAGGTAGAGTCTCATAGTGACCTGAATTAAGTGTAACTCGAGCAGCTCTTCCACACCAGAGGAGCGTTTCTGACTCCAGCTCAGCACAGAGGATGTACTCGCTCCTCAGACTGCCTCCAGCTACACAGAGAGAGAGCGGATAAGCTCCAGTCCCGTGTTCCTCTCTGCCTCCGAGAGGATGAATCAACTCGATATGATCCCGGGTCGACATAATCCTGGAGACAAGCACAAATGAAAGTCTTTTTCTGTGTACTTTTTCATACTAGGTTGTTTTGTTCAAGTGTTTCATGGATTATCTTAAACGGTACAATCATAGTGAAGAGAATCAACCAGAGATTTAAAGCTGGTTTTCTCCTTAAATCTGCTCTTCAGTAACTTTAAAATAACTCTGATTATCTCCTACTGACAGTATGTTAATAAAGTTACAGTTAGGGCTGAGCGATACAGGAAAAAGTTTATCACAATATATTTTATTCAGATCAGTCGATATCGATATATATCACGATATAAAGAATGAAATTTAACAGTTCTTATTGGTGGCATGTCTTTTGCAATACAATAAGCTACTGAATCTGTGAGGTCTTTGTGTTTCCTTGACGTAGGGCGTTGCACTAGAGAAAGCAGACTGAATGGTCGGCTGTTTCGGCTGCACAGGCGCCTTGGGCTCCTCGCTCCGCTCTTGGTTTGTAATCTCTTGCATTGCGCGTGCTCTGTTGCATGGCGCTGCTTCAGATGGTGAAAAAGATCTGAGGTATTCCCCGTCTTTACGAGAACATGTACTCGACATAATTTGCAGTGCACATTACTCTGCTTCATGTCCGACCTCAAAAAAACAAAATACCTCCACACCACCGACGTTTTCATGGTAGTGTTGTCGATGATATCGTCATCTGTTGAGCCTCTATCTGCATTTCTGCCGGGGGGTAACACTCATTTTCAACAGTGCTGTCGGTTTCACATGTTAAAGTTCTATGGTTGCGTGTAGCTGCAGCCTGCTACTACGCAGTTGTTTGCTACTTGGTTCTAATTCAGCACAATTGGTTCAGCTGAAGTCAACTTGGAGCAACTCCTCTATTCATTGGCTATTTGTATAGTCTACCGAAACATGGCAGAGTGCGAACTATTGAAAAGCATATTGACCGTGTTTTAAATTGATATTGCAGGAAATTAATTTTTGATATATATTGTTATCGTTTTATCGCCCAGCTCTAGTTACAATAAAGAGGTTGTTGTTCACAGTATATGTTGTGAAAGAAAGAGGTTTTTTGGCTTTTGTGCATTTGGTTTCACAAGATCATGCGGCAGGCTGTGATCCTGAAGTTTCTTGAAACATCATTTTCTTCTCCAACAGACAGAAACTGTGTCTCCTCGATCAATTTATCTCATGGGCAGTATAGATTTTTCTTCTCCTTTGCTGAGTCGGGGTTTGTTTAGTCCGGGGATTTTCTCAATCGTCTTGAATGAATGACAGGTGTGTCAGAGGACACCGGAACCTGGACCAACCCGCTCAACTGGGTTTAGACTCGAACTGCAGTGAGCTGATGGGTGAAAAAACTCCAGCGTAACAGGAGATAAATTATGCATTTAGTGGAAACAAACAACTCCACTCGAAAGTTTGACAAACTAGCACACTCTTCGATGCTTTTGGGGCAAATAATAGGAACATGTCACCCAGTGTGTCTATGAATAACCACAAACTGGGTGAAGAGTTGAACACAAATCCCATGTGTAGACATTTTCCACCAAACCTCTGAGTCATTTCGACATTCGCTCACAAGACTGCAGCAGTTTAATTAAACATTTATAAAGTGATTGTCTGCTGTGCCCGAGGTTCAGCGGCGTTGGCTGAAGCCCCTGCGGCCCGCACTAATCCTCAGTATTTTGTGCCGAGAGATAACAAGAGGGTGACGGGACCGAAAGGAGGAGAGGGAGGAAAAATGAGCCGCAGCTTTCTCTGCAAACAAACAAGACTGAGAGCTGAAAGCTGTGATCCATCCATCTGTCTCTTTGCTTCTTACTCTCTCTGGTTTCATCACTCTCTGCCTCTTTCTCTCTCAAACTTCTTTATTCCTCTCCCAAACCTTCTGTCTTTCTCCTCTATCTTTCCCTCGCTAATGAGAGCCGGTGGGGTTTCTCAGCAGCTGAAAATACAGTATGTTTGTCTCTGCTCGGACACCAGGGGCCTGCAGCTTAGCGCTCCCACATCGACTAAATAAATACACAAATAAGTAGTAAACTCACAGTGTGGGGAGTAAATTTATTTTACAGGTCCACACTGTGCCGAGGATACCACATGATGAAAATTGCACATTGGAGGACGAGGGGCACAGGCAGACGGATGCCGAAGGCTCCCTCCCTGGACTCTGATTGGGTCCCTGTTGCCTGTGCTAACCAGTCTGTTTATGGGAAGATGGCTTATTTCTATCATGAATGGATTACTGTAGGGGCCTGAGGGTGACGGTTAGGGACCCATCATCTGGAGCCGCTCTATGAAGTGCATGTTAACATTTCTCATCGGAGAGAGTCAGTTTTACGACTACAAGCTGACAGCGAACCACCGCCGAGAGATGCAAACGAACCGCAATAAGATGCAGAGGATAAACAAAGAGATGCAAAACAGCCGTGAAGGCGGCGTGACCACAGAGACGAGCAAAAAAGAGGCACAACAACAACTACAGGATGAGGAGAGTACTGTAAAACTACTCAAGTGGAGCAAAACACAATCAAGTTCCCTCTGTTTTCCATAGATCAATTTAAGCAGTAAAATGATTTAATCACAGCAGTGCAGCGCCACATTTGAGGGGACAAACAAACACCTGTTAGGGCACTATACAAATAAAGTTATTATTCCGTTGGTTTGGTAGGTCTACAATCCACTTCAGTCCTCTCAGAGGATACTATCATCTGTTTTGGAAACTCAACTATGAAAAAGTAAAGAGAAATTTTCTTGGACAGGACCAGATTTTCCAGGATATTTGGCCTTTTCTCTTACTTTCCACGTGTTTTCCATGAGTGGAAAGTAGATTAACTCTGGTCCAGGTTTTATAGGACTTGTGCTACTGGGAAACCTGACAACAGAGATGCATAAGGAGGATGGTGATGAAGACGAAATCATCACGGAAAGCACCCCACATGAAAACAATCCCCCGGGACCCTGAGGTATGCTGGAAAGAGTCCTGACCGAGCCTGAACACGGGTTGTTTGAAACCCTGCAGACTCAACTCATGCAAAGTCATCTTGCATGTTCTTGCACACCTGTACAGCTCACTCCAAACATTGCATCTGCATATTTGCATTGTGTTATCAGCTATATCTTTAATTTTCCTCTTAATTCTTTGAGATAAAGACCAAAAATAATGACTCTGGTTTGTTCCTGATTCATGTTTCTGAATCCGCTCCAAATATTAAAATAAACACCCACACTTTCTTTAATTAGAACAAGATAATCATGTCCCAGGCAGCGTTGTTGCTATCACTTAATCATCAGCCTGATATTTAATGAAAGCTATTGTTAGAAATCCTTGTAAAGTGTTATTTTCTTATCAGACCATGCACCGCCGTGAACGTCCTCCTCTTTATTACAGGGAGGGAAACCGGTGGAGAGAATTACCTGCCTCTAATTACTCAGACAGAGTGCATCAATCTTTACACTGCTCCATTATTACAATCTGCCACAGCCATGAAACACAATATTTCATTCATGATCAGCGGAGACATTTCTGAAGTGCCAGCATTATTACTTCAGCCTCCTTTGCATGAATCAGAGTGGATTGATCACGGGGTGTAACAGCGGTTTTAGAGAGCTGACTGAGTGATTTCAATAAAACTGGATTGATTTCACATTGAAGACACTGATTTCAGATCAGTCTAACTACTATCAGCTCTGAATGTGAGCAGCTTCTTGCCTGGACCAACATTTGCCTCATAATATTGGTATTTGGATGGTAAGGCTGCCCTCTAGTGGTATCTGCTAAAACCAGGCATGGATACAAATTGAACTAGAATCTGTAGGAAAAGTTATTTCAGGGAAAGACTTTTTTTCTGCCTTAGTTTTATATCCACTGCATCTACAAATTTTCTGTCAGCAAATTAGGTATAGGGGAGAGTGGGGTAAGTTGAGCCACCCCCCTGTTGCTTGGAAATGGTCAAAGAAATTGATCATGTGACCAAATATTTAGGAGATGGGCATCAATTCATGGAGTCTGTGAACGCACCAAACCCCGTTCAAAATGTTGAGCATTAGCCACGTTGCAGATATTTGTGTATCTCTGCCTGTCAATTGGGAGCTGACAACAAGCCAGGTGATCCCTCTCCTCTTGAAAGGATATTCAGGCGTAAAATTTAGTTAGTTCAGCCAAACACAACGTAACACCGAGAGATGAATGTTACAGACCGCTTGCTTCTCGAGTTATACCGACTTTAGCAACGACCACACAGATACACAGCGGTCTACGTCTCCACACGCAAACCTCAAACAAAACGCCACTCTATTGCCACAAATAATGCTCAGAACAGCACCTAACTTCATCAACAGTACATGTAGGGTCCCAACCATGGTGCTAGCCATTAAACATCTTTTTAGCTTTGCCTGGTTTGTTTAGCAAAGAGACTTAACACAACTCACCCAGTCCCCGCCAGCAGTGTAGGGGGAGCCCTGACGAGTCGATCACCGAGTGCAGCGGAGTTTCTCAGCTCAAGGAAGAGCATTTATGATCACTACTTCATGTGCACTGAAGACGTGGTAGTTCTTCTGCGTTAGAGTCTCGGTCTGATTACATTTCCTTTAAGTAATAACCATAAATTTTCTGCTGTTCTCCGCTGAGTCGTCCATCGAAAAGACAGTTTTCCACTTTGCCTCAGTCCTTCCTTACCAGACTTTAGTACAGATTTCTCCAGATTCTCAGTCTTTTTATAACCGTATGCACCATGGATGATAAATCCCTCTTTTGCTAGACCTCGCTATGTTACTGACCTGTTGCATATTAACCTAATTAAGTGTGAGACGCTTCTTCAGATGCTTTTTAGACAACTTTTATATTGTTTGTTGTCTTCATCCCAACTTTTTTTAAACCGAGCATATCTTTAAAAACAATAAAAACATTAGCAGAATTTGAGTTTCAACATTTATGATGTATTTGCACTGAGTTTAAACTATCCAATTCTATTTTTGTTAACGTTTTACTTCTGGTTTTGAGACCAATTACCTTCTTGACCTGTTTAAAAAATTCTCTAATTTGTTTCCCTACTTACACACTCATAACCAACCACAACATAGTAAATTAATACAACTAAGAGCTGATATAAGCAGTGAACAGAACAGTTCGATCCATTATGCAGGAATTGGACCTGGTGTTTCAGTAAAATACTCCCACAGCTCCCTTACAACAAAAACAACTGAATCACTGTTAGAGGGAAACTTTTATTGCTAACATAAAGAACAAATAAGTTAAGATACACACAGACAGATGTGCGACAGAGAGCTACATCCACGGATGAACAAGAAGATCATTGTAGTTTGAGTTTCACCATCTTTAGTCATTCTTTTTATTTTACATTAAATATGTAAGTTATTCATCTGTGGCACAACGTGAACAGTCATGAGATGACGGATAAAAACTGTATTCAGTAAGACCAGAGATATTCAGACAGAAGAGAGCTTTGATGAAATGAGACATGAGAGTCATAAACAAGTAAGACTGGAAGTATTAATTATTTGACACACAGTACAGGAGCTGATCAGACCCCTCTGCCCACGGCTGCACCATAAACTGGACATGGTTATGGATAAGACACTACATGACAATATAATTACGTGTTCCTCCTCCTATTTTATGCCAAACAATGTCTGTTTTTGTGCAGTAGTATGCATAAAAAGTAGTTTTTTTTTTACAACAAGTGAGGCCTTCAGAGCAGCATGCATATGATAAAAATAAAAAAAACAACAAAGGCTGCTTGTCTTTGAATCCAATGAGAATGAAGCGCCATTCGGATTAAATTCTTGCTTTTTTCCAGGTGGTCCAAATGAAGAAGCATCGCCATCGACTGCCTCTGTCTCAGGTTAATAGATAATCACAGCAATAACTTCTTTAGCGGGGAGCAGGACAAATATTTTGACCTTTGAGAGCGAGGAAAACATCGTAAACTGATCTCCCTGGCAGTTACATTACCTGTTTCACCTCCAAAGGTTAATGCGGATGTTTACACCTCAGAGCATCTATCCTCTGTAACTTGATGTCCTAAAAAGAGGTTGACAAATTAAAGACAGGAAGGCTCAGAGGAAGCAGAGTCAACATCATAGGGTCTCTATATGTCAGTAGTTAGGACAGGAAGTGTCTGTCAGCCAACACTTTCACATCTGTGGTGGTCCTCTCTCTCTCTGCTCCCGACATCCAGCCCTGCAGGTGTGGGTGTGAGGGGCAGCAGTGTGTGTGTGTGTGTGTGTGTGCGAGTGTCTCAATAGTGAACCGCGGGTGTAACAGGGTTAGCTGAGGAGGTCCGGCTGCAGGTTGATTCTCTGCAGGACGTCTTCAGGCATACACAGAACGGGATTCACCGGCTTTATCTGTTCGTCTCCGAGGAGAGAGAGACCCGCTATACCGAACAGAGTGTGGAAAGGATCCACCTGCAGAGAGCGTGAAAAAGGAGAGAGGGGAAACACGATCAGAAAGACGACTACAAATGAAGTGAGGTAAAAGAAAGCGTTTCCTCTCCATCATTTCAAGGCCCCTGAGCTTTCTACAAACACATATTCTCATTTAAGTATTTAAGAGACACCTCAGAGTTTAAAAACACTGTATCAAGGCTCCACTTATTAAATTAGGCTTCATGAACCCCCAAAGGGACCGACTTACTCTCAGCCTTCTTTCATATTAGTCCTAATAAACGGGTGAGTTTGAGAAAGAGCAGCAGAGTGAATTTACGAGTGGAACGCATACTTTGAGTTTTCTTTTAGTCAGTTTAACAAACTCGAACACTAAATTAGAAATGTTTGAGTCAGGTTTGAGGTCAAATGAGTTCTGGTGCCACCAAATTCATTCAGGCTGGAATGAATGAAAAATAAACCTAAGGGGCACCGCAAGGATCAATTCTAGGACCTTTTCTTTTTCATTCATCAGGAGACAGCATCTCTGTCCACAGTTACGCCAATGACACTCAGCTTTACGTGTCTGTGACTCCTGAAGACTCTGGGCCAGTCGGGTTGCTTTTACTTCAGACTCTACACAAAACTTTTTACAGCTCAACTCGGACATAACAGAAGTACTGATGACAGGTTTAAAGACTCATAGAGAAACTGACCAGAAACTGAAGAGGCTTGGACTTAACTCTAGCCAGGAAGGAAGAAATCTAAGAGTTTAATTTGATTCTGGTTTTACTTTCAGACCATGTGTTCGTTTTGAAACAAAAACAGCTTTTCCCCATCTAAAGAACTTCTGAGGGGAGGCTGTTTCTCTCTCACTGCGACACAGATCAAACTAAACTCTGAACACCGTCAGAAATTATGATTATTTTCCTGTTTTTTGCTGCCAACCACAACATTACTGTGAGAACTGAACTAATATTTTAAATCTGTCAAATAACATGACAGTATTTGACTTTTAAAACCTCTTATCTTTATTTTGTTTTATTCATGAATCATTTAGAGAGTTGGGAGTGACTGATTCGTGACAGAGACAAACATAATCTCAGTGAAATATAACGTAGTTCGTAGTCTGATGTGTCCGTCTGCTCACCATGTCTCCCGGTCTGTCTGCGAATCCTCCCGTCTCCTCGTCCTGACAGGCCAGAATAAACGTCCTCAGCTTGGCTTTGTCGATCCAGTGGATCCTACCGATGATTTTCAGCGACGCCAAAACCCACCATGAGTAGCAAACATCAGGAAGCTGAAAGAGACAAAGACAATCAAGGTCAAATATTGCTAAATGTGGATTAATCTGATATTTCAGTGAGTTATTCTTGTATTAAGTTTTATTTTTCACCTGTTCTGCATGATACTGCGTCTAAGTGAGTCATAGGTTAAACATATCCGTTTATTTAATCACTGCGCAGACATGGTGGATATTTTACAATATGTTGATTGACAGACTGAAAACATGAGGGAGGTGGTTGTGTTGGTGGTGAGCCGTCACCTGGTGCTCTCTCTTTCATGAGGCTCCAGAAAGCTTTAGAGTCACTTGTTATCCGTCTGGCCCCAAACTTGTTTATATTCTCTCTCACAGCACCCTGTGAGTCATTTTCAACCACAGTGGGCCAGTGTTGCCGCACAACAGCTCGAAAACCATTTCGTGTTACATTACTTGCTCAGCAGCAGACAACAGATTGACAGCAACCCTTTGGCGAACACTCAGCACAGAGGTCTGTATTACTCTGAAAATGGTTTTCCTGCAGTTCAAACCTCAAGCAGCTGAAAGCAGGGATGAATTTGTCCCTGAGCTGTTGAAAGTGAAACCATTTCATTGTCATTTTGGTGTCAGTACGAACCTTCTCTGGTCGTCCGTTGAGGCCTCCAGACGGCAGCTGCCTTTCACAAAGCCACCAGCCCAGCAGGTCGGCGTTCACCTGGTGCAGCTGACCGGTGAGCGACAGGAAACCTGTGCAGCAGTAAATCTGACCAAGAAGACGAGAGAAGAGGGTAAAAACGTGATTTGAGGATGATTTATAACACATGTTGCTTCTGCGGAGGAGTGTATATGTAATAACTGGCACCTCCCAGAGTGAAAACCACGTCTCCTGTTACTGTCGGGGATCAACAGCCTCTCAGTTATGAATCAGAACTCCCACCCACAAGACCAGACTGCAGCCTCATGTTTGTGTAGGCTGAATTTGAACTGCTAGACAGCTTTGATGCACAACCAGAAACTTTACAAACTGAAAACCTTCAGTCTTTTGTCAGTTTGAAATTCCACGTCACTGAAAGATGTAATATTCATGCCCCTCTAACTTCTCGCCCTTAAAGGGATATTCCGGCGTAAAATTAATTTAGGGTCAAACACACCGTAACACACCGAAGTTAGGTGCTGTTCTGAGCATTATTTGTGGCTATAGAGTGGTGTTTTGGTTGAGGTTTGTTTATGGCTCCTCAGACAGCTGTGTATTGCTATCAGGCGGTCGTTACTAAAGTTGGTATAACTAGAGAAGCAAGCGGTCAACAATGTTAATCTCTCCAGGGTGTGTCTAACTCGGTGTTATGGTGTGTTTGACCCTAAATTAATTTTACGCCGAAATATCCCTTTAATATGAGTGCCTCAGAGGAGTGATGGTGGGACCAGCAGATCGCCTGCTGTGAGGTCATCAGAGGTGATAACAGAGGAGAGACACAATGACTGTGTGCTGATGGAGTAGAACAGAGCCGTGTATGTGTGTGTATAACAGTGGACTCACCTGACCAGCATGAGACTCTGATCCAGGTCTGCAGCCAAAACCTCCATCAAAGTTCATACAGGAGAGGACGAACTCTACAGCTTTGTCCACATTTATCGTGTCCATCTTGCCCTTTGAGGGAAAAGAGGACAGAGAGTCATCTTCAAATCACAGACTGTCTCAGTGCACACACACACACACACACACAAAAATAATGACATACTTACAAGTAATGCAAGTGTAGCAACAGCACAGAAGGAAAATCTGGTATCGATCTCGCCTGGAAAGACAAACAGCTTTTGTTTGAATGACATCATGAAAATCTTGATCTCCTTTTTGGTTTGTTCATGTCTCTTTTCTCTCCTTACTGCCCTCATGAAAATAAAGGAGAAGGGGAAGGTCGAGTGTACAGCCTAACCCAGCTGTGAACAGGCTTCTCATCCACGCTCTACCTCCCCTGTCTCCCCTCTCTTAACATCAGGCCTTAGACACTTCACCTCTCTAAAGGGTTGTGGGTGAAGGGTTCATGTTGTAGGACAATGCAGCAGAGGTGTTATCACTACCTGGAGCTTGAGTCCAATAAGGGGGGCCATGCTGTATGGGGAGGTCCTGCTAGATATGATGGATGGTGAATGCTGGCGTGTGAAAGGTAATTCTGGGAAGCCATAGCTAACTGTTATGCCTCTCTAAGGTGTTGTGGACCAGACTAAATTTAACACTGGTGAAGGGAGGTGCCCACCTGTTACCCTACTGATGTGCTACCTCTGTCCCACCTATCTCAGGGGTTGGGAGGCTTAAGGAACCATGTGAGCATCAGTAGAGGGTGTAATCGGATGGATTCCCTCACTCATCTTTGTCATAAAAGCACAAGAACGTTGCTTATTTCTTAAAAACATCCATAAAACACAAATATCACTATTTTTAGACGTAGTATTCCTTTAATTTAGGAAGGTGATTTGTCACTGTGTAAGAAAAAAACATCGAACTTTAGAATCTAAGGCTGTGAGTCTTTGCTGCAATTCCTCCCATTTTCTTTACTGACTACGTTTACTGTCTCATCAGTTGTCCCATTTAACTAAGAAGAAAAAAAGCATGAAAATAACTTTAAAAAACAATAACACTCTTTTTACCATCAGCAGCAGAAAATACAATATTCCCATACTTAAATTAATCTTTTTTTTCCACCTCTTTAAAAGTTGCTCTTAGGTTAGCGTGTCACCAGGTGTCACTGTGTTCCTGCGTTTGAATCTTCAGATCTCCAAAGCTCCAAAAACTCAGAGGGTTTCTTTTGTAAATAAATGAAGCGAACAACAAAAATAAGACAAGCTTCTGCTCACCCCATTTGTCCCCCGCAAAGGAGCCGTCTTCCTGCTGCAGCCCTTTGATGTACTCCACCACTTTGTCCACATCGATCGCATCCACGCTGTCATACAAGCACAAGATCTGAGGAGGAGATTTTAAAAGAATGAAGATGTTAAACTAAAAATAAAAAGGCAAAGAGTCCAGATAAGGCTGCGTATGAGCTGGAGTCATCAACGTAACTGGAAAGACAAACAAATTTAGAGATTCTGCTCGTATAAAGTTAAATTAAGATACCTATTAAACTTACTTAAAATAATAAAATCCAGGAGGAATGGGAGGGTGTAAATGACGGACAGTGGAAAACAACATGTTCCCTCACATGGAGAGAATATGGTTGGAAGAATATTGTAAGTTACTTTATTGCACCAATACAGCAGAAATCTCAAGACACACGATGTTGGAGACTATGAGGGGAGATAAGGCCAATCATTTTTATATTTTTGGGGGATGCTCTGGTATTATACCTGACTAGCAGGAGATAAAGAAGAGGATGGAAACAATTTTAAAAGTGCAACTTCCACTTACATTTGAAGTTTTATAGTTGGGGAAAGAAAACCAGGAGATAACAAGGTCAGGAGAAAAATACATATTTCGAATAATGTTGGTGGAAATTGGCTGAAAACAGATGCACCAAAAATAGAGGATTGGGTAGAGGTAATGATCGATATAGAATGGAGAAGCTGACTTTCTCATCTAGACTAAAATCAGATACTTTTAAATACTACTGAAAAAACTGGGTTGATTTTGTGTCTCAGTTTAGAGCAGACTTTGTGCAGTAAAGGCATTGTGTATTGTAGAGTATTGATCCCCTTGGTTCAAGCTACAAACTTGTTTATTATTCATATGTTTATTATGTTTACCCTTCAACAGGAGAAAAGAGACAATGCAAGAGAGGTAAGAAAAAGGACATAAGTGAAAAGTGTTTCGTTTTACTTCACAGTTATTCTGCTGTAACTTTACTTGAGAATTCATGTCTAACGATGTCTCTGCTCCGTGATGGAGAAGTATGCAAATATTCTATACAGCGGGAAACAAAATCTAGTTTGTCGGACTGTCAGGTGTCTTGCAGTCTATAAATGAGTCACCTGGACAGCGCTGAGTGTGTAGAGGAGATGAGGGTCGTGTCCGATGCTGGCGCTGACGCCTCCACACTCGTGTTGACACGCTTTGATGAAGTCTATGATCTCCTGACGGTTCATCCTTGGCAGCTGCGCCATCAGGTCCATCACGGTCAGCCCCCAGTAGATGCCGCTCATCCTCAGGTATTCAGACAGAGTGTACTCCTGGACATGTAGATTTATACTATGATTTAACAATTCACATTAGTGTTGTGTCGTTCGCGAACGATTTGTTCGAAAGAACCGAATCTTTTAAGTGAATGTACTGAACCGAGTCACTTCCTCAAGTGATTCGTTCAGTTGAGCTGAAGTGAGAGACAGCACTGCCAGGCCAGCAGCCGGCGAATGAGGGACCACATGTTCTGACGACTGAATCACTTGGTGAACGAATCACACATTGAACTACACTCTCTGGAATCATTTTTGATGTACAGAACTACCTTTTTCGTACTGCTAAATTGCCACCACAACAACTTTCATACAGCATGTAACAAGTAAGTAGATAAAAGTAGATAAAAAGGGTCATAGTTTTATCCTTCCAGTTGGTCTTTACTTACATAATCGTCCTTTTTGGAGCCGTAGGCAGAGATGTAGTCTGCATGTTTGTCCAGCAGCAGAGCGTTTGGAGCTTCAGGCTTTATAATGACATCCTTCACCTGGGTACCCTGACAGTCAACACATCATCATCATGATTTAATATGACTAATTAAGGCAGGACTTGGATCTTTAGCAGGGCAAATTCAACTCCGGACATCCTTAAACTATAAATATATGAAACTTCACACCAGATTTAACCCAAACTCTGAAGCAAACTGTCGGTAAACTGACTGACTGTTGACAGGATGAGACAGCTACATGCTAACACTTCATTTAAGCCCCTTTAACTCTGTTTACACCGTTTACCGATCAACACTGAGCTTCTTTAAGAAAGAATGAAACCTAGAGGACATTTTAACCCCCTTTCACTACAATAATATCTTAAAATACATGCTGTTATATTTACAAAAAGAAGTCATTTACCATTATGAATATTATCGCATGACCAGAATTCTTCTTCTACTGTTTTCCCCCGTTTCTCCGTCTTCTTCTTCGTGAGTTTTTGAAAGAGGACTTTTTTTATCGCCACCTTTCGCTTCGGAGGTTAAACCACAGCTTAAATACAGCAGACCAACTCCAGCAGAAAATTGATCTGGAGACTTCAGACCCCTCTATCTTTCCCTCTTCCTCCTGGATCAGAACTTTGAGATAGCTGAGTGTTCATTATATCAAATATGAGGCAATGAAAACATATTTGGGACTCTTTGAATGGGCTTTCACTTGGGACTTGGCAGGATACATTTGAATTCCTCCTAAAATACAGTTTCCTTCCTCCTGAATTCGTTTTATGTGCCAGGTCTGGACAATAAAATCAGCCAGTGGACAGAATTTTAGGTGTCCACCATAAACACAAAACACAACTACACCGTGATCAGTTCTTGATAAGTTGGTATAATTTATTTAATTCAGATGGATGACAAACATACGTAAAAGTGCCACATGAATCACCATTATTTCAAGAGCGTTATTAAGCACAGGTCTGTGTAGCGTCATCTTAACAATCTCGACAATAATCTGTACAAGGTTTCCATGTGTGTGTAACACCGGAGCTTCTATGTGGGGCTTAAACTGCACAACAGAAAGTTACTGTTGAGAACAAATCTCTAAATCAGGCAGAAATAGATCCTCAGACGACATGCAGTTTTACAGCTATTAGACAAATCATTCAACACTCGTAGTTTTCAAACAAGTTCATGAAAGAAATGTGTCAACACAAACTGAGATGAACTGTTCTGAGGTGAGAGAGATCTGAAAGATGTAACTGTTTTTTCCAAACTCAGATTTTAAGTTTAATATATTTTAGCAGGTGATGAAAAATAATCTTGTGTTTGAGTCATGGTTTTTCAGAAGTGGGATATAACACAGTTAACAAAAACAACATGTGCAGAAAATGTCCTGCAATCGAGCTCATGATCAACAAAATAACTGTCATATTTGTGGCTTCAGAGTCAACTCCCATGTACTTGACCACATTTCTCATCAACTTTCCTCCTTCACAAACATTTCTGTCAGATACAGTTTCATTCTGCAGGGTCGGCTAACAGACAGGATATCAGGTTGATCATAAATAAATACAGAATATCCCGTCGTGACATATTAAACTCCATATCCAAGCAGCTATCATACTTCTCTCGGACATGCCTGGCTACTACTTGCCAGCAGGAGTTACAGTCAACGCTCATGAAGTCACATTTAAGGCCACAGATTTGAGCTTAAGTTGAAAAACCTTCCTATAAAACACGGTGATCATGTTGGCTGGCTGAGCTGAAAGGTGGACTGCTGTCTACCAAGTCAAAGTCCTTCTTAAAACAAAAGGCAGGATGGAGTGATGTTAAGGCGAGCAGCATTTTACAACTAAATCGGAGTTTAAAAAGGATGAGTGTGTAGGATTTAGAAAGAGCTCATTCTGAGATACCAAAAAACCTTCTCATTTTTTGGTGTTAATGCTCTAGAAAAAAAAACACAAAGTTATATTACATCTTCATTCTGTGTTGAAGATCCCTCTAAATCCCACAAACAGGTCCTTTTAGAGACCAGATCTAATCCCAGGGATAAGCGCAAGTGTAAAAAAATTACAACGAAGTACATTTGAATGAGAGGAAGTCAGCTGTGCAGAGTTCATTTCTTGGCTCTTCCCAGGTGTTCTCGGGCAATGATGAGTCTTTGGATCTGAGCTGTGCCCTCGTAGATCTACGACAAGAAACAAGAACAGATTTAGGAAAAAAGAAGTTCTGCTTAAGATGATTCGACATGGTGCTCAGTATCACCACCCACCTGGTAGATCTTGGCGTCTCTCATCAGTTTCTCTACAGGATAGTCGCTGTTGAAGCCGTTTCCTCCAAACACCTGAACGGCGTCAGAGGCCACCTGGTTGGCGATGTCTCCAGCGAAGGCCTTGGCGATGGAGGCGTAGTAGGTGTTCCTGCGGCCCTGATCCACCTCCCATGCGGCTCTCTGGTACGCCATCCTGGCCAGCTCCACCTTCATGGCCATCTCAGCCAGGAGGAAGGACACGGCCTGATGCTGTGGAAGAAGAGCAGACAGAAGAGCCTTTACTTTGACAAGAAATTTAAAAAACATTTTTCCATATTTTAGATTTCATGCCTGAGAAGTTCTCTGGAGTGATTGACTGATCACTGCTGAATGTATACTAATGGGTTTTTCATCATTAGGAGGCATCAATACTAACTTATTCAGTCTGTTTCATCACCAGCTAAAGTCCCCTCTTTAATGTTATAGCCTGGAGCACAGAGCTGCAGGTCTGTGTGTCTGAACCACACATACAGATGAGAGTGACTGAGGGAGACAGAAGTGTAGCTCTTCAGTTGACTTTGGACGATTCGTAACAGTGAAAAGGATGTTTTTATTTGCATTTCTCTTACTCCACTCACGTGTGAGATTATGTGTTTATCCTTGTTCATTTGTCTGCTGTAGCACGCTGTGTTTAAAAATGTGCTTTGTAAATAAGATTTAGTGACACTTTGTATGCAAAATCCTCCATCTCCCCTCGAGGTGAGTTTGAGAGCATGTTTATTTATGCTTCAGGTCCAAACTGCAGCAACACGACCAGAAAGTTCAGTTTTTCTGCCTCATTCAGTTTTTTTTTCAGTCTCCAGTTTGTTTGACAACTTCAACTGAAGAATCGCTAAAACTGAGGAAAAGACTTTGAATTGTGTGTGTTCTTCTCTCCAAACATCCACTGCAAACTGACCTCGGCGATAACTTTCCCAAAGGTTTTCCTCTCCAGAGCGTAGTTGGTGGCTTCATCAAGTGCCCTCTGAGCCAGACCTGTAGCTCCTGCTGCCACCTGTGAAGCATCAACAGCTTGACTAACTATCAAACTCTCAAGTCTCCTGTGACTTTAAACAACTGAACAGGAATATTTCATTCATAATGATTTGTTATTTTTTTTCTGCATAAAAAACAGTCAGATCCTCCTTGTATCTGGACTTCATCTCTGTGGTATTGTCTATGGATAACTGCAGCTGAAGGACTTACTGGTGGTCTGGTGCTGTCGAAGGCGCCCATTGCAATCTTGAATCCAGCTCCCTCTGTGATCAGGACGTTCTCCTTTGGTATTCTCACATCCTCAAAGGTGATGCCTCTGGTATCAGAGCACCTCTGGCCCATGTTCAGCTCCTGTAAGCGCAGAGCAAACACAAGGGTGTGTTATCTTGTGGTGCACGTGTCACTGCTTCAAAATAAACAGGTATATAGTCAAGTACACAGAGGAGCTTGACATGAGTCATGCACTTCTAATCTCTGTTTCTGTATAGAGCAGAGTTAAACTACAGCTGAAGAAAAACGATGAAAACCATTTCTGTTACAAAGTTTAGATCGAGTCACTGCACAACTTTCCTTTAAGTGACTTAAATTCAGTTTGGTAACAGAGTTTGGTGCTTTTCTGGTCTCTCATATATTCAAATATACAGCCGACAACAACATAAGCTGGTTTCACACTGAGATCCTCGTCATGGCCCTGAGTGAATCACTGTGTTTTCCCAGTTTTCTCTCCAAGAGTGGCTCTAAAAACAAAACTTTTCTATTTCGCTCTCCACAGACTGGGGAAATATGTTTTGAAGAATAAGTGACAGCTTACCTTCCTGCCGATAGTTATCCCTGGGGTGTCAGCATCCAAAATGAAGCCGGTGAAAGCTTTGCCAGCTGGACATTTCGGGTCGAGGTTAGTGCGAGCCAAGAGGAAGTACCTGAGGTCATGAGGAGAGTATAAATGTTTGAATGAATTAAAGAAAAACAAACTTATCTTTATATTTGTTCTTTTTGCTTGTTATTTACACACATTATGATCTTGATATGATAATGTGTGAATGAGAATGTATGTTCATGTCTCAGCCAGACTGATTTTATTTAGTAATGTAGAAGAGCCACAAGATGGAAGTGACTACAAAAAACATCATTTTACTTTTGTAATTGTCTCAAACATGGCAGCTTTGTGTAAAAATAAGACACAAATCAAACAAATGGAAAAGTAACCAGGGCCTGCCTTTTATTAAAGCCTGTTTCAAATACAGGCCTGGCACTCAGATATTAAGGACTGGCATTCATTTCTTTTTTCTTCAAGTTTAAGGATCCTAAAGAAGAAACAACATGAGCTGAAACCACAGTGGGTCATGTTAATCTGAGGTGGCAGTGAGTACACACCAGTTAGCTTTCCCTCCGTTGGTGATCCACATCTTCTGACCGTTAACAACATACTCATCGCCCATCTTCACAGCTTTGGTCTTAAGTCCAGCGACGTCAGAGCCTGCACCGGGCTCTGTGACGCAGTAAGCCTGCAGGAAACACAGCACACACACCATGTTCATGAGGTCTGATCTGATTTAAATGAGAGCAGTTCAAATCGTAGAGTTGTGAACTAGTGTTTGAAACACCAGGTCTAATGCTCTGCAATCCTCCTGCCAAAAGTGCCTCATTGTCAAACAAGATTTAATCTCATTACAGCAGAAATTAGAGTAAATGCAGGTAAACTTTTAATTGAGTGAAACTGCAGCTTCATAAACAAATCCAAACAAATTAAGTTCACTGGCAGAATTTCCATACGGAGAATTTAAAGAGCTTGTATATTGACTATCCAACAAACATTAAATACTTACACACATAAGCGGCTCTTCCACCAACCTCCCCAGGTATTTAGTCTTCTGTGCTTCAGTTCCGGCTAGAATAACTGGCATCGCCTGTAAGAGAAACAGATCAGACTTATTTCTACCTGGACTGACGCCACAGCCTTAAATCATGACTAGATCTGATACGGTGCTGAAACCAAAATACTTCACAACATGATATACAGTATAAACCTCAACATTTGGACATTTTAAAAGACTGTTTTAAGACTCTTGGAAAAATGGAGAGGTGATTTCCCAGCAAATCTTTCAACTTCTTACCCCCAGAGAGTTTGCTTCGATAGCTGTCTGTACTCCTGTGCAGGCGTAGGCCATTTCTTCTGTGATGAGGCAGTTGTCAAAGGCTGACAGGCCCATTCCACCTTAACACACGAGAGAATGGATGGAAACATGAAGAAGATATCTTTACTACTTATTTTTTTAAACAAGCTGACACACCGTGGCCACAAAATTATCTCACAAAAAGAAAATCAAAACAGTTTTAAAAAGAGAGGAGGAGAGAGAAAGAGGAGGTAACTCACCATATTCTTGTGGGATGTGACCGTTCATCAGACCAAGCTCCCATGCTTTCTTGATGAGGGGGACAGGATACTGCGAAATGACAGGAAAAATGTTGTATTTCTTTAAACTTACTGTCAAAACAGAGGAGCTCAAACATGAAACAGGATGATAATCAGCCATGAGGGTTCGTTTAGGAGGTAAAGAAAAAAACAATACAACAAAAAACCTCTTAGGATGAGAGCAATAAAAGCAGACTTTAAGAATCAAATATTTTAAAAACTACACATGTAAATGCATCATTACGTCGCTGTTAGAAAAGTCAAGAGTGCAAATATTTATGCAAACTGTATCCAGAGGTGAAATGCTGGCAGCCATGTTTAGACAACTCTGAAGACAACACAAACATGCCTACAGCACGAGAGTTTGCTCACAGTCAGAATAAGGTTTAAAACCACCTGAATTAATGAATGATTCAATTTCACCGACTTTATTCAGACCGTCAGTCCCTCTATTTATTTGTTTGGTTCTTATTTGACTCTACACTAGTTTTGCATTTCTGTACTAATGGTGCTGCAGCTCCAGTTTCAGAAAATTTATAGTAAAAGGTCAAAAATTCACTAAAACCTCCAATGAAGCTTTATCAGTTTTTATACTTTTAGATCATATATTTTATATTAAATATCATACTTCAGGCCTTAGTGTGCCAGTGAATGCCAGTTCGAGAGGGGGGTCATGGGTTCAACAGTTTGTCCACAGCTTTAAGGAAAATCTCGTTTGCAGTATGTTTATGTTTGTGTTGGTGCTGATTGTTGAGTCTACCCAAAGGGAGGGCTGCTGGACACTGAATGTCCAGGATGCGATTTTTCCTGGAGACTCTGTGTTCAAGTACTGTGGTACTTTAACATTTGTAACCACATTAACCTTTAAGCAGACTCACTGCAGCCGAATCATTAGTCAACGCTCACCTCCCCAGTCCTGTCATAAGCAGGTGCGGCAGGAATGACCTCTTCCCGTGCGAACTTCCTGGCCAGCTGCTGGAACTCTTTCTGCTGCTCTGTCAGCTCTGTGGATTAAAACCAACATGACTAATCATCAACAGTTTCAACATAATTTAAAAAGGGAGTTACAATTCTGAGAAAGTCTGTCAAAAAGTTGTCTTTGCGCCAAATCTAGATAGAAATGAAGGACAAAATCCACTGTCCTACTTCGGTGTTTACCTAGAGACAGTTTGAGGCTCCAGCAATCTTTATTTAGTCAAATCCTGTTTGTATTTTCTGAAGCGTACCTCACTTAGCTCAAATAACCTCAAAGAAAAGAGAGACTATTACATAAATACAAGAGGAAACCTGCTTGATTGGTCAGATTCGCTGCCTTACACCATCTTCACATGAACCTTGCAGAATTACAATAATCACCATAAAAACAGAAGAAGGACAAGACTTTTTGTACCCCGTCAAAAACATCAGAGAGAGACACTTCAAACAGGAGGAAAATATGGTCACCAAAACCTATTCTGATGTGTAAACTGACATGTGAGGCTTTACATCCTTTCTCTCACCAAATGAGAAGCCGCTGCTCGATGTTTGTGCATGAAGGGATGATGGGACGCTGGCTGCAGCTGCACTGGAACTCTGCAGCCTGATTCCAGACCGCACACCGGCTCTGAGCACCTGTAGGTGAAGCGAAAAAAAAAAGAGAAACAGGCATGAAAATGGGTCAAACTGGACACGATCATCTCACCATAACACAAACATACAGAAACTTAAGCTAAAAAATGTGATGTTTTTGGTCACAAAATGGTAAAACATTAGCTAGACTCAATATACATTTACTGGACTCTGTGGGAAGACTCTGTCTCTGTCAAGTTAGAGAAGGTAAACCCAGTTCAGATGCCACAGGTACACTCCTTTAAAAACAGTAAATCACATATACTTGTCCTTGCTTTACCTTTACAACAGACACACCCTAAGACATGAATGTAATTGAGTACAATAGTCTGAAACAAAATAGTAAACATTTGTGCCAAATGACGTACTTGCTTAAAGGTTTCATCAAAGTAGGCAAAGGCTTAGCACTCTCTTTACTATCAGCATAAAACACTCTGATGCAGGTGGATACAGTATTCACACCAACACGACTCTCTTTGCTGAGCCCATCGCAGTGAATTTAGTTTGCCTGTTGAGTTTAGTTTTCATGATTGTGAAAGTCTGCCTTTTAATCATGTAATCTGTGACAATTTAATGTCAAATGCTATTAGAAGTATATCCATGTACAGGGCTGATATCAGCAAAAATCAGATAGATTTCTAGAATAAGAGAAGATGTTCCTTTAATAGTCCCACGGGAGAAAATTCCACATTTACAGCAGCATTATATATAGATACAACAAGATAAAAATTAAAAGAAACTTTGAGTTAAAACAAGATATGTACAAGATATGTACAGAATTTATATAATAGTAGGATTTTAGCAGTAATCCTCCAGGAATAATAGAATAATAGAAATTTCTAGGTTACTGCAGGAGAGGAAGATGTCTCGTGCAGTTCTAAACAAGTTGTTGCCATCATTATCATGTGTAAAAATATTATAATATACCTGACAAAGAGGAGATGTCATTTTGTAGTAAGAGCCAAAATAAACAGTATATATTATAAACGGATACCGGGAGGGGTCATGAAGGGGGAAATCGCTGAGTGCCAAGTTTCGTTGACGACTTTAAGGTTTTTTTTCCCCCTAATATACATAAGTCAACCAAAATTCATTAAGAGAGGCATCATACTAACACTAAAGTCACAAATATAGCGTTATTATTGCATATGTACGTTTTAACAGTTAAAGTCTTAAAAGTCCTCCGACCGTTGAAACCGTCTTCTAACGTTAGCCTGTGACGGAGCTAGCAGAGCTTTCACTCGAGGAAATAAATGTAGGTCAAGAGAACAAAAAACCGAAACGACAAGTTTTTATTCTCTTATTTCTTACTATCTATTTTAAACGTCAAAATGTACCTGTACTTAGCATACGGTTTGAGTAGGCCTACCTTGTTAAACAGCATTGTTATAGCAGCAGAGAACAGCCAAGCCGCATAAACACACTCTACACAACAACCTTTGTCCCAGATATTAATATCCGCCCTCTCAGCCAATCACAGCAGCGGGTTTGGGTCACGTGTGACGTCTCGGGCTCCGGTAGATGACTTTTCCCCCAGTTTGTTACCTAACATAACCTCTGAGTTTCATAATTAACAATTTACATTTAAATCTACAGACGATTATATTAAAACTACCTTAGATAGTCGAAAACCACTGTTATCTCTCATACTCATGTACTGTATTCACCAGTGATGGTGCTCTTTATGCTCAGACTCAGTATATTTATAATATTTTGCATATAATTCAGTCCAAAAATTCTAAAATCTCAAATTTAAATCGCTGCTAAGACCTGCCAACAATCATTACCTCTTTTTCCTGCATACTTAAGGCCTGTCTTTTCAATAACGTCCTTTTTAGCGTAATTTCAATGCAATTGTTTGCTATGCCAACCTGCTATTATGCTCAGGAATTCATCTAGCAGTATATCTTTTTGTTTTATTCATTAATTTAGTCTGATAAAATTGCCATGGAGGTTTTAAAATATAATCTTCAAGCGATTTTGTGTATAAAATTATAAATTAACATTAAAAAATATGAATAAACCATATATCAATATGAGAACGCACACTAGGCTACAAGAGAAGCCCTGTTTGTTGTTGATCATTTTACTTTTTTATGACAGAAAAATCATATTAACACAAAATTTTGTCTTGAGCTGAAAGACATTAAATGGTTTTGGCTTTTGAAAAGTGCTTGCATTAGCAGTACTGAAAACCTTCCTTGCCTGTGTGAAAATTATATGTTAATTCCAAATGTGATGCCAGCAACAACATGTTTTAATCTTCCACCAAACTGCACAAATTTGTATCAGGACAGAAATCAGACTTGGTATCAAAAGGACAGCCTCAGAGAAACTGAGTCTCTTAAAAGTAAAGATAGGAGCGGGTTCACCACACCACTCAGTGAGAGACTGCAGAGGCAATTTTTCAAATATCGTTTCATAAAGGCATAAAACTGTTAAGATACTTTGGGATTTCATCGTCTACAGCCGTGTCTTTAAGAGTCAGAGATATTTTGATGTAAAGGTTTCTAAAATATATTCAAAAAATTAAGCATTCCTGAGAAAAGTCCATAACTTCTCCAGAAAAACAGCAAATAAGGACTTGCGTACAGATGAAGCAGTGGGACTTTTCTCAAATAAAAACAAAAATTAGTTTTAAAAGAAATTTAAGGGACACTTTTATTTCATGATTATTACAAATCAAACTTTTTTTTATATTGTAATAAAACCTATTTAAAGGGAGGTTTGAATGCACTATTCTATTTTACCTGCAGTGCTCTGGGTTCACCAGCAGATGGAGTCAGACACAATCTTATGGGAGAGGCCAGACAGTGAAAATGCTGCTCTATGGGAGTGGATAAGTGGGTATGAAATTTATGATGCTGTTCCAATTGATTTCCCACAGATTTATGAGTCTATCACTATTAATCATAGTTTGGCCTCAACTGGAGTTTTACTTTCTTCACCCATATTGTCTCAATCACAAGTCTAAAACAAGGTGCATGGGAAGACTAAAGTTAAGAAAACATTTTATATTCTGTGTTGTCCTCAGTGCTTAATACTGATGATTTCAAAGGTCTACAACTGATTGTCATGAGGTCATGTGCCTTTAAAGTCCTATTCTTAAGTACTGATAGTGGCACTAAAGGTGATGCTTTTGCCGACTGTGTCATATTAAAAGGTTGTGAATTCAGAGTGCCAAATTATACTGACAAAGACAAGCCATGAAAATCACAAAGTTTTGGGACGTTCTGGTTTTTATTGACGTATCAAACAGCTGTACATCTATTTGCCTTTCTTGGCCTTGATCTTCCTCAGGTAGAACTCGAGCTCTTTGCCCTCCAGGATGTAGCCGTCTGCCCTGCCGCACTGGCCGGGTCTGGAGGCGATGCAAGCTGCAGGACGGAAGAAGAGAGACTTGATCAGTCCAAAATGAACACTCAAAATACACAGTGAAGTACAAAAGTCCAATTATCTCAGAGAAGTCCTTTTTTTAAGAGGGAGTCTGAGACTTCCAAGGAGTAGAGGATCTTTAAGGTGTTCCCTCTCACAGCTAAAACAGGAGATGTTGCCAGCCTTTTGAAGAGCATTTTGATTGAATGTTCACTGCAGTAGATGTCAGTGAGAGTAACATGTCTTCCTCAGAGTCGTCGTTATCACCACTTTCATTCAGTAGCAGAACTGGACAAAGTTTTCTTCATAGGAAGACTTTAACTACACCAGGCAGCGCCTTAGATTACGGGTGCCACAAAAAAAAAAAGCCTTTGACCCTTCAATCTGAGAGGAAACCTAAGGGCAACAAAAGCTGATATTTGTGAAAACAGTTTTTTTGCCCGAATTCAAAAGGGTTTTGCTTTTTGTTATTGAAGAATTTTCTTGGTTCCTCAAAACTTGTGACCCCATAAACTATTTAAAGTAATCTGCAGATTAATGTTTATGATAAAAGAATAAACATTTAAGACAGACATAAAAGGCATCAATAATATTGTGTTCACGCTTTAAATTTACAACTAATTATCTTTTCAGATAACTGAAACATAGGTACAATTTACCATTTTAGGCAAAACAAGCAACAGACTTAAAAGTAAAATGCTGTGTCACTGACCAGCTGTTGATCAATTGATAAAAATCTCATGTTAAACACACATTAGATTTCTGACTTTGAAGCTTACTTCATTGTGCTGGAAGGACATTGTAAAATGCAGGGCTACAAACAGATTCAGCTTATTGACTCATCTCCCTATTTTCCATCATTTTGATAAACTTCTTTACTTGATAACCTGGCAACTCTGTCTTAAAAACAGGTGTTACAGGCTGCAGAAGTCAGTTTTGAAAATAAACATCCATAATTGTATCTGATGGCTTTTCTTTCTGTTGTCTATAAGACTGGATTTCAGAAAGCAGCACACGAGAAATAGTCCTGCAAAAAGGGACACTGATTGGCAAATAACTAAACGATGACTCTAGACAGCTACTGCGCTCCAACTGTACACAAAGCTGGGACTCACCGAGCAGTTTTCCCTGCTGGAACTGCTCCTCTAAGAGGGTGCTGATCTTTGCAGTCTTTTTACGCTCGTCGTACTTCTTCTGGGTCTTCTTTGACCTCTTCTTGTTCAGGACCTCTTCCTCCTCAGGAGTCTGCAGAAGACGAGAGGATGTTAATGTTCAGAAATACACGACAAACTTTAACCTGCTGACCAACAGCGGGTGATCACAATCTGAAAGCAAGACTGGAGGATGTGGGTGCAGGTCTTTCTCAGAGTCGTCGTTATCACCACTTTCATTCAGTAGCAGAACTGGACAAAGTTATCTTCATGGAAAGACGTGCACACACACCAAACATCACTCAACAGTGCAGAAGTTACGGAATAATGAGTTTCTTTAGAGTGACCCAGGTGATAACTCTTTTAAATAAACTTAAATCGAGCAACATCTTCAACAAAGTCTGTATTACACAAATAACTTCAGCCACACTAAGCATCATACTCGACTATAAAACCTAAGAACTTGCAGGAGTACTTGTGCTCCATCCTAGAAACAAGACAATAAGGGATTTCTTTTCCACATACCAGCTTAGCTCCCTTCTTGCGTCCCAGAGGAGTGGCGTAGTGAGCCTCATACCACTGCCTGTAAGGAAGGCTGTCGACAAGGACGATGCAGTTCTTCACCAGGGTCTTGGTTCTGACCAGCTCGTTGTTTGAGGCGTTGTAGACCACATCGATGATCCTGGTCTTGCGTGTGCAGCCTGTGTAGAAAAATATAAGTGCCATTGGTTAAAAATACAACCTCTCATTCCATGAGATTAATTAAAACAAGGCATATATAAGTCAACGACAGGTCTTTCTCAGAGTCTTCAATATCACCACTTCCATTCAGTAGCAGAACTGGACAAAGTTATCCTCATAGAAAGGTAAGCAGCATTTAAAAAAGGTTAATCAGTGTATTTAGGAACTTAAACTTACACTCAGAGCCCCATGAGAAGTTTCCAACATCCAACCTCAGAGCACGGTACTTCTTGTTCCCACCACGGACCCTCACTGTGTGGATACGGCGAGCTCCGATCTGAAGAAACACAATGAAGTTTAGTGCAAAGGTACGCAAGAACCACATGAAATAGATGATAAAATAGACTTCTGGTTGTCCATGACAAATTAAAAATATAAATATTATTTCTTACAGCGTGTCAGTGTAACTATGACAATCCTAGCATTGGTAAGCCCAAACTTTTGAACCAAAACGGTCCAAAAAAAGACCTACCTAAGGTCACGTTTTCATCACCCACGCATCATCACAGAAAGTTAAATGAAGAGACCACTGGCTTTCACTTTTCGTCATACCTTTGTGTTTGCAGGAGGACGTCCGAGCTCATACTTCCTTTTCTTGTGGTAGGGCTTGCGTTTACCGCCGGTCTTGCGGCGTTTATGCCAGTTATCCCTTGAGATACCTGAATAAACAAAAAACAGGACCACGAGTTAGAGCCATGTGCATTTTACAGATTTACTACTGAGTTATTGTTAATGCTTGAGCAATCAGTTCTCCAAGGTAGAGGTTGTCCGCAATTTTAATTCGGATTCCGCATAAAGAGGCTCATCATTTCACTCAAGCATGTGTCAGGACTTATTCACAACATTAATTCACTACAATACAAATACATTCAGCTACTGAAATCATGATTTACTTATCCAAAAATCTCAGCAGAGATTTGTCACATTAAAAGGAATAAAGCCTGAGCAGTAGATAGTTCCCATTTGAAGCCAACAAGTCTTATTATCCTTACATATCAGCAAGCATGGCATTAGTGTGAGCTTTAGGTCGACTGTAGCACAGCATGCACTTCAGCAATGATACAAATCTAACCGTCCCTTGAGATAATATGTACATTTGTTACTGTACATACTTCCTAATGTGTCAACACTACCTGCATTATTCACAGTTTTGCCCTAAATGAGACAACGCAGCAGCATGACACCACCACCGTCCTGACTGCTAAAGCTAATGCTAACTTTCCTTCCTTTAGCAACATAACGCTCTCAAACTGTGACTATATTCCTCACAGTGAACAGTCACGGAAGACAAACGATAGGAAAAACAATAGATATTTAAAAAATGGTAAATTACGCCGTTTTAGAGTTCACTTCAGCATCAGCAGCTAACTCCACGGCCCATCAGAGCAGCCATCTTGGAGCACATCTGACATCCTTTCAAAATCATTCAATTTTATCCAAACAAACTGATGATAAACAACAAAGTTAAAGCTACATAGGTTCAAAAGATATTAAGCTTCAATGTTGCAAACCATTATTGAAATATTTCCGCTTTAAAACTCCAGATGAACAAGGATTCTCCCTCCAACCCGAGCATGAAAACACGTACCCATTCTCAGGCGCCGGCTAGAAAGAGGAACCGCAAAGGATCTTGGGGAGGTTTGAAGGGAGGTGTTCTCGCGAGAACTCACACAACGGCGGTCTTATTTTCCTCTCGCCAGGTTTATGATATTGAGCTATTT
Source organism: Xyrichtys novacula (assembly GCA_962446985.1). Taxonomy (NCBI): domain Eukaryota; kingdom Metazoa; phylum Chordata; class Actinopteri; order Labriformes; family Labridae; genus Xyrichtys; species Xyrichtys novacula. The sequence goes on along the minus strand of OY660877.1, from coordinate 24,663,941 downwards.
CCTTTAGAAGTTACCTACTTTTAATGAGATAAAAAAAATAAATTAGACAAGCAATAATCCCTTATTTCATGATTTTCTGTTACCGGTTTGTATGCCGTTTTGTTTAAGATTTTGAACATTTTAATTAGCTTCTTAATTATAAATTTAAATGTATGTAAACTTTTGACTCTCGAGAAAATAAAAAAATGTCTTAAATTTTTTCTCTCTCATTATTTTGGCATTTAGCAAATAAAAATAATTTAGGAAATCCTAATTGACCAAAAACAGGAACAATTTAATCTGATTTAGTGTTAGACGGTTAGGGAAAAAAGGCTTTGTGCCTTTTTATATAGTGTATGTAAACTTCTGGTTTCAACTGTAGGGTCCTGGTATTATCCAGTCCCTAAAACGCTGTTTAAAATCCTCAAATGTAATTTAGTTTGTTAAAATAACCAATCTGGTTTTAATTGGCTGTATTAAAATGTAGGTGTCTAGTACCGAAGCCAAAGAGAATAACAATATTATTTTAAACTTGACATTCCTACACCTTTGTAGTTTTCAGCTTAGTTTTAAACACTTCATACATAGTTCCATTTCTTAAAATAATACTTAATTCTTATAACATTTTACCATTTTCCTGTATATCTTACATACTGAGCAATAGAGCAACTGTAACCTCTGAATTTCCTCCCTGAAAAAGCACTTCTGATTATAATGGTCCTGATAAAGTATCTTGAAGACTTAAAAACAGTCTACACAGTCCAGTTGCCTGTTTTTAAGTCTTCAAGATAACCATGACCTGGATGAATGAGAATCTACATGGACTCCTGATAAAGTAGTTTAACAGCCACTTCATGTTGATATCATGCTTTTAAACATTTTATTAGTTTCTTATTCTTGCCATTGTTATTTAAAATCTGTTTTACCATTACTCCATCTCACTGAGTAAACTGATATACAACCTAAAGCCCAACCATTAACACAGAATGAGTTTGTAATTTGTTGTTCTTTTCATAGCGTTTACATTTATTTTAAATTAGCTGACAAATATGTTAAGCACATTTACTCATTTTAGAATTCAGTATTTTAGAAAAACATCCAGTTCTTAATAAAAACTCAGACATCATCTCCATGTTTCCATATAGTTCTTTATTATATACAGCTAGGATTAATTGGCAGTTGTGTAGATATGGTGACAGACTTGGCAAGCTTTCTCCATTTATCAGTGATTGGTGAAATGAGCGGTTTGTGTAATGATGCAGCAAAGATCACTCTTCCCATGGGCTCATGTCTGTGTCGATGGCCACGCAGTTGTACGCAGCATAGCGTAGTTTCTCCTCACAAACTTTTGCACTGCAGGAAAAAAAGAAATAGAGATTTGAGATGACAAATGCAACATTACGGTCCCAATGAAAATTAGTTCTATAAAACTAAAGATGTACAGAAGCGCTTGTGTGAGTTGATTTCCTGTAGAATCATCAAACTTGAAGATATAAGAACATTGTAATTGCCTTGTTTAGGAGTAGAAACAATAAAACAAATCATATTTGTATAGTAATGCATACAGTACATGTGCACAAAACAGTATTTTAAATGTGCCTTTGAATATTCAGTAACATATTATAAAACAGATCATTAGTCTTTACCTTGGGTAGTTGGGTAAGTAGAGAGTGCTGGAACACGTGGAGGACTGTGGAAGTGCATCTGTTGTTTCAGAGCTAAATAAGAAAGCAGACATATCAAAACGAGGAAAATGAAGTGCAAAATCCAAAAGCAAAGACTAATTAATCTGTAATCTTAAATAATCTGAATTTTGAGGGTTGTTGCACTCACCCTTGTTTGTCAGGGAGGACATAAATAGGTGCAGGAAGACGACTTCGACCAGTTACGAACCTCAGAAACCTGCTGCGGTCCTCTGAAAACAGGATTTAATATCAGTCAGTATTGTAGTGCTCTCGATTGAAGTCATTATTAAGTTTCAGAGAATACTATAAATAATATGAAATGTTGTATAAAGAGTGAACTGACCATTGGTGAAGTTAGTCAGTGCCTCCCATAAGTACTGCACTCTGACGTCACTTTGTTCCAGATCCTCATACCGAGCTGAAGGAGAGGCAGAAGCAACAAAGAGATTCAGTGTTAAGATGAAGAGTCAGCACTTTAGTGTTCAACAAAAAAAAAAGTTCACAGCCAAGCATTTAAAAAACTCCCTCAGGTAAAGAAGTCTGCAGCTTCTTAAGAGATGGTGCTATGAGGTTTTGTTACTCTATGCTGAGTTTGACCTACAGGTGGATTAAACAATAACCTGACTTGACAACCCCAAAACTATACCAAAACGTATCATTTTGCAACCAAAAACAAGCCTAAAGCCTTCAATAAAATAAAACATATTTTTCTCTAAGAGTCAAAAACTGTAGTATGAACACTCACTGAGACGTTTCAGGGCTTCCACAGTAATCTCAGGATCCCCACACACTTTTTTCTCCACCTCCTGCCAGGTGAGCAGATCCATCACAGCCTGAGGGACCACCTTCAGCAGCCCCGCCTGCATGGCTGCAATCTGGAACACACAAATACAAAATCAGACACCTGCAGGTTCACATGTGAATCAGTACCTCTCTACACATCATCATCACAAAGAGGTCATAGTAAAGATTAAAGACGTCAAAGTAAATCTGACCACTCCGGAGGTAGAAACACATCGTCTCACCTGCTGCTTGCTCTCTTCTAGTCGAGCCTTCTGCACCAGACGGACAAACTCGCTGCGGTCCTCATAGCGAACAGCAACATTACTGCCACCAGGGATGAGCTCCACCATTTGGCCATCGCTCAGCAGGGTGGTGTAGACCAGCTCCTCGCCAAACCGGAACTCAAACGTTTCCTGGTCCATGTTCTCGATGGCCTCCAGCAAGTTCACCTGAGGACACAGAGAAATTACACTTTAGACGAGGACTTAGAAAAGAAGGGTTTAATTAAAGAAACGAGAAAGGAGCTAGTGAACACGATCACAGCCAAGTGATAAATCCAAAGTGCAAATACTAGAATTTGTTCGTTTTTTAAAGTAAATTCTAATTAATACAAACAGCTGAGATGCTGGTGAAACATCAACAATGTACCAAACACAAAACATAAAAAATGTCAGCTCATCTGTGAAATCATGTTTCTGATTGAATATGTTTAAAACTCATTCTGCAGAGCTTCATCTCCAGTTTCAGGACTCAAATGTACATAAATTTGATTGTTGGTGTAATAAACTGAATCTCCTCACCAGCACAGAATCTACAGCCGGGAAATCTTTATTCCAGCTGACAGCCTCTCCGCTCAGCTGCTTCCACACCAGCCCGGGTAAAGCCAGGACCTGCAGGATCAGACACAGAAAATCACACACCAGGTCTCCCCTCGAACCTATTCGTACTCTCTGTGGTGTCAAGGTGAACCTACAGCAAGCAGAGAGTCTGAATCACTCACCAGGAAGTCTTTTCCTCTGAGAGCAGCTCCCATGAGCTGACCGATCCACTCGTACTTGTGGAACTCCTTGCAGGACGGGTTTGGGACGTAGTAATCTCTGGCTTCTAACGAGCCCTGAGAGACAAGGAGGGGTCAAAGGTTAATGAAAAACAAAGACAAAAGGTGCAGACTACTTGTTTGTGGGAAATTTCACCGGCTCTTTACCTGGTTGGACGTGCGGCTGAAGAACGGCAGAGGCATGGGACATTCAGCTGAGCTTGGGCAGAGCTCCTCAGACATGTCTGCCAGGCTGTCCCGAAATCCACCTCCCTGATCGATGATGCCCTCTGCGATGAACTTACACTCCCACCACTGGTCATATCGAGCCGGCCACCTAAACAAAAAACAGAGAGGAAGATGGGAGATTTAGACTTGAGTCATAACCAGGATGAATTTTCCAACATACAAGCCAGAGATACAGACCTGTAGTCCAAAGTCTTCTCAAATTTGTCTGATGGCTTCAGACCCTCATAGACCTGCAGAGGACAAACGTATGATCAGTAAAAGCTTCTCACGGGAAGTTTAAAAGCAGTGGTAACAAAAAAAAAAATTGTGATTCATTTTGACTGAGAGGAAGTGATGTCACTGCTCAGAGATGTCCAGTACCTGGTTGAAGACGGCGTTCTTGCAGCTGAGGTCCAGAGACGGGTTGTCTCTGTGCTCCATGGCCAGACGGCGGTTGATGTAGAGTCGAGGCATGAAGTTTGGCTTGCTGGTCTCAGAGTCCTTCAGACACTGAGTGATGAGGGCCGAGCGCCGTTTGGACAGCAGGAGGAACTGCTTTATGCTCTAGAGGGCGCCAGAGAGCACGAGTCAGATACTAGAGAGCACTGAGGAAACACTCGCCACCGTTTATGGAAGTTAATTCAACCTAAACTTAGACATCTGCTATTTTTGCTCTTCCAGTGCTGTTTTAAACAATGACAGAGCAGCTCTGACACAAGAATACAATCCTATCTTTGAACCGGACTCTATCTCATACCACCATTATTTATCTGACCTACTTTGATCTGGTTGAAGGTCCCCAAACTGTAGTCCCAGGCTGGTACCAAGTGTGGGAGCACGCAGTCCAGGAGGGCGATGAACCTACAGACACAAAATGACTTTGATTTGATTTTTGTTTGTTTTTTTTTAGCAGAAATTTGAACGTTATTCGCACATTAATACAACAAAGATAAACAGGTCCCCAGACAGGATATGGATGTGAAATTTTGATATTGAAACAGTTGAAAAATCACTGTGACGGCATTGATGGTTGAGCAAAAGAGAGCTTCCAACATAAAATGCTAACCCTGTTATGTACTGGACAAACATCTCCTAATATAGTCAAAAAAAGCAGCAATAACTAAATAACAAACACATTTCACTTCTTTATATTTCCTCTTGTCATGAGATGAGAGGGTGTGACTAACCTCTGGATGACCAGTGCTCTGCGGTACAAGACATCAGGCGTGTTGCCCTGCAGACGAGGGTAGCGCACCAGGTTAGTGGACTGGAAAACATCAGCGTTCAGACCCAGGTCTCTCTCACAGGAAGACTTGATCTTCAAGCCCCGGATCCGGACATCTATCCCCTCATCTGTAGAGCCAATAGAGAGAAAAAAATGTCTCAGTTACAGTTACAGGTTCACTTTGACGCTTTTGCTGCTGAAGAGCCCTGTGTACAGTGCAGGATTCTTAAATAATAGTTACTAAATGAAATATGAGGAAAAAATGCTGAAAAGTTTCACCTCTACATTCCTCAATCCGAACCTCGATCACAGACAGATGAGCGGTCATATCCTCCAGCACACACACCTCTCCAATCAGGTTGCTGATGGCACACAAGAGACAAAAGATTCACATTTTACCCAAAGTATCTAATAAGTCTAGTCTACTGTATCAGTAAGAGGGTTCATTGACAAATCTAAATCTTGTTTTATCTTTCTGGATCTTTTTATCCAGGATGGTCAAAATACCAAGAGGACCTTCTGGGTAAAGAAAGTTTAAAAAAAAAAAAGGAATAAAACAAGATAACTCCCTTCAAGTAGAGTCCATATCTGCTTATATTCAGAGTTAAAACGCAGATCTAAATATTAGATACTTACTCCTAAGTGTATCTGATTGATACTTTAGTACAACACAAGCGGTACAAGTTTCACAGTTTCAGACCTCTTTAAATGTATTTTTGTGAGTCATGCAGATAAAGTCTCACTCATCAATGGTGACGTCACTGAGCTTCTTCAGATTGAGCTCCTCTCCTCCATACACTGTAACTCTCTTGGGCATGTAGTTGTCGTCTGTGGAGTCCACCGTCAAAATCAGCTTACTGGAAAGACAAGACAATGTACATGTTAGTAAAATTAATGCATATCACTAATCTGTCAATCAGGAAACGCTCTGATTTCAGCGCGGTCCTTACTTGACCACAGTGCCTCTCTTCATGTGCAGGCGGATCCAGTGCTGTCCCTGCATGCCGTCACTCTCCCAGTAGGTTTCAGTGTCGCCATCCGTCAGACAGCTCGCTCCTCCGCTGGGATCCTCCTGTCAGCAGATAAATCATGTCCTTTTATTACAAATTAAGACTTTTAAATTCCGGGAGAGAGGGAAAAAGGACAAAAACAACGACTTACAGAGCATGAAGAGACGTCAATGCTGGTCACACACTGCTTCACACTCCCCAGGTTTTCATCCTCTTTTCCTATGTGGTCATAGAGGTAGTGCACCAGGTCCTCATCACATTCATAAGTCCAGGTAGGGGGAACGTACCTGAAGGATTTGATGAACAGAAGCTAATTCAACAATCTCTTTCTGCGTGAATGAAATCCAAAGTCAATCTGTCTTGGCCTCTTGGTTTTTCTTGATGTAAATATTCTTACCTCAGCTTCTGGACGGCGGCATCATCACACTCGGCCACTTTGGGTTTAGAGCCGATGTAAAGCGCATTCTCCACGTTGACCACCTGCTCCCACCTGTTGCAAGGCTTGTGGTCGTAGCCGAAGAGCTGCTGTTGTCTGCTGATCGTCTCTGGAGACTCTACCGGCACCAGCCTGTCGCCTCCTTCTGTGTGTTTACACACCAAGATCCAGCCCTCCTCCAATTCTAGACCTGGACGCTGTTCCTCCAGCTGATCCTGGTCACAGTCGTACATCATAGTGATCAAAATCATAAAGTCATTAAGGTTTAATGATTAGAAACATGATGTGTTTAAAAAGATGAGAAATTATATAATTCACTGTATTTGGGTTTGGGTTTAGAGCCGATGTGAGTTTGCCGCCCAGAGACATTCTAACACATCACTCCTGTCCTCAGCTCCCTTCATTGGCTTTCCGTCTCTATTAGGATTGATTTTAAACTTTTAATGTTTCTTTTTAAAGCTCTTAACGGCCTCGCCCCCATCTATTTCACTGAGCTTTTAACCGCTCGGGAGCCGGGTAGAGCTCTGAGGTCGTCAAATCAACTTCTGCTGGAGGTGCTCCGGTCAAAACACAAACACTGGGGTGACAGAGTCTTTTCAGTCGCTGGTCCCAGGCTCTGGAATCCACAGATTATAGCCTACTGTCGATATCTACAGTATGTATATTTCTATAACTTCATTTTTTTTAAAAATCGGCCGATTAATCGGTAATCAGATTTTTTCGCCCCCTTATAATCGGTATCGGCATCGGCATCGGCCCTAAAAATCCATATCGGTCGGGCCCTAATCGGAAGTGAAAAAATAGTATGGGGACAGCCCTACCTGGGAGTGAGACCGAGAGTCTTACCTTGTTGATTTTGACCCACAGGCCCTGGCTGTTGCAGTATTCCTCCCCTGTGGTCCGGATGCAGGTCCCTTTCTTTGGCTCGATGTTGTACTTGCACAGCTTCTTGATCTGTGGAGTCTGGTGTGGACTCTCAAAGACGGACACCAGTGTTTTCCCCACAGTCGAGCCTCCTGCAGATGCTCCAGATGAGGCGGAGGTCGAGGACGATGAATCCTTGCAGATTTTGTAGCACACCTCTTTCGGTACATAACACAGGCACTCCGGGACCGGCTCACTCTTTCGGAAACACTCGATACACCTGTTCAGGAAGCGGATCCTGCCGAGCAGCAGATGAGGGTTGTCACCAAGAGACATTCTGGTTGTAGTGGTGATGGAGGTGATTGAGGGGTTGACTATCAGCAGATCAGCTATAGAGGGGCGTCAGATGACATCCCAGCTCCGACCCGGCCTTTGTTTTCCTGCCTGGTCTCGTGAGGGGGGGGCTCCTGTCAAACACAAACGAAACCGAATATTCCTGAGTCAACACAACACAGCAAAACAAAACCGTGAATAAAACGAAGAACACTGCTATTTCACAGAAGTGTACACACTATAAAAAAGTTAATCCTCTTATCACAGAATGAAGTTAGCCGGTTCAGTGACTCATCTATCCACTTTCTCTGAACTACAAATGAGTGAGCTAACGTTAGCGCTGTGGCTAGCTGTGAGGTAAATTAGTAACCGTCTCTGTCATAAACCTAACAAGTCTGCAGGTCACTTTAACTATATTCACAAGTCAAAACAGACAAGTTTTATATTCTAAAAGAAGAGCACCGACTACAAACAGTCACTGCCAACATACCGGTGGTGTCGACAAGAACTTTAAACTCAAAAATCGCTTATCGATGAGTATTTCTTTCCATATCTGACAACGCGGAAGTGGGAAATGACTTTTGACCCTCCAGAACATCCGTCGCGTGTGTTTCAAAATAAAAGTCCAAGCGGTACGGCTAATTATTGACGTTTAAAAAAAAAAAAAAACTTAAATACATTTCGTGCCCAATTGTCACACATTTTACTTTTAAATTATTAAATTTAACTTTAGGTGATAAAAATATTTCAATGTTCTGTTTGTACCAGGGGCGTACTCAGGCTGTTTGACAGGAGGGGGCAACAAAATAGAAAGGACACCTACAGAGCCAGTTCAAGCCTCAATGGGGCCCTAAGGAAAATTTGATTTTGGGGCCCTCTTTTCCTGCCAATAATATTGATTGTTGATCATTTACACACCTTTACAAATCTCTTTGATTAACATTCCTTGGCATGCAAACATACCTTTATCTTGGCGTTTTTTTCTCTTCCTCCTCTTTCTTTTCTCTGCTCCTTATGGATATGTCCTTTTTGCAACATTGTTTTGCCCCACAACCACCTGCACTTTAGATGCTCAGAGCACATTGCACAGCAGAAGGCACATAACAGTAGCAGAGCTTTGACATATCTGCAGTAAGAATCATAGACCTACATCAACAGCAGCACTAAAATGTTTTTACTTTATTTTATTTTTACAATAATTTATATTTGATCATACAGAAAGCAGACTTAAGGACCATGGGAAAATGTGGGTCCCAGAGTGAGACCAGTTGAGAACAACGGCCAACACAGAAAATCGTGATTAACAAAGATGTCCGCTATTTTTCATTATTTTGACAACCATCTTATAAACTCTACTTTCTGCATGAAGCTCACATTCTAGAAAGAGTTATTCTGTTATTTTTGTGCAGTAATTTTAAAATAAAGGATTTTTAACAGTAATCTGATCATGAATTAATAATAAAAACCTGCCTTGATTAGTTAACTAAACTCACAAGCCTTGCATGACAACCAAACTTACAAAACCATATAAAGTTACTAACAGCGAATCACAACATGTTTCATTCATTGAAAGGGTATTTAAGAGGCACTATTTATAACACTAAATACACTGGAATAAATCAAAACGTCACTTTTTTGTGTTTCATCCACACTGGAAGCTTATCTCCAAAAGCATTTATACATGTTTGCTCTGATGAGTCTTTTTTATGTTGTTGTATCAGCCATATGGGACCTCGATGAAGACACTTCAGAGATAAGTGGGTACCAGGGGGGGCGATGATTGCAGATTATATAAATACTCCACTACACATAATGTAAAATCACTTTATTATACTTGTAAGATTACTTGTGGATACACCAGTTTCCATTATCTCACATCATACAATGAAGCAGTTTGTGGTGTCTCTGTATGTAGATGTCATTAAGCCAGTCTCTCTTTGAATTGCACGATAAATGAACACAATGTATATATTTTGAACACTTTAACTAGTTTTGTATAATTGCAACTTTTATCAGAGGCTTTTCTTGTTCTCTATGGTCGCTGGTGTTGATGTTTCCATTCGGAGGAGTAGCATCATGTTCCTCCTCCTCATTTGGGTGCGATGAGACATCCAACAGAGAAGGGAGGCTTCCACCTCGCAGGAGACCTCTACCCTTCTGCAGGAAACTATTGAGACCATCACCCAGAGAGCCGTTCACTGATAAAAACTGTTTCTGTGCAGGATCGTCTGAAGGCTGGTGAATCTCGAGATCCTCCGCACTCATCCTGCAAATAAGACAGATGAATTAAAGTCGAGATAAGGCAGTGATTGTTCTTTAAAAAAGCACTTTAATGTAACAGGCTCATACCTCATGTCAAAGGTGGATCCTTTAAAAGCTGGTCTGAGAGTCTCGGCTGCTGTGGACAGAGTATAAGGGATGGAGAAATGTCTCTGCGCCCAGTGTTTGTCCTTCACGAGAGGAGCCAGGTTCTGATACATGTCATCCACAGCCAGCATGGACACCTACAGAGGAGAGAAGAAGACTCGAGGTAATGACAGTTCACATTTACACACCCAAGGACCAAAGGCCTCCTTGATTCAGGGCCGTCTGTGGGGGCCCCTGGTGGCTGCCAGCCTTCTTTACTATTAACCCTCCTCCTGCGTTTTTGTTTTTAAATGCTTAAAAAGAACCACATAAATGAGCTTTTTTTGCATCAAAACCTTTTCACTTTGTCAGGAACGTCTGTTTCAACAAAATACAAAAGAAAAAATAAATTGACTAAATTATAAAATGTTCTTATTAAATTATGGCGCTCGTCAGTGTTAGGGAATCTAATAATCTAATAATTAGAGTAAAAACTAAAATCATATGTATACTGTCAGGCACCACACTGACAGTCAGATTCTTTTCCAATCATGTGAGATTTTAGGAAATTCTCATTTTGCCTGTTTTTCCCTGCAAAACAACGTCGGGCATGTCCAGACATGTGAGATCAATTCAGTATAGATGTCTGTATGAGGGGTATACTGACAAAGAAATGTTCAGAGACCCACAACAAAAAATATTATAAGGAGTATTTTCATAGATAATGAAGCCTAACAATAACCCAGAGATGAGAACCAAATTGGATGATAGAGAATAGTTTTTAGTGTAATTTACAGCTGATTTAAAACGGACCCTTAACATAGTGGGTGCGTAGTGAACGCTAACACAGGAGGAAGGTTAAACTAGAAAATCAAAATTAAGAGTTCTGAATGATCACCTGAAAGTTTCTGTCGATCAGCTGGTTGGTTTCAAAGTCATCGTCGTCCTCGCCAAACGGGTTGATGATCAGCTCCCCCACCTACAGAACAGAAATATAAAATCACTCCTCCTTAAAAATCAAAACAAATATTTCCTCTGTATGGGTGAAACATGAATGTGACCTCTGACCTTAAGCCAGCCAGTGTAGAAGAAGAACTGCAGCAGGGTGAAAACTGGGACATAAAGGTCCAGTCCGTGACCTTTGTATCCTTTTTCAGGGTTCAGGAATTGACGACCGACCACACAGAAGGCGAAGAAGGAATAAACAGCTAAAGTCACCACCTGAAATACAAAGATCAGGGAAAAACAAGAACATGACGTCATATTTGGGTTGTTTTTGTTGATCATGATTCACCTGTCCTTGCTCTCACCTGAGTGTAGACCAGAGGGATGCTGATCCAGTCGTAGTGGAAGAGGAGGCTGCACTTCGCTCTGTAGTTATTCAGCTCCTAGAGAATATAATCAACACTTATTAATAAAGGGAGTAATGTATCTAATTACAAATGTCTATATTTCCTGTCCTTTCTGTTGTGATAAGAAATGATCCACTCACGTCCATGAGCAGTCTCAGGGCGATGTCGTCCCTCACTCGACCCTCCTCTCTCGCTTTGGCTGCCAGATTCGAGAACCAGGTCAGAGGCATCCAGTACTTGTTGAAATCCGAGTGATGAGACTCGAACTTTTTCAGCTCGTGTGTCGTCATAAAACCTGCAGAGAAAGGAGCCGGTTTAGATTGATGTTATAGTTATTTTTAAGAAGGTTTTTATCGCTGCAGAGACACTTATCCTGACCTGTCCTGACTTATCCATAACGTGCGACTATCCAGCCCATATTAACACAAAAATGTACTTCACACACTCACTGTCTCTCTCTAAGTCTTTTCTTAATCCTGTCTGACCTCTGTGTGTGCACATGGCCCTGCTGTCTGGACTGAAGGGTCATTTTCTTACATTAATTAGGAAAAAGTGGCACCAGCTTCAAACTGAGGAGGACGGGACATTCATCAACTCAAGAGCATAAGTGCAAATCCTTCTGTGGTTTAAGAGCCGGTTAATTTGTCTTGGCTTCCTCTTACAATCCACAAAGTTAAGAAAAAGTCTCAAGACGACGCTGATGAATGAGGCCGTTTGGATCTGAACCTCTTACCAGCCTCCACTATGTGCTCCAGAGTCGGGAAACGCTTGAGAACTCTTGTGCTGATGGAGCGAAGGATGAGGACTGAGGATAAGTTGGCATATCTCATGAGAGTTCTTCTCAGCAGTCGACCTCTCTTGTCTGTCCCGTGGACGTTTCCAGAAACCACCATCATCAGGTTATCGGGCAGAGGGAAGCTGGTGTACTGACCCCACCAGCGATTAAAGGCCAGGGTCACGTAGAAACCTGAGAGAGAAACAAAGATTTAGAGATTTAGAGATTTGTCCTCTGATATTTAGGGGAAACAGACGAGTCAGACTCACCCAGAACAAACAGGACAGGGATGAAGCTGGTGTTGGTGAACTGATCGCAGTAAAGGGCGACACGCTCAAATAGATCCTGCTGCTTTGGCGTGAGGAAGAACCTGTGAGGGAAATCAGACGTGATGATCCGTCCTCTACTTCAGGAGAAAAGCAGGATTACTGTAGAGATGAGTGAAATTACCTGTACATTACACTGATAAACAGATAAACTCCACAGAAAACCAGCAGCTCTTTATAAAGCAGCCTGTAGATGCTCCCCCTCCACCTGAACAGAAGTTTGGAGAAGCCGCCAAAGCGGGCATCAGCCACTTCAAGACTGTAAGAGACCGTCATGACAGGCTTTGTTCTGGTCACAGAAAAGTCCTGAAAATATTCAGAATAAATCATGAAATGTTAAGAATTGGTAAAAAAACATCGCAGCCATTTCTTTCAATGAAAATCTGAAGAAAAGTCACACCTGTGAAAGCAGGTAACTCGTCTGGTCCTGAGTGGAGTCCTGCTGTCCTAAGAGAGAGACGCTCTTCCTGAGTCCTGAATTTAAAGCTCCCTGTTGTGCTGTCATAAATTAACACCATAGATTTATAACCTGGGAACCTGAAGCCCATGAGATACACGGTCACTGAGCGCAGTGACATAACCCGCTAATAAAGTTTACAGGAATTTTCAGCAATTATATAATATATAGAATTATATATTAAACACAGTCTGTCGTACTGTATCGCTTTGTTATCATCTTATATATAAAAGGTTTAACCCCAGTGTTGATAATGTTGAAAAGTGATTATTGGTAAAATGATTGAAAGTTGATTTTAGAGTTTGATGCTCATATGTGGCTCCATGTAAACAAACAATTAAAGCTGACATGGTATCAATTTATATTTATACTTATTACTGATTATCCTGAGTTTGTATAGAATTATAAATAAATAAATAATAATAATAATAATAATAATAATAATAATAATAATAATAATAATAATAATAATAATAAAAAGTAAAACAAAAATAAAATATTTTGTCAACTCATATCAACTTTACAGAAAAAATGAATGTAATGTTATATATCATCACACATCATGAAAATAGTTTTTTTTGATTGTGAAATAAATTGAAACTACCTCAAAACATCAACAAAAGATTTTTACAGTTATTTTCATGTCTGAAATAGTATCGTAGATATCGCTTTGTCCACAGGGGGCGCCAAAATACATGCAAACCATAAGTTCCTTACCGGAGCTTTATCATGTCAAAAAAAAAAAATGTTTTTAAGACTTACAAGTCATCTAGGTTAGTCAAAGTGCACCTGTGCTGATGAAAACCATCTTTTAAAAAACAATTAGACACTGATATTGTGTTTAAAATAAGCAGAAGGTGATACTGTGAGTTCATGGGTGCAGTCCTTTGGTTTCCATAAATCAGAGGATAGAAGAAGCTGAAGCAGCTTCCTGAGAGATAATTTGGCACTTTTACAACTGATGTTTAAGATTTTTGTAATTCCAAAATCATCAACAAAGTTTAGAACGACAGGAAGTAGTAAACTTCAAAATAAAAGTAGAGTCTGACAATTCAGGATAAAAGCAGCTTGAACACAAGACAGAATAAACAGGCATGAAAAATATTTGTTTACAGAAGTTTGGGTCACAGGGAAGGGAAAACATTTTAATGTGGATTATAAAAAAACCTGTAGATACAATTTTTATTAATTTGATTATTTTCTCTAATAAATTAAGTTAATCAAATAAAATCTATGTATGTTTTGTGTTGAATTTTATGCTTATGAGCTAAACATATTGGAGTTTTTCATGCTTAATTTAGTGCATTTGAGCTATATGTATATATTAGGTTAAACTGAGTAAACTATTTTATATATCAATAAAATAGCTTCCTTTTAAATCACAATTAAACAATTAGTTTAATTGTAACTCAAAATTTACAGGTGGTTTGAAGGCAAAATCTCACCTGGTGTTTCTACATCATATACTGACATTTTTATTGTGATTTATTTCTGATTCTTTATCTCATTCTATCCTAAAGTGTCTCTTTGCTTCCATGAGTCTTTCTTACTCTGCTCATTTAAATCAAAGTTATATAGAAAATAATGTTTCTGACATATTTCTGTTAAATTTACTTGATTAAATGCATAATAAGTGAACCTGTTATCTGAAACTACAGCCACAGCCATAGAGGATTATATAACCCACACTGAGTGATTGTCCAGCTGAGTCTTTTCTCTTTTATTTACTGTTCTGTCATCAGTCTGACGGCTCCATCCTCTCGTCTCTCAGTCTTTGTTACTGGCTGCTCCTCTCTCTGCCGACTTGTTTGCGTTTCACATCGTTACAGCGGTCCACTGTAAATCAGCCTCAGTCTCTTTTTTAATCCTCTGACTGTTTACTTTCTCCTGACTGGATATTTATGAGACCATCAATCCTCAATCAGAGCCTGGAGGACGAATGGTCGCCTTTTACTTCCCCTTTTTCCTCTGAATCTGTGCAGCTCACTCAGCTACTATCAGAAGAGGAGTCTCAGAGTATCTCTATCTTTGCATTTGCTACTGATCATTTGATTTATTGATCACAATAAAGTTTTCTCCATGTGGTTCGAAAGGCTCATAAACGGCAGTTTTAATTCCTGCCACTTGGTGTCACTCTTATTATAGACACTGGATCTGCAGCCAAAGCCGTGACACCCTCCTCCTCCTCTTCTCTGTATTTAGCTCATAAACAAAACACTTGTATTGACAGAAAACAGTAAAAGAACACCTGATTTATTTGATATCATGTAAATATGTCTATTATTGATACTCAGAGAGGACAGATCAGCTGTTAAAGCTGGAATATATTTGTGTCTGTTGTTCATTTTGGCTCTGATGGTGCAGTGATTTATTTTTCATAGTTTCCCAGTTCAGTTTAGTTCACCATCCCATGTAGATCTACAGCTTTGAAGATGAAATTTACTCCCAGATCAGCATCCCAGTCGTTTCCTGGCCTCTGCCACTGGATCCACTTGTCAGGGGGGGGCTAAGACCTCTGAGAACGGGACAGAGAGGGCAGGCCCAGCGCTGATCGTCTGAGTAACCCAATGCGGTAATTACAACTTCCCACGGTGAGTGAAATTAGAGCTCAAAAGAAAAAGAGGGATTTCAGGTAGCTGGGACTGGCCTGGGTCATTGTCAGGGCAGAAAGAGATAAAAGGGGGGCCATTGGAAAAACAAGAGAGAGAGACAGTCTGGTTTTTGATACGTCAGACTTCGACTTTCTTTGTTTGTCATTGCACAGAATAAAACATAGCAGTGATTTCTCTCTGCAACGAAATGTCATTTGTCATGTCAAAAAAAATAAAAATAATAAAAACTAAGGGTAAAACAGCAGCATGGTGATTAAGGCTATGTTCACACTGGAGGTCAATTCTGATTTTTTAACCATATGTGACACATATCTGATTTTTTTATGTAAGTGTGAACAGTGCAATTCTGACTTCTTTCAAATCCGACCCAGGCCTCTTTCCTATGTGGATATAAATCAGATATGTATCTGATGTGACTGCGATGTGGACCTTCAGGTCGCGTTCATCTGACCTATACGTCATCAATATGCGACAAACGTCACCATTGTTCGACAACACAAACAGGCGTGGAAAGCAATTTGTGCTTTGTGTGCATGCGGGTCACTTCACAGACTCGCTCCATTCGCATTAGACGCTGCATTCGTTGTTGTAATGTGAACGACCGAACAAAAAGATTGGATTTAATAAAAAATCTGAATTGTGCATCATAACCTGCAGTGTGAACGCTGCCTAATACTGCACTTTCTGGAGGTAAAGTGTTTGTGCAATAAAAGACAGGTAAATAAATAAAAAGATGAATCATCCAAACAGAGACAGGCAGATATCTTTATGTAATAAAAAACATTTATTTTCCCATCGGTTGTAAAAGGGTTTGCATACAAACGTGATGAAATCAGTGCTTTTAAAAGATACGACACTTTTACACTCATACAGTGTCAACACAGGCGTCTTATAAAATCAGTTATTGCAGTAGTTCGATGGTTAATTAGCTAACTGTGATATAATTCAACAGTACTAGAGTCTCAACACAAGGAGTGAGTGTATTTGTCATATTTCAAACAATGTGTGGACAGAGGCTTTTACTCACTTTTTACATATATATATTGATCTCAGTGTTTCTGGTGTTTTAAAGCGGAGAATCTGACACAGTGTGAGTGAAGCTGTGATGGGAAAAGCGTGAAGCCCCTGTCTGGAAAATACACCTCAGTATTTTTAAATCACAGGAAGTCCCACACCCTGAAAGCTGCACCCTCTTTCGCCGCACACAAACAAATTAAAATTCAAAGCGCAAGTGTAAGAGTGAGGCGTCTGCTCTGTTTTCCACATCAAGCGTCTCCGGCTTGCATCCCCCTGTGACCTTAAATGTGTCGTCTTTTTTTGTTGTTGACTGAACCTGCAGAGATTTTTATCTGACACCTGCATTCAGACCCGACCACGCCGGTATTTTCCAACCTATACGCACAATTTAACACATGATGCAGAGCACCTATCCTTTTATCACTGCTGAACAATGACGTATATAATTTTGGACTTCTAGCCTGAGCTTTACATTCCACATTTCACGACGAATTAACAATCAGCATTACAGCGGGATTAGTCATAACTCAGCACCTACAATTCAGGATGTGCAGCACAAAGAGTTTAGTTTAACCTGCAACAAGACAAACTGGAATACATTTAACAATTGCACTTGGGTGAGGTAAAGGAGAGCTGACACACAAACTTTCTTGACCTTAAACAAGCAGAAACAAACAAATCTATTTTCAGATAGAGCGCAGTGTTCATTTTAAAAAAGGTGTTTGTGGATGTTGTGTCTTTAAAATTTGCTCCTTTCAGGGTGTAAAAAAAAAGAAAGCGTCTCTTTTGAAGCGTCACTGCGTTCTTCAGGTCCCACAGGAAAAGCGCCGGATTGAATCACTTCCTCTTACATTGTGATACCACAGCGGTTCGACAGTGCTGTCCCTGTGTCGATAACACACACACAAATAACACACACAAACACACACACACACTTACAGTGCCTCTTTTCAGTGCATTTACAGCAATAAACTGAAACTTTTTTCATTTCTTGCACACAGTTTAACAACAATAAACCTCTTTGGTCTGATATTTACAGATTATACATCATTGCTTGAAGCCAAACACAAACAAACAGAATTTTCTGGGACTGTAATTTACACAAACAAACAAAAAAATGTGTCATTTTCACATTAAAGCTCCTTTGTGGAATTTTCTGTCCATGTTGACTTTGGCGCCCCCTGTGGACAGAGACCTACCTGTTATATCGTTGCTTATTTCATCTCGTCTAGCCTTCTGTTGTCATTTTACAGTCAAATTTATCACTCAGAGTTAATACTTGATGTGAAAAAGTGAATAAATATGTCAATAATTTGTCAAACAGGCTAAAGTTTGGGATTTATTTTGGTTTGTTTGTTTACTTTATACAGTCCAGTAAGTTTATTATTAGTTATGCTTTGTTGGGCTACAGCTCTGTGTTTAAATTCCCTGATAATCTGGATTCAAAATGTTGTTTTCACTCACAAACATTTACATTATTTGGTCCTTTTGAAGTCGAACTGTCAAAACCACTTCTGGCAAATAAGCAGGACAGACAGAATATATTATTAAGCGACCGACATTTTCACTTCCGTATATAAATGTGTCACTTTTAGACCTTATCCTTCATATTGAGGAGCTGATACAGAATATCAGATCTGCAGTTTTTGCAAATCTTCTCATTTAATTATCAGCAGAAACGTATTTCCCAAAATGTTGTAGGTGTCACGACAGGCTGATGTTCTCATACTCCCCGTGGTCTGAGTCCTCCAGCTCGATTCCCGGCACCAGGCTGTAGTACTCAGTGGACTGGGTCAGGTAAGCCTTCTCCCTGTCTGCTGAGTCCTTCATCACCTCCGTCACGCTGACCGTGTCCAGCTCGGTCTTACTGACCCCGTCGGTCTCCTGTGGATCCTGTTTCTCCTCTGTGGAAGAAGAGCATGAAGGCTGTCTGGGGAGAGACTCCACTGAGCCCAGTTTGATCTCCACCTCCTCATAGATGTCTCTGGTGCTGCCCAGGAGGGTGGAGGATGGGCGCAGCAGCAGCTGGTTCTTCAGGATCCCCTCACTGTGTCCGGTTTTACTCTGAGCTGCGGCTGCAGGTTGCTGCTGCTGCTTCTTGTGGTGTTTTTGGCCGTTGCTACTCAAGCTAGATGGTCTTTTCTTGGAGGTGCTCAGAGGTATCTCCTTCTTGGTCCTCTTCCTCCCGCAGCACCAGCACAGAATCAAAGCTGAGAGGATGAGAAGAGGGAGCACGATGAAGAGCGCAGTGAGGCCGGCCGGTCGGCACACGTCGCTGAGCCTCACCGACAACACCACTCTGCCGGCGAGGTGCCTCGGAGACACGCAGGTCAAGTTCGCCACCAGTTCCTGAACTCTGATGGATCTGTTCACCTTCTCGCCTTCTTCCAGGCCCTCCAGCAGCAAACAGGAGCAGTCCCAGGGGTTCCCATACAGATCTAGAGTTTGCAGATTTGGTTTCTGCAGTAGAGAGGCTGGGAGGCTCTGGAGCTGGTTCCTCTGCAGATACAACCTCAGGAGGTTCTTTGAGTCTTTAAGAAAGCCTTCAGGAAGTTTCTGAATCAGGTTCTCACTCAGGTTTACCTCCACCAGGTGAGGCTGGCTGGAAAGAAAGTCCTTGGGCAGCTCCTTTAGTCTGTTATGATCCAAATAAACCCTCTGCAGAGTGGAGGCCTCTTTGTCTGTGATATTAATAGAGCTGATATTGCAGTGAGAGAGATCCAGAGTCTGGATGTTTGTCTCATTCGTAAACACTGACCACTGCACGCGGCTGAAAGCAGAGCCGGAAAAGTTCAAGCAACAGGCGTCAGCAGGAACCGAAGAGGGAAACTGGGACAAGATGGTGGCTGATGGACAAACGCACCCACCTACGAGTCCAATCCTCACCAGGAACAGGAGAACCAGCAGGACATCCCGCCAGGAAACCATCTCTGAAACAGAAAAACCACAAAACATTCGACTTTATCGTCACATAAATCCAGAATGCATCTTCCTTCAGTCGCTCTCACCCACCTGACGACCGAGCGGAGTCTCACTCAGATGTAAATGCGCTCGTAAACCTGACAACTTCTCCAAGGACTCCTGGTTGCTGTGAGGATTGTGGGAGTTGGCATGGTGACACAGTTCACCAGGGATCAGGGGTCCAGTGTTTGGCTGTGGGAGAGGAAACAGATGCTGCCGTGACTCTCACGTGAAGGCGGTGCACTTAATTGGCAGATGGGAGTTAAACAAACATTACTCCAAGATAAAGCCGGAGCCTCCTTCACCGGGAGGTTGTCTGGAAGACTAAGATTGTAACCCCCCACCCCTCAAGGATCAGCTCCAGGAGGTGTGGTAGCGTGGACCCAGAGAGATCTTTACTCTGTTGTAGACCTGAAAAAGAGCCGGACTGAACCAACAAAGTCCAAGAGGAAGAATCGGGAACTGTTTAATTTAAAGGTTTCATTCACGTGTCTTAGAGAGATCGTGACATGACCGCGTTTTAAAAACCTGCCGTCTGAGACATAAAAGATGTAATTACAGGTCACTTCTTCAGGATCCTGAATACTTTGTGATTTGTCAGGTTATTGTGGTCAACAGTAAAGAGAGAGGGATCTATCCTTCAAAAGAGTGTGTTCGGTCATGACTTCAGACTTCCTCACACACCACAACAAGAGCTAAATCTGAGCTCCAGCTCCAGGAGGAGGAACGAGCCGCTCATTACTACTGGAGGGTTTTAGCTGGAGCTTATTTGTCATTTTCTAAACCTCCGAACTACAAAGTAAAATCACTTAAAAGATCAAAACAAGGCGTACTGTCTCAACAATAGTAGTGGAGTTAAACTGACTTCCTGTTCTCCAGCCTCGACTGTGTTTACGACGTTTTTTTTTGCCATTTTTCTGAACTTAAGATGTTGGTTCTTGTTTTATATCTTAAGGTTTGCTAACAGTTCTGTTTGGCTAAAAAATAATGATGCTGATACATCATTTTTTGGAGATAGTTCATTAAACTTCCTATCAAATGTGTCAAATACCTAGTTCTGATTGGTTGAACCACCATACCAACAGTGAGTGATCCCCAACAACATAAACCAGCGCCAACCTGAATAAACAAGTCTTATGGGTTTGATCTGTAGGTGAGAGTTTCCCTTCTGCCCGTGGTCACTCACTGCGTTTACATTGACGTGAACGTGTCCTCCTCCCAACACTAGGGGGCGATATGGGTCTTTTCAGTGGCGCTGTTCCCAACCCCATACAGCTGTCAACAACAACAGCAGGTCCGTGTCAGACGTCAGAAGTGTCTACAACTGCTGTTGGGCATTTTCGAGCAAGAAGATGGAGCATCGTACAGCGTTGTTTTTGTCGTACATGATGTACACGCTACTTTTTCTGCAGATGAGGGTGAGGGTTACGGGGGCACATGCATTGTCAGATCATATTCTGACTGCGCTGGTTACATGGTAGAGAAAATCGAATTCATATCACATCATCTGGGTGTCTTAATCGGAGTTATCAAACTTCAATTGAAGTCAGACTAAGGTGTTTACACACACTTAAGTAAGACAATAATTCTGTTTTCTCGAGTGTCATGTAAACAAACTGACTTTGGCAAAAACAAGCTAACGAGACTTTACCATCGGGGCCCGCGTTAAAGACTTGATCCTGATTGATCTGAACCCCTTAGGTTAAAGCAACACCAGAGAGAACCGAGTCGCACTCGTCAAATCAAAGTCCCAGCACTTTTCTCTTCTGCCTGTTGACACTGTGGCAAAAACATTCGCAGCTGATAACATTTTACATGAATAAACATTGTGTGAATAAAAGTCAGCTTCGGTGTCAGGCTGGTCTTGAAAGTCAGGGATTAATAACAGTTATCAGGATCGGATCATCTCTGATGGCAAAAAGAGGAGCAAGAGTCTGTCCTGCAATCCAGGCAACAGCCAGTATGAGCCCAGTGACGTTGAGGTACCGCAGTGACTAAATAAGACAATTAAACTGGATTGTTGTCTTATCCCAGTTTGTATGTCTGCCATATAACAATCATTTGGTATTAAAAGTTTGATTTAGTGTGATTTCAGTTGGACTCAAGTGTTTATAAGTGTTTCAGAAGTCCAGCTGTAGTCAGAATAATGAAATAAATCCACTTTTTAAACAGCATGTAAATATACTTAGAGCAGCTCACTGGTTCTTCTAACAGACTGAGTTTTTAAGCTGTATCCAAAGATTTAACGTACAACATCATCCTTCAATTAGTAATTGGTGCCACTTGTTTATGCCATGAGTTGTCAGCCAGTTTAGGCACGGTTTTTTGTTATGAAGCCACTAGAAAATGTACAAAAACTGTCCTGTTGTTCTCCGCTAACCTGGTAACCTGATACCGTTTTTAAATGACAGCCAAAGTTTGTGCCACAGGCTGATCTTGAACTTCAGCAGAGACCTGTATGACTAGAAAATTCTCCTCTATACGAACGCTGAGCGATAACTAGACATGAAAATAGGAAGAGTGAACCAGGATTTTCAGCCTTGACTTGAAACATTAGCAGAGATTTAAGACTCTGGAAACAAATGCAGGAAGTGCAGGAGGGGGGGAAACTCTGCTTTTAGTTTAGCGAACATGAGAGGAGTGAGCGTTTGACTGAGTATGTTTCATGTTGAAGAAGAAGAAAACTGCACATGTTGGAGTTAACTAGACTTTCATACTGAACTAGGACACTGATACTGAACTGCAGTGATGTGCTGTATATAAACTCATATATAATAAGACTTCCTGAAAATAAATCCTCTCCAGGGCCACAGAAGGTAACATAGTTTACATTTCCAACAGCAGAGCAGGTTTGTTTGAGTAAATATTTCAGCGTTTAGCACGAGCAGTAGTGGCAGCCAGGTATCATAGCTGAACAAAGAGCAGAGAGATCCGTAAAGAGGAAACCTGGAGCCGCGACCGACCGCAGCGACGACAACATGAAATCAAGATCTCATCAGCAGATTAAGATCAGAGCACAAAGTTATGAATGGACGAGAGTTTCTGATGTTCACATGGAAACAAAACGGAGACAAAAGAAGTTACCCTGTTGGTGAAAACCTGTGTGAGAAGAAGTTCATTTAAGAGGCTCTGTGAGAGGTTAAAGGTGACAGAGGGAAAGACTTCTCATTGGCTCCTGGGCTGGCCAACAGGGGGAGCTCTAAATCTTTTTGCTTCACAGTCTGTTAACACTGATAGCATTTAAAGTCTATTATTTCATGCATGTATCAATTAATATCAACAGCAGCATAAATCTTAACTTACAAATAAAACAGAGAAACAATTTAGTAAACTTCTTTGTGTCAACTAGATCAATCTGGATCTATCTTCTATTTGAAAATCATTGAACTTTAAGTGTTCAGTGACGCTCTTTGAAGGATTCCCGTCATAAAGCATCAGCTGTGATTTATTTATTTAATGCTCCTTTACAATAAAAATGAGTAAAACCTTTTAAAGCAGTCGTTTTAGTCCAAAGTGACGCACATTTAAGAGTGAGCACAACCTCAGAAAAGACTTTGACGGAGAAGGAAACAACATGAGTGAGCGGACAGAGCAGTGTGTCCCCTCTGCGAGTTACAGGGGTCATTAATAGTTCAGTCCCTGCAGGGACTTAAGTTGGGAATTCAGAGGTTCGAGAGTTCAAGTCCAAGAAAGGGACCAAGTTTGGAAACTTGGATAGTAGTTGGAGAATGTATAAAACCACCTACTTCTAACCGCTGTGAGGGGGCGTGTCAGACTAGATGATTGACAGCTTGCTGAGGTCGCTACCTTTTCTTTTCAACATTTTCATCAGTAAATATTTACCATGATTTATTTATTTGACTATTAAGAGGAATCTGGGGGGGGGGCTTTTTTTGGTCTTGCCATGAGCGGGACGAAATAATATCCAGGGGAGAGGTACATTTTTGTCCACAGGGGGCGCCAAGGTTGACACAAACTGAAAGTTCCTGACAGGAGCTTTAAGAAGGCAGCGTTTCATGGAGGCTTTTCTCCCCTGAATCCTTCTCTGATCATCCAACAACCATGACATCCTTTAGCGGAGACTGGCATAAGAAAATATCTCATATGAAAACAATATATTACGAAAATTAGGAGATAAAACTTGTGTTTGCATTTCCTCTCTTAAACGGACACTTCACTCTCTCCTGCATGAATTCACCCTCTGTAATACTTTGTGTCACACATATTGCATATCCTTTTACACCCTTTAACTCAGATCATTTGCATGCCGCTCTGTAAAAATGCTCTTGTTCTAACTGATAGCTGTCGACACTCCGTGTATTCAAAGCTCCGTCGCGCTGAAAAGGAAAAAGGAAATAAATGGGAGTGTGTGCGTCTCTGGAGGTGATAATTTGCTTACATTTTCATGCTGTGGTCCACAGTCTTGTCGTTAAAGTGAGGATGAAGTAAGACTTGTCCTCCAGTTGAGATAACTTAAAGCCTGAGGAGTCAAATTCCCATCTCAGTCTGATAAGAGAAGCAGTCTAAAGGTTCACTTATCACTATGCAGGTTCAAGAATTCGGCATCGGAGGAGGAGAACTGCGCTCTAAATGTTGACATAGGAGTCGATCTTTGGATTTTGACACTGCTTCACCTCCACAGAGCCTGAAATATGAGTGTGAAGACCTTTCATCCAAACAGGACCAGATCTCCTCTCTGGGTGTGAGCGTCCATCCAGAGGAGGGAGGTTTGAATCTGGAGATCACGGATGATCTCACTCACCAACAATGTGAGCAGCTACATCCTCTCTGGCAGCAGAGCTTCCTCTGAAATAACGGTCTCATTCTCTCTTTCATACAATGATCCATCATAAAACACGCCGACATTAAACAGAGACTGCAGCTGAGGAAACACACAGCACTGACGGGGACATTTTCAGGGAGTAAGAGCATTTAAGAGAGAAATATTGAAAGTTTTGAGGATTTAAAGTCCAATTTTAATGTGTTATTGCTCATATCCGAACAAAAAAGTGCAGATTTTTCATGTATTTTTCATGTGTTGGGATGTCGTTAAAACAGCTTGTGAGGATATGAACTTCAAAACACGTAATGGTGCAGTTATTCAGATCATCACATTATCAGGCTTTTATCTTGTTTTCAATGTCAAATATCTTAAAGCTGCAATGAGGAAGTTTTTGTTTGTGTCGATTCTGGCGCCCCCCTGTGGTTAAAGTGCATTTCTTATCCTCTTCATAACAAAAAAAACCTCATCTTGCCAACTTTGACCGTCAGACGTGTCACTTATCGTGAATATTTTAAGTGGAAATTGTAAAGATAGTTGTTTCTTTGGCTGAAAGGCTGACACCTACCCCCTCACAGCGATTTCAGGAGTCAAAAATTAGGAGATAAAAATCTTCAATCTTGTTGCAAATGATTTTGTTTTCTTTCCAATATCATAAAAAGGCATCAGTTTGAGTTTCAGTCTATTTAATAAAAGTTAAAAACCCCTTATGGGAGCTTTAATGATAAAGATAATAGAAATCATCTTAGCTTGGTATGTTCTTCAACTTTACAGGACATAATCTGACAGTCGGTGTTATTTTAATTTGATGGTTTGAGGCTCATAAACTTACTCATGTTAGCCTACCACCTGTCTGACCACAGCTGAGCATAAACAAACCATAACAGCATCACTCCACCTTAGTTCAGCTTTAAAACTGATTAAGGTTAAATACACCTGTGGGAAACATTGGAGGATTAAACAGCCTCAGTGAAACTAAACTGCAGTAAAGTGTTTCCTCTCACCTGTGAGGCTCATGTCAGCTGCAGCTCCATGTCTCTCTCAGTCCCTCCAAACATCAGCAGCAGCAGCAGCAGCAGAGTCTTCCTCCCTCTTCTCTGCATCCCATCAACTGTCCCGCGTGAGCCAGCCTCACCTTCCTCCTCCTCCTCCTCCTCCTCCTGGGTCAGAGGGTGTGTCTTCCTCTGAGTGGAATGTGGAAAAACTACCGCTGCCTGTCAATGTGTGTGTGAGTGTGTCTGTGTGTCTGTGTTAATAGTGTTTATCTATTCACACACACACACACACACACACACACACACACACACACACACACACACACACACACACACACACACACACACACACACACACACACACACACTCTGACTGCTTGGTTTAAACACATTTACCTGTGAATAAAGTTAACAGGTTGATCCTCACTGTAACTGCAGGGCTGCAGCGCCCTCTGGTGGCTGCCACAAAACTCACAGGCCAGTTCATTTGATCACAGTTTCTTCTTGTTTGTTCCTCACATGAAGGTGGACAACAGAATTTGCACAAACACACAGCATTTTCAAACCAACACCTCCAGCCTTTTAAATCCTGAATTGTGAATTCCATGTTTTTACACCAACAAGCGAAATACACATTTGTTTTAAAGTAATCCGAGCAACTTGGTGCTTAAAATCAAATCTTCTCTGATGACTTTCATCTTCTGAAGTGAACACAAATAGCTTTTGTAGGTTTTCTGGTAAAACTCTATTTTTGATTTTGAACATAGAGGACATGTTTATCATTTATCGGACTGTATTCAGGTGTTTTTTAGTAATTTGTTGATTATATTGATTTGATAGAAGTATATAAAAGTATGCATCAAATATGATACAAAAGGCATTAAAGGGTAAATACAATAAATTTTATTAATAAAAGGCTAAAACAGGGTAATTTCCAGCAGCCTTTACAGATATAATAATCCTGATAAAAATAAGATCAACATGTTTAAACTTCATCCAAACTCTAAAAGCTAAATTCTGCATGCAAACCTCTGGCTGCTGCAGTCCATATCCAGAACTAAACTCGCCCTGAAAGTGGAGAAAAATATTCTCCTTTTGAAACTGTGCATGGTAAAACTGTCATACGAACTAAAGCAACAGTTTTTACTTGCAAATAATATTTCAAAATGCTCTCAGAGTGAGAAGAAACCACCACAAACACTAAACACTGCCTTCTTTGAATACCTTTGAGAGTGTTTTTGTATTGTGCCGGGAAGGAAACTTGTAGAAACTGTGTTGCATAATCACAGTGATGAGAGGAATTTGTCTTGATATCTTTGGCCTTTCTCTTTTTAGTGCTCTATGATTTATGTGCTTGATAGTTTCATGTGAAACTATTTGTGCTGCTGTCAGGGACTCCTGGGAGAGGAGGATTTATACCTCAGTGAGCTCCTACTGACTAAATAAAGAATAATTAACGAAGAAATCAAAACATCTCACTGTAGCTTTCACCTAAAAAAGCTAAAGTTTGTGAGTTAAATAAGATTAAATTTGAAGTAGTAATAGTAAACAGTGCTGTCAAAATAATTAAGGGAAATAATCATCTGTGAGGACTCCCATCTGTATTTAATCAGTGCTTTTTTAAATGTGTCCAGCAGGTGGCAGTGTTAACCCGAACTTCATCCCAACACAAACTTCACCATTTTTCGCCTGTTTTAATTATAGCCATGAAACCACCACAGTCACATACAAACAGATATTTTTATTTAGATATAAAAAAGGCAGGCTAATTTTTTTTTATACAGTCTATATACACTGATAAAAAAACATAATAAGAAAACTTTAATTTGCTACAAAATCAGTGTAAACATTTTCTGGTTGGTCATTTCCTTACAGCCTCGGTGACGAGACAGAAAAGAGTGCACAGAACTTTTTGTAAACAACGCACGGCTCCCTCTCACTGGATATAACACTGATGGAAAATATACAAAAACACTGATAGAAAAACATTTAAAAAAATGTATAAAAGGCACTGTGACGAAGAAACGAAAGAAGTACGATAAAAACATGAGATTATGCTACAGTTGTTGTTTGATTACACAGACTAAAAGTTATTTATCGGCAGACAAATCACAGAATAGATGAATGTTTTAGTGCATTTTTATCTCCACTTATTTCATGTACCAGTTGAATGTTTCATTATTATCAGTCTTGCAAACACTAGGGGGCAGCACTGCTACAGTTTGAAGAACATTGCTGCAACCAAACTCCTAAAGTCACTTTGGTAACTTTGGTTTTCTGCTGATTCACACACAACAGTCTCACAGTTTTTACGCTGCTGGATCTTTATTTCTGAATCTATTTTCCCTGCTTTATAAATCACTTGTCTTATTTAATAAGTGCTCTAAAAATTAAACTATAATCAATTTAGGTGTATAAGTACGCAAAGAGACTGTACCTATGTGTGCCGACTCCAGCAGCTCTGTGATTTCAGGGATATATCTAAACTTTTCAATCAGCAAAAGTGTAAAATGGGACAAATTTTTTCTTTTTTTTGTGAATTTTGGAAGTTTTATGTTGAAGTTTCAGCCCAACACATGACCCTGTTTCACATAAACGAATTTACCAGGGTAAAACGGGTGTATTAACGACCATTTAAGTGATTTTAGGGTCAGTTTGACGGAGAAAGTTTCGAGCTTTAGTGCTGAACTGAACTAACTTTGCTTGTTTTCAGAGCAGACTCCAGAGTCGTAAATCCTGTCATCCTGCTCTCTGAAAGAAAACAAAAAGCAGCATTTTCTAAAAATGTTCTTCTTGCTCTGGTGTTTGGACGGTTGAGAGCAACTTGTGACCAGAGATTCCCGACTTATTTTTAACGAGTAACTCCTCAAAATGATCCGAAAACCAGAGAGGAGTTTGAGAAATACGAGATTATTTGAAGCAGAACTGTTTCCTTTTTTCCTTCACTTTTTTCTTCTTTGTCTTTTGACACCAACAGATTTGTTTATCTGCATGTTGGGAACTACTTCATACAATCATCTTTTACCACGGTTATCCCTTTTTTGGCTGCAGTGGAGACAGACTCAACCTCAGCTGAACATGAGAAAAAGCTTCTCGACCTTCAAATGGATCAAACATGAATAAAGTCTCAAAGGTCGTTCTCCATCATAAATGCTGTGAAGGTCAGTGAGTCGACCAGATCTCGTCTGTGCATGTCTGCAGATCTGCTTTTGGTCAGTTTTGCACCCCTGCTTGCTGTAATAAATCTCCCTTTTATATTCTTTTGCACTTGTTATAATAATTTCTGACTTCACCTGCAGATATACAGTATATTGTGATTGTCTGCCGCCACGGTCCTCAGAGTGACTCTGAATCACTTCAGTTCCTTCGGTTGTGGGCGGCCATCATGAGTCCAGGTAGATGGAGTAGATCTGGTTGAGGCAGCGGTCGACGCCTCCTGTCTGGAAGAGGAAGCTGTCGTCTGAGCAGGGGGACATGGAGTAACCGCCTCCTGCCTGACCCTGCAGGTCCTGCAACAAGTCAAACCCTGGAGAGAGGACAAACACAGGTTAATGATGTTTATTTACAGCGCTCTGTTACGCACCATCTCAAATCAAGGATACAGTTTTGGAAGAAATAACTAACTGCATTGTTAGAAATGTGCTTTTATTTTGAAAGGGTGCAATAAGCGCTTCTACTAGAAGTTACAGGACTGAATAAAACCATCCTTAAAACGAATCAACAGTGAAAAAGTAAAGTGTGATGTTATATCGCCCTTTGAAGAGGCATAAACTCTCATATTTCTGTAACCTCTTTCTTTTTTTCTTTATTACCTGCAGAGAAGAGCTGCAGAAACGATCGAATAGCAACCATGGAAACAATAAAAATGCTGTAATGATCGGCAAGTACGCGTTTGCTGAGGTATCATCTATGTGCAGGAAACACAGGTGAGGTATTCTCACCCGCTGACTTCATGTCTGTACATCTCTAACGTCTCAAACAGAGATACTATGGACAACTTGGTTCTGCCTCCCGCCTGTATACGGATTTGAAGACAAAAAGCTCTCAGTATTTCTGCGATTTTTCTGCATTTCCTGAAATCAGCGCTGCGCAGTAGCGGGATTTATGACCTATACTGCAGCCCGTCACCAGGGGGTGCTGTTCTCGGAGTGGCTTCACCCAGCAAGGAGGCAGACGCTGTCCATTTTATACACAGTCTACGGTCTCAAAGAGCAAAGGTCGCCCCCTGCTGTTTAAAAATGGTATCATAAATCATTTTCATCACCCCTCATGTGTCCCACTGTCCCATGAGGTGCTCTAACATCTCTACTGTCTCACCTATGGAGTGAGAGGATGAAGGGTTTGTGAAGTAACTGGTTTGTTCAAATCCTCCATCATTGGCTGGTTGAACGGCCTTCCCTTCTTCATACAGACATCCTTAGAGAAACAAAATAAAGAGAAGGGACGTTTTTTAAAAAACAGAAAATAAGAAAAACAGTCAGTTTCCGCCATGCTCCAAGTATGAAAGTACCTTGCTGCTGTGAGAGGACCTGCTGGTGGCTGTAGGTTTTGTTGTAGCCGTGCAGAGGGATGTTCGCTTGGTCTGAGGTGGAGGTCACCGCATTGACGTCAGCAGACATGAACAGGGATGACGGCCTGTTTCTGGAGACGTAATGAGAGGTGAAATTATGATGAACAGGTCTGAAGGATGTTCTCAGAAATCTGTCATATGCTTTACCGTCACAGGGGTTAACAATTTTACGCAAGTAGAAACAAAAGGTAACCAACATACAAATGCAGCAGGAATCCCTGGACACCATATTGACATAAACTTCTCTATATTTCTTCATGAGTGATAGTGATATCCTTAGAAATAAAGAAGAATAAGCTGCTTCCTCCCCCTGAGTCCAAAAGACCAAACTGATGTAGCGTGCATCCAAAATTAAAGATCATAAAGATCATTTATTGCATCCATCTGATGCTCAAATAAAGCAAATAGTAAGAACTGCTTTACATTATCAATGCGATTAATCTCTAAAAATGTTGTCCCCACACTTTAAACATAACCTCCTTGGCGGAGGTAATAAACTACTACAAAATAAAAACGATCCAAAGAATGAAACACTGAGAATAGGAGGGAAACAGGGTCGAACACAAACTGAAAACTCACAAGACAGGACTACAGGGGAACAGTAGGGAACAGAAACACAAGGGAAAATACACTCAGATGACAAAACCAGGGAAAGACGAAATCAACAGAACATATCAGGACAGAGATAAACAAAGACTGGATCTTCCAAAATCAACAGAAGCCAAAAGTCCCTCACAGGAGCTTTAAAACGCCCTCTATTAAAGACACAACCTCTTTAATCATGTTTTTATTGTCCTTTATTCCAGTTTGCATGAAAATAACTATGAAGTGTTTCGGTCATCTTTTTCTTTCAAGCTTTATCGTCTTTATCGTTGAACCCCAAAGTTAAAGCTGGAACCAAATTGTCAGTCTAAGAGATTATAAACCAATTAAAACACAACAGTCTCTGTTCCACACACACACAAGCTCTTCTTTTACAGTGGAGTTGGTAATGTTGTTTTTTAGATAATGACTTCTGCAGGACAACCGTTGACTTTGGCAAACTTCTCGCACTTTTTCAGTCTGCAGCAGCCGCAGGTAATCAGACGAGGTGTCACCGAAGTATCTCACGAGCCGATAACCGTCCTCAGCAGCTGTGTTATCGCACACAAACTATTTAACCCCGTGCGCAAACAGTGGAGTTTATACATGGAAGTGTTTCTCCTGTCTCGTGGGGGTAACGTAGGCGGCGCTTTATGTGGAGCTGTATCCATCGTTACGCTCGAAGAATGTGCTGACTGTGCACAAACACACTGACTCAATGTGGAAACGAATGAGTCAGTGGAGCCAAGTCGACGAGAAGAAAGAGAGGCAGCTGAATATCTCTCTGAGGAGATATGCAGCTGAAACCCCCCAAAATGGTATTTGACCCCCCTCGAGCTCCTTCAAAGCGCTCCCTCTCAGCATTTCATGTGGCCTGAGAACTCTCCTGGATGATGTACCGTAGCGTATTGGTCCCCCGAGATCCAAATGGCCTTGGTTTGTGCTGGACGGGTTTTACTGAGCTTCATAAACAAGCCAGGCTCTGTCACAGATACCGATGGCAGCCGGCCCGAGCGCCTTCTATATTTGCGTCTGACAGCTATAAAAAAGGGAAATGTTTGGAGATTTCTTTACATATCTATCATTTATCTTCCCCAGGTCTCTTTATTACCCATTTCCCATGTCAAACGCTATTATATTTAATTTAACAGTCTCTACTTTCAGCGGAGAAATACAATAAAAGCCAAAATTAATCAAAAGCACTTTTTTCGAGAGCCTAACTGATATAAGTTACAGATGGCTGCGGCTTCCCAAGGTAATAAAAACCAGGCTTTGTATAAGATTATGTAAACACAGTAAGCTTTGATATAGAGGGACCGTTGAAACGAATGTGCCGCGATGACTGTGAGCCCCAAGAATCCAACGGTTCTCTGGATTTCCCCCTCGTTGGCCCCCTGAACCATCAGAGCTGACCTTAACTATAAACAAGCGCGTCTGTTCCCCCGGCTTACATTCTTGCTACAACATAGCTGAGATGTCTGAGCCGCGCCGGGTCGATCTGTCGTTCTGCGGCCGCTGTGCCCGAGCTCTACAGCGAGCCCACGCCTGAGGGAGCGGCTGTCAGCACCACCTCAGGAAACTGCTCCTCTGATCATATTTTACCGGCTCGACTCGCCATCGCTCACTCTTTTTTTTCTGACTTTGCACTAACTAACCACAGCCGGGCCGCCCTCCTCCTACCTGGAATGAGAAGAATCCTGCAAAGCTCTCAGATTTAAACGCATGTTAGACATCATGTAGCCTTGCTGTAAATCCGCCCCTGATTTTAAAGAGTCGTACTGGATTAGAGGAGGAGATGAGGGGGTTTATAGAAGGTGCCAGCCTGTTCACATGGACCGATCTCAGTTTTGGCAGAGGAGAGACGCTGGAGATCTTCCACGGTGCAGATCACAGAGGATCATGTTGAGAGTATGCAACACATATGGAGATTTAGCGTGATCTAAGAGCCACCAATCAGCTACTTGGAGTCACTAAAGTGCGCTTATTACATGTAAGAGATACAGTAAATATAAAAATGTGTGCACATGTCAAACATTTCATTCTAACGGGCTTTTTGGATCCGATGTCGCTCCCAGCTTCTGAAAAGTAAACTTCGTCTCTTCTCTTTCCTTCAAATTGAATAAAAACCTTTCTGTGCGAGAGCCATCGCGCTCTCCGAGAGACAGGCCGCTCCAAAAGCCAATCCATCTTCCCAACACTCCTCTACCGCAAAATACACAAACAGAGCACATCACAAATACCCGCTGATGGACAGGCCTGAGCGCGGGCCTCTGACTCCCCCAAGTATTAAATAATTAAAAGAGGTTGAAACGGCTCGTCTCGGCCAGAGTAAACACGCGCCTGGCTATGAGGTCAGAGCTCGATGCCTGCTCTGCTGTGAAGCAAAGATCATTTACCTTCACGTGTTTAATGTCTCGCTAAGTCATTTGGGGGGAAAAAACAAGTGCTCGTCTGGTATTGGCTTTGGCAGGCCGGCCTGTACTGCGGGCACCGGCGGGATCCTATGACATCCTCATTTGCTATAAAGGGACGTCAATGGACGGATTGTGCAGAGCTTCATGAAAGCTTCGGCTGCAAACTTTGAGGAGATGGAGAATCTGCATTTAGACACAGACAACCAAACTTGGACGCCAATTCAAAGAGTTTTTATTTATCGTGTTTAAAAACAGAATCAAGGTGAGAAACTTCATGAATTATTAGGGTCCACAACGGATTAAAGAGTTTAAAGGTTTTCACCTATTGTCTCGAAATCAGGATTTCAGTAAATCAGTAAAACATCGATAAAAGCAGATTGAAAATGATTTGTAGCCTAAATGTGATTAAAAAACTGCACATAGATTTAAACCAGGTGGTAAAACTGAAAAGTGTACGCTTCAAAAAGTAAAAACAGGACCAACAAAGTCCTGAAAAAGTTGTGAAATACCATAAAATAACTTGGATGAACTTCTTCCAGCTCATTAGTTTGATTTGTAACCGGTTAGTAGCGTGACTGGATGGGCAGAGGTTCACCACCAGATAGTTCAACAATCTCAGTTTGCAATTTTAAGAGTTTAAGGATTTCATCATTATCTTCATGATATCATTAAAAGGTTAATCAGGCTCTCGGGTGGCACTGCATTAAAAAAACAGACATGTCTCTGTAGTGGACGTCACTGCATGAGCTCAAAGTCTCTGAAATACCGCTGTCTTTATACAAGTTTGTCACTGCATCACTTAGTACTTCACCAAACAAAGAGAAGACCATGTAGAAACATGATCCAGAAAAGCTGAGGACTTCTCTGAGTCCTGAGTCCATTTGAAGTGATCTGATAACTCAAAATGTTTCTTATTCTATTAAGTTGTTTATTCACTGTTTTCTATTAAATAAGGAGTTAAAATGTTTTGAAAACCCTAAAATTCTGGTTTTAGTGTCCCTGCTTTTTTTTGGAATACAGATGTTATTTTGTTTTAATCTTTTCAGGGTTTCTCAAGATCTGTTTGACGTTTAAAGTTTAAATGTGGAAACTTTTTTTTCACATAATGACGAGTACAAATGTAGTAAATAACAAAAAACAAGTGCCAGTCGAGTTTGAGGCCGTATATGAATAGATTAATTCAGACTGAAATCAGATGAAAATGTGACAGAAAGAGGTTTGAGTTGAGGGCGTTAGGGTAACTTTGCAGAATAATGTGTACTAATGTGACACATTGAGCCAAACAGGAAAACTCAAAAAACTAATATTTAACTATAACTTACTGGTTTTGCTTTTATTCTTTGAACACTATAACTTTTTCTTTTTTAAAAAACAGTCGAGACAAATCTACTGAGATCCTCTGGGAACATTTGAGTTAATGGAAACAGATTCACTCCTACAATTCTCCATTTGCAGCCTATTGTTTAAAGATCTCATGTTTAAAATCCAGAGGAGATCCATCATTTAAAGAAACGGGTTTGTATTCAGATTAGACCCCTCCTCTTTATGTCACGGATGGTTATTTGAAAACTCTGTTCACTTTATTACTAAAATCTAAAACATCCAAAGACAGAAAATTAAACCAAAATGTCCAGAAGAGAAACTTTTCCACTGACAATCAAAGATCATTAAGCCGATTTCAGCACTGTACTCCACAACAATTTGGATGTGTTTTCAATCTTTGGTTACGGCGCCTTTTTTTAATTTATCAAAAAAAAACCTTCTGAGCGTAAAGTCGACTTACTGGAAATGATCTTTGCTGCATGAATGCCACGAAATCAGGCTGAACGTTTGATGAATCAGGTGAAATCTGGTTTGAAAGCTTCAAACTTGAGCGTGAAAGTTTGAGGGCGAACGGGTTTTAACTCCTCTATCAACTCTTCTGCCAAAACCCAAAGCCCGTTAGAAAATAACTCATGTGAAAATATGTGCGTTATACACAATGTGAAGATTCTATATCATGTATTAAACCGCAGGAATGTTTTTGGCCTTATCGGCTCCTCTTTCTGGACAGACCGCCTTTGTTGTTTCAGTGAAAGTTCGTTTACGGGCAGTTCTTTAGTGACCAATAATTGGAGGAAATATTGTCCAGAAACTACACGCCCGGAGGCTGTCAGCTGTATCTTTTTAGTCTCACTTCTACTTTTATACGGGGCTAGACAACATTTGTCTCAGTTTACAGTACACATAAGTTTTGTGGCCTCCAAGTCCCCAATCAGAGTAACCACAAAGCCAAAACTCCGGCTCTGGTGATAATGTCTCCACAGTGCAGACACTCCTATCTTTCCCTCTGTTTTAGGCGAATGAAAATCTCCATCAAACGAGAGATTTTGAGGTGAATCATCCTCAAAACGCAGCAGTTTACACGTGCGTAAAGGAGCAGAAAACTGGTTAATTCCTGCTATTTTTAATCTGTCGTAGAAATCTGCCAAGAGTGACTCTGCCAAGCTCGAACCGATTCTCATTCAGGTCCATTGTGTTGGTTTGGCAGCGAAAGCTCCAGCAGCAGATAAGTCAGAGCGCAGCCAAACACCACAGTGGTAAGTGGGAAAATATGTTTTTCATATTTGGATGAACTGACCATTACGGTTTGCCTGTGGGCGCATTGTTGAGTCAAATAACCTCATTTCTAAGAACTAAAAGCAAACTCCTTTTAAACACGTCCTTGGACAGCTGTATCTCATGTGCTGAGGAGTCATTTTCACTCATTGTGATTTCACTCCATAAAACAAGAGCAAATAAATGATCAAATCAACAACTGTACGAGCTGCTTAACAACTCGAACCGAGACCAGCGTGTTTTAATGTGTCTGAAAAAGTCAACGTGTGCGTCCGTAAGAGCACATGTGTTTACAGTCATGTTCCCCAGCATGAATAAATGAAAAGCCTAATTGACTCTTTGGATACAACTCATTTGACTTTATTGATCTACTTGTATTACATCTCACACTCACCCCTCTCTCACGCTCCCCGGGCTTGTAAGTGGAGATATTGGACTGTTGGCGTCAAAGTTTCCCTCCAGGCCTTGATATCTGGAGCAGCTGTCTGACGGTGGAGGGAGAAACTCCGAACTCGCTCTGCTGTGGACGCCGCCGCCGCTGCTGTTGGAGTACACACCTGAAAGACAGAAATAGATCGGTAGAAGTGTGGCTTTATTATAGATATACATATGTAGAGTATCCACCATCACACACAGGGACCGAGACTTGTGAAAAACAGGGACTGATTTTCCTCTCTATCATGTCTCGCGCCTCCAGGCCACCGTAGGCTCCCCCTTCCTGTTGGAGCTCTCCCGAGTTTCAACACACACCAGTGTAAACAAACATGGCGTTTGCAAAAGAAGGCGATAATTTGTAGTAAAACGAAGAGTTTTGGGCCGCTGCAACTGTGAGCGCCGCCACCTTGGAGGTCTTAGCTGCTTATCCATAGATTTTTAACGCTGATGTTCACGGTTGTGCTACAATTATTGAATTAACTTTAACAGCTAAATGTGATAATCACAAACTACAACCATAATTTGGGTAAAATGTTGATTTGAAACACTTAATTGAGACAATTAACAAGTACATTACACTTACGGCTGCAGGATTTTGGCCAAAAATAAAATCTTGATTTTTTTCTCTGAAAACTCGATTTTAGATTTCCGAGTTCCGCTGTGTGTCACATGATCGTTTCAAGAGATGCAGATAGACATTCATGCAGAGATAAAATGGTCGTTGTTTACCGATTTCTGCACATTCTGACCCATTTTCAAAAAGTACAGTTTACAGTCACCCGAAACGCCATTTCCATGTGGATGAAATGCGACAAAAAACCTTGTTTCCATGTGGACGGGTCGACACCGACCTGAGACAGACTTTTCAGCGGGGAGTGGTTTGCTCTTCATCTGAAACTGTGAAGCCGTTTTTAATTCAACACGACTGACTCGCTCTGGTGACAGGCTGCAGTATAGGTCATAAATCCCGCCTCCTCCAGCAAAGCTTATGGAGCTGTGGACAAACTTTAGAAATTAATTACACAGAATATAATTTTTTTCCCCCCTGGTTGTGATGTTGACATGTAGTTACTGTAAGACTGGTTTGTGCTCAAGTCCTCTTTTTTCTGTGAAGCTCCATTTTTAAAAGTTATTAGGGGGTTCATGTTTTCGATGATTGACACTTGATACAACCTATGGGCATACGAAGATTGCGTAGCTCATCATGTTTGACTCTCCCGACTCTCCCGCCAAATGTGTACAACGCTACTGCACAAGTGGTGATTCCAGGAAGTGCAGAAAATCCCAGAAATACTAAGAGCAATTCGGCTTCAAATCCGTATACTGGCGGAAGGCGGAGCCAAGTTGTCCACTGTATATACAGTCTATGTGTTTAACTTACTTGGACAAAAACACAAAATGAGTTGGACAGAAGACTCAAAAAGTTCTCCTAGAAATTTAAAATACTTTTCATAAAGTTTTATTTCAGCTTATAGCCAAACACTTAAAAACAATCTAACCTTTTCTCCAGGCCTAAAGGAGGCTGAGTGGGAATACTTAAAGCTGTAACGAAAATACTGCAAAACTCTCAACACATGACTTTGACTCCGGGTTCACGGCGAGCTGACGATGATAGCATGTGTCACCTGAGTGCAACATACATAAAGAAATGTACAAACACAGGTTTATATGCTTAGCAGGCGGGAATTTGTCCTCAGGCTAAAATGTTTGATTAGGAGAAAGGCCTCTTGGGATGTTTTCAAAATTAAACACTGACATACTTGTTTCACCCTGAATAAACATAGTGTAGTGCGCTGTTTGAGGTTTTTCCCTCAAAGTCTTCTGGGTAAAACTGCAAGTAGTCTGAAGTAATAGACGTGGACAGCTCTCCTGGACACTCTCCTCTCTCCTTTGCCAAGTGAGCCTCAGTGTACCTGACAGCTTCTTGATCTGCGTTCAGCCATTGAAAGGGAAAGAAAAAGACTTTGGCTGGAAAACCGGTTTGGAGAAGCTGAAGGACGAGGGGGGAAAGGGGCCAGCGTGCCCGCAGTCAGTGCCCGGTAATTGGACAAGGTAAACACTGGCATGATGAGCTATCATCGGAGGAATGAGGGAAGGAGGGAGGGAGAGGAAAAGGAGCAAATGAGGCCATGGGAGCAAATGAAAGAGACAGTTTTAACAGCCCAGGTGTTTGAGCAATTTCTTTGTTTTGGTCACATCGAGGCGGGTTTCCATCGGACATTTGTGCGTACCTGTGAAGTCGTCTAAACCGGGTAAAGGTGAGCTGCTTCCTGGGTGGGAGGAGGCGGAGCTGTGGAGATGCTGTCTCGCCAGGCAGTCGCTCAAAATGTCCGATTCCAGCAACGTGTGCACCTGAACCTGTCGAACACACAAATTAGAGAAAAGCATGTGGGTGATAGCGGCATTTTGGTGCTGTGTTTTCACTCTGGTGGGCCTGTGCAGATGCTTGTCCACATGTAGGGATGAGAGTAATTCTGTTGTTTTACAATTGCACTTTTTGCTGTTGGGCAATACAACTCCCGTGGAGCTAAATTGTGAAAGGATTCACTTGTCTTTTGAAGACATACAGTAGATCAATTGAAAGCAGTTAGTTTTCTGCAGGCACTTTTCTACTGTTAATTTTTTTTTTAAGAAGAAAAAGAAGAAATGAAGCTTGAACCAGATGCCTGGTTCTTGTTTCGTGTTGCCATCCAGCTCCTCAAAGTACAAAATCCAGAAATCTTGTTAGGCAATTTTATTCCAAATGTTCTAACAAAGTTAAGGCAAGACAATTTACTTTATTATCCGGCATTAACAGAGCTTCCCCCAAGACTTTCCAAAACAGATTACCAACGGCTCCGGGACCCAGAGGAATCTTGTGAAGGACACCCAGGAACCACAAAGTACGTCTGAATAATCAGAGAAAAATGTTTTCCCAAACCAGTGTTTATGAAGATAGAAACTTCAAGAGCAGTGACACATCAAGCCCGAAGACACGTATAACCGTGAGGAGTTTATGATGTGCATGTTCAGGATTTCAAAGTCCCCCTTCAGCCCCACGGGGTTTACTGCAGCGCAGGGCGTGTTAGCCATGTCACAACTTACAAGCACACGTGGTTTCGCTTAAAGCAAACAAGCCATGGGAATACACACAAAGCTCCAGTGTCACTCATGGTCCATAGAAAACAAACAAGGCCCAGATAACAGTGAACAATAGGCTCCCTATTCTGACTTCCAGGGAGTGTGTGTAATACCGTGTTTTGTTGTATTTCATCCTACTGAATCATAAACATACTCACTCTCTCCTCCTATTATTCATCTCTCTCTCTCTTTTAAAGCTTCCACATGCAGTTACAGGGAACGACTTACAAAGATGGAGCTCAGAACTTTTACACGTATCAAACTTTTACAGAAGGAAATCTGTCTGATCGCAGCATTTACTGCACATGTGGCTGAAAACTTAATGGTGGATCTTAAAGAACCTGAACTGGATGTAAAGATAACTCTATTCCCTGAAAAATCTAGTGCATTTTAGTGTTGTCCAAATCTGTTTTTCTGCTGCGTCGACTTCAAATTGTTAATAAAAGTTACCAAATAAAAGAAAAGTTTCTCTGTTTATTGACTTTTCCTCCAGTTTTGCAATATCAGACCAAAGATGTTTGCTCAAATTTCATATCTTCTTGGCCATTTCACCCCCAGCAAGCAAGTTTTAGGACTTTCTGACTGAAAACGATGCCTGACTGTCAGGAATTGTGCTGTAGCATCATGATTTTGTTGTAAAAGACGGACTTGTTATCTAGGCCCAGTGGTGCAGAGTTGAAGACTTGCTGGTGGCCAGTTTAAGTCCCAGTAAGGCCCAGAACAGAGGTTGAACTGGTTGCTGGTGACGTGCCAGTTTAACTCCTGCTACACTTTCGCAAGCCGCTGAACATCCAGCATCTTGAGCAATCATTTGCATGCAACCCTCTCACTTTGACATCTCCGATAATGGATTTTCTGCTGATTTGTGCGTGTGGCATGATTAATGACAGAGTGAATTTCCCATCAGGGATTAATGAATTGTTTCTCTCTGAGGAGCGCAGATTTGATCTGACGAGTGGATTTTGAAAACACTGAAAGCAGCTCCACTACATTTACTCCAACTTTGTAAGCAGCACTTCCACGGGCCAAACAGCTGGCTTGATCTGAACGAACATTGAACGAGCTGACCTTAGTTTAAAAAAAGAGGAGTTTTACAAAACAATCAGGTTCTTTGTTCTTTTGATTTCTTCTCTTTCAACCTTTTTTATTAGAAACTCAAAGCATGTTGTACTCTGGTTAAGATATTAGACACATTTTCTAAAAATCAAACTTCAGAGGAGACTTTGGACTTGAAACTGAGGCGGACTACATTTTTGCTGTATCAGAACATCCCTTATTATTAACGGATTTCATACTTCATGTCGGATGTTATTCTTATCAGAGCAGAAAACTCTGAAACCTAAAACAGTATTTAAACCATCCTCCGACTGAAGTGAAACAAAGATCAGTATCGGCTCTCTTAATAGGTTTAACCACTGGATGAAAAACTGGAGTGAAAACAGAAACTGATATCATTTCCATATAAAATCCATTTCAAAGGAATGCTTCTGTCCCCGTCCAATAAGAGCTTAATAGAAAATACCTCAGAGAAGTCAAAGCAATGATGAGTGCTTAGAGAGAAAATCCACTTTCAGAGACACAGGAAGGTTTTATTGGGGATGTTTGTTTGTAATAATGAAGATTAGAGGAGTAATCATACTCTGCTCTCAGCTAAATTCCTAACATGTAAAAACGTCATCGGTGCTTTTACCTTCACCTCTCGCTCCTGAAGGCCTTTGGCTGAATGGGCTTTGACATGTTTTCGTAACGAGCTGGGATCTGTGTAGCGTTTGGTGCATCCTGGGATCTGACAGGCGTACGGCTTCTGTGGGGAGATGAAAACACAGCTGTGTAAGGAAACATAGAAACAACTTCTTATTACTTTTCTGCTTATTGAGACATGCACTGATAGGGCCTGTGTCCACTGACAGCATCCCTGTCCATAAGATGTCCCTCTACACTTTGAGACCATTAAAACTCCTGTGATGAACTTTCTGTTTTGGTGGGTTTTGGTGCCCACTGTGGACAAAGCGAAGCCTCTTTGACAAAAAGTGAAAAAAGGCCTCTTTTCAATATCTTATCTAAAACGTCTGACACATAAAGTGTTCACATTAACTTTGATACTCTTGTTTGCATTTACTTCAACAGGTGTAATTTGAGTCAGTTTCATACAAAGTCTTTGTTGGATCTGCTGTAAAATTCTCTTTTTGCTTCATTTGATGGGAGTTAACAAAAAAATGTAGACAAAACTGATCAAAACTGCCCCTCAGCATTCAAATTAGCTCCAGACCTATAAAAAAGTAACATACAAACACTGTTTCAGTGTCTCCTCTGTGAAACCTTCGCCATTATTGTTAAAAACGTTGATGTCAGATGACCCGCCCCTTCTTTATCCTGATTGGTCAGTCAATTAAGTGTTCCAAAAACTGACCTATCTTCATTTGAAAAAAGTCACAACCAATGTCAATGATGCTGAACTGCACTGGTTTTACATTTAAACTTTAAGCCAAAGATATCTTATCATCAGTATAGAAAGGTAAAAATAGCCTCATTTTAATGAGATAACAAGTTCAGAAAGATTTTTGTTTAAACAAACATTTATTTGATCATTTTTTCCAAGAGTTGTTGCTAACTCCCCCAGTTTTGTTTGGAAAATAGTTTTAAAAATGCTGTTAGTGGACACAGGCCCTTGTTTTGATTTTGCAATGCAGGGTATGGATCATATCTTAGCTTGATGCAAGATTAACAGTATATGTATGTTTTCCATTAAGGAAGGGAATATAAATATTTTCATCAAAGTAAAACTATATCTACAGTTTTTAAAAAGCATATGCCAGTAATCTTGTGCTCCCAGAAGGTAATATATCTTTATTGGTATTACTCAAAAAAAGGCAGTTCTGTTTTTATATATGTTTCTATTCTGTTTTTGGACACTTGACTACACATCATATCCATGCATGCATTGTTTCTCAAATCTTATCCAAAAGGCTCGGTCATTTTCAATATTTACTCTTCTGCTTCAACTAAGTGAAAACAGACTCGACCCCTTTCCAATCTCTATTATTAGACACTACAGGAGGACTTACACAAGTGCAGCATAAAACATTTACAGCACTTTACTTTATGATTTACACAGTCCTGCTGGATATGACGATAAACACAAAACATGTGTTTACAATAACAGCGAAAGTTCAGTCGAGTCACATCTATAACGTTTACATGTGCGATGCTGCGCACAGTAGTGCTGTGTATCATACACGCAAACATTTAGGATAGCTGCAGTTTACTTAGCGTGACATCTGCACTAACAGAGAGAGGAAGCACATGTACATTTGGTCAACATTTTACGTAATGAACTCCTGAGCTGACGGTGAAGTATATTTACCTTTCGTCTGCAGGCTTTAAAGAGAGGAAGAGAGAAAGGAGAGGTAAGAGGAACAGCTCGGTGTGCAGATGTACTTCCTCAAAGTCTGACATAAATAAATTTAATCAAACCCTAAACTCTCTATCAACATTTACATGCAGTCGGACTATAGAGGAAAAGAGCAACAATCTCAGCAGGTTATTTCTGGATGAGCGAACCTTTCATCGCAGAAGTAAAAAAAGATCGAGTAAGTGAAAAATATCTCAGCTGTAAAGTTTATTCAGTTGTTTAGTTGGGGCTGTGGACGTCTAATTACTGCACCTCATGTCAGATTAATCCACAGAGAGGAGTCTGGCACATCTATAAGATTTATGATTTGACTGCTTCCTAATGAAGATGCAACAAACACACTAGTTTTGGATAGTGTTAGAAACAATATAGCAGATATTGGGAGTCATATGGAAATTTGGAGATCATCAGATAATAAATTGCTGTTTGTTGGTGGTCCAAAAGAGGAATTAATGATGTAGATTCCTGTAAAGGATGTTAAAAGCATGCTAGGAGCTGAGAGAGAGAGACATCCGCCAGATTGAAGAAAACAGACGATCATAAGCCGTGACACTGGACATGCTTTGGAGGAGTTACAAGTGGAAACTGAAAAGTTCTGACAAAGAGTGCTGCAGTTATTTTCTGCATCTGTTATAATAGCTACCTGAATAAAAGCTAAAATTCAACTTAAGTTGTATAGTATTATATTTATATTACATTATATTACATTATATCACAACACTACCTGACCAAAAAGTGCAGTTTGTCTCACTTTTCTATTTCTTACGTCATATCACAGTTTACTCTACCCTGAAGTGAACTTTTTGTT
Source organism: Xyrichtys novacula (assembly GCA_962446985.1). Lineage (NCBI taxonomy): Eukaryota > Metazoa > Chordata > Actinopteri > Labriformes > Labridae > Xyrichtys > Xyrichtys novacula. Next base: position 24,620,802 of record OY660877.1, on the reverse strand, counting down.
GCTTATTATCATACTATACCATCACTTCATATCTATAATTAATCGTTATGTCCTCGGTTTATATATTGTCTTTTATTTGTTCCTGTCCTGCTGTGCAGAGTGTGAAGATTTGTGTCTGTGTGTGTGTTGTGTGGGGTGCAGAATCTATTAAAAGTAGATACCATTAAAAGTAAGACAAAATCCTAGAATGACATACGACATGATGCCCGTCAGTATTTTATTTCCCATAACCACCCACTCTTTTATTATCCTTATCCCCTACATGTTTTTGTGTAATTAAAAGTGGCAGCATTCTGCTGTTGAATTGACTGAAATGGTGTCGGCTGTTTTTACAAGTTTCTCTAAGTTGTAAAATTATATAAGTAATTAAACCATCTCCTTGAACTCTCAGTTTCATTGCGAACCGGGTGGAGTTTATTAAATTATCACGAAAACATATGCACAAGATTAAAACATGTCAAGCCAGAATTTCACAGACCAGAAAAAAACAGGAAATAGTGGGAACAGCGATGCCTATGATTCATTAAATTTAACGCTTTTTAATAGAGCACATTTGGTTTGGTGCCGCTTTCCAAGTGTTGTTCATGAAAAGACAAAGTCATTGTGTGTTGAGAGGAATATTTGCGCTTAAAAATAGGAGTTCAAATTAAAGTAAAAAACTCTAGTGGTAAAGTGAAAGAGGTGTTGGATTCACTTTACAGTAGATAGTGCCTGAGTGAAAATCCTGTCTGTTTTAGTATGCATTTGAGGGAGTGTTACTTGTGTTGCTGTGTTTGTCTTTTCTATATCCAGTGTTATTTCTGCAATAATGTAAACACATCGGTGTAACTCAGACATTCAGCTACTCTGTCGTAGATCTGACAGCAGAGTGTGTAACCTTCTACAGAGTCTTACAGTAAAACCAACAACAGTTGCGCAACGTCTTCCCCTCTCGAAACATCCCTGAGAGGTGAGCCGCTCTAAACGGAAAAATCTGAATGAAATGTTGAACTCCACTGTCTCTGTATGCTTACACAAATCTCTGAGCGATTGCATGCACAGCAGTCACGTCAGCTGCTAGAAATTAAGACATGAATTAATGATTAATGACATGTCAGTCGGCGGCTGTGTGTGTATGTCAAAATTATACAAATATTGAAAGTCATAAATCGACAGGGCTTAAACAAAGCTTTCCTGTTTAATGTTGCAATTCAAGATGTTACGCCTGAAAAGCTTCGACTAACAAACGTGACAAAGCCGCCTAAATCAGAACATTAAATTTAATGTGCTGATTCGTTTGGTCAGATATTATTTTAGTATTGATAGGTGTATTGCAAGATTTGCTTACGAATCTTTATGTAGAAAATGGTGTGCAATGTCTGTTTTAATCTTGTTATATGCCCCCAAAACAAGCTACGTTTTAAAGTAACGTGCACGGCATATTGTTAAACATGTCTGCATAAGAGTTCCTTCATTTGGGAAACAAACCTTTTCAAACACAATATTATTCATAACATTAGTAACACAATACAGGTTATTTAGTCAAACTATAACAGCTTGAATCCCCTGCCTGGTTGTTACACTATATTCAGTAATTATTTACATTCACTTCTCCATCGGGCCTCTGTGATGGCGCCAAAAGTGTCTGATCCTTGATTTGTGACGCAATTGCAAAGCCGCTATTAGCTTGCGTTAAACCACAAAAAGGAGAAAATAACTCTCTCCTCTCGTTGTAATAACACCGGAGCGCAACTTCTAGCTCCATCTCGCCCGCGTAATAAGAGATCTGATTTTCTGGATTAGTGCTAAGTCCTCATCGCTTGTCAGCAGGAGTAAAAATAACTGTGGTTTTGTTGAATAAATCCACAGCAGGTATGCAGACTGTATATCAGACGGAGGGTGGGGGAGTGAAGCAGAGGCAGTTTGAATTAAAGTGATTTTATGTGGTAACTGCACCGTGTTTTCCCACTTATTCTTAAGAAAATACCATACATCACAGAAAATCTATGTTTTTTAAATCCACAGGAGAGTAAGATTTTAAACCCTGCTGTTATGAAACATCTCCATTCTCATCTGTGCGCTTAATTGATGGATATTTATCATTCAGACATAGGGTTTATGAACTTTTGTAAATGTTTCATATTACTTCATACAGATATTAACATTATTCAAAAAGATATTCCTGTCTTTAGCCATTGTATTTCCATGAAGTCAGACTTTAAGCACACAGTTTAATGAAGTATAAAACCTCTGAGAAAGATCCAATGGTCTCTGATTTCTTATCCACTATGATCCACACTGGAACTAGGCCACCAACCAATGGTCTAGAGATTCAAAAGGGTTATGCTAGTTGCTCTTTTTACACATAGAAGCAATTATAATAATTTCTTTCTTGCTCAACATCTTCAGATTGAGCAAGTCTCTAACGTGCAGTCCTCAGCCCTTACACGTTGGCTCAAGTGATACCTCTATGTTCATATATGCTCTCCAAGACCAATAAACACACTGTCATGTAAAATAAGTGATCCCCGCGAAGAAAATCAGCAATCCCACAATATTTAATACCTCATAACTACTTCTTAGAATCAAGTTTCCGTTTCTAAGGACTGAGATATGTTTTTTTTCATCAGTCCCCCCGAAAAAAAAATTGTTAGGTGCTCATATATACATTTAAACAAGTTTGAGTGTGAAAGTCGAGGACAGATGTCATGGTCCCCATATAGACCCAAAATAAGTGTGTGAGTAATTGGGATAGTTTTTTTAATGGGGGTGTGGGGGGCTGGGGTATTTGTACACAGGGAGTCTTTACAAGTTGAGGTGCATCAGTGCCTTGAATCAGGGTTTATCTCAGAACAATATGTGTTTTTGGTAATTTAAGTCAGATACATGAAGTTAGAGAAGAAAAATCCTTCATTTTACAAAAAAATGTACTCAATATTTAGTTTAGTTGCATTAAAATTGAGGTAAAGTCTCTTAATTTGCCACCGTCAAAGCTTTAAAATCCCTCTCGTTCTGTTTTACGGTCAAAATCTGCTTCCCGTACCTCATTTTTACATCAGTTTCATCATTTGGGTTTCTGAATTTTACAGTCTTGACCAAAACCAGATGAGACTTTCTTTAATTCACTGTGACATGCATCCCATAAAAAAAAACTACTTGAGTTTGGTGATATTTATGTTTTTACATTTGACTGAACCAAAGTGTGAAACTCATCACCTTTCACTGAAAATCTTTGATGCATTTTAAAGGTAAAGTCCTCTTACGGTTGAGGTTTAGATGTAACTATGATGTTTAATCAGACAGGTACGGCGTGGATGAGCGTGTGTTGATGGGTTGCGTTGTACTGACCGTGTCCAGGTGTGTGCGTTGGTGTTTGGCTCGGTCACTGGAGTTGCTGAAGGCTTTAAGACAGCCGGGATGCTGACAGATGTACGGTTTCTCTCCCGTGTGGCTCCTCAGGTGGATCTTCAGGTTCTCCAGACGTGAGAAGGCCTTGGTGCAACCTTCAAACTATGAAAGAAAATCCATATAAAAAACTGAAACATGGCAAACTCGTTATGAACAGAGGAATAAATAAACATAAAGGTGTATTCAAACTATCTGTGGTTTATCTCTACAGTTAGCTCTATGGCACGTTTTAGGGCTTTTCAGCTCATTGTTTTGTTTTCCTGTTACACAATTTTTTCTGTTTCGTTTCATTGGTGAACACAGAGGAGCATTTAGCAGCTAAACATCCAGATGTTTCAGATTTTTCACCAGATGGTAGAGATCATAACAGGGTTAACAGTGAGTACTACCCAAAATGAAAAAACATGTTGTTCTGTAACTCCTGGAGAGTAAATAAACAACTTGGTGCTTACACGCTCACCATATCAACTTAAACAGTGATGATATGTCAGTGATGTGTTCACGGCTTGTTTCTGCTGTCCCAAAGTGACCCTTAAGTGGTTCACTAAAGAGAATACTGACATGTGGGCAGGAGCATTATCACTATTACAAATGTGTGATTTTCTAAGTTTTTGGCCTGTTTTTTCCCCCAACTCAGTTTACTACATAATTTAGCCTAAAATAAGGTATGTGTGGTTGCTCGTTATAGTGAGGTGGCAGTCGTTGATAAGTCGGTGCATTAAGTTGCTGTAGACACTAGCAACCAGCTAGCTAGCATGACTCAGCAATATTTTGTTGTAGCTCATTTACATGCTTTTAGATGTTGATATTAGCCAAGTATACGTTGAAATGGAGTGTAAGTCTGGTCAAGTTTCAGGGAAATGTTTAAGTAGATGGTTTAAATGTGTTTGCAGGGCTTGACAGTAACTTTTTTCACAAGGAGTACATGTGCTCCTAAGTTGAAAAAAGTGGACAAAGAACTTTAGGGGCACAATGAAAATTGATCTAATGATGTTTGTCTTATTGGTCGACATAAGTACGATTATTTGAAATCAATTTTAGGTCAATTGGTCACATGACATGGAAGCTAATGCAGGAAAGCAGCTTTTTTGAGAACATCAATCGGTAATTTATTGACGGTCCCTTATTCAACAACCGACGTTGACAGCGAGGATGCAGAGTAGACGCTGCTGTTGCTATTCCTGGTTATGGAGAGTGAGAAGATACCGGTAGATCCGCAGTAAATATCCGTTTAATATCCAACCTAAAACTAACTTTGCCACGGTATTTACACGAAAAAACATTTGTTGCTCTGCCGGATTTTTTTTATGCTCACATTTGCCCCTAAATACATTTCACAATTTGCACACATCAACTTTTAGTAGCAAATGCGAGTGAAATGGTCGTACTGTCCAGCCCTGGTCTGCTTTCTATACAAAACTCAAAGAGCCAAGTGTTTCCAACATTTGGCTTCCCATTACAAAGACCCCTTCTGCTGTTTTTGGTGCTGGGCTCACAGCAATCACTTCTGATAATAAGTCAACGTTTGGTTCTTTGCCTAACTTGTCAATTTCACTTTTCCTGCATTGCCTTGTTTGTAAGACATGACTTAGAAAATCAGCTTTGTCAATAGCAATAGTGGAGGAGAAACTCCACTGACTGTCTCTGAATTAGCTTGTATTTGGCAAGTGAATGAGACGATCTTTTCCAGAAAGTTCTCAAACTGGACCTCCGTGAGTTTGACATAAGCCTTGAAACATTAGGACCCAACTCTTCAATCAGTCAGTGATATTCCCTCAGCCTTTTCCATGTATAGTTTATTTTCTAAATTCAAGATGAAGTCCAGCATTGCTTTGGTGAGAGGTACTTAATGGTAGCTTAAAAGGTAGCACTATTTAACCCAACTCTCTATACCCACAAAGGAGTTGAAAGATATAGTTTAATCCAAATTTATCACTGTTTTCAGTACCAGAAAGGAATTAAAGCATCAGAAATTTAATCTTGTAAAACAAATCACATTAACTGTGTATCCACTCTTAACCTTTAATGTGTTGGCCAGTTACTGACACATAATAAAACCACATTTTCACATTAACTATGATTGATGCCGAACTCTGATCCAACAGAAATAACTGCTAAAGAGGTAATACATCACATTAAAAATTCATACATTAAGGATATTGAATCATAAACTTCAGGTGATGGTGTTTTTTTCCAAATTGCAAACTGGAACAAAATCACACGAGCGCACACTCAGCAGGCTGTGGTAGGTTCTGTTAAAAGTGTATTTGTTGGACTGGAGCCAGACAAGAAGCAAATATCAATGTGTGTGTGTGTGTGTGGGTGTGTGTGAGAGGGGGGAAACACACCACAGACTGTACACCAGAGCTTTATAGAAACTTTGTCACTTTCACTCTCAGATCTCTCAGACTTCCTGAGCCCCTCAAGTCCCACAAAGGTGGTGTAGCTTAGGTGCATGGAGGTGGCTGTGCACCATTCCTCTAACCACACTGATGTAAACATAAAGAAATCACTTTCGGCCCTCACACAACGCGCCATTTGTTCTGATAAAAACAAGAGTATATGTTCGCTGAAGGCCACCAACAATTGGATACAGAACCTTACAGAGAAACACCTGAGAGCTTTGGAAGTGCTCGTTTTTTTGTGTCATGTTAGCTGGCCATCCATACCCAACAAAACGATATGAAACGATACAATACGATACAATACGAAACAATACGGTACGAAGCGATACAATACAATATGAAACAATATGATATGATACAATACGATACAATACGAAACGATACAATATGAAACAATACGGTACGATACAATATGAAATGATACAATACGAAACGATACGAAACGATACGAAACGATACGAAACGATACGATACAATATGAAACAATACAATATGAAACTATGTGAAACGATACAATACGATACAATACAATGATACGATACAATACGAAACAATACAATATGATACAATACGAAATTATATGAAACAATACGATATATCACGATACGATACAAAACGGTATGATATGATACGATTCGATACAATATGATATAATGATACGTTACGATATGAAACAATACCATATGATACAATGATAAGATACGATACCTCGCTAACAGTATCATTGGGAATCTTACTCGCCTCCATCCAGGTGCTTTATTTTATGTGGTACTTTTTTGTAAATCCTAGCTATATACAGTAATTAAACATTTTTAAAATACATTTGATGGAACTTGCTGGTATACAAGTAAGATTTCTCATCCTGCACCCTTTAACATCGTGCCCAGTTTTTGCAATTTTCACATAAAATTTCACAATAACTCAAAAATTTGACCGTCAAATGTCAACAGGCTGTGATTTTTTGTTACAGACATTGCTTCAGCATGAAGAGGACAAGATCAGCTAAGAGTGCTTTGGGTGCCTACATCGATACAAACGGAAAGTTGCTCACAGGAGATTTATTTTACTATAACGGTGATGTCTGATTAGCTGCACAAGAGTCACATCTGCAATTCATTATTGACACTATTACCTAAGATGTGTATACTCCAATAATGGTGGCCTATTTCAGATGGAGGATTTCTGGTCTCTGCCTCTGCTCCATCACTAATACTGCTGCCCTGTACTGATTTTAGCCCTAAACTCTCAGCCCCACCACCTCCCCAGTGCCTAACTACACCCAGAAACTCTGACCGCTGAGGCTTTGTTGTAAATTTTAAGTTCCAGATTTTAAAATTTTGGAGGATCCAAACTAAATTATCCATTTAATCAACCAGTCAGGGGTATATTTGTTAAACAAAAAGCATCATTAAGAAACAGGAAAAGTGGTTTTTAAAGAATAACATGACGATTAAACTGAATTAACGCCCAAAGTTTAGATATAAAAGTAGCACAGATTTGTCTCTGAAACGGATGTTTTGCAAATCTTCAAATGAGAAACATGAGAGACGAGTGTTTGATCCAAACTGATCCGCAGGAAAACATGGAAACATTTCAGGGTTTTATTGGGTTGTTCTAATGAGTCAGTAAATGTCAGTCACCTCATTTAGTTTAAAAAGTTCATGCATAAAAAAACACACTACATCATTCTCACTAATTAATCCAAGGTTTTAAATGGCTTCGACTAAGTACATGACAAACAAAGAAATTAAAGGCAGTGACTGAAATATTCCAGCACTTAAACCCATAAGAATACACATTTGTGGGTACTGGCACGCACAGATTATAGATTAATGCTCCTCATGCTGTGGGAAACGGAGGACCCAACGTTTGTCATGCTAGGGTTAACTTTCTGCAGCTTTTTGTGATCTGAGCAGAGAGGACAAACATCAGATTAAGTTGTTTTTTATAGGAAGTTAAGACTTAATGCCCCTTTGGTCTTGCTTGTCAGTTCTCCCCATGGCTACTGTAGTAAAAATATTATTAGAATAAACAAACAAATGTAACCTTACCCTCAACAATAAATCTGGGTCTTAAACAGAAACAGATTTCCAGAGTCTTTGACAGAGGGGAGCATTTGAAAACAGCTTTATTTAAACTCTGTTTGAGTTTATGTGCTTTGTTTCATCACCATGACAGCAGCTACAGTGCAGCGTGGGTCACTGTTGTTACTGGAGAGTAATGTTCCCTCTTGACATTAAAGTTTAATCCGCAGTTAAAGTCTCAGTAATATTCAATATCTGATATTGTTCAGAACTTTTTGATTGTTTGGCATAAAGATTTTTTTTTTATTACACAGAGCCAGATTATCATGTGGTGTGAGGTGTGTTCCTTGACTCTGTGCAGAAGACAATCAGAGCCTCTCCAACTTGGAATCGTAAATGTATGCGCGCTACCCCACGCAAAATGTCAAGATCATAAAGTAGTTTTCATTGCATTTATTAGAAACCAGAATCAAAGACTTTATTTTGCTGCTGAAGCACCAAAAACAAGTGCAGCTGACCCCTTCAGGAGTTGTCTTTTCTCCTGTTTGCTGATATAACAACGCCTGACTTTTTAAAGACCCACTCTGATAAAAATCCTGTTTTTCTTGTCTACATGTTCATATGGCATTTTTCTAATGCTAGAGGACATATCATGAGAAAAAGTACATGCAAAATTGCAATTCTGAGTATTTCTGCATTTAAATCGCTGTGAATCTCTGGTGGACCCAAATGGCAGAATCAGATACAGTTAGATTTCCTACGTAACCAGTCCAAGCTCCACCCCCGGAGACCCGCTATGCAGGCCAGAATCGAAGAAGTAGAGAGAATGATCGTGGAACAAGTATGTGCATTAGCGGATGGCAATGCTTGTAAGAAAGCTAATTATGATATTAACTTTCATCATGTCCTTAGAGACATTAGTGTCCGAGAGCTGAATAGGTCCTATGTTACCTGCTTCTTCCACTACACACGCAATGTTAGACTGCAAGCTAACGTGAAGATGAGTGTGCAGGTCAGCGCTGTCTCCGCCCACGACTCAGAGGAGGATTGCTAATGAGCTACTGGAGCTGTGCAGAAGAAAAGACCTTGAAAATGACACAAGTAACATGATTCTGGCAAAAACTTCATAATCACAATTTAAAGACCACTGAGAACACTATAAGTAGTAAAAAAATCAACTATCAGAGTGGGACTTTAAACAGTTCAGGACCATGATGATTGAGTTTTAAGTATCATTTCAGTATTGATTATTGTGATACCACTCTTGGTAATAGTATTCAAGTCAGATTGTCTTTTTGTCTCCACAGCACTAGTTACAAAAGTTGCAGAAGAAAAGCCCTTAAAGATGACAGAGGTACCGTGATGTTGGCTAAAAACTTCATCATCACAGTTTAAAGACCACTGATAACACTTTAAGTAGTAAAAAAAAAAAACAACAATTACTAAACCCTCTTTAAAATGGACGCTGCTTATAATGTAAATGTTCAGTAGCAGTCCATGAAAGAGACAGATATATACTTGAGTCAATGCTGGGAGAAAGAAAAAAACACATGTTGGTTTTGGTCTAAAACAGGATTTGTTGACAGACAGGAAAATATACAAAATCTCCAGATTTACTCTCTAATTGAATCTTTATGTCATTCCTGCATCATAAATTACGAACGATTACTCCACCAGTGGGATTCTGGGAGGCTTTGGGAACTCGTGTTTACAGCCTGAATAACACCTGTCTGATCTGAGGCTCAACGTTACGAGCTGGTAAATACAGCTGAATTCATTAACAAACACTGACTACATTCATGAGAAATTCATTTTCCATTGCAGCACCAGAATGACTTAATTTACATGTTTTGGCCTGAGCACTTTATGTATAATGAAATGACGTGACTCGCGTAGCTCAAGTTTGTCTAATGACTATGTTTTTGTGTTGATGTTGATTTAATTTTATTAATCTGTTTACAGGCAACTCTCCACTGTAACATATTTACAAGCTGGCAGCAGATGAGATCATTTTAATGAACTAATTCATTTAAGAGGGAAGCGTGTCCTTGAGTGCAAATTTTTGAATTATTAATCAGAGTCCTGAGCCGATGACAGCAGCCAAGTCTCAGAGGAATCACACAGAGAGAGTTAGTCACTCTCAGGGACACGGCTTTGGAAACAAACTGAAGGTCATCGCAGGATGGACGGAGTCAAACAGCAGAAAAAGTGTGTTTCACAAAATGACTCAGACTCTGTGTATTTTCTTGGACAGAACCTGGTCTGGTTTTATCTTTACCTTTGTTTGGAGGTCTTCAAAATGCATCAGTCTATTTTGGTGTTTAACCTCCAGGTTTCAAAGAATGAAAAGGGAGGAGAGTTTTTATGGTGGGAACCAGTCAGTAAACTGTGAAACTGAATGCAAAAGTGCAGACGACTGCAGTTCCTCAAGTGGCCACTTGGGAAAGACCTTCACTATACTCCATGTGAAAATGCTGGGGGTGGGGGGAACACCACGATACTTGGGCCACGATACGATATTATTGCAATTTTTAAGATTTTGCGATTTATACCATTTTTTCAGCTGTTTAGCTAATTTAGCATTTAGCTTTCCTTTGTGTTTGTCTTATTTAGTATCTTATTTTCATGTAGCATATCTTGCAAACCTTATATGTATATATTTGCTGCACTAACTTTCTCCTACTCTATGATGTCCCCTCTGCTAACCTCATTAGACAAACAGTTGATTTCAATTTTCCATTGTCATAAATCTGACTTCATATTAGCAATTGATTTGAAAAATTGATACCTGGTAAGTGAGACGATACGATTTATCACCAGACAAAATATCGCGTAACTTTGCTGTAGTGAATTTTTCTCCCACCCCTAGAAAATGCTCACTTTTGAAGCATTATTATACATTAGTACAAACAACAGTCATAGTTTAATTTACCTTGATTTACCTCTTAACCTCAACATAACATGGGTATTCCCCAAGGCTCACCTCTGGGCCCACTGATTTTTAAGGCTTTTTATTAATAATTTGCTTGAATGCTGTCTAGGGGCATCACCACATGAGGCAACCGAGAGATTATTAACATAAATAAATGGGGTATGTAAGTGGATTTATCAATATACGATAACTTTAACTTTGTTTGGGTATTGAGGCCAAGAGTTTTGCATGATGAGGGAAGCGACTGATATGGCTGAGAGTTGAGCACTTGCTTCCCAACCTCCACCTCTTTCTTTCTGTTTTTAGATTAGTCCAAAGTTAAATTAAATTGAGTCTGCAATAAATGTGTAGCTAGCTTACAGCTCTTGCACTTAATGCAACAAACACAGCTGTGTCCATACCACTCACGACACAGAGGCTGCGACTTCACAGACAGCTTGAACTTCTAAAGACAGTCTTCACTTACTAAAAAAAAGAAACCTTAAATTGTTTCACATCTGCATGGTTGGCGAAAGTTAAAGACATTTCATGCGCTACCAAACTTTTGTCAGAATGAGCACAGGACGATCAGCAGCAGGTTTTTTTTTAATGCTCAGTGCTACAGACACATCCTCCATTCATTCAACACAACCATTCATTTCTCCCTCTGGTATGCTTGAGTAAGGGAAACCTGTCAGGACGAAAGGAAACCGTTTGATCATCTCCCTGTCTCACAGGCTCCTCATGATCGTCTGCTCAGTCTGGGACAAACTGCAAACAGGTTCATGCTTCACAGACCCAGTTAGAGCTCGTAGAGGCACATTTGAGGGCAATACAGATATGAAGAGATGTGGTATGTGAGCCTTTATCTTATCTTGAATGACGTGTTTAATCGTGTGTGTCAGGACATGTTTTTCTGCTAAAAACATGGACCCTAATGGGATTTGGGAACCAGCCTCTAGTGGAAAATGGAGGAACTGCAGCTCCACATTGGTGCCATTTATCAGCTTTAAGATTTGACGACTTTAATGGCCAATCGATGACACAGAAAGCTAACAGAATAAAACAAAGATTTAAGAGAGATGAAAAACCTACCATGCATTTGTTGGGTTTTTCTCCAGAATGGACCCTCATGTGGATGAGCAGCTTATAGCGAGCGTTGAAGGGTTTGTGGCGCCGCACGCAGCCCGCCCAGAAACACGAGAACTCTTCTCCTTTACGCTGGTCGATGTGGACCTTCTCGATGTGCCTCACCAGCTCCTCCTGGCTGCTGTAAGAGGCACTGCAGTCGATCCAGTGACACGGCTGCTCCTGTGGGTCCACCGTGGGTTCCTGTCTTACAGGTCCGTTAAGCCTGGGGAAATGAAGCGGGGAGCCGTCCTGGTTGTCGTGGCTTTGAGGAGGCTGGCCCACATGAAACAGCTCCCCCTGCTGGTTGCCGATTTGAAACGGTTCCCGTTTACATGGTGAGAAGTCATCTGCAGGCTCTTGTTTGATGGGATGATACTCTTCCTGGATCTTGTGTTGTTGGTGAGGAGTTTTATTCGCATCAGAGAGAGGTAAGGAAGAGGAGTAGAATAAGGAAGGGGAAGACGAGGAAGAGGATAGAGATGAAGGTGGAGAGCCAAAGGGTGGAGATGTAGCACAGTTAGTGAGCATGTAGGGCAAAGGGAGCGACGGCGGAGGGTAACAGCCGTGTCTCTGGCTGTTGTGTTTTGAGTCTTTGTACACGGTGGTGGCAAAGTCCTCCATGGTCTTTTCTATGTGGGGTCCGGCTGTCTTACAGCTGAGCAGAGAGCTGAGGTCCCGGCCCAGAGAGGACAGGGACAGAGAAGTCCTCTGGAGACAGCAAACCCCAACACCGCCTGAGTGTATCGAGGACTGACAGAAGCCACCTGAAGCCAGCGGCGCCTGAGAGTCCTCAGCATCCTCAAACACACTCCCAAAACCAGGAAGAGTCAGCTGGACGTCTGGGGGCCCGAGGTCAGGGGGCCACATCCTGGCCCCCGCTCGCTGACCACCAAGAGATCCCTTTAACAGAACTCTTGATTCGAGGACTATTTTGGTGCAGTTTTAGGACTCCATAGAAGATAAAACCGTCAACAGCATCTTTTGTTTCTCAGTGTAACAAACGAGGTTGATTCTCAGCAGCTGGCATCGTCTCTTTTCATCCTCAGGATTTGTAATCTGTTGTCATTTGTTCCAAGCTCAGTCAGTCATCACTCCTGCGCTGTGGGAGACAGAAACCAAACCCAAATGAGTCATCTCAGAAAACAAAAAAATTATAATACAAAACACTTTCTGCAACATATCACACAACAGCTTTTACGACCAACGGAGGAGGAAGATCCAGAAGTTGCGCAAAATGTACCAATAAAGAAGTTATTAAAGGTGGAGATGGTTTGAACTACTTTTTATACAGTTAGCACGTTTACTCCAGTGGGTCCCAGTGGGTTTGGACCATCAGCTGAGAGTCACAGTTTTAGATCTGTGGGCTCTGGAGGCTCAGAAAAAGGGAGAAATACAATTCCACTTCTTTTCTAAACTTTTCTCTATCCTCTTAGTTAAAAATTTGATAAACTTTGTTTTCTGTCATTAGTAAAACAATCAGGCTTGGGGATCATTGGTCGAACCTTCAACAAAGGTTTGGTCTGTCAAATAAAAATGATGTGAAATTATTAAAGGTACCAGAGTAGGACAGGAAAAAGAGGCTGAAATGTCCATCTGAAGCACCTCAGTGATCAAGCATTTTACACGAAGATCGGTTATTGTCATAAGAAACTAAAAACTACCTCTTTGAACTGATCGTCGATACTCATAGGATCAAGAATTACACATCAGTATGAACCTGTCGCTCTATTGAGAGAGAGAAAAGCAATGCCTCTGCCCCAACATGTCCACTACCAAGAACAATAATGAGTCATCTTTCATAAGAATCCCTCAACACCTCGGGCTAGCGAAAGGAACCAGCTGCCAGAGCTGATAGTGGATCTACTTACTTATGAGAACCTGTGTGCAAAAGATGCTACACAAGGAGACACATCTAACCTCGCCAAGACACCAGATCTCCCAGGAATTTTAGTTGTTGTTTTGATGAATTAAAAGATCCAAACTATGTTTTTCTTGTTGTCTACATGTTCATATATCATTTTTCTGATGCTACAGGACGTATCATGAGAAAACTAAAGGCGAAAATGGCATTTCTGAGTATTTCTGCATCCAAACACCAGGTTCAGATACAGTGAGATTTCCTCCTTAGCAAATCCGCCCCTTGCAGGCCAGAATCGGAGAAGTAGAGAGGACGATCGTGGAACAAGCGTGTGCATTAGCGGATGGCAATGCTCATAAGAAAGCTAATTATGATATTAACGTTCATCATGTCCCTAGAGACATTATTGCTGAGAGCTGAATAGCTCCTCTGTTACCTGCCACTTCTACTACACCGGCAATGTTAGGCTACAAGCTTACGTGAAGAGGAGTGTGCAGAGTAGCCCTGTCTCCGCTGACGACTCAGAGGCAAATTGCTGATGAGCTACTGGAACTCTTAAAAATGACACAGGTAACGTGATTTTGGCTAAAAACTTCATAATCACAATTTAAAGACCACTGAGAACACTTTAAGTAGTAAAAAATTGATCAGAGTGGGACTTTAAACAGTTCAGGACCATATTGATTGAGTTTTAAGTATCATTTCAGTATTGATTAACGTGATACCACTCTTGGTAATAATATCCAAGCCAGATTGTCTTTTTGTCTCCACAGCATGGGTTGAAAAAGTTGCACATATTTTTGGAGAACTGGGCTTTTAATGTGTAAAATCGCTGGAGTTCCCCTCAAAGTGCTGCACCAGAATAGCTGTACTACTCTGATTCCTTCCACCACTGTTGTGAATTAATTTAATCGGAGCGCTCTCTCTCTGGAGTTATTTTTTGCGAAGCTCTCGTATGACTCAGCTGCTGTGACAACTTGCCATGCCATTCAAAGAGCTGAAGCATAAAACCTTCAATGTTTTCCCCTCAGCTCTTTGCTTGGGCAACTCTCAATCACCGACAACAAATGGAGCAAAGTGACCAGCGGAGAAAGTCGCAGATGAAGTAAAACCAAAACAAACAGCGTGTCCGACCTTGTTGTCAGCGGGCTTCAATCACAGAGCTTTTAGTGCGACGCTGCGGCGAGTGTATATTTGGTTTCCTTTGAGCTGCTGCAACATTACTGCAGGCATTAAGGCCACCCCGGCAGCAAACAGCCCGGCGTTGTGTGGCAGCAGATCACCTGGAACCTGGTCCAGATGCCCGTTCACAGAGGAGGAGTAATGAAGCACATCTCTCCGACAGGCTGGTGATGCAGCACAGGAAGGCTGGAAAACGGCGGGTCAAATACAAGCCTCCCCCCTACGCCTGTCTCACACACACAGTAGCTCTACTGTTAAGAGCCCTTCAGCTTTAATAAGAGCAGACCTGATTTCCTCGACTCTCTACCATCTGCCACATATCGATGACCTAACACACAACAGGATCCTCGCCACGTATAATTAGTCAGCGGATGGATTCAGAGGTGGATGGTTATTTTATGAGACACAGCTCAGATGATGAGTAAGTTGACTTCTGCGCTTATATTAGCTGACGAAGGAGTCACTAAGTGTAGGTTCATGCCCCAAGTTTCCTGGTATAGTCTGGGTTACAGTTTTATGATCCTTCCCGTAAATCGCTGGAGTTCCCCCCACCAAAGTCATGTAGCCGAGCAGTCATGGGAACTGTGGTTGAATCCTAATTAGAGAGGTTGCAACGTGTCTGTGTGTCGACAAGTTGAACAGGAATAATAACACTTCTACGTTCCAGATATGATAATTACAAACAAGTCGCTGGTTTCTTTGAGATCAGGACGACTAATATTAGAGATTTGAGGGTTCAATGCGTGACTTCCAGTTCAGAGGCAACATCAGATGCTAGAGATTCTAGTTGTTAAATAATCCGTCTTCTTCTTCTTTGGTTATTTTTAGCATTTGCAAACATCCAGCAGAGAAGAGGATGTTTTCCAGCACTGTCTTCTCACAAACCACCCTGGTCCTCTTCCAGAAAGAAGAGTCAGACAGTAATACTAAGAAAAGTGTCCCACAAAGCCTCAACCGAGCATGCACACTGTATAAAATAGCAGAGGCGCATCCCATGTGGTGTCTTCTAAAGACTCGCTCGCTGGGCTTAGCTAAACACAGCTGTGGCATTTCAGGACAAGCTAATGTGTACTTGTCTCAACAATAAGCGCTCCGGTTCTTGAATTACAAACTCTTTTTTTGTGCCTTTTGGTTCGGCTGAAACATGAGAAAAAAGGGATCCTCGCTGCGCTGAGTGATGTGAACGCACAGGCGACCTTCAGTGTTTTTTTTTTTGTTTTTAATCCATCTTTCCTGGATAATCCTGGATGGTGTTATAGAGGCGTCAGGGAGGATCAGCAGTTACACACAGACTCAGACTGAATCCTGGAGCTGAACTTCATCACAGCCAAGTGACATATACATGCAGGATCATGTTAAAGTGTGGGCAGCTTCTTCTGCAGCAATTAAGCCAAAAAAAAAACCACCACAGAAACAACAATAAAGCTTTAAACTTTGAATCCTACTATTTTAAAACCTGAGTTCAGGGGCGTCAGTGGTTAAATCAGGCTCAGACTCAAGTCCTTGAAGCAGGCGCCCCAGGTTTTAGCATCAGAAATACTATATGAGGGCATTTCAATCGCTCTGACACAAAATATAAGCAAAAAAAAGTAGAATAAAGCTTAAAGATATAAATATAAGATATAAGACGATATATAAAGGTTGTTTATCGTATCTAAAAACAAGAGTACAGCAAAACGTTCAGGACTGTTCACGTTAATATGCACGTATAGAATATCCACCAGGTAAAAATGCTGAGAAATGGGCTGTTTTTCTGCAGGAAATGGAGGTGAAAGCCGGGAGTGACACACGGGTCAGAACCCACAGTTGAACCCATCTTTCTTGGGTTCAACTTCAGCTCATGAGTTTGCACTGAGACCATCAGACAGGGCAGCTAGGGCTGAGTAGAGTCAGGGTTAGGTCTTGGGCTCATTCTCAGGTCCTGCTGCCCATATACTGTCGTAGGGCTGGGCGATATGGCCTCAAATTAATATCACGATATATTGAGCAGTTCGCTTCGATAACAATAAATGGACAATAACTACTCCACAAGCTGCTCACCCCCTCCCACATTAACTTCGTCTACTTTAGCCGCCTCTCCAGCCGCTACATCTTCTGAACCGTCCTCCATCTCCTCACCTGTCTTTCCCTCTTTGTTACGGACATCTCTGGCATAGGACAGCTTCTTAAAGGGACATGAGACCATAGCTTACCTACACACATCCAAAACCAACTTTTATTTATTTATTTGACACCAAATATGCCAATATGGGCAAAATGACGTCAGTTATTGTCATAAATTTCTGTAACTGTAAATTTTCGGTTTATCGCCCAGCCCTATACCGTAGTATCCTTCCTTGGGCAACGCACTAAGACCAACCTGTCCCCGGTGGCTGTGCCCATGGATACTTTACATAGCAGCCTCTACCATCAGAGAGCTCTATATAAACACAGTCCAGCGTGTTGTTTTACATATTAGCGGCAAAATTTTTAAAGAGGCGATAGTTCCTCTTGCAGCAGTCGCTAGATGAATTACCAGCCACAACCTTTTCGCTGGATGTCTTCTTCTACTCATTTCTAGTCTCAGGTAAAGCTCTTATGAGGAACTTTTACTGGTAAAGAAGCAGACTTAGATTAATAACAATGGTTCTATACGACAAAGGCTGCTAATATCTAAACTAGGGTGACCATATTCTGAATCCCTAAAAGGAGGATACTACGACACAGGGTGGAGTCACGCACAAAATTTCGAGGGTTTTTCGGGTGGGGTTGACCGTTTTTTACGAGCTTCTAACTTCAAGTCAGTCCACTTACACAAACTCAAAACTTCCATATAAAACTTTGGACATTTGAAGGATTTTATAAACTCCCCCAGACAGGTCGGACAGCCCCGCAAAAACAGGACATGTCCGGGTAAGAGAGGAAGTTTAGTCACCCTATCTAAACAGTTAGTTTTTATGCATTTCTAGTTTGACTCATGCTCCACCAGGGGGAGCTCTACCTGTTTTGTCTTCACATTACAGGAGCTGTCGTGCCGTCCATGTTTATACAGTCTAAGGTACACGTGTATAATTGCATGTACAGTCTGTCTAGTGATCTGGTCCAGAGCGGGGAATCGCTATCACATCACTTCCTGTATTAGGGTTACAGAGACATATGGAAATATTATCAAGCGTCTCCAGGTACATGTAAAAACTGATTTAGCAATCCTGACATTGCTTTTTATTGCATTTTTATATAAATCACATCAACTTTTACGAGTTTGGAAGAATAACAAGCGCTGTAAATCTGAGTTTCTATACTTTAAAATACACAGACACATGTTTGGGAGGTATAAATACCCTCAAGTGCTGTATATTTCCAGTTAGTACAATATGTCTGTAAGAGAACAAAATCTCTTAAATGTGTGCCTGGCAGTCTATTAGAGAAAACATGTGAATTACGTCACTAGTTTCACAAGTGTCGCTTTTGTTTTCATAAATGACATTAGAGACTCGTATCCCGGTAACAGAGAGAGTTGGCTGCAGGGTGAAACTTCACACTTTACTTAATAATTTGTGTCTCAGGACCTCCACCATCGAAAAATAGGTTAATCCTGTGAAACCAATTTTAAAGGTTGAGACTGGGCCCAAAAATCATCGTTTGCTCTCCTCTGTGGTCATTAACCTTTATTCATCCACAGGAAATTGAATTAGCAACACTTACTTTTCTTCTCCGCCGCCTGCTAGCCACTCTGACAGACACACCTCTGGAAACCGCCAGAAAGAGCAGTTTACTGGAGCTCTTTCAGGTGGAAATTAAAATAGAGGATTTTAAGAGACAGGAAAGTGTTATGAGCAGATTTATACTGCCTGACAGTTTCACCATCGATCCAGGAAAGACGCTTGAAAATATAACGATGCTTTCTCAGAGCTTTGAGTATCTGCTGCCTTCGTACTCTCAATATCCTGATAATCAGGCATGAAGCATAATGTAGTCAATTCACTTTGAATATGAAATAACTATGAGGTAAATTTGACTATATGAGAAATTGTGCACATATATGAGAAAAAAGGGGTAAATTTACAAATAAAAAAAGTTGTAGCTAAATAAGAAAAAAGTCATAAATTTATAAGACAAAAAGCCTTAAATGCATGAGAATCAAGATGTAAATGTACCAGAACAAAAATAAGTAAAGAGACATGACTACTTGAGTCATAAATAAGTAAAAAGTCCTGTATTTATGGAACTAAAGTTGTATATTCACAAGAATTTTGAAGTTAGAGAAAGAAAACAGTCAGAAATCAAAAAGATTACAGCCACAAAGTTATGAAAAGTTAAGTTATGAGAATAAAGTCATAAATAAATGGTAAAAAAGTCATGATTCACAAAAACTAAGATAAAAGTTTTCACTTCTTTGGAATAAAAGAAACATAGCTTTATAACATGAGCCATAGTTGTAGGGGTTGATCAATCCATATGTCAAATAATATTGTTTATATAAAGATAAATAAATAAACTCTTCTTTTCACAGAAGAGTAAGCCGCTCTTACTTAAATAAGTAATTTGGATCATTACGTGAACTTTAACTCAGCACCTGAGGACAAACAGAAGCATCTACACACCGCCCATCAGCCTGACCTTCTCTATCAGGAAATAAGGATGCATGAGAGGTCCTCTGTGTTCTCAGGTTTGACTGATAAAAGACTCGAGAGAAGATGCTGAGATTGAAGGGTGTGAGAGTTTTGATAAGATACAGATAAGACTAGAGTCTGCAAAATAAAGACCACCATCCTCCTGGACATAATTGAAGCTTTCAGAGGGTGGATTTACACCATCACTGTTGATGTCAATAAGCTGTCAGTCTCCTCCACAAGGGACTCCAGATTTATTCAGGGTTTTATCTGCTGATTTTGCTCGCTAGAATAAATCTACACCTCAGAGGGATTTTCTCTGAATGTGAACAGTTTTCTTTTTCCTGTAATATGATGAAGTAAAGATGACGAACACCGCAGCAGTCGCCATAAAACTTAAACAAAACAGTTGAGTAAAAATGAGCATCTCTGCTGAGTTATGAGCACCTTATATTCCTGCTTTGGGAATCACAGCTGTTTTTTTTTATTTTTTTTATCAGAGTTCGATCCAGGTCTGACTCTTTGAGGACACGCCGAAGAGTTTATAACATGATCTGCTCTGTAATAATGACAGACAAGCACGAAATCTGAGCTAAACCTGTTTATGTTCCGTCTTTTGACCACCGTAAAAACGTCAATGCGAGCTGTCAAACATCTTCAGCTGAGAAACTCAAACAAGAAGATCGTGTGGTGGAGCTCTCTCAAACATTTATTTATACTGAAAGAAGAGGCCAGACCTGACACTGCTGATGTGACGCTGAAAGCTGCACACGATGCAGACTGTCGGTGGAGGGAACAACACCTTCTTTCTCTCATTGACACTTTACACTAATCACTCAATACTTAACGTAAAATTAAACCTATGCATTCACTAATTATGGTTAAAAAATGTGACTACAGTTTGTACAACCATGTTCAAGTCCAGACTCCAGGAACTGTCAAATTAATCCTTTAACAGATCTAATTTTAAAACCGTTTTGACCGTTAATGTCTCTCTCAAGATGTCAGCTCTGATATATTATCCTCCGGTTATTCTGATGGATATGAACATTCGTATCCCTCGTGTCTTACTCTCCCTCTTCCACATTATACCTCAGGCTACTTTGTTGTTCGATCGAAGCCAGAAAATGTCTTTGGCACCGTTTGGATTTTGAGAGTCATTTTGGGTCAGAGTAAACTCAGTGGGAGCAGGTGAATAACACCGTCTCATGTTGCACAAAATAAGGACGTGTTATTGGAGGAGAATCGTCATCTTATAGAAAGAGGCTAAAGTTATGGTTAATCTTCCACACGCTGACTCTCCGAGGGCTCTTCTTTTCTCTGGTGGGATAAATTATACTCCAAATCGAGCTGATACAGATCTGTAATTGACTTAACATCTGAGCTGACAGGAGAGGTTTCTCCCTCGCTGATTATTTTTACGGAGCGGACAGTTTTGGACGCTTTAATTGAATTTTTCAAACTTTGTTCTTCTACTTCGGTACATTTTAGATGGAAGAGTTGCTTTCTTTACTTCACTCCATTTATTTAAACTTGTATTATTAAGAATTTGGTGCATTTTTCCAAAGAAATCAGATGTTTATATCAATTTATATTGAATGGGATATCATGATCGTTTCATGTCTGATGGCTTAGAAAAAGTTTTTAATATTATAGAAGCACTAAGTCCTCGCTCTGACGGCTATCATTTTTGCACGGCCATGCTTCCTACTACAGATGTCCCAATATTGATATTGAATATCAGTCCGATATCAGGAAAAAAAAGAATATCAGATTATATCGGCCTGCATCTAAAATCTCCGATATCAGCACTCCGATACGAGCAGTCTATTCCAGACTCCGCTTCAGCACCTCTATCTAGCGGCGCCCTGATCCAGCATACAGAGCCCATGTAACCGTCTCAACAGTGGGCCTGATCTACGAAAGGTTTGCATGTGCAAAAACACGTACAAACTTGATAGCAAGCAAACCTGATCTACTAACCACTCTTGTGTATGAATGGTGCTGTTCAAATAAACTTCCCTTGCCTTTTATGCAGTTCGCCAAAACGATATGTGCAACTCCATGGCTTCAAACACTCTGCTCTCACAAACTCTCCATGGTGACGGCCGATAGCGCATGTAAAATCCCTGTTTAAAGGGGCGGTCCGCACCAATTTTGCTCCCGCTATCAATTTTGCACGCAATGAAAGTAGATCACCCACAACACACCCAGTAACAGCACACACAATTTATCGCTCGCTATTTTGGATCTTAGTAGATCAGGCCTAGTGTGGACTAAGGTACTAACAAAGTACCAAGGAGTAGGAGTGATGTCGGCCTTGTAGCAGTTTTTTTTTTTTTGTTTAAGCCTGAAAAAGACGTTGCAGCTGAGTGAAAAACTTGTCATACACAATTGTGTGCCAATATCGGATCAATATTGGTATCGGCCAATACTGAAGGCTACAATATCGGTAACGTATCGGAAGTAAAAAAGTTGTATTGGGACACCCCTGATGTCTAAATTAGTTTATATTGAATGGGATATCATAACCGTTTAATGTCTGATGCTTTAGAAAAAGTTTCTAATATTATAGAGGCAGTGAGTCCTCACTCTGGTGGCTAACATTTTTATTCTACAGTAGCTCAGACTGGACAAACCAGTAGGACCAAAGCAGATTTTGTTAATTAGTGGGTTGCTTCATGATACCTGCCCGGACAATCTCAGTCAGAGCTGCTTTCAGAGAGTTCACGAATGTTTACTCGGAATAAGAGTCGTGCCAGTAACTCCTCATTCATGTCTTTTCACTGACAGTAACTCCATTCATTGTCCTTAAACCGCCTATAATGCTCAGAGTTCGCCAACAATCAGCCACATAATGCTGATTTAGCTCTAATCTGATCATATATACTGCCCATAATCATGTCCATTAAACCATTTTCCTGTGTAATTTTCAAATGAACTCTTAACATAAATGTACTTTTGAGCTCGAGAAGACCTGCTGTTTAAAGTTTCCTCCTTATTTCCCCATAATGCATTGCCACTTTCGTTTAATATCACGCAGAACTACAGTGAGCGCTGACATCTACGTGCATTAGTTCTTCCTCCTCCTCCTAAGGCTAAAAGCATGCGTCCTGAGAGCGCAGCTGCCGCCCCGCCTGCCCGTGGTGGTTGAACTGTGGCCCTTCATGTGGTCACTGTGGTGAAATCTATGGTGCTATGTATACGGCTACAGTAAATGCATTGTGACTACTGTTTACTGCTGCTATTAAAATCAGCCTGGAGTGCAACGCTGCGCCAAAAGGATTTGAATTCACAGAGCTCGGATCAGATCGAGTCCCCAGAAACCTGAGCTCACTGCTCATTTTTGGCGTCACCGAACTGGATTGTTTAAGAGTCGATTTTATGATTGCGCTGATTACTTTTAAAGCTCTACATGGCTTCTCTTCCTCTTGAGTGTTTGCAGCGTGCACACACTTGCGCGCACGTAGTAGTTGTAGCTCTCTGCCTGTTTGACGACACGCTGGGCTGAAACCCAGAGGGGACAGAGTGTTTGCTGTCAGGCCTCACGATGATCTGCCCCAGGAAATCAGGCCTGCTGAGTCAGAGATCTTCGAGTCCCTGATTCGACTTGAGCTTTAATTTTCTTTGAACTGTCTTTTATTTCCTCTGAAAATGTTTTTCTTCTTCTGTTCTTTTCTTGCCCAACTCTGTGTTTGTATCTGTTTCTTTTTAAACTAGATGATTTATGACTTGTTCGTATTATTTTGCGGCCTCTGTAAAGCCCTTTGAAAACTTCCCTTTGGAAAAGATCCTATAACAGGGAAATCGTTTATTACACATTCAAGAATTTCATTGACATTTAATTATGTCTCATCTCACCTTTTATTATAATATCCTCACATAAAAAAGATGTAAATACATTCCTGTTTAAAGTCTACCTGACTTGATTTACTGAGCTCTTTGCTTTGGTTAATGTTACACCACTTATTAACTCATCTGTCACTGCCGTCATCATCCTGGTCAAATCACAGGTCATATCCAGACCCACAATCAGCACAAAAGCAATAACCAAAGCTCTTAATCTCATGGCTTTAACCACAGCTTATGTGTGTTTGGAGTTTGGGGTTGCCAGTTTTGCATTTCACATAGGAATAAAAGAAGCTCCGTCTCTCTCTCTTATCCAGAAAAATAATCTTGGGGGTAAAAATGTGAAATGCTGCAGCCAGGTACATGTAGCTAACCTTTGAATGGAGACCAAAATTAGAGAAATGGCTGCTCTGACAATCAATCTGTAATGAAACAGGCCTCCTCGCACCTCTAAATTTGCATTTCTACGATGCTAAACACAATTTTTATCACTCTCTAAACGATTTCTCCAGCTCTTTTAAACATCCTCTTATTGTCTTGCCTCTCTTACCCTCGAGGAAAGCATTTGGAGTCGAATATTCACTTTTAATGTTTATACAAAGCTAACGTAATGCAACACTGCTTAGACATGTAGAAAAATTAAAGCTCCTGTGAGGAATTTTCAGTTTAACTAAATACTGGTGGTACGCAGACTTAAAGATACTGTTACCAGAAATATAAACCACCTCATTGTCCAGTCTCGGTCTTTATTACAGGTAGGTTTTTGTGGTACTATTTCTAAATTTGTAGAAAACCGCGGGTTTGAGTCCCTCCTTCTCTCTCCGTCTTCGCTCACCTACCTATCCCTCTATCCCGGCAGACCTAAACATTTACAAGCAGGTGTGGATCTGTGAGAAACTTTGACTGAGCGCAGATGGCAGGAAATTCCAGTGAAATGACAGTGACTCGACCCAAACCACAAGACAGTGTGAGCAGAGCCCGTGAAGCAGATACAGACGGGTTCGCAGCAGCAGCAGCAGCGCCTATACTGACCCAACACAGAGCCTGCCAGCCTCTTGAAATAGGAGCGGCTTCTCAAGACGTCTGTTAAAACTCTTCGGCGATGGACGGAGTCTGGTGTGGTGGGTACTGACTGACTCCGAAATGTCTTTGCAAACAGAGTTTGGGTGGTATCTGGACTGTGAATCCTTGTTTAAACATACTATGTTTTACATCTATGTTTTTACATCCTCCTCAGCCTAATGTTCATTGAGACATCTGTATTTCTCCTGCTGGTGGACCAAGATTGGGCAACATCAAGCTACATTTTCCAGCCTTTCGTGCAGCACTCCATATGATCTCACAGGGAGTGACTCTTCAAACAGCTCTCAGTCAGGACGGTATTAATGAGGGCTAATAAGGAGCATCACGCACCTTCAGCTATAAAAAACTGAGTTATAGGTTTTATTTATTTATGGTTCTGAGATTTTTATACGTTCTACACGGCAAACTCTGTGTTGTTTTGAGCTTGATATGTTGCATCTTGGGTCTAAAGTTTGAATCAGATTAGGGCTGGGCGATAAACTGAAAATTTACCGATACCGAAATTTACAACAGTAACCAACGTCATTTTGCTCGTGTCGATATATTCAGTGTCAAAAAAATAAGTAAAAGTTGGTTTTGGATGTGTGTAGGTAGGTTTTGGTCTCATGTCCCTTTAAGTCACTGTCCTACATCGAAGTCATGACTCCACCCCATCCAGTCCGTAACAAAGAGGGAAAGACAGGTGAGGAGATGGAGGACGGTTCAAAAGTTGTAGCGGCTGAAGTAGACGAAGTTAATGTGGGAGGGGATGAGCAGCTTGTGGAGTAGTTATCGTCCGTTTATTGTTATTGAGGTGAACTGCTCAATATATTGTGATATTGATTTGAGGTCATATCTCCCAGCCCTAAATCAGATCACCGAAAGTTTGAATTTTAACCACAGCGAATGGTTGCTTGCCTTTTATGGATGAATCTGGAAAAGGATGGTGTGATCTGAGTGAGTCTGAGTGAAGAAAAAGGTGACGCCTAACCTGAGACTCCCCACTAGGGCTTCTTCCTCGCACCTCTGCAAACTCTGCAGCTACTGTATTCAGGACGCCTACTGTTTAATTAAAGCCAAAATGTGTCTGCACTAGTGTTACATCTGAGACAGCAAACAAAGAGATGTAAACAAACTGTTCAGAGCAGCTTAAAACAAGTATGTGAGGTAGTTTACTAACAGCTTTAACTGAACATAAAGATGGACGACACATCGCTGCTTCCTCTTAATGTTCGTAAATGATGTCAAAGCTTCTCGTGCAAAATTCTCCTAAAAAATTATCATCTGATCAAGAACTAATAAATATGACAGAAACCATATTTGAGAAAAAAACATTGGATCGGTATTGTAATTTGCAGTTTGGCTCATATCCCATCTGTCAACATGGAGGAGGCGGGCTTTATGACCTACTCTGCGGCCAATCAACAGGGGACCTGGCACGTATTGAATCCAGCTGTTATAATTCACTTCCTTATCAATAAAGCAGATCTGCCCTCAGTTTAAGAGATAACCACAGCGAGTGCAGCAGCTGCAGGTCTATTATTACCATCTGCTCATATCTATGAGGATGTCAGGCAAGGTAAACTCGTAAAAAAACTAAACATTTCAAGCCGTCCTCTACGGCAGTTTGCACAAACATGAGGTTAGCTGTTAGGTTGTAAAGCTCCTGCGAGGTGTCATTAATCGGGGCCACAGTGATCGTCTCACAGTCTCATTAAGCTTCATCAGAGAGAGTTTAATGGACAGATTTCAGGGTCTTATCAGAAGTCAAATGTGTTTATTTTTCATTGCATGGTCTTAAAATGGGTTCGCAGTATTCAGACTGGAATTTAACCTCGACCGGCACACTAATCTGAAGGTATCTTAATGGGAAAATATGGACAACCAGGATCTTGTCTTTGCACACTTCCATTGTCTGTGTTTGTGTCTCTATTTCTGCTGTTCAGGATCAGCTGCTTTGTTGATAATTGGTGGTCCTCCTTCCTTTTAAGTCTGTAATCCCAGTTTGGCCAGAAGGGACGACTGATTGAAGACTGGATGAAACTCTCCTTGCTTACGTCTTTCTTTCAGGAGAAGTTGGACCCAGAGTTTTCTTTTCCTCTTTTTAATGAGTGAAAAAAAGAACTACAAGATTGCCTCCACTCCTCCATGAATCCGGATTTTTACTGCTAATTTTTCTAATGAATGGAAAACTAAACACATCAGACTCAGCGGGCAGGTTTTTTTGTATGTGACATTTTCTATCTGTTTCCATATCCAAAAAAAACAAATCTGAAAAACATGGACTCAGAGCGCACAGACACGTAGTGTGCATATCCCACGTTTAGACATCCTAGATCATATTTCCATAAAAAGTGACAACAAATGTACCCTTTGTAGAGCGCCCACAATGCAAAAGAGTGGACGTTTGTGGGTTGGTGAATGTGGAATTAATTGACCCTCATTCTAGTAAAAATTCCTTGTGCATTTACAAGCAAGTTTGGGAGGCAAAGACGTTGTTAGATTTACACGTTTCGTCGAATTTTCCTCCAAGTTTGAAATCTGACCGAGTAACGATGAAGCAATAACGAAAGGATGTTGCATGTTGATCTTGGTACAGGCAAGACGATTGCTATATTTAAGGAGAAAAAGGCCTCGCTCAAGTCTGCACGTATGCACGGCCTTCACTTTTGTGCCAAGCCATTGTCAGCAGATAAAAATAGCTCTCTTAAAAAGACATGTCAGATTTGGGGGGTCTCACTGCCAATATATATTTAGGATTATAAAGACGGGAATGAAGCCCGGTGGGTACTGTAAAAAAAGTGATCAAGTTACTCAAAAATAGCTCGGTTTAAGTGCGCCAGGTTAAAATTGTGACTCTGCAACATGCGTCCTCTGCCAAAACAACACTCTCCCCCTCTGGACGCCCGCTCTTGTATATTTTTTGTTCTCAAACTTTGAAAAGTAAATGCGTTTTTTTCTCCAGGAGCCCGTGAAAGGAGCAAAGTCATGTGTACCTCTGCTGTGGCGTCATAAATCTTGACAGATCTCTTTAACTTCTCTGATATATTTGTTATGCTTGTGAGTGAGTTTAAAGTGGCTCCCAGTAATAATATTTTAACTTTATTGGAAAAGCTTCTGCTATATTCGGTTTAGTGCGCAACACAGATTCGCCGAATAATGCTCTGTGCAACACGGGCTTAAAATAGTCCTATTCTTTCAGGGCTGTCTCTTTTTATTTCTGTGTTTATTCATCAGTACGTGCGCTGTGATATTGTTTATTACTATCATACTGATCCAGTCATACTCTCCTTTCTTTTCCTCCTGTGCTTCTGCAACTCCAGCCTCCCACTGAAGACCTCAAGGGAAATAAAGAAATTAGCCTCATTGTGTTGTTCTTCATAAACTCATATGTGTCTTCGTCTCCAAAATGTTGATTTGTGAAGAACAAAAACACATCAGGACCTCATAAATCCGGATTAAAAGGTTTTCACAGTGTCCTTGCCTGAAGGGAAGCATCTTTTTCTTCAAGCTCTACTAATCGATCTTCTGTTATTATAAAGTTTAATAAAAGGCTGGTTATTATTATCACCATGTTAGCTGTTCCTTTTTTGGTCGCATAGTGTTTAGTTAGGATGTTTACAAGCTCACCTGAGTAAAGCAACGGTTAAAGCTCGATAAGGCATTTATTAAAAGGCAGTAAAAAGACTATCCTTGGACCAGTGCACAAGCTTTAGGACACAAAGTTAAGTCTGCCCTCACTTCACATACCAAAACAATCGACAAACAAGAAGGCCAGAAGTAAACATATTGTATTCTTAACAGTGAAAACATGGACAACTTCTCAGCTAGGTGGCTTTTTTATGTACACTGCGCTTTATTTCAGGTACAAGGTTCAAGTTTTGTTCACTATCCCACTTCCTTCCAATTTAAAGCCCTGCATGCTTGCATGTACCGAACGCCTTGGTTCGTCTGGGGCTGTTTAAAGAGAAAATCAGTCCCCAACCACATCATACAGGTGTTCAACCTTAAGAAATATCAATCTAAGATTCTGCATATATTTTAAAAGTTCAGTTTTAGTCAGACTTACACAACAAGGCAATTTATTTTACATAGTGTTAAGTTTTCCTTCCCATAATTTTGGTAAATTTCTGCTCGTAGTGGTCTCTCTTATTAAATCAAACAAAAGTTGTTGATATTTTGATGTTTCTTTGGATCAGGACAGCTAGGGTTGCAGCCACCTCAGACTATTTAGTAAGGGAGAATCTAAACCAAACAGGAAGTTATGCAAACTAGAATCTCTACAGGGTGAGCGGGACCGAGATGTACAGCAAAGAGGTCTTCTGTATGACTAGCAAATGGTGACCAGCTTCAGTCAGAAAGTAATCTTCATTAAAATGCTAATGTAAACTTACATTTTTACCACAGTGTCAACAGGCAGAGGTAAATGTAAGAGGAGGGGGCAACTCACTGCAGCTTGGCCTGATTGTTGGATGTTATGATGGAGCTTTGACCAATAAGAACCAAGTATCGAACACAGACAGGTGAAAAGTAAGAAAGCCAGGTAATTACATTAAAAAAGGCACAGTACTTTACACTTTGCTTGCATAAAACACAAACTTTAAGTCCCCCTGCTGAACTTTCAGTTTCTACCATTTTGGCGCCCCCTGTGGACAAAGCAGTATATTTTCTATTTCTTTGCTTATCTTGTCCTGAACACAACTTGGAAGTTTTTCCTAACATGCAACATATCTCTATCGTCAAACATCCTTCTCTCACTGTGAAACCTGGCTGTCGAGAGTGTAATAAAAGGTTGTTATTAAAATGCATTTAAAATTACACACAAAAACACTCAGTGTTGCTGCTGATGGCTGATTTGCTCGTAAAGAAGCCTCCCAATTAACTCCAATCTGTTTTATAACCAGCATGAAACTCCTCACGAGAGCTTTAAGGGAAAATACGAGTTTCTGTGGGTTTGAATTATGTTAATATGTTACAGATAATGTTCAAAAATATGAGACAGGCTGTCTTGGTTTTGAGGGATGTTTTGCTGTTATACATCCCGTTTTGATGCTCCAATTAAACTTTAATGTGTCTTTATTATATTGCAGGGCTCCCTAAATTAAATACCTTTTCCAATAAAGCATAAACAAAAGAAGATGAACGGTTCGCCTGCGACTAAAATCAAAACCAAAACAGCCGCGTACACATATGCATTTCTTCAGCACATTTGTTTTTTATTGAAGTATTGTGAGAATCACCTCAAGAAGAGTCTGGAGTTTATAAGCATCATGTAGAGATAAACTACTCTCCATTTAATAATTGGGGCTTTCATAATTCCACTTACCCACTGGACAAAGAAGAAAAGCTCTGCGAGTTGAAATAATTTTAAAAAGACTCTGGCTTACAGTTAATCCACACCAGAAACAATGTTGAAACAGTTACCTCTGATACTCGCAGCGGGTCTTATTATCCAGCTGTGTCACCCTTGGGTGTTGCAAAAGAGCACGCACCTCTGGCCAGAAATAATATTTCTGAACCGAACCGAAATGAGCTCTGCTTGTAGGGCAATCACAGTTAATGTCCGTGAAAGGTATGTAGGGACCGGGCAGCGGAGAAAAACAAGTGACGAACTATTTCATCAGCATGCTATGAGCACAGGCCACGCTGTCATAAAAGTGCACTTCAAACTCGCATGAGATCGGATGTGACAAATTCAGACTGCAGGCTGTTTTTTTAGAGGCATGGTTACAAATATTTATGTAAGGGAAAGCAAATTTGTGTTTTTGCCTCGCACTAATATATCCCACATGATCAGAGTTTCTCGGTGACTTTGAACCGTTAATGAAACATTAGGTCATCTTGTTCTGCGTAATGTAAACACCAGTATTAAAGGGGGTTTAGTCAGTGAGCTACGACTTCAAATGACCCCTGTTAGCTACTAGAGGGGACAGCGGTAATAAGATGTTTTTATTTAACTATTACACGAATGTTTGACCGAATTTCCCCAAATAAAGGGAAGTTTAGTCTTAACAGGTGTTTCTGTCAGCTGGTTTTATACAAATGAAAGGGTGTAGTATGACTGCACATGATTAAAGGAAATCCCGGGACAATTAAGCTCCTCAATTTTTCCACAAAGAAACAGATTTCTTTCTTCAAGTAGAGGTTTTTGTTCATAATTGTTTAGCTTTAAACTACCTAGTGTCATGTGAATGGTGAACAGATTATATCTTTATG
This sequence comes from Xyrichtys novacula, assembly GCA_962446985.1. Lineage (NCBI taxonomy): Eukaryota > Metazoa > Chordata > Actinopteri > Labriformes > Labridae > Xyrichtys > Xyrichtys novacula. The sequence goes on along the minus strand of OY660877.1, from coordinate 24,590,185 downwards.
CACCGGTCCAGGTTTTTGCATTACATGTCATAGTTCACTCATTCGCACCACATTCATACACTGATGCAGAGGCTGCTTTGTGAAGTGCTCATCAGTAATCACATTTACACATTGCTGTCTTGTCCAAAGCCGCCTGGGACCTGGGACTGAACCCTCAACCTTCTGTTTGAGAGCTGACTGAATGCACCGCAGAGACACAGCTGTCCAACGTGACGACTGGAAACAGAGGTAAGCTTTAAGCCAATCTCGCTTCGCTAAAAAGGCATTGCGCATTTACAAAAAGTCAATTTTCTTAACAGGAGGCAAGTAGTGAGCCAACTTTGCCCTAACTGGCGTTGAAAATGACTTTTTCTTGCTTGGATTCGACTCCACAGGGGATTCAAATCACCCTTTATTGCAGGAAGAGCAGTCCAATTAAGACATTGCTTGTAAAAAAGATCATTTATCGTTTCAAAAAGGGTTGTTTGAGATGCTTATCAATTGTGGTTGTATTACCAACAGGGCGTCACAGTTAGTCCGGCCTATTTGTTCAGAAACCAACCAGGCAACCATTGCATAAGCTGGGCTATCATCAACTCTGCAGACGAGGTCACCTCACCCACATACTCGGCTATGGAAGTACTGCCACATCTGGGACTTCCTGTCAGCTACCACGACCCTTTCAAATCTCCTACATGTTGCAGTTTCTCTTGACAACTCATTAAAGCACCAAAACTACATTACCCATAGTGCACTCCATGGCATTCAAGTCTTTTAGGTGGCATTACATGATGTTCACTTGCCTGTTTTCACCAAAGAGGAACGCCAAAGAAAGACAAACTCGCAGGTTATCAAAAAAACAACTATATAAGTCTTTAACAAGTCTCTTGTCCTCTTATAAAAATTGAGATTGTTTAATGAAGGATTCACTGATACCAGCCACACAGTGCACATGCCAACCAGTGCATATTTGTTCAATCTTCAGAAACTCTACTCTAGGGCTGGGCAATAAAACGATAACGATATATATCGAAAATTAATTTCCTTCAATATCAATATAAAACACGGTCAATATCCTTTTCGATAGTTGGCATTCTGACATGTTTTAATAGACTATACAAACAGCCAATGAAAAGGGGAGTTGCTATGGGTCCACTTTGCGCTGAACCAATCATGTGCTGAATTAGAACCAAGTAGCAAAAATCTGTGTTGTAGCAGTCTGCAGCTACACCCAACCATAGCACTTCAACACGTGAAGCTGACAGCTCTGCCAGTGAGCAAAAAAGAAAATGAGTAGTACCCCCGGCAGAAATGCAGATAAAGGTTCAACAGATGACGACATCATCGACAACACTGGCATGAAAACGCCGGTGGTGTGGACGTATTTTGTTTTTTTTTAAGGTTGAACATGAAGCAGAGTAATGTGCACTGCAAATTATGTCGAGTAAATGTTCTCACAAAGTCGGGGAATAACTCAAATCTTTTTAACCACCTGAAGCAGCGCCACGCAGCAGAACACGCGCAATGCAAAAGGTTAAAATCCCCGAGCGGAGCCAAGAGTCTGTGGGGCCTGTGCAGCCAAAACAGCTGACCAGTCAGTCTGCTTTCTCTAGCGCAACGCCTTATGGCAAAATGTCAGAGACACAAAGATCTCACAGATGCAGGAGCTGATTGTATCGCAAAGGACATGCTACCAATAAGCACTGTTGAATTTCCTTTTTTATATCGTGATATCGATATCGACTGATATGAAAAAAAAATGTCGTGATCAACTTTTTCCTGTATCGCCCAGCCCTACTCTACTCAAACATTAGTGTGTAAGTGTGCGCTCTACTTAGACATTTTTAAGCACTTTACTTTGTCATCAGAAAGTCACTTTGTTTCAGCACTATTCCTACATACATCCTCTGCAGCTTTCACGTGGTAACATCAGCCTGGTCAGCATGGCCTGTGTACAGCCTGGCCTCTGTGCTGCTTCTCAACTCAGCTTCCCAATAAAGAGGTCAAGCTGCCTCTATGTCCCTGTGGGTAAAACACTACAAACAAGACCCTCTTAGAAACAAGCTAAAAACACCACAAACTGTCTCTCTTAGATCTCCTTTGGGGCACAAATGAAATATTCAAGATAAGATGTGATTAAAAAAAGATATTTTAACAGTCAGTCCTCTGCTTGAAACTGTTTGACCACTTTAGGCTCTTAAAGTATAAAACTATTTCCAAATATAAATAACTCGAGCTACTGTTCCCTCCAGAAATAGTGCCAAAAAGAAAGATTTCCAATGCTGTGAGTTGTTTTTTTCACTTTTGCGTGCCATGAGAACACTTGGTTTCTCCTAATATTTTAGATGTTTTTCTCATTTCTTGTATTACTGCAAGATATCATTGAAGTTCAAAACAATCCTATAAACATGAAATCAAATGGTCTGAAACAAAGACATGAAGGGGCTGTAAAATCGGTTCCTAATGATAGCTTGGAAACAGCTTTTTATTGAGCTGTCATGGCTGAAATCCACGGAAACACTTGTGTCGGTAAAGACGCTTTTCAGGGTCAACTTGTTCGCTTGTTTGCGGGATTTTGACCTCAGCACACAGTCCTGAGCTGAAGTTGATGAAGGCTGAGAGTAAACTGTCAAGCTGGACAGAGTAAAAGTTGTAACAATGAGTCTTTGTGGAAATATACCCTCATCTCACCCTTGTTTTTTTTTTTTAAACCAAGTAAACATGCGCTTGTAAACTTATTTAATCCTTGAATGAAAGACAAGCGATCTGTAAACCGTGTTTTGGGGTTTAAACTTTCACTTGTAGTTAAATATTTTGAAACCATTGTTTACATTTTTATACAACCCACCAAAACTGACATGCTTTTGTTATTTTCCTCCTCTGGTGCAAATTCAAGGCGAACATACACTGCCAGGCCAAACAAATGTTTCTGATGCAAAACAAATCTTGGCTCACTTTTGTCCATCTAAGCACTTGAGCAAACAATCGGAGCATCTGGGGAAATAATTGCTGACTCAGTGGTATTGATCAACAACCTGATCAACCATCCAAAGACATATTAATGCAATTTGGTGCTTTATGAAACAGAGCAGATCTTTTTATTGCCTCTTTTATGGCCACATATATAAGATTCAATGAGGTAAATGACAGAGTAAGATGTGATTCAGCACTTTCTGCACACACCTCTGTGCAAAGGGAGCACAGGCCGAGTCCTGCGAATATAAACCATGAATCCCCAGCTCAGGCTCTGTGCCAGTGATACCATGAGACTAATGATTAAAACAAGCCTCCTCATCTGTTTGACTTCCAGAAAGCCAGATTTCCACCCCCTGCGCAGCACTTTTCATTCCAGCTACATTACATAAATCAGCGCTCTGCAGAGGAGTGGACGGGAAGAATCCCCTAAGTAATACGAGGGGAAAAAATATCACAAGGAACCATTTGGGCAAAAGTTTACTACAGTATGGAGCAGGATATCTAGGCTATTAATTGCCTTCCTCAAATCCTTGTTGCACAATCAAAACAAGGTCTTGTGAAATCCATGATATAGACATAAAATTAGCCTTGAATGCAACATTTTTTAACAACTGTGTGGAACATCTCCAACTATTTTCCTCTGGCTAAGGAGAATTTCCCCCATCTGTCATGCTGTACTGACAGGTTAGTGGTTGTAAAGCATTTCTGCACACCCTGAATCCACCAACAAAGCTTCATCACTTACTCAGCTGGATTCACTTTTAGGCTTACACACACTGCTGTTAACAGTTATAATGATAGATATTTCTTAATTTTTCCATCAGTGTCTCTGTCGAAGCGGTTTTAGCTGAATTAGCACAGTTGGGGAGAATCTCAGTGACCCCTAAAAACACTGACTCTGCAATAAATAGCCTCCAACAAACTACAACTCCAAACAAACTTCACGATAACGCTCGAAACTCTTCATAAAGTCACATTTTTACGTTCAAAACTCATTAAAAGTGCGTGAAAGTAACGTTGACGGCGTTGTTCTTACCTTTTTGTGCCCAGTCATGCTCCCACGGCTTGTTAGTAGGTCTGTGCCTCGCGCTGGCTGCACGCGGATTGTGCTTCCCACTGTCACAGCAGCCCTCTCTGCAGCGCGAGCTCACTCTCTGCAGCTGCTCCGCTGCGCGCGCACACGCACATAAACTCAGGCTGGACCTTTTTTTTTTTAAGTCTTAATGAACTCAAGACGTAATTTCTCTAATTTAATCGAATTATTTGTGGTATTTATGCTCCTCACTGTTTGTTCTCATGAATGTAAACAAAGATACTTAATGCTTCATTTGTAGTATCTGACATATTGTTGATTCAATGAGTTCACAGTGACCTTTAACCTATTTCTCAGTTTTACTTTCAGTTGTTAATGGTGTTTTCTTATAAAAGCTCAGTCTTATGTCTTCTTTGTATAAAACAAGGACTTCATATATTTTACATTTTCTCTTTTTTAAATACTCCATCTTACCGATTGACAAACTCAATCTCCTTTACTCTTGTTTGTTTGTCCACAAGTTCATCAATAACAAACAAAACCTTCCTGAAACTTTCCGAAACTTTTTTTACCTTTTCATTCGACCTTCAACCGTACTCAACAAGACAAAACGGCCATCTTCAGATACCTTCCTGTCGAACTTTTAGTCATCAGTCTAACTATGAAATAATCTAGATGCATCTTTAAAATCAATACCATCCCTCAACTCCTTTAACATATCATTAAAATCTCATCTGATCATGTCTTAAACACATCATTATTTGTTATGATCATGTTTCTTTCCTTTTTATGAATACTTAGATTGTCTCTATCACTGAGACTCTTTTTTTAAGGACGAGACTCTTTTTTTAAGGACGAGATAAATTCAGCGACGATAAAGAGATAACCACTTTGTCCACAGGGGGTGCCAAAATCAAAACAAACATAAAGTTACTCATTGAAGCTTTGAGCAGACACATCAAACAAAATCAAAATCAGAGACAAAAGGTAATGTTTTGTCAATTCAAACAGGCATAATGGTTACTCTTTTTGCCAATGCTGCATTAAGGAAGCAGTGGGCTAAGTCTACAGTTCAATAAGAACAGTTGTTTCTGTTTTTTAGCAGCTCTCAGAGTCGATTTTGGGGTCTTCTTACCATCTGGTTTCTTATCTTCCTCAAATGATTCAAAACTTATGGTGGTGTCCCACCCTTTCATGGTTTGATAAGTGCATTTTTTGCTGATTAGCTGTGAATAATTTGGATCTAAACCTGTTTATTTAAAGCTCGTAGACATTCAGAACTATATGCTGATTGACCATTTATCATTATCATATACATTAGATATAAAATTATGTATGACTGTTAACTTCTGCAGTTTGCATTCCTGACCTTTTGCACCATTCTTGTCCCGAACACAACAATTTCTCTCCTTGTATGAATAACTCTCTAATGTAATAACTACAAATTTTATGGCTTGTTAAAAAGAGAGAAACATTAAAATCCCTTGACCCTGAACCATGAAACAGGGAGGATTACGAAGCCATGGAAACCAAAAAGGTTTTGTAAATCAAGGCTTTAACTGTTGTGCATCAGTTCGTGATTGACTAAAATTGTTTGGAGACGGAAATTATTCTGCCTCGTTTGATCTGTCTTTTCTTTTTTGTATGAAAACGTCAATAATGATGAATTTTAGAAACCAAATCTTCTCCTTCTGCCTTATTGAAACCCCAGAATCCCTGAGTATGCAAATACTGTTTATTTCAAGAGTTTAACAGCTGGACACAAGATGTCTCCCGCTTCACTGAAAATCCCGTTAGCTGTGTTGAAGGTTCCTACATCACTCTTGTGTAGATCAAATTTTGGATTGATACCAGATTCAAAAGTTGCAAAATCCCTCTAATGTATTCACATATTTAATGCAAGGAGATTGAGGCGAACTCTAAAAAAAAACTGCAACAGAAGAATGAAAAAAAGGCCCTCCAGCGTAAAACTCTTCACATCCATCATATCAGACAGTAACAAAGAGCAAACCGCAAGTGAAGAAACAATGAGCACAAAGCATTATGTGTGTGTGTGGGGGGGAAAGGCCTTTTAACCGTAAATAGATTCATTAGAAGAAGATGATAAATCAGCTATGAATAAATAACTTTCAATACAGTTGTATAATGTTTCTAATGTTTGGTGTAAAGTGATATTAGTGTTGTAAAACTCTGATTTATTTACCAGGCAGTCCAAAAAACAGAGGCACAAGGCCACTGAAACTGCTCCATGCAAGAAAAAGACTCATGACAGAGGTCAGAGGAGGCACATTGATGGTAGAAACTTTAAAAATCACTGTAAGAAGACCAAAGTGTGATAAATGTGAAGTGTATCACCCCATATGCTTTAAACTGTGTGTGTTATTCTGCCTCTGGAGTTTTGAGTATCTTTAATTGATGCAAAAGTAGACATTTCATCAAGAAAATTGACTGCATGTCGGATGACATTAAGCCATCTTTGCATGAGATTTGAGAGAAGCCAAAAGATAACCTCGCCTGTCACTGATAGATTACAATAGAGCGGCCAAAGCTTGTGCAGGAGCAGCCCAGCAGGTGGAGTTCTTGGACTGACGTTGCACACCTTCTGCCAACAAAAGCACTCTCTTAAAGCTCCTGTGAGGAGTTTCTATGTTTATGACAGAAAGTGAAATTCATATCACTGCTTTTTCTTCATCTTTTTTATGCATCTGCTTTAAGATTAATTTGTTGAACATGCCGCCAAGAAATTCTTTTACACCCAATTTTCTGTGATCATAAATTACATGAAACAAATAGATGGGAGTAAGTGGTAATATGTAAACATTCATATAGGAGCAATAGCCAGAAATTGTTTGCATTGCTTGGCAACAGTTTGGTAGTTCGTTCAGTTCTCTCGTGTTTATGCTTTGAACCATTTAAAGGTGGGGTAGTCAGGATCTGAGGAAGAGCCAGTTTTGGGGAGAAATCTTGAATGTAAACTCTACCCCTCCCAACCAGTTTTACCCTCAGCTCCTCCTCTCCCCTCCCTCTCTGCTCCAGCAAGCCCCGCCCACAAACAGACGCTCCTGCTTGCTCGTATCATTGCAATTAAATTCAGATATAATGCAGATAAATACTTCAGATGATTACAAATGGGGTCCAGTCAACGTGAAAGTAAACAGCATTGGTGCTACTGTAGATGCCAACAGACTACCAGCAAACACAATGTTTGCAGGACTTCTACAACTAGGATAAAGTGACATAGTCCAGGACCCAAGGTCAACAGTTTAGCGGCGCTACAACACGCTACAGCAGGTCCGTTTGACAAGAAACACTTCTGTTACAGACACTTGTCTTACTTTGTTAAAGCGGTTTACCTGTCCAGCAGAAAGGTTACAGGGTCACGAAGATCCTGAAGCGTCCCCAATCATTGTTGACCCAGCTGTTTACCTCTTTTCCGGGTGGTCTACCTCCCTTTTAAGCGCCTGCGATATCGTCATATTGCCAAATGTCATTAATGACTAATAGCTATTGACTGATATTAAAAGCTTTTTTGTGTATACACCACAGAAAAAGATCCTTCTTTAACGGATTCCTGCTTCAACCTAATCAATTCTCACAGTTTTACTTTTACATGCAGATATTGAGGAATGATAAGACGATAACCCCTCGGTCGGAGTCTGTAAGTGGATGCTGGCATTTCCAGCAACACTAAGACATATCTAAATATGTCTTAATACCAGTTATGTAAAGCTAAAGGAGACCCATGCTCTAAAAACAGCGCATACACCAGCCAAAACAGTATAGACTGGTTTAAAGTCCCTGTTTCTCTCTATCTCTGTGTTCTACCAACATGACAGCTGACAGTGTCTTTAAGTACCCCCCTCATCACACTCCTGTCCTCATTTGTACCGATCACATCCAAAACGTTGACATGCCGTACCACAGCCTGTCAAACATCTGGCCCTCTGGTCTCTTCAGATTGACATAAATACACAAAAGACACAAACAAGCACAGAAACCTTTTATCCATGTATCTGGTTACACAATGAAACTGCAAGTCAAGTTGTATTTCTGATTCCCGAGATGCTGCACAGAGCTGTAAACAAGTCCTCTGGGATGGTGCGAAAAACCAAACCAGATGGGTGAAAACAATTCACAAAAGAACATATTCTCCATGTAAAATTGGGACATTGTTGGGGTTTCTTCTACGATAACTGGATGCAGAGAACAGCTGGTTTTGGTCTCTTTTGCTCGCCATCTATGCTCTTTCTCTTTCTTTTCTACCTCAGGTGCAATAAAGTCATTCAGGATTATATCCAAGTCTTTTCCTCAGTCATTGTTTTGCCCCCCTGGCTGTCATAGTAGGAGTTCCACAGATGCTGCTAATATCAATATCATGACGTAAAAGTAGCTTCTCGCTGGAAATAACATGCCGATCAGATGGAAATGATTTCCATGTTTTTCAAATTTTATCAAACGTCAAAGCGTAATAAAAAAATCCACTGGAGGCAAGACAGGAACATCAAAAATCAAACTGGATTACAATGACGTGTTTGATTTTTTTCAACGACTATCCCTTTTTGTGGCCTATTTTGGTATTTTTAGTCTTATATCTGTTGTTCATTACCTGTACACTAGGTGTCCCCAGTAAGTATCTCTCACGAGCACGCCTGTAGCTGATTTTCTCCATATTTTCTTATACTAAAAGGAGGACTCTGTCGCTGTATTTGCTAGGTTTGGGTTGCAAAGTTTACAAATGTGTTACTTTAGTGTTTGACAAGTTGCTAACAGTGCAGGGTTTGTAGCCACAACATAAGATGACAGCTCTTTTCAAAACGCTGACCCATATTTGAAGCTTGTAGATACACAAAAAATGGCTAAAAAAAGTTTATCCTGACATTTTCATTCAAATCACGACCATTAACATACCCTCAGGCTTGGGCCTCCAGCAGTTTATGCCATCATTTATTTATTTTTATAACAGCAGCGCCATCTCTTGGTAGGATTAAGTAAAGCAATGTGGGTTTTAGTGTAGTGTCCTCCAAAGCAGCACTATTGTATAGAGTGAGATATGAAGTACTGAGTAAGCTCTTTATATGTGTAAAAACATAACAAAAAAAGAAGACACTAGGAATAATGAAGTCTTAAAGGCACTTTTCGTGGTTTATCCAAAATTATATGTTTTCAGTATTTACACGGTTACATTTTAAGACACCAAAGTAAAAAAAGTCTGTTACAAAAAAATTAAATGATGTTATATAGATTAATATTGAGTAAGCTCTTGATATGTGTGAAAACAGAAACATTTATATGACAATATGAATAATATTGTCTTAAAGGCAGTTTTTGTCCCTAGTTTTAAATGTTATCATGACCTCATTTTATGTTGCATGGTTCTTGTGTTGTCTGGGTTTCTCATGACATAAAAGTGGCCTTCAATTCTGTTTTAACTGAGCTTTTTGTTTTTATCTGTCTTTTTCCATGTACTCTATGACTATATGTCAAAACATTTTGTAAAATTCTGTTTTTAAGAGTGCTACACAAATCAAGTTATTATTATTATTATTATTATTATTATTATCATTATTATTAATATTATTAGTTTATCTAAAATACATTTTCAGTATTTACACGGTTGATCGTTACATTTTAAGACACCGAAGTAAAACAGTCTGATATTAAAAATTAAATGATGTTAAAAAGATTTATATTGAGTAAGCTCTTGATATGTGTAAAAACAGAAAAAATATATATCCAACAAAAGGGAAAAGTATAGTCTTAGAGTCAGTTTTTGTCACTAGTTTATCTAAAATTATGTGTTTTCAGTATTTACACAGTTAATCGTTACATTTTAAGACACCAAAGTAAAAAAAAGTCTGATGCAAAAAATTTAAATGATGTAAAACAAATTAGAAATATATATATATAAATAAATTGAAATTAAATCGGTGTTAATCATACCTCCTTGGCATTTTCCCCATTATTTGCAAGATACCTAAAGTGCATTAAGTATCACAAAAGGTGTCTATTTCACAAGCAATCTAGTCACAAACAAAAAATAAAATATGCCAGATGTAAAATTCTCTCAGTAGTGTAACGGGAAGATATTCTATTACAAGTTTTTCTTAAAAATTCGGGTCTCTTGTTCCTGAGAGGGATTTAACGACAACTACATCCATTGAAAATAAAGGATTGGGGGTTAAAGATTGTCTATATTTGCTGTTATTTTTCATTTTGCCTCTCGCAGTTTTACAAACGTTAATAATTAAAAAGGCTAAAAGAGACAAATCAAAGTAAACGAGGTAGGACGGGCTAACGTTCGGAGACAACAGATGTGCATATTTTAGTCACCAGCGTACACCGCCGTCTCTTCTTGTCTTACAGTGACCCTCCGTTTAACCACCCCGCTTCCCCGGACCATGCTTTGACACAAAACAAGCACCTTTGTGGAGTACTGCGCCATCACCAGCTCTGTTAGCCGTGAAAGCTAGCTCGCTGCTCAGGGGGGCGAATCGTTTGTGATCTAAAGGACGACCTAAGTATCTATTTGACAGATTTTACCCAAAGCAAGACATTTTACTCGTAAAGGTCGTGGTGAGTATTTTGTTCCCAGACATTTTTCATTTTTCCTTCCTTTTTCTTTTCTTTTTGGATTTTTTTCCACGATGCTTTTTCCTGTTTTGCCCGTGGACAGATCGTTATGTGCTAGCTGAGCTAACCTCGGAGACGCTCGCTCATCCCCCACAGAAACACGAACGCTGGTTGTGATTTTTGGGTTTACGCGACGCTTTGGATGCACTTTAGCGACGGTTTTATCATTTTTGCAAGTATGTGTAGCCTTGGTTTTTGTAGCGTTTATAGTGAACTCTTTTCCTTGACGGGACTGAAGTGTTTTTGGCACGCTGCTCAGTCAGCCCACCATGCTAACTAACTAGCTTTATGGTTTTGTAGTCTCGGCTTCATCCTGATCCTCATTGATTGATGAATATCGACGACAAATCTAGAAGGGGTTTTGCAGGTTTTGGTTTTTGCAAGCAGAAGAACTGGTCTAGTGCTGTGTATTTTTCATTTTTAACTGGTTGTTGGCCCATCTTATCCAAGCCAGCCGGCTTTGTGCCGCCGATGCTAGCGCAGGCCTGTGTTTCACACTAAAGCCTCTTGGTGGCGCTGTCGGAGTCCAGGCGGTGTGTTGTGGATGGTTTAGGTAATTTTTGATTTTCCGGCTCACTTTGTTTTTAATTTTTAATTTTTGAGGAGTAGATTTTTCCCGTGTTTTTTTTTACCCCCTCCATGATGAAGAGTGATTTTTGCTGATTTTGGAGGTGCTGGACTGTCCAAAAAACCTCAGTTTTACACATAAACATCAAATGAATTAAACATTGGTCCTCCTGAATGAGATTTATGGCTGTTTGTATGCTGACATTAGCTGACAGGTTGCACTCATTAATCATTCATTTGAAACAGAAGCCAATAAATGTGTTTAATTGATGAGAAAAAAGGGAAATATATCACCTTATCAATGTCACAAATGGCCCTATAGATCCCTCTGTAAGCAGGTCTTAGTCCAGCTTTCATTGCATCATTGGTTCTTGTCATCTGCTTAAATCAATCTTCACTGTCCATTTGCTTGTATGTGGTGGGAATAAACTTATTTATCTCGACAAGGATAACAGTAATATTAATGGTTCCTGTTTAATAAACTGTGCCCTCCATAATTAGTTATGTTAATTTATAAAAGTCCTTAAAATGAAATGCACACCCTAACAGTAGACATGAGAGTTAAACTACAAGTGAAAGACTGCTGACTGATGAATATTATTATAAATTTGCTCTTTGGCCCCTGATCCTGATTAGTTTTTATTTATTAAAGGGATATTCCGGCGTGAAATTAATTTAGGGACAAACACATCATAACACCGAGTCAGACACCCCCTCAAAGGATGAATGTTGCTGACTGCTTGCCTGCTCATTTCTTCATGTAAATGCAATCAGACCAAGGCGCTAAGGCAGAAGAACTGCCGCGTCTGCAGTGCAAAATGATTAATATGGTGATCATTACTTCTAGGAAATAATAAAGTAATTATCATAAATGTTCTTCCTTGAGCTGCGTCACCCCGCTGTAGTCCGTAACGGACTGACCTGAGGTGAGTTGTGTTTAGTCTCTTTGCTAAAGAAATCAGGCAAAGTTAAAAAGATGTTTTGTGGCTAGGACCCTATATGTCCTGTTGATGAAGTTAGGTGCTGTACTGAGCATTATTTGTGGCTGTAGAGTGGCGTTTTGGTTGAGGTTTGTTTATGGCTCCTCAGACTGCTGTGTATATAATGTTGGTATAACTAGAGAAGCTTCTGGTCGGCAACATTCATCTCTCGAGGGGCATGTCTAACTCTGTGTTACAGTGTGTTTGACCCTAAATTAATTTTACACCGGAATATCCCTTTTGATATTAAGAATCTGCTGATGATGAGACCCAACCCCATACTTATATTTGCATAGATAATAGAGACACACACCCTTTTGAGTGTAGTGTATTTTTGTTTTAAAAAGGTTCTCAGAGTAAACTAATAAACTAATCGACGCCTTCAGCTTATTTGATTTAACTTAGTCCTTTTAGTATTAGTATAAAACTCACATATTAGTCACCTGGCTTAGTGTAACTTCCCTTCATGTTACTGAACCATAAATCCCTCTGGTCTGAGTTGTCTGTTAATGAGCTTCTTTAGTGCAAACTCCTCTGAAATAGTGTCAAACTGAAAATAAGCACCATGCTCTCTACCTCTAGACTTACACATCCACCAGGGGTCAGGTTTCAGTCCCGCAGTGGCTAGCTGTAATAGGTTTACCTTGTGTTTCTGTGTTTGCCTCGTCACTAACCCCTGTACACACCCCCCAACCAGGTAAGACTTGGTACAACATAACCCTGCTCGGCTTGACTGAGGTGTGTTTTCTGTCACCTCAGTATAAATCGTGAGGGGCGAAGGTGAAGGTCGAGACACCAGCCCAAACTGACCCCAGCGCACAGTGTCAAACATCAGAAAGACGACAGCCCTGCACACAGACGCTATGGAGTGAGTGATGAATGTTTGACCCCCCTCTTGTCAGCCAGAGGAGAGGGGGTTACTGTTGATGCCTCTGCTGTTTTCATGTTTGCTGTATCAGGGCTCAAATCCCAATCTCCAGATCCCCACAAAGCTCTGGGCTTCACCGAATATCCTCATCCTTCACAGAAGACAGTTACTGTTTTCCCTGGAGGAGGACCTAGTATAACCACAAGTCTAGTGTTGAGAGTGACTTTAGATGCTCTGCTTTATGATAAAATGTTCTGATAGTAGACTAACTATCAAACTGTACTGCACTGCTTGGTGTTGTTCCTCCAATGCTGTCCTCTACTGGTGCTTAACGGTGTACTGCAGCAAAATGACACACTCTTATGAATCAGTGGATTAGATCTCCCTGCACGATCATGTTCACCTCACTCTTCCTTAACTTAATACTAATGAGAGCAACCAAACCAACAGACACCCTCAAAACCTTCATCTGCTTCATACTGCGGCACATTGACGTCTAATCCCAAACTTAATTTTAAGTGGCAGGCCTCCCTCACAGCTCCAGAAAGTAAAACTTCCCACAAATTCACATTGAAATGTAATTTTACTCCACCTACAATCTGCTAAAAGCTCCTTTTGATGAAGTCTCAAGGCCCTCTATGTGGATTCTTGTCCGTCTCTGTCATCCTGGCAGAAATAAAGGATGCTGAAGTGAATTGAGTATCTGAGAGGGGTTGAAAAATGTGCTGAAACATGTTGCAAAAATCCTGTCATTCTCCCCAAGTTTCTTATCTACACAAAGCATTATTGATTGTTATTGATCACAGACACTTGCTGCAGAATCTGGTCTTCATTCGCTGGGTTTGTGGAAGCATGTGGTGCCTAATGAGATTAAACTATTTCATTTTTTTCCTCATTCTGGATTATTCTAGATCAGGGCTGCACAATTCTGCTAAAAAGTTCATGACGGTCATTTTGATCTGTATTGAGATCATGCTTATTAATTTTGGGGACATTTTTTCCCTGTTTTTGTTTTAAAAATGTTTATATCCTGCCACTTGTCTCTTACCGGGGCTGGATTTGGGCAAAAACTGCGCCTTAGCATTTTTGTTCCACATGGATTTTGTCAAATATGACCTTAAAGCTTTACATTTTCAGGTGTGGAGTATTGTTACTGAGTGCTATTAAAAAGACAGGAGTGCTTAGACTTAAGCTTTTAATCTTATCCCAATCAAATAATAGTCTTAGAGGCCACTCATTAAGTTATGCAATTGTTAACGCTGGTCAGCATGAGTAAACGCTTGTTTTTGCTGCAGTTTTGCTCACAAGGTTCCTCTGCTTCACTGTCCCGCACGTCAAATTCTCTCACTTAGTCTGCTTTGCTACAGATGGTCTTCTGCTCTCAGGGCTGATAACTACCATCAGTCACATTTCTGTGACCCTGGAAAGGCCAAAACCTTGAACAGGATTAAAATTTGATGAATTGTGCAGCCCTATTTTAGACAGTGAGGGACTCGGGGGTCATTAATTAAGCGCAGTAATCGTGTTGCAAGGAAAGGGCTTGAGGATACGTTTGGAGCGAGGTCTGCTGATGATACAACATGGATAGACGCCCTCATATCTACTCATGACCTCCTGCAGATTTCTCTAATGTTGTCAGCATTTGTCTGTTTGATGTTTCCTTTAAATTTCCCAGGAAAAACCAGCTGCTAGTGTCTCCAGTTGTCCTGATTTACAGCCCCCACATCTGGGGGTGCAGTAATATTTCACCCAGCGATAGCAGGAGCAGTCCAGAGAAATGTCTGTCATTCATCCAGGCCCTAAATCTCGCTCTTGTTTGTGTGTCTTTGTGTGTCTCCCCTGTCTCAGCCGTTCACCCACCACCTCCAGCCTCATGGCCGCCAGCAACGTCACCAACAAAACCGACCCACGCTCCCTCAACTCCCGGGTCTTCATCGGCAACCTGAACACCCTGCTGGTCACCAAAGCTGACGTGGAGGCCATCTTCTCCAAATATGGCAAGATCGTCGGCTGCTCGGTGCACAAGGGCTACGCCTTCGTTCAGTACGCCAATGAGAGGAACGCCCGAGCTGCGGTGACCGGGGAGGACGGGAGGATGATTGTTGGACAAGTGCTTGGTAAGGATTTTCACTTCAGTCGGTGTTGCTCATTCTTAACCATCGTATATCTTAAAACTGTATCTTCTATAATCTTTAAACCAGTTTAATCTGGAATAGGCAGGAATAGTACCCTGTGACGTAGGGTATAATTTTCTACTTTACACAAAGATGTACTTTGAATATCAATGTAGGGACTTTTGAAAGAACTAGTCGCTGCTTTAAGAGCTGTGACGAACTGGAACTTTGTGAACTTTGCATAATACACAGACCATAACTTCCTGGAAGAGTCTGTGTGATCCTCCATATGAGAAGGCACTTCATTGACTGGATGCGCAGAGAACTAAGACATGGAATAAAACACGCTTCACAAGATGGTGCCACAGGCTGATTGCTCTCCAGTTATCTCTAGTCCTTTAAAAAGGGTAAATTTGACCTGAAGTGTGGAAAATGTATCCAAAAACAAAAACTTAATTGAGTGTTTTGGTTTTTTTTCTTCCCCTCAGACATTAACCTGGCAGGAGAACCCAAACCCCACCGATCAAAAACCACCAAACGCTCAGCTGGAGACATGTACAGGTCAGTAGAGAAGTCCTTTTAGAAATGATAAACGCCGTCACCTTCAGGTTTCCTTCCACTGACTGTTCTTATTTTTCCTCCCAAACAGCAGTTCCTCATTTGAGCTGGACTACGACTTTCAGAGAGATTATTACGACAGGTGAGTGACGTGAAAGTCTTTTCTGTGCCTGATCAGTCAGGATGACCTTTATTTCATTAAAACTTTAAACTGTAAATGTTTTCTACTTCTCCGTGTTTGATACCAGAATGTACTCATACCCGTCCCGTGTTCCTGCTCCCCCTCCACCCTTGTCCCGGGCCGTGATTCCGTCCAAACGCCCGAGGGTGAGTTTGAGTGGAGGAAGCAGCCGAAGAACCAAAAGCAGCTTCTCTTCTTCCTCCAAGAGCAGCCAGAGGACTTCCTCATCCAGAGCAAGTAAGCATCTCTACAGCTTTTATCATCACCTGAGTTTTCCTGATTTTCCTTTCCTCGTGTCTTGATGAATTTGGGTTCTTATAAAATCTTGAAATATAATCTATTCTGAATTTATCCTGGAGGTTTCAGCAGGAATCAGTCCTTCCATAGTGGCCTATGAAGAAGTCTTCCTAACTACCTCCTCTTCCCTTTCTCTGCAGTGAAAGTGGACGAGCTGCAGACCATCAAGCGAGAGTTGACCCAAATCAAAAGCAAAGTGGACGACCTCCTGGAGAGCCTGGAGCGCATGGAGAAGGACCACAGCAAGAAGTCAGGTAGGAGCTGGAGACACGGTATGTTTTCATTTTTTACCGCACAACTGATTGTTTAGTTTATCTGACATTTGTAAATGTCTTTTAAACGTCTCGTAAAAGAGCAGATAATCATGCACCTCCCTGTTTGGCAGAAGTTAAGAGCACAAAAACCGAACCAGGAGAGGTGACTTCTCCTCCACACCCGAGCAACAAGAAGGATGAGCTCAAAAGAGAGCGGGAGAGCCAGGAGATGAACGACTCCGATGATGATGACGAGGAGGAGGAAGATGAAGGAGACCTGCTGGACGAGGAAGAGGTACGACGAAAGTTTAGGACTAAAACAGCTGGAGTACCCGACTCTCACTCCTGATCAGTTTTGTTCATACAAAACGTGCGTTTTCTTACTGCAGGTGAAGAGTCAGGAGAGAGACGACGAAGAGGAGGATGAGGAGGAAGAAGGAGAACACGTGGAAGGTGACGACGACGGCGACAGCGTCAACGGTGAGGAAGACTCATAGGAAGGAAAGCCCACAGCGACGCATGCAGCGTTCACACAGCTTCCAGTAGGAACTTGGACTCCTGTTTTAACACTCATGTTGTAGATAAAGAAGAGAAAACACACACACAGAAGCATGGTGCACACACACTCTGTTGTCCCATCGTCCCTGAGGCAGATCATTATCACTTTTTCTTTGTTACTTTGGCCAGTTGTCCAGTATCGCTGTAAGAGGAAGAACTAGCTGTAGGTTTGTGTTTTTATGCGTGGTGACTGGTCTTCAGGATGAAGAAGAAAACATGGACCGTGAATGTCCTCAGAGACGACAGCTCGACGGACATGTCTTAACGCGAGGAGGACGAACATTCAAGTACAAAGGACCGTTTTTAGACTCAGTGTGTTTTTTTTCCTCATTGCAGTGAGTTTGTTTGACTTTGTGCGTCTGTATGTCAATGTCAGTTTTTTATACTGTTTGGTTTCAGTTTAACTGTAAAGGAATAAATTGCAATAAAATATTAAAATGGACGTTGATTTGCTCTCTTTCTTATCACAAACACGTATCTTCCTAAATCAGGTATTTAAAGCACATGTTTGGAGGGGTTTAGCTGATAATGAAACAGATTAAAGTTCAAACTGTTGCGTCTACATAATAATGCATTAGCACTATAGTGGTTTTTATTATATAGTGGTAAACTACCTCAGTAGTGGCTGCCAGTTTGCGCCTACAGCTTCTCCAACCACCACCAAACACAAGTGGAGGACACACACTGGGAGCAAGGTGGATTAAGTGTCTTGCCTAAGGACACAACGGACAGACTCAGGATAGGGTAGAATCGAACTGCCAACCTTCCAGTTATTGGACAACCACTCTACCTCCTGAGCTACCGCCAACCCACATGACTAACAAAAGCAAGACCACCAGCATCAAGACTCTTCTTTTAATCACACCTTTTTGGAAGTACAAGTAGGTGTGATAACTTGGCGGCTTCTACAAAAGTGCTGGACTTTGACCTCCTCAGTCAAAAATCTGTCCATGCACAAGAGTTTTCAAAGTCAGAGAGACCACATGATCTTCAGGGCCGCTTTAATCATTTTTTCAAGGGATATTCCGGTGTAAAATTAAGTTAGGGTCAAACACACCATAACACACGAGTGAGACCGCTTGCTTCTCTAGTGATATCAACTTTAGTAACAACCACAGGATAGCAATACACAGAGCCATGCGCTCAACCAAAACGCCACTCTATAGCCAGAAATAATGCTCAGAACAGCACCTAACTTCATCAACAGGACATATAGGGCCATAGCACAAGCCACCAAACATTTTTTTAGCTTTGCCTGATGTCTTTAGAAAAGAGAGTAAACACAACTCACCCACTCTCTTCCGGCAGCCGCTTGTTTGTACAGAGACCTCCGGGCGTGCCCATAAACTGTATGGACATTTTGTTCCGGATTTGGCAACATTTGGCAACCAAGATTAGAAAAATGTTGGATAAAAGATTTTCAAGATACACTTATTCTACTTTTAAAAGTTTGGCCTATTGGTGGCGCCAGAGAACAGGTCAACTCACTGTTAGGTTTCATTATTAAGGAGTTATTTATGTACTCAACAAATAAACGAAGCACCTGACAAAAAATCTTGGCCAGCAATTGCATGTAAATCATTTTTTGGAGGCAAATATACCTGGACTCAGATTGACCCCAAGGGTAAAATGTGTTAGTAAAATTCAAGGATAATAGGAGGGTTAACAGATTCCTGCCTGCCTCACATTTTAAGAATCATTAAACCCAAACATCCTCTGACTTGCCAACTTTATTACTCGGTCATTTTCTCAGCAGGAAGAAGCTGATACAAGTGTGATAGTTAATGAGCTTCTCAATGTGAGTCATGATTTTTAAAGTATTTCAGCACCTGAGATAAACATGTGAGCGGCTTCAGTTTAATCATTATCTTAGACAAGGTGAAGCTTTATTTCAGACTTTAATATTCACAGTTACATTCACTTATAAATATGAAAACATACACAGAATCCTGACTTGACTTGGGTTGGGTAACCACAAAGAACCGTAGCGGTTTGAGGTTTCAGATTTCCTGCCAAGATGTTCCAGTAAGACTCGCTGGACCATAACAGCTTCTGTCTGTGGTTCCAGGTCGGTCATTTAAGGTTGTTTACACAGTGCAAAACCAAATACACATTTCCTCTTCTGCAGCATCATGCAGAAGATATTATAAAGAATAAAATTTTGAGAAGTATCTGCAGATGCTGTTTAATTAGCGTGTATCTCAGGTACGAATGAAGTGCAAAAATAATGTATATAAAGCATGTCAGTAAAAGTATTTCAAACATCAGGCTGACACTCAGTTTTTCTCTGTGCGTAAATCCAGCGCATCAGTGTCTTCATTGTGTTCAACTGGTAATGACGTCCTCCGATGAGACGTTTCAGCCTCTGAGCATGACAGGAAGTGAGAGGACACTCAGCACGAGCAGGACAGCTGGAGGGAAAGAGACGTTCATTAGACAATGTCTGTTCATGAAGGTGGATTATGAGACAGCAGTAATAAAGAGTGTTTGAGGTACGGCCCTCAACTCAAACACCAAAAAGCAAATCTTTGACACACATTGTTGTGAATGATTTACCATGAGGCTGGACTCCTCCGTTGGATCCTGAAGCTGTTGTCATGTTGCTGGGCGCTGTCGTCATGTTGCTGGGAGCTGCTGTGGTGGCGATGTTGCTGGTCGGGTCGGCGAGGTTTAGAAGACCGCTGTCCAGGCGGACGTTGAAATCACCAATCATATCTAACCAAAAATAAAAGATATTGATTTTATTCTTGATCATGAAAATGGAAATAATTACATAGAATATTAGTTCTTGTACTTTTACTCAAGTTTTGTTCTTGTGCTTCTGGTGTTTAACTGTCTTGACTTACTTCCTGTGAAAGTTCCAGTCCCAAGAAGGATGGAGAACGTGGTCGCAGCGTTCCTCATGCTGGTAGCGTTGGCATTTGGAACCACAAACTCACACTTGATGATGCTGCCGTTCACCATGCCTCGAATATCCCTCACTCTCTAACACATTAGGGGACAAGAAGTGAATGATAAGTAAATGATAAAAGAAATTATAGCCAATAAAAACACTGTTTATTTGTCCTTTAATTTGGAGAGCATTTGTGAATTTTTAACCATGTTAATTGATCTGATTGAAGAAATCCAAGTAATTTGGCTGAGAAGTCAACGCAATAGTAAATCTAAGGTCTCACCCTCTCTATTGGGGTGAGCATGCCATCTGTGTTGTTCCTTTGCATCGTCCTGAAGAAGAACGTCCCATTGTCTGAGCTGTTTTGAGCACAGATGAAAAGCATGGTTGTACCCTGAGGAAAGAAACAGTGATGAAAGGATTAAATTACCTTTCTTAAAAATGGTTTCAATGACAAATTCCAACGTCAAATAGTCTTTGTTAAGGGTAAGAAAAAAAGTGACGAAAATGTCCAGACGAGAGTTAAGTTTCCAGTCATTCTTGTTTGTTCACCCTTTGTGCGTTACTTTTTATGTCTGCTTCCTTGTTTGCCTGTATCTCATGTCTTTGTTTGTTCATGTCAAGTTCTTTCATTGTTCCAGGAAGTCTTCTCATTAAGCAACATACTTCACGGGACAATGCATTTATCGTTATCTTGGTTTCTGGTGTTATTTTTCAAGACAAGCAACTGTCCAAGTAGTTGAACCGCCAGTTTAAGCTTTTAGTTTCATTACAAAAAAAACAGTCAGCTGAAGTACTTCACCTATGATTAAATAGTTTGCACTTGAGAAGGACACTTAACCTTCAAGCTCTTATGTAAGGCTTTGACTCTAACCATCTTGCTTTCAGGTCAAGATCCTACTTGAATCCCAGTTTTGGGCATTGGTTGGGCTAAAGCTTAATGATTAGCCCTCTGGATTTGGCATTATGTACAATGGTTAAAAACTGCCTGTTCAAAACGATACTGAACATTATGTGCTGTAATAGAGTTTAAACAAGTTTTATAAGGGTTCAAATAAGTTAATACGCTTTAAGCTAATATCCTTCTAGACTTGTTTTCATCAATTAAAGTAGCTACTAGCATAGTCAGTTTGTAAAGGTAACAATAGTGAGTGTTACCTGGTTAAACTCAAGTAGGTTTTCTTTAAATAATGTTTAAACTTATGATTGTATTTAAAAACACCAGCTTTTCGATGTGCTACTGTGAGCAAGCAAGCTTCTTGTAATGTTGTCTGGGGTTGCTGGCTGGCATGTTTGGTATTTTCTCTCTACTTGTGTCAAGCATTGTTCAACCCTACGCTTATCTGTTCACATTGGCTGAACACCAGAGCCCTGCTTTGTTTAATTCATTCGCAACTGTTGTGCAACAGCAACTCAGTTAGGCTTTAAGAGACCTGCCAGTGTTACGGTTAAATGAGTGACCATGTTAAATGATTCCTTTCTGCCGAATGCCTCATTTTTCTCAAGCTCCAGTCGTTAAAAACAGACAGAGATCACGCAGTTGTCTTCACGAATTTTGTTTGTTTGTTTGTTTGTTTGGCTTTGCGGTATAACTCAAAATAATAACAACTAGATGTGTTTTTAAAGTCTTATATGTTCAAACATGTCATCATGATTAAGTATCCACTGTCCTCAACTGCTGTTGTAACTATGACAACCACAGAGACTCGCCAGTTAATGGTCGGTCCTTGAATCATAACACCGGTAAGTTTCATTTAAAAAATCTTCATAAAAATTAGCTAATTTTCTGTGTGTATTCAAGCTATTTCCTTGACTAAACGTAAGGTTTTTAAAGTTTTGTTTTTTTAATGTACGTAAATGCAGATTGATGAAGTCTTATAACTGAACACAAAGATGTCTCCCTTTATATAATACAAACACTGCAGCTGTTTGACTCACCAGACAAAGTGTTCTGGGTGTTCTTATCCTTTAAACAAATATTTTTCAAGGTCATAAAAGTCCCATTGCCACGTCATATATAACAGGGTGTCACATTCAGGTAAGTCAATAGTGAATATCATTAATGACAGTATAAAGAGACACTAAATCTGTAATGGAGCGGGGTTATTAGGGGTGATGTAACAGTGATGCTGAGATAGATCCTGCTAGGTGACTATAACTAAGCAGTAAACTTTGATCATAACATAACACCAAAATTTGCATTCTGTTCTTTATTTATTTATAACTTTCTCACTGAAATTTTTGCATACCCAAAGCAACATCAGCTTTATTGTCTGTTTACATCCTGCTTAACTGGACATGTAAACTTGTTTTACCTCTGATGCATTCAAAGTGAGTCCAAGTGCGACATAACCCATGGAGTCGCCCCTCAGCTCCATGGCCAGGTTCGAGCCGTCTGGAGCCACTGGGGGGCTGGTAACTACTGATGCAAACAGGCAGGTGCCGGTGGAAGAAGGATCACAGTCAGCAGGTGTCTCCTCGCATAGTTTTGTGACTCCGCAGCCATCCCGAGTGATGTTCACCTGGTAATCACACATTAAAACCATCATCTTTACGCCTGTCGATGTTAAAATAATATGAACCTCCTCGCAGTAGACCAAGCCTGGCAATGATTGGCATTAAAAAAATAAAAACCCTGATCCTTTTTTGACATTTTGAGCTGTGAGAGGATCACTGATATTCTTTCAGCTGATTCTGCATGTTGTTTGTTATGACGTGTTAAACTGCTGACACTCTGCTTAACAGACTTTACTGTCAACCTCGTGTTAATCTGAGATGCAGGCGACTTCTCAACTCAAATCCTTACACAACAAATAAAAATCCTGGTGCGATTTTTGGAAACCCGAGCAGGACCTGAGTCACTAACTCTGCCTGTTGGCAGGGGTGTGTCGTCCAGCCTTTGTTGACCAGGGTGGCCTGACTGACTTATTCTGGGGTGGCATGAAGTTTTCTGCAAATGTATGAATGAATGAATGAACAGCATGTATTCTACTTCTTTTATCTCCTCTATATGAACTGTTCAAGTGAGAGTAAACAGAGTGGTTACATGTTATTCTTCTACACTTCATTCTTAAAAAACTTTAAAAGTGATCTCATGTTTAAAGTCGCATTTGAAAGCGCAAACAAAAGGAGATGCAAAGTAAGTTACTTTGCAACATAACCCAAATATTTAACATTGAAACTGCCACTGACAAGACAAACAGTCAATCAAAGTTTGGGGGTTTGGGCTGCACTAGGGGTGGCGAAGCAAATAACGCACTTCTGAATGCACCCCTGCTGTTTTGCATCAACTTTTCTTTTTAAAACGAAGTCTTTATCGGTTGAACATGAACAAATGTAAAAAGACTATTTTCTCTTAAATACTGAATCTTTTAAAAAGGCAAATGTGCAACAAGGAAAGTTTTAAAAAATGTCACAATATAAGCAAAAACTTGAACTAAAAATGATTTATTGTAACAGGTTTGAAGACCCCAATCTAAATTGAAAAACACTTGTTTGATTTTATATTTTAACGAGTGTGTTTGGAAAAATGAACAATCGTTTTACAATCCAAAAACATAAAGAATAAAAGCACAGAATCAAGCTTAACAGATGATACAAAGCTCATAGGACCATTACTGTAAGTGACTTTTAACAGTTTAGAGGACAGATTGGGTCTCAGTGTTGAAAGAAGTCATTAAACAAATATCACAGGTAAAACGAGGAACAGAAAGATCGAGATGTTATTTACACAGGGACAATAAAACTGATAGAAAGCCAACCTCTGTGTCGTTGGAAAACGATAGATGGGCTGTTCCTCGGACACCAGGTGCCATATAAACCATCAAAGTGGCAGCAACCAACAGGATCAATCCTCGCTCCATATCTGTGGAGGAAATATAAAGAGTCAGGTGAATTAAAACACATTTAAAGGACGTTTCAAGTCTGATCACTTCCTAGAGATTATACAGATGCTCTCAGCACATTCATACCCTCATGACATCCATCATATTTTCAAGCTACAATTTTAACGTCATTTCTAAATGTGTATTCTGTTTTTATAATCTCAAGAGTGACTTAATTAATAAATGAACATGTGGTGCAAACAGCTAAACACAGATCACCTCAACACAAATCATGAGAAATTAAACAAAAAGAAAAGATAACACTCTTAAATCATTAATTTTTTAAAATGAGGATATGTACTATTGTACATAATGCCAAGTAAAACATTGACATTTGTCTTGATAAATTTAAGAAAACTATAAAAAATTGAACAAGAAGTAAAAACATGAAATTTTAACATCCATATGTGCCCAAAATAATGTTTTTTTAAATGTCTGTTTTTCCCTGCAGTGTGACTCACCTGTGCAGTGAAGGTTCAGATGTTGAGATGCGGAGATGCTCTTCGTTCAGGTGTTTCTGCTCCTCTGTGAGCGTTCGATACCTGCGGGAAAGATTTAAATCAGCAAACGTTTGCGCTGATGCTCAGGGGTGGTGATGCAGGAAAGGTGTGGGAGGGTGGATGGATTACGGTGTCCTGAAGTGGGTGTGTCCTTGTAAGAAAACACCTGACTGAGTGAGTACCTGCCTGGAAGGTGCAGGAAGAAGTTTCTATGAAAACTCTGTAACAGTCTTGCTGCAGGAAATTCTGTTTCCGAGTCCTGATAAGGGAATTTAAAGTAACTGCAATTACAGTAAATACAACCAACTACATGATCGCTTTAAATAAAGTCATAAAATCCAATAAAACTTTTACATTTTGCAGAATTATAAAAAGAGTTGTAATGACATGGGGTTTTTAAAAGTCATCATTGTTGACACTGAGTTAATTTGCTGTTTCAAACACATTTTCTTGTAAAAACATAAATTTTCTGCAGCCGTGAAGTGCTTTGAGTCCACTGAAATAAGATCAAATGTGCAAGTTGAATATAAAAATATGGGACCAAG
Source organism: Xyrichtys novacula (assembly GCA_962446985.1). Classification (NCBI taxonomy): domain Eukaryota; kingdom Metazoa; phylum Chordata; class Actinopteri; order Labriformes; family Labridae; genus Xyrichtys; species Xyrichtys novacula. The sequence continues at coordinate 24,565,368 of OY660877.1, read as the reverse complement.
GAATAAAAAGTACAGATGACAAAGTTTTTGTTGTTTCAATTATTATTATTTCACTATCGCTCTACTAGGATGACAACTTTACATTTATCATCATGAAACTGTGTCCCTGCGTATCTGACATTAGTTTTCATTCTGACACAGACTGGAAAAGTTTTGAGTCATGGTGTGAAAAATTAACATGTGCCACCTGCTGACGTCACTTTGTTTAGGATCATGACAATGACAAATACTGGATTGTTTAGTGTCACTGCATCATGTGGTTTTCCAGTGAGAGCCGAGGAACAGTGATCATTGAAACATTCCTATGAAATGAGATTTACATTTCCCAGTGAAACGAGGAGGCTGTTTTTCCTTTGATTGTGAGATAAAACAACAAAAGTGCAGCAAAAATGGGAAACAGTGCATGAGAGGTCAATTTTAAAGACTTACAAACTTCACGGTTGGGCCAGGAATTGGTTTCGTCTCCGGAACCATCCTCCTGTCGAAGCTGAGAGATGTCTGAAACTCAATTTAGCCTCTTATAAGATTCTAAACCCTCTCCCGGGACGGATCAAATGTCTTTTGTTGTTCCCCCTTTTGTCTGCAGGGCGTACCTGCGACAACAACAGGAGGACACTCTGGAAAACCAAGATTAACTACTAAAAGACTGGACCAACAAAGGGGACACTTTTTGTAAAGAAAGAATCCCCCCTTATCTCTGTTATTGTACAAAAGGTCAGAACCTGATTTATCGGCACAAAAAAAGACATTCCTCTAAGGACGCAACAAGTCAGCAAGGAAACTAAATCTCAAAAGGAAACTTAACTTGTCTATGGAGTACTCAGGAGTGAGACACCAGCAGCTCTTTTATTCTTTTACAACAATAAACGGTGTAGTTTTAGGTGTGAAGTCTAATAAAAGCAGCCTTCAGTGTACAATCAAAACATTGCAACAGCTCCATCTGAATAAATATTCTATCTTCCCAGGTAGCAGTATTATTAGTCAAGAAGTGGTGTTCATATGTGACTGTTTTCCTCTGATTTGTTATTTTGTCATCAATGATTTTCACTTAACTGTTTCCAGACTCAACATGAACTGAGAGGACAGTAAAAAGTTAAATCCAAAGAGACAATGTGCTGTATTTTATCGCAAAACAACACATTTGATAAACTAGAAGCTACCTGTTATAGCGTTAGCTGTAGTTTGACTGAAGGTAACTCACAAGAATTTTGATGTTACTTGGAAAAAGTTGAAGCAAATTTGTCTGACTTCAAATTGATTTACCCTAATTTCAGGTACTTGAAGCTGACAGTACCTGATTTACTGCAGTTTCACCTGTTGGATGAACAAATAGACTGCAGACAGCTCTAATGATGTGTATACACCTCTGCTGTGAAGAGGAGTGTGTGCTCTGCTCTGTCACTAACATGTGGACTTCCTGGCTCCTATAAGTGACACATAGGCGGATGACACTCGACCATTTCGAAACATGATGTTGATGTCACTGTGACGGCAGTGTCGTATATTTTCCCCTTAGTTGTCTGAAGACTTGAAAAGAGGAAATTCATTCTGGTCTTTCCCTCATGAGGAAATATACTGAATTAATACATAAGATGATATATTGTCCAATTAAAAGAGTCTTGATCTGTTTTGATCAACAGCCTGATGCTAAAATTAATAATAATGATGAATGAATTCATATTTCCAGTGAATCGCCTCTCTAATAACCTTGTTTGTCTTCTAGGTTTGGACTATTTGACCAGGATACACATCTTTAGTCAGCTGTGACCACTGCAGTGTGTTTGTACAGATACGAGAGATAGATTAAAGACAGATAAAGAGAAACCAAACATCACAGCCAGCAACAGTTTTTCCCACAACAAATGAGTAAAAAGGCTTGTAGTTTTCTGACTAGAAGCTATTTTATGTTGTGCTAGAGTCATGCAAGTAAGGTGTAGGCTTCAAATTAGACAATAATAAAAATTTCTGACTGTTTTAACTGTTTTTTCAATTTTTTGTTAACTGTTAATTAACTCAAACGCTGAACTGTTGGTGAAAATTATAGGTAACATTGTTTCCTCGTATGTTGGTTGTTTCGTTATACTAGCATACAGAGCATAGACTGTATATACTATGGACAACTTGGTTCCGCCTCCCACCTGTATTCGGATTTGAAGCCGAAAAGCTCTCGGTATTCACAGGATTTTTCTTCATTTCCTGAAACCAGCATTGCGCAGTAATTGTACGCATTTGGCGGGAGAGTCAAAGGCTGTATCAGGTGTCAATCATAGAAAACATGAACCCCCTAATATCTTTTAAAAATGGAGCTGTACAGAAAAAAAAGGACTTGAGCACAAATCAGTCTTACAGTAACTACACGTCAACATCACAAGCAGGGGGAAAAAAATTCATGTTATGTGTAATAAATTTCTAAAGTTTGTCCACAGGCCCATAAGCTTTGCTGGCGGAGGCGGGATTTATGACCTATACCGCAGCCCCTCAACAGAGGTCGTTGTTCTTGGAGTGGCTTCACCCAGCGAGGAGGCAGACGGCGTCCATTCTATATACAGTCTATGATACAGAGCAGTAGGCTCAGAGTGCTACTAAAATAAACCGATGCTAACGGACATCCACACAGCCGTTAGTTAGCATGTCTCTGTGCCGAAGAGCCAAGCGGATCCACAACCCTCTTTGCGCCCCCGCTGGACAGAGTAGGTCACTGCATGACAGATGCACAACCCTCTTTTTAACCGCTGTTCCACATTTGTTTTTGTGCCCATAAATTTTATTTAATTTAATGAACAAGTTAATAAATAAATAAGTGGCACCGTCACATATTATTATTCAATCAAAATAAAAAGTCTTCAAAATGGACTCAGCCCACTTCCTTTCAAGTATTTCAAATATATTTTAAAAATAAATAAGTGCCCACAGTCACATATTTAGATATTAATCTAGATTTTCATTCATTTTTTCTACCAAAAATATCGACTTATATTATCCCGCTATCATAGGGATAGGCCTGGCTTTTATACTATTCGTTCCCTGACGATGATTTAGACCCCCTGAATGCAATAGTATGTGTCTGCAGAGCCGGATGAATGTGATATTTTGTGTGTTAATGTTAATGTTAATGTTAGCATTAGCTTGACCGAGATTCGATGTGCATTTCAGACTATCATGGAAAATGGATAGGGAAAAATGTCAGCGATTAGTTCACAGTTTCGTCAAAATTGAAACAACTATTTGATCGATAAATTTGACATATACAGCTAAACGAGATCGATGTTTGAACACGAAGGCCAAAGTCTCAACAGCTCTTTAACCAATCGAGTTTGTTTGGTGTGTAAAGGGACGTTTTCGTGTTAACATCCTAGTCTTGGTATGAACAACACAGCAGCTTAACAATAGCCTGTTCATTGATATCATCTGGTACTGGATAAGGAGCCGATACGTGTGGCTTCAGACACTTGTGAGAACTTCATTTTTAAAGTATCGACTGATCAATCAGATATGTTTAAGTGTTAGAAGAAGTTAACCCAGATAAAGTCTGAAAGTTTGTTTCTGCATGCTCCATGAAAAAATGTGTCCCTGCAAAACATGTTTTTCAGGGACACATCAAGACACAAAAATGCATGTTAATAGTTTTAGATGCCAAGTTTGGACATTATCAGTTCCAGAGCAGACAGACAATAGAAATACTGTTCTTTGCTCTGCATACTTTCTTTTAGTCTCTACATCTTCCTCATTCTGTGTGGTCTTAGTCATCACAGGTGATTTCTGAACAGGTCAGATATGAATCTGCTACCAGTTTCATGACCGAGTGGAAAATATTTTAAAAGCAACTCATTTCCTTCTCTTAGTTCCAAGATGTTGCACAATCTAACCTGTAAATGGACCTAAACTGGTTATCTGTCTTCATGTTTGACAGTAAGAGGATAATCAATTAACAAAGGAAGGTTTATTTTGATGCTGAGAATAAAAGACAAATTTCAAGGTAGTTATTTAAATGATTATACTTGTCCTTTATCTACCTGAGCAGGTGCCTGAGGCTGTTACATGGCCTAAGCAATGAAGCTGATAAAGACTGATGTACTCAACTCCACAGGTGTGGACTTGGCTGGTGTTTTTATATCAGAATAATTGTAATTTTAATCAATGAGGGACAGCATTCATGAACCTAGCAGGATTTGTTTGGGGCTACTGCCCTTTTTAGATTTTGTGGTCTAAATCAAACAGGTCAAGGAAGCTCAGGGTTGTTTAACTTTCACCAAAACAGGTCTTATCTACGCTTTGGCAGTCACTGATTTCACTCAGGCATAGAGACCTACAAAAAAAAAAACACATGAAAGTGGGACAGGCACTCACATACTTTAAAAGAAGAGAATTATGATAGATGAAATTAAACAGCGTAAAAACTTGAGAGGCACCATGAATAAAGACACTGAGACTTTCTGCAGTTAAACATCCAGGATCAGTGTGGTAGGAATCATCGAAATGTGATGTGAATACTTGTAAGGAATCTTTCAATGTTTTAACAGGCGCATGAGATGTTTTGTGCACTGTGCATGTAAGGAATCTAAGTGCCTTTCAAACAAAAAGTGTATTTCAAAAAAAGAAATTAAACAGCTTATAAGAGCCTGGATTATTATTTAGTGTTGGTTTTCACTGTATTGATTAACTTAGTTAATGTTACAATAAAACAGCACATTAGGCTTGAATGGAAAATTGACCTTGATTCGTCTTTTGCTGTTACGTGACGACACAAAGTCCCAAAGTGATTCTGTCCTCTGACCCAGCCTCTGCAGACTCCTCAGTCAGCTCATGCTCACCTACGCTGGCAGGTGAATCGGTCTGTTGACATCAAACAGGTCGTACTCTACACTCCAATCTGTATAATCAGAGATTTATTGTATATTTATTGCATAGAGTGAAACACTAAATAAAGGAGGACAGGGGGTGGACGCTTTCTTTTCACATGGTCAATTTTTGCTCCAGATTTTCTCTGATTAAGATTTTTTTAGCTTAATTTTGTCTCAGTTTCTGCTGTTTTTTCAGGCTTTTTTTTCCTTACTCAATGATCAAACATTATTAATGTTTTAAGCAGCAGCTCCTGGTTCAGCTCCCTGTCTCTCTCTTGTGGTGATAAGTAGCTACTGCAAGGACAAAAAAAAAAATGCTTTCACACCTTGTCATTCTTTCTTGTAACACAGAATCACATTGAAAAGTGCTTTCGTTCCATTCATTGAGTGTATTTTATTAACATGCAAAGGACCAGATGTTACTCGACTGTTAAGCTGCATATTAAAAAACCCATCAGAGTTGTTATTAATACCACAGGCCTGAATATTATGCATATCAAGGCTTGGCACAGGCCTTCAGACGACCTGCAGCTGGGTTATACTCTAACAGGTCCTCGTACTGTTTGATCAAGTGTTAACTAAGCGGCTACTGAAGAAGGATTTACTGTATCTGCAGAGTTTGGGTGGCTATAGGTATTGTGTGTGTTTGGGATATAAATGGAGTGTTTATGAGTTTTTTAAACACAGATTTTCATTTTAGCGTCTCTTGAAATAAATTGCAATTGAAAGTTGGAGCTTGTGTTTGTTTTTATTTTAAGAAAAAAGCTGCTGATGTTAACTCCCTAATCTTTTTGATTATTTGTGCTTTTGGTTTCTTCATTATTATTGTTATTATTATTATTATTATTATTAACTGAGAAATACTATGAATGTACTAAAGGGATAAAGTGATTTTACTCCAGAATTGAGTTAGCAATAATTTATTTAAAGCCTCTGTCTGGAGTTTGGCATCCCCTTGTGGACAAACGTATACCTCTATATCTTTATAGTAGACCACGTGGCTTGTGTGTCCACATGGCTCACAGGATAAGAACATTGACTGGGACTCCTGAGGTCATGGGTTCAAACCCCCGGTGTTACCAGAGAGATAAAATAGGGGGGTAATGCAACAGGAAGTCAGAGCAGGCTGAAGTTTAGAGTAACTTTAGCTTTCTGGTTGATGGGGGGATTATAGGTGGGGCGGCGAATGGCCGGGAGCTGAGCAGAGGGCGTCCCCAATAAGGCCACTGACTCATGTGGACACACAAGACAATCATGTTTTTTTTCATATATCACTGTACTTTGTAGACTCTAGACCAGTGGTCTCCATATGGCGGACCGCGGTCCACTTCCGGACCGGGAAAGAGTCCAATACGACCGCAGAAAAATGTATGTTTTTTTTTCTCTCTTGTAGGCCTGCACGATGTACGTGTGCGCGATAGTCACATCGCAGAGCCTGCGATGTCGGAGGTGAATGAACTCAGTTAATTTCAAGGGTAGCTGACTGAGATACATTGCATGTGACTCTGCATGTGCTGTACAGCGATCCACCAATCACCTTTGTCCTTTACTCAGTTGCCAATCAGACTACCCTGTCAGCTGTCAATCAAAATCAAAGAGTTCTGAAAACTCCACTGACATGACGTCATGTCAGTGCTGGCGGGTTAATGGTACTGCCCATGGAGCCGCCCACTGCCCTGCCCACAAAATTATCAAAACAGCGCCATTACTTCCGGCCGCTCGCTCGCATAGCTCCGATTAGAACCATGGCGGAAGTACGATCTGAAAAAGAGGCAGCGTTTGCTCTGTTGTTGGCTGCACAAACGAGCACAAAACTCTTTTGAGAACTCCCTCGTCGGAGGATTTGAGGACTCAATGGGTGGATTTTATTTATAATGGGAATGTACCCGCGGCACTTCCAAAATATCTGCATGTATGTGCGCACCATTTCACTTCGGACTGTTTTATCAACGAGGGACAGTTCAACGCTGGATTTGCTAGATGTCTGAAGATAAAGAATGGATCCGTACCAACTATCCGTGATCCTACTACAAACGTGGCATCTGTAAGTATGGACGTTTTATTTTGACTTACTGTTTAGCCTAAACTCCCCCCGGTGCCTCAGCACGCCACCACGCTTTGATAAACACACCGGATCCGCGCCGGTTTACCGGTGTTGTGCTGTAGAATGCACCCCCGACGGGAGCGCGGTTGAAAGTACTTAACAAGGCGAAAATAATCCAAGTTTTCCTTACTAGGCGACCGTTGGGTTCGGACTGAGGCTTTTGTGGCGAATCTGCGGAACAGCCAACATCTGGTTCAGATTTACCTAAAATCTCACCACTTAACATGACCACCAGTTAAACCGGAACACCGGAACAGCATGTAGCTTTAGCATTTACCCGTGCGGCGACGCGCCTCTTTTGGCTCAAATACGGGACGTCTATTCTAATGCTGGACGGTCGGCCATCCTAACCTTAGATATGCATTTTAAAAGCACATGTAAAACATAGATTTGGGGTCATTAATATTAACAAACACCATCATCAGTATGATCTGTTTATTCTCAGTCATCAGATTAATGTGATCATTTAAACACCCTCACTAAACCTGACTATCTCAGAATGAAGTGACAGTAAAAATACAGTTAGCTCATTTTGGATTGTAACAGAAACACTCTGTCATAGACAAACGTCTGATTGTAAAAGTCTGATCTCTGTTTTGTCTGCTTGACTGTCTACAAAGTGGTCTCATAACTGGTTGTTTCTGATATCTACAAAAGTTTTCAGAAGCAATAGCTTGTAGCTATGGTAACTAACTAAGATATATAGATGACAAACTTTACTTTTTGTTATGGTAACATGCAGCACAACATTGCCCAGTGTATGACAACTAATTATGTTAAAATTCAGAAATAGTTTTTCAGATGGATTATTACAGGAACTGTGTGTGTGTGTGTGTGTGTGTGTGTGTGTGTGTGTGTGTGTAAAAGCGGTAGAGAGAAAGGAATTAAGTTGTGTACTCTGTGGTTATGACACGGATGACTCAGACATTAATCACGCTCCTCTGACTCACCCTGCAGCCCACATTTAACCAAAGACTGATGCAGTTCATGAATGCAGGTCAGAACTTATTCTATCGCGCAAGCATTTAGCTAATGGGGCCATTTGTTTGGTGAAGACTTTAAGACTGGGTACGTTTACTGCATAGTTTGAGCAGACATGCTCAAAGTTTACCCCTCTGAAAAAAGACATCTTAAAATCTCACAAAGAAGTTTGCATATAGCTGTGATTGTACATATAAAACATTTATGAAGATGTTCTCTCATTTTGATGCAGCATGTAAGTCAGGAAAAAAGACGACTTTTATTAACTGGATTATTAAAGAATACATCACTAGAGGGCGCTCTCGAATAGGTAACTGCACCACTCATGTAGCAGGAGACTTCCATTAATGCAAATGCTGAACAGTGTTTTACCCCCTCACTGCTGTTCACTGAGAGGTTAGCTTTGCCAAACTCTTTTGGAGTGTTATATTTAAAGAAAATTACACCCCTTTCTCCATGACCTTGTTGCTTTTTGTGCTGAAATGTGAAGCATGTTGAGTTAAACTGTAAATATCACACCCCCTTTATTCAGAGAGTCTTTTAAGTGGACAAACTCATGTCTCATGAGGAATCTTGTCTCCATTCAGCAACAAAAGTTCAAACTCATGTTGCACATGATCATAGTTTGAACACACAGCACCTTATTTTGAGTCTAACTCAATTTACAAATGTAAATTGTAATCAAAAGGAAGAGGCATCAAAAGGCATTAAGGATTTCCCATTTCAAGAAGCCATGAAAGTGTCACCTTGGATTTCACTCAGGAAGAGTGGGACAGCTTAAAGGTTTGATATCGTCAGAAAGTGTAGAAAAAAGTAGGGCTGGATGTAAAGCTGTTAAAGAGTCACTTTAAAGGATTTATTTTATTGTTTTCCTGTTTAATGTGAGTGGAAATCAAAGTGCCGTCATAAATTTTTCTGTTAGTGTAAAACTTTTGGAAAAAAATTGGAAACAGCTGGTTTAACTCCTTACAAAGGCAGGTAGTAGTTATGATCTGTTCATTCTGATGGGTTGCTGATGAAGTTCTCATTAGGGGGCGTTGCCAGGTTAGCAGCTTTTCAGGCTAAGATCATCCTCCAAACTTTACTTTGTCATTTCAGAGTTTCTAATTCGAGTAGTTAAAAAGTAGTGCTTCTTAACTTCAATCCTTCTTTGTCTCATATTTTAATCTTTTAAGGTTAGATAGATCGCGATTATGTGCCTTGAAAAGTAGCAATGCAACCTCTCGGACTGTGCAGTGGTCTGTTAACCAGCAAACATTACAGAAGTTAAAATACTCACAGATGGAGGGAAATGATTTCACAGAGTCTGACCTCACTGAGAGCACATGGGGTTGTTTATTTGCACACAGAGAGAGTGATATCAATCTTTCTTTAGCAACTCTTAGCAAGACAAAATAATCTTTGCCCAAAATGCTCAAGTACCGTTCTTCATTTGGATAAGACACAGTTCTTTAGTGTTGTTTAGCCACCACATTTAATCAGTAACAGCCTTAAATAATAGCTTAAGGGAAATTAACATAGTTAAGTGACAAATCATGATAGGACAGCAAGCGTAAAAGTCAAGAACTCTGCGTCCTTCAGATTTTTCCTGAGTCCCTCCAGCGTGCTCTTCATTTAATAATGATGAATTAGTTCCACAGAGTGAGGCAGACAGACCGTGTGAGTCATAGAGACAGACTGAGATGGACAGAAATGTCGACAGGAAGACAAAAAAAGAGGGCTGCAGCGAGTGACTAAATCCTTCCTTTCATGGCCTTAAACAGCTAGAACATGCAGATGAGATTAAAACAAATGACATCAATACCTCAGCTTTGGCAAACTACGCAGAGACGTAGAAAAGCGTCACAGAGAAATAATCTGTCTTAGCCCTCCAGGGTATGAAGACAGATAAGGACATCATCCGGCTTTTTCTGCAGATCTGTGGGGAAGTGTCAAACTGATTGCGAAGACTGAGGTTAAAAAGTCATTTGATTTAATCCGACATGTAACTATCTCAGAATAACACACCAGACAGATTCCTTCAGTGCAGTCTTCAGGCCTATCATCCTTTTTCTTCCTAATTGGCATCTTCGTTCTGTTTTTCCTCTCTCTGGCCCTTTTCAGATTTTCGGATCTCGGGTACACATATCCAGGCAGTTTGGAGATAACCCAACAGGAACTGCACAAGTTTAAACACAAGGTAATTCAATCTCAAGCACTCTATGATTGGATTTTGTCGCCCCAGTCTGCAAATTTATCTGTTGGAATCTTTGCTCACGCAGCCAGTGAAGACGACTGCTGTTTGTATTTGCATATTGAAAACAGCTATAAAAGTACAAGTGAACAAAAGTTAAAAACGAGACTGAGAAAAGCTGGGAAAGTTTAGTTTGGCATATATATTCGCACGCTCAGACATAACAACAATGGTATTGACGCCTCCAAAATGTGGTGAAGCATTTGCATCGTGACATCACCATGTCGCACTACTCCTGAGTAAGGTCATCTGGGTGAACACTGTTGGAAGAAGGTCTCATCTCCTCCATGAGGAGACCTTGGGCAGACATCAGTCAGTGTGTTTACATGTACAGCTTAATTGGACTAAGCTCATAATTCATTTTTTCGCCGAATTGGACTCCTCTCCTTGTCCGCAGCTGAGAAAACCAAATTATTAAGGTGAATGTGTCCTCCTCCCCAAAACAAGGGGGCAATATGGGTCTTTTCAGCGACTTTGAAAGACGTCTCCGGTCCTCGTTTAGCGACCGTCCATATACTTTAAACTTTTAAAATGTCCATTTCTGTCAGGATGGAAAGCATAATCGCACTTCCCCCGGCGTTCTAAAAGTGGATGTTCTTTTGTGCTTAAGCCGTGTTGCAGTTACTTCTGAGTCTAAAGTTCTTTAAATGATAGAGCCACTTCTTCTCTGGTGTTTTAATTCCAGGGTTATGGAGGCGTGGCGCACCCGCACGTGCATTGTCCATCATACTCCGACTACACTGGTTACATGGCAGAGAAAATCGAATTCTAATCGCATTATCTGGGTGTCTTAATCGGAATTCTCACTGTGATCTCTACTATATATACAGTATGTGGATGATTGACTTTGATACTGACACAGATGTTATCAAGAGATGGAAACCAAACATCACAGTTCTTGACTTAGTCTGTGATCGCCCCGGTTTTGAAGGAGCAAAATGCATCCCCTTGTCTTTGCAACCCAGAGGCTCTTAGAGGCTTCTGGACAGAGTGACTCTGAGCTGAGGTTGTTGGTGAACTACTTTAGCTGGTGACCTATTTGCTGGTGGAAAATACTGTATATACCGAGAATAGGCTGTAATATTCACCATGACAGCAGACAAATTGCCCATAGCTCTGTCTATACAGAAGTAACACCCTTTTTACCCTTTGTATAAAATGATTGAGCAGTCTTGCAAATGCCAGAACCTTTCCCAGCTTCTCTGTACCGATGGTTCAAAGTTGGAAATGTAACAGCTCCTCTCGAGTTCTTCTTAGACATGAGGTCTGTGGCCATCCCTCAAACTCCCTCCCCAACTCCGCTTTGCTATGAAGAGCATTTTCTTTGAAGCTTAGACTGAAACATGGGTGTAGTCTCAATGACGTCACCCGTTTGTTTCTGAGGTAAAGTTTTGAAGCCTGTGGCTGCAATATTGGAAATGCTGACTCAGCCTAACTTTCGGTCTACCTAACAACAGGCAAACACAGAGATGAGGCGGTTTAGCAAACAGACACATCGCGCTCATCTTTTAGTCGAGTCGGCCGTGCCTTTAATGCTGCAAACTCGCAACTTTAATGACCTCGAAATTGAGTTATAAAAAAGTAAAGATCTTAAGTGAATAAACATTTAGATCACTTTTCATTTATTTATTTTTCGAATATGTGTGTGCAACACAGAGTAAACTGAAAACATACAAGCACAACTAGTGAGAATATTCAAAATAACAATAATCAAAGCCAAAAAGTAAAAAAAAATAAAAATAATAATAATATTAATAAAAATAAAATATTTCATTTCACTTTTTATTTATTTATTTCTGTGTTGTGCGTGCAACAGAGAGTAAACTGAAAACATACAAGCATAACTAGTGAGAATATTTGAAATAACAATAACAATTATCAAAGTAAAAATAAAAATAAAAACAAATAATAATAATAATGATGATAATGCAAACCCAACATGTCCGAAAAGGAGTAGGATGAAGCCTTATGCCTTTTTTAAACCTACTCCTTTTCTTCTACTTAATATTATCAGTCAGTCTCCATCATATTTACATTATATAAACAAAAAAAATAGAACATAAATAGAGTGAATAAGTATATTAATCATTTATGAAAACACTCGATATTTAAGGCCCTTCTTCCTCCCTGTACCTGGTGAGAACCATATTTTTGTACCGCTTTTTTAAACTGGGTCATGCTTGGACAACGCTTGAGCTCCACACCTAATCTGTTCCACAACCTTACTCCACAAACAGAAACACACATTTTTTAATGTTGTACGTGCCCACTGATGCTTTGGGTTTAAGTCCCCCCTCAGATGATAACCCCCAGCTCTGTTAAAAAACAATTTTTGGATATTTCCAGGCAGTAGATTGTTTATTGCTTTGTACATGATTTGTGCCGTTTAAAGTGAACCAGGTCCGTGAATTTTAATGTTTTTGATATCATTTGTAACACTCTATGATTATCATTCATTTGTTGACTGGAGGGAACATTATCTCTTAGAGGTTTTTAGGTGGCACTCAGTGTGGCAGACCATTCATGCAAACAGACAGCATCTATGTAGGGAGAGGTGTTGGGGGCAGTTTTAGAAAGGCCTCTTGTCATAGTCTGCCATGCTCCCTGTAATTTTCCATTCATTCCACCTCTATTTCACTCCACCTGTTGGCCACACCCACCTAACGAGCTCCCCTCCCGCCTAACGAGCTAACGCAGTTCACCTGTGCACACAGCTGCTTCCAATCTCCAATCAAGCCAGTTTACACTGACAGATCCTTTTCTTATAAGAGACGGCTAGTTTCGTAAGATGAAGCGAAAACGGTAACCGGAAACAATCAGTGATTCTTTTTTGTTTGTTTTAACTAGCAACGGTTACCAGGAGGGGAGGGACTTCTGAACATCAGAGTGTTGTATATTTGTTGGATATTTTCATACCATGGCATGCCTCTTTCTCAAGCAGATCAGGTTTATATTCAACGATAAATTAGCTGTTTTTGGACTCTGGTTCAAAAGTGTTGTAGATGAGATTGAAGCTACAGAGGACACGCTCTCCTCCCTGCTGCAGTCTGTTCCTTTTGACATAAGTTGGTGACAGGTTACCCTTTTCAAACACCTTTGAAGAGAAAGAATATTTTATCAGGGGATCAGTTGAGAAAGGTTAGCTGAAATGTTAGATGCAATTTCCTCTTTAAAGCTTGACACATCAAAAAAAAAGGTTTAGTTTCGATGATCACGTACTTTTTATCAGTCATGCACATAAACAACCAGTCAGAGATCCAAAATATTAAAACAGTTTTGGTTTCTTTGACTTGTTCATACTGACATTTGACTGTGTGTTTTGAAGTTAATCCTTTCCATAGCGGGTAATGGTTTAGGGCCTGTGTCCACTAACTGCATTGAATTGCACTGGCAGCATCCACAACCTCAATTTTGGAGTTTCAGAGCATTTCTCACTACTGCTTACTGTTAGGTTACGAATGTGGCACTTCTGCTTCCCTTAATAGTGATGCTAGGTTTGTTTTAAAATTATCTCATGTTTCATGCTGGCTTATATTCAATGACATTTAAATTGGAAATTTACAACTTGGTGTTTTAGGGATATTTAGTAATTCCTTTTCTTTTTTTAAAAACTTCCAAATGAAATATCAGATGTTGTATCAAAGATACGACCTCTCGCATCTGAAATTTTAAACATGCATTAAGTCATCAGATACATGTTTCCCCGTTCTGCTTCTGAACGCTGGGCGACGGCACTTCTCTTTCTCTTCTCTTAGCTTCTCCATTCTTAAGCCACTGTTTCCTGTTTGTGTTAGCGTGCAGTCAGCAAAGTGTCTGCGTGTCTGGTAATAGCAGTGAGTTACGAGGTTGCTGATCATGCTGTCTGTTTCTGTTTCTGTTTTACGGCTCTCTCCCACTGATCTGCTCACGGGTGATGTCATGGCGTCTGTCTGCCTGCTTATTTATGTGTTTTGCCGTCAATAACAACCTGTGTGCAGTCTAAGCATTGCAGCTAAGGGTGAAATATTTACTCGGAGCAGCTTCGCACATGCAATGATGTTGTCAAACTTTGGGGCATTTGTTCCGTGTGTTGGTTGCAGGTACCATGGTGACGGCCCAGCTATGCCTCACGTGTCCTGTCTCCTCCTCCTGCCTGAGTGCCATTGATAATGATGATTTGGATCACCTGGGCCCGGCCCTGACAGGGTTAAAAGCCCAACCCTGTTGCTGCCGCCTGCTCTCTCTCATTTTGCCAAACCCATCCCAGCCTTCACACGTACCTTTTGTCTTTGTTTGTTTCGCTTGACAACACCCCACACATCCACTTTCACACCTCTGACTGGACTGACTAACACACTTTGTGGTTTGCAGTTAGCAAGTCATTTGGTTTACTTTTTTGCAGCTAGTTCTTGCATCCTTCTTATATTTGTCATGGCCCTTGAGCCAGACTATGACACCATGCAGAAAACTGTGATGTATTTATTGCAAAAACAAATTTTCCAATTGAACCTAATTTTCTGGATGGCCTGACTCTTTACCCGTGTTTTACCCTCACATCAGTTTCAGTTTTTTGGCCTTTTTTGTCACTGATGGTGTTGTCTGCCTTTAGACATCAAAAAACAAAGCATCAGTCTATTTCACTGACGTCAAAAAACTCGTCACAGGAGCTTTAATGAAGCAAACATGCCCTCACAGTTCAACTTAATCCAGGATTACTAAGATTTAGGTTTGAGACTTTGGGAGACACTTTCTGCAACATGGATAGTATTATTGTGGATTTTGGCCTCTGGGCCTCAGGACTTTGCAGTTATGGAAATATAAAGCTTGTTCTGATCTGCTGAACAGCGCAGTGACTCTCCAGGATCAGCTGAGTCTATTTGTCATGCTTCCGGGATTTAAGAGGATTCATATGAAATGCATTTGGGCAGTTATGCGTCACATACAATTGAGAGAGCATCTGTTGAGATTTTGGGGTACCAGCGTATCTAATTTGATAAAATAGAGCAAATTTGCCCAACTGTTTATCAGACAAAATATTTAGACTGCAATGGGGCTCTTTTGACTTGTTCATACTGACTTTTGACCATGTGTTGAGAAGTTAATCCTCCCAATGCTGGAGTAAAGATTTAGGGCCTGTGTCCAGTTATGGCATTTTTTGCTCAGGCACGCTGCTTCAGGGATATCAGATGATTAATCTGAAATGCACTCAGGCAGTTATGCACCTGTTAAGATTTAAGGTCCAGCATCTGTAATTTAGCAAATTAGAGCAGATTTTTAGACTTCTGCAGTCGTGTTCACAAATAATTTTATAACTTTTTGCTAAAATAGCTGGTTATCTTTAGTAATCTATAAGCCCCGTCTTTAATCGCTGTAAACTGAGATTTAGTGATTTCAGGTTTAAACATAGACTGTATATAGAATGGACACCGTCTGCCTCCTCGCTGGGTGGAGCAACCCCGAGAACAGCACCCTCTGGTGACGGGCTGCAGCATAGGTCACAAATCCCACCTCCGCTGGACATCCTTATGGACAAACTTTAGAAATTTATCACACAGAACATAATTTTTTCTCCCCCCTGCTTGCGATGTTGACGCCAAATGCGTACAACGCTACTGCAGAATGTTGGTTTCAGGAAATGGAGAAAAAAACGCAGAATTACCGAGAGCTTTTCGGCTTCAGATCCGTATACTGGCGGAAGGCGGAACCAAGTTGTCCATAGTTTATACAGTCTATGGGTTAAAATGACGTACCAATCATGCGTCACGATGTCCCACTGAGCTGATGAAATCACAGCAATAGTTACCCAAGTCTGACCATTTAAATGAGCTCATTTCTTAAGTTTCAGTTGCACCGCTTAAAAAGTGAGTCACACTCAAAGGTCGAGGCCGCCGAGCCCCGCTACCGGAGATTCAAAGTTCCACATATTCAGGTCAGAGAGCTCCGCCAAGATCTCCGTCTGAGTTTTGTGAAGTGCTCACTGGAACCAATTAGAGAGTCTTAAATTCCCTCAGAGTGTTTTTTGTTGTCATTTCTCGTCTGAACTGACTGAGGGAATATTCAGAATAAAAGAATAAATAATGTCCAAACCTGATCTCTATATCCGATTTCTCCCACATCAGCCAAGTCAAACTTTTTTTTACATACACAGCTCATCAATCGAGATTTAAAAAGTATGTCAAAGTCAACAAAACTCAAGAGGAGAGTTATGAAACAATCGTGTTTGCCTTAATTGACATTTGTTCAACCTTCAAAAAAAAGTTTTACCACGTTTTATGTTTGTTGGTCCAGTTTAATTACAGAGCAGAAATCAAACTAAACTGAGTGTGTTGCATGGAAATATGAGCGTGTCTACTCTAATTACTCAAATTTGAGACCTCGTGCTGGGTTTTGGCTTTGAGGCTGTCACAAACAAACTTGACACACACTTACGCAAGATTAATGTTCATATTGAATACAGATTGCTCTCCGCATATGCATGCATACACTCACGAACGCAGACGCAAGCGCACACACACACAGACGCACACGCACAGCTGCTGCTGCTGTGGTTTCTCTCAGATATGGAAGATGATCTGTAGTCACGCAAACGGGCTTCTCCGTCAGTGTAACGTTACAGCTGTGTTTTTACTTTCTCACCAGCCAGAGAAACCTCAGACTGGTGCTGCTTTAACGTCGCTATTTTACAGTACGCACCATTTTTCGCTGAAGGGACTTTGACACGGTATGAAACTGGACTGAATCTCCAGTCTGAGCTTGTGGGAGTTTGCACATCATACATTATGTAAGAGCGGAGTTTGTATTAGCATGCATTAATGTGTTTATTGGGCCAGGAGACAAACAAAACAGGTACATGACTCACAGCTGCAGATGGAGAAAAGGACAGAGGAGGAGGAGGTGCTAAAAATATCTGTACCATCCTCTTCTTCTCTGCAGGTGAGTTATAACAAGGATAATACTAATTCATCTCTTACGTGTCGCTTTGAAGTTGTTTCCCCTTCAGGTTCTCATAAATGCACACTTATGAAAAAAAAAGAATCATTTGTGAGGAAATTAGATCTTCTTAAGAGGCCACAGTGTCCCACTCTACACGCAGGATTTGTACCGGTATGAAAAATGATGAGGGTGCAGGTCATGTTCATCTCGCTTCTGGGTTTCTTTCTTGTCTTTAGTTTTGTTCTTCGTCTTAATTATAACATCAGTGTGCTGGTAGCAGGCGAGGAAGATGCTCCTCACCATTTTTTCAAAGCGTCTTTTTATCTAAACCAACAACTGTTGAATATTCATCAGCTGTTTTTCAGAAGTGAAAAAAGAGAAGAGCTGCATAAAGACGAAAGATAGTCTAAATTCAACACGCTGATATTGTTCTTGGTATGTTTGTGATCTCCACTGCACAGAAGCAGAGTCTCATTAGGAAGCAGCTTTTTCTCTGTTGCTGCTACAAGAGGAGACAGGAAACGACAACACAAAGAGTCTTTGTGTTCAGGGTTTGCCATCATTAACGGATACATCTTTACTCTCCCATAATCATCATTTATTCGGAGTGTTTTATTAGACGTTGGTTCTTCTGCTGATCTGTCTTCATCTGTTTGAAATACAGAAATTAGCAGTGAGGACTGAATAAAAAAGCTTTAAATAACCTTGAACTTGTGTTACAACCTGAAAAATTAGTAATCAATCACACGAGTTTTGTTTTTATTACAAACTTCACATAGCAAGTAAGGAAATCTGTGTTTGGTAGATTATGTCTTTGTTGTAAAAATGCTTCTTTTACAGTTGGAAAGTCTGTTTTTATTCCTTTTATCTGGTGCCACATTTGTAAGCAACATGAATTTGTTGGATGAGCAGCAGAGCTTAGTTTGTGGGCTGCATCCATGAAAATGACGAAGACCTAAATGAGTCTTCGGTTTCTAACTGCTGACAGGGTGAGGAAACGGTCTTTTCGGGCTGCCAATATTCAGACTTAAATCATCCAATCCACCAACTAACAAGAATCGATGGCAGAATGAGTCGTTTGGCACTGGTGGAGAAGATTTGGATGATTTTATTTACACAGGCTTTCCAAGAGTTTACGATTTATTGCCAAGAAGCATTGTTACTACAAATAAATAATCTATGATATAAGTTTTATATCCAAAACACAAATATGGACAAAGCTTGTGCTTAGGCCTTAAGGCCTTAGGCCTGAGCTTTAACCATTCTTAGACTGTCTAAGGTGTGTTCACCTTGCTTTTAAAAAGACATCAGTAAAAAAAAACTCTTTTCTTAAGCTTTCTTTGTCCTTTTTCTTTTTAATATCCTGACATTCTCTTAAGGTCCTTACACACCATCAGCGGTTTTTCGTGCGATTATTTCGGGCGTCAATATTTTTTTTCGAGCCCGTATCCTGTCAATACAAGCGTTCACATCAGCGACGTTTTCCCGTCCTGGGATATTACGGCATTTACTTTTTCGTATCACAGTTGAATATTCTAAAGTTTCGCATACTGTGTCAGATTTCGTGTTGTTGCGACGTCAGATTCACCGGTATGTCCAACATGGCCGACCAGCTGATTGTTTACGTGTCGGAGAACAGAGTGATTATTGATAAAAAACACAAATATTACAAAGATAACGACCTGAAGGACAACTTGTGGAGAGTCATAGCGTCGGATTTCTCATATGACGATGGTTTGTGTGTTTTAACAGTTTGCTAAACGTCTTTGTTTTAACTTTCATCTGTGCTAAGTCACTTTAGCTCGTAAGCTAACCTGTTCAGATACAACATACCATATGTATTTTCACTGTCTCAAACTCAATCGCGTTGCTGTCACAGCACCATTAGGTCTCGGTTGTTACCTTACATTTATGGATTATAGTTTAATGTGTTTATCTGGTACTGGCCCCGACTCAGTACATGCTATCATGACAGACAGACATCTCAACACTAGAGTCGAATCAGAACTGGAAACAGTCAGTCTGCTGTTGTGTCAGTCTTCTCCCTTCCACCTGGGGCCTGTCTTTTTTCCCCCTGGAAAGTCGCAAAATTGCATCACACTTGATGTGTATAGTCAGGCACGTTAAAATTCGCCTCTGAATATTTAGTGATTTCGTGTCGTATATTTGCGTCATTCCGGTGTGTGAGGACCTTTACACTTTTAGTTGCTTTAACCATTCTTTAACTGTCTAAGGTGTGCTCACCTTTCTTTTAAAAGACACCAGTAAAAAAAAAAAAATGTCTTTAGCTTTTGGCTCTTTTTAATATCCTGGCTTTGCTTCCTCTGAGAGCGGCGGTTTTGGCGGATTTGACTGTGGTCAGATGAATCCTGTAGTAGAGAGTTCATATTAAGTGGGAGTAAGAAGCCCCTCAGAGACAAAGAGTGGATAATTATTCTTTTTCGTTGAGCTAATTAAAATTAAATTCTAAAAGCTTCGAATTGTAGGAAAAATGTAAAACACAAACTGTTTTTTAATCTCAGTATCACTAAGCAGACCTCTTCCCCTATGAGGGCTCTGCACAGTGGGTCCCACTTTCCCTCCCACTAAGATGCTCATGTTGATGCTTGGACTTTGCCATTAGAAAATATGCTAATAGAGCCTTTTAAAATCCCTTCAACTTAAAAAAATGTCACTGATTTTCTTGTTAGTGAAGCAGACGCAGCAATGGGATTAAAATATAAGAATCGGTTGAACACCACGTAGTGCGCTCCACCATTGAAGATTCTTCTATTAAAACAAAATGTGCAGTCTAGGCAAATTTTGTATCCAGGCAACACAGACAGCTTAAATTAAAGGAATCATATGGCAGTCATTAGATACTCCTGGGTCACTTGGGTTCAATATTTGAGCCTGCTTTCTGTGTATCTTCACTCGTTCCCATGACACAGAAAAATGTTTAAAAATGTATCAGTGACTCAGTGTTTCCTGCATCGGCTTTGACGTAGTTTTCCCTAGCAATAGTTACTCAGTGAATTTGTGTATTCTAGTCATTTCACAAACCCACGCCGACTTCCCATGACCATTTCCCTTTGGGGGAATCCCGGGCGCTGTCTTCTGATACTGAGAAAAGCTCTGGTTGTCTTCAGTAAAGTTGATGCTTGAAGGGCTTGTTAAAAAGAGTACAGTCACACAAAGGGGATAGTTTAATCTGAAATGCATTTTAATTCTTAGAGTACACTGTATTGTAAGTGTGTCACAGAATTACATTTAGTGCAAAATAACTTCTCGAGAGCTAGGGTTTGGTTTGTCTCTAACTCTGTGAAGTCAAACACATGGAGGTAGATAGTCTGATATAAACGGCAATGAATGCAAGAGGAAACAAAACACGAACATGTCGATTATTTAAATGCTCCAAATAATTTAGGGGGATAGGAGGTTTTTTTTTCGATGTGGAGACTTAAACTGGAAAAACTCTGCTCCTGTGATCTCTCAGTAAAACCAAACCAACAGAAGCAGATTTCCTCCATCAGGTTTACGTTCAGTTCAGAGAGGCTGTGTGGGTGCGTTTCTGTGAGCCCTCTGCTCCCTTCGCTCTGACAGGAAGACGTCTAAAGACCTTTTCCAGCAGTAAGGAAAAAATAATAATGAGTGACCTATAGGCTTCTTGTACGGATAAAAGCACAGTAAAGCAATTACAGTATTATGGTCAGCCGAGAGAACGCATGAGTCATTACAGTCGAGTGTAGGTCCTCTTGAACGTTGAATGCAGAGTGATGTAGTCCGCCGTTGTTTCTAGAGGGCCTAACTCCGGTTCCTGCTGAACTGAGCCAGTGCTTGTTACACATCAAACTGTTATCAGCTCAGTAGGCACAGGAGGTTGAGCCCAGGCACCTGCACCACCTCACTCTCACCACTAGAGGAAGCAGAGAACAGGTGGACTGCCACAGGAAGCCAGACAGCAAGGACGGACAGTTCTTAATGTTTTTTTTCTACTCTTTTCTTTTATTTGGTGAACAATAGATGAAAAAATGAAGCATTTTAAAATACTTTCAAAGGCCCAGTTCACAAACACACAGTAAGAAGACATGTAGATGCTAATATTTATGTTCCTGGATACCCTCTAAGGCATGTCTATTAACAAGACACTGGTAAAGTGTGAATAAGGCAAATATAAATAAATCAGTAATGATGTTAGAAGCTTCAGACATGAAATTCCAGCTGTTTTGATAAATGAGATAGTAGATAAGAATCAAAAAGGTGCAATAATGCAACTAAATTAACCAACTATCTGCAAAGCTATGTAGCTCCATGGCATTTTGGGATGGTGTGCAAATTTCTGTCTGAGTATTACGTTCAAAGGAGACCCATTACGCTGACACGTGTTTTGATCAATTCATTATGTTATAGTGTGAGATTTCCAACACAGTTCATACATGAGATACTCAGATGGTGGGGTAATCCCTGGACATCTTGTTTCCAGATGTGGCCACAACCTGATGAAAAGTGAAGAATAAAGTTAGAACTAAAGTTTTGGAAGTTTAAAAACAGTTTTATCATGTTGTATGAAAAGCTAAAGGAATGGTCAGTAAAGATATTATATCCTGGGTAAAATATGGCACAACAAAATACCATATAACACAACGAAAATTAAACAGTTGTTATGGTTGTGCAGTCTTGGATGAAAAGAAAAATTGTGCTTGTAGGGTTAATCACTATTTACGGAAGCCCCCCCTGTTATTTTTTTTTGTTTTAACCCGTACGGGGGTAACTGCATGTTTACTTACTCACATACACACAAATACACATACAATCAGAGCTTTGCTTTCGTGACCACCCAGACAGTAAATGAGCTCAGGAGTCACAATTACATCGCTACTTGTTCTCCCTGATGGGACATTTCCTGTACTTCCTTCCTGTATGAGTAAGCTGTCCCCTTCCTGCCTCCTGCCCTCCTCTCATACCATCCCGCTCTTGTTTCAGGGTCCTTGACTTGAAAAAGGTCAGGCTGGAGAGGAAAGAAAATGTAGCCTTGAGAGTCTCTGGACCTATGGCGCTATTAACACATTATAAATGCTACCTTGACATGAGTGGTTTTCGAGGAAACAGTGTGCTTTTCTGTGGTATTTCAGTCACATATAGAGCCTGTTAAAGAAGCTCAATGTCTACGATTGTGGAAATGGCAGAGAGATAAACCACCAAGCACAACAATTTCTATCAAAATATGATAAAGTGGGAAATAGCAGCACATTATCTAGACAGAAAAGTCCATGTTTACTTCTTACAGCTTCTTTTTGATGGTTGTTATCGAGCAGGAAAGGTTTGCAAGGAGCGGAACTTAGCCACTGTGAACACAGGCTTTCACTGAACTGTTCACGGAGCGAGCTAAGTCCTGACCCTCAGTCAAACTCCAGACAAACACACATTGAAGACATGGACCGTATTTCATCACCACCTTTTAGAAAACACGAGAAAGCTACCTCGCTAAGACTTCTGTAATTAAGCTAGGTTACTGCAGCTAGCCAAGAAACATGCAAGGGCAGGACGCCTGTAACCCCAGATTTAGCCTTTATTTTATTTATTTATTTATTTATTTATTTTTAGAAAAGGTTAAATCATACAATGGAGTATTAGGGCCACATTAGAGAACCACGTGAGATTAATTTACGAGAATAAAGTCATTATTAATGAGAGTAAAGCAATAACTTACAAGAATAAAGTCGTAATAAAGTATCTCCTTGTTTGAGAAACCTTTACTGAAGTACATTTCCATGAAATGCTCCATGGCTCTTATTTCAACAACTGTCATCTTAAACAGCAGGTTCGGATATAAGGACTTTATTCTGACTCCCGTAAATTCTGGTAAGTAATTATTTTAGAACGACTAACGAATTTTATTCTCGTAGCTAAGTAATTACTGTATTAAGACTTTATTCTTGTACGCAATTACTTCATTGCGACTTTATTCTCGTAGGTTATGATTTTATTATGACTTTTTTTCTCGTAGCTAAGTAATTACTTTATTATGACTTTATTCTTGTAAGTAACTACCTGATAACGTGGATTATTCTCAGAAGTAATGATTTTATTACGACTTTATTCTCCTAAGTAATTATTTTGTTACGACTTTATTCTTGTAAGTAATGTTTTTATTACAACTTAATTTTTGTAAGTAATTACTTAATAACGACTTTATTCTCGTAAGTAATGATTTTACTATGACTTTATTCTCATAGCCAAGTAATTACTTTATTACGACTTTATTCTCATGAGTAATTACTTTATTACGACTTTATTCTCATGAGTAATTACTTTATTACGACTTTATTCTCATGAGTAATTACTTTATTATGACTTAATTCTCGTAAGTAATAACAGAGTCTTACTTTTTTTTTTTTTGTAAATGTGGCCCTTATACTTGGTTGTAAAATCAGTTAGATCTGGCATCATTTAGCCCGGCCTCGTGTATCCCAACATTACGCTAAAGCTCAGCTAACTAGCACCTCGCCATTACAGGAAACCATAAACAACAAATATACGGTGTTTTCCAAAGTAGCAAGCTATTCCTGAAAAAAAAGACATTATCAAACTGTCGTGATGTTATTAAGTATTTCTTGACAGAATAATTGGAAAGGGGATGACTTCTGTGAACGTGGGCGTCTGCCAAGTAGCCGTCACGCGTTGCAGACTGGTGTGGGTTTCAGCTGTAGCTGGTTGGAAATCCCTGGCAATGTGATTTACATTACATCACAATCAAATCACTCTGCCAGGAATCCCTCCAGCTAAACCAACCTTTCAAAGATCTGCTGAGGGAAGAGAGAGAAGGAAGAGGAGGTGAGGGCAGTGAGAGGATGACGAGGAGTTAAAAAAATACTTTAAAGACACTATGTGTGGAGGAGGCTGGCTGCAGGTGAGGACAGAGGGAGGGAGAGAGAGAGCGAGCAGACTGCAGGTGTCTATCTGCGCAGACATCAGTGTGGCACAGCACATTCACTCCCTCATCACTATGCAATTATTGAAAATACACACACACACACACCCTCTCACACACATTTTTAAATGTTAACACATGCACATCCACTCATGCTTGCGAGGAGAAATGGCATATTTCATTGACCCACCTGGACAAACAGAGGCGTGTTTAAAATCTTATAGGCCGTCGTAGATTTTGGACACGTATGCAGGTGTTTTTTTTTGGGAGTGACTGATTCAGCTCGTGTGGCTTTACAGGACTATTTCTATCACAGAGAGTAAAACTACCCCAAAAGTGATCAAAATCAACAAAGTACTCCTGTGGCATATGGTGCACACATTTTCTTGGCAATCTAGTCAGAGCTACACAGAAAAAAATATAGATAACAGCACGTTCAATCTTATTTAATCCATTTCAATTTACTACGTTCATACATATCATTTAAAGCATTTTAGAGCAGCAGCTGGTTTGGTTATTTTTCTTGCAAGGAAGGTCTTGGAAATTTATTTTACCTGATTACATCTATGATTCTTTCAAGTCAAAAATAGTCTTTTTATTCTGGTATCTCTGCTCACCAAGGCCAGCTTTTCTCTGTACGATGACCTGTTGCAGAGGCCCTCTTTTTATCCCATTCATATGATGTATTTACTTGAGCTTTTCATACACTTAACAAATGCAGCCTGAGATGATAATTTGAACCAAAAAGCGAGGTTTTTGTCCTTTTCAATAACTTACTGTCTTATTTACCCCCTTTCAGACTTGTGTTGTGACCCCTTACATAGATTTTTATCAACTTTACCTGTCAATGAGTTTATACTTTTTTATTTTCTTTTTGCTTTTTGTATAACTATTATTTATTTTACTTTATTACCTTAAACTAACCTTTCAGTGTTTCATTGTTAACCCTGCTGCTACAATGAAAAGTGAAGATTTATCATACAGAGAATAATTTACTCATGTGTCCCTGTCACAAAGTGTTAAAGTGAGCTAAAGAGGGTAAAAAAAAAGAAAACTTACACAAAATAATGATCAGGCAAAAATACATCCATTCTTGAGTAGGTGACAGAAAACTATCTGAGGTATGAGTGAACATGTGGAGGAGGAAAAAAAAGGACAGCTGAGAGTTGTTTTTTCAACTTCTTCCAAGAAAGTACAGACGTGCTTGTTTCTGCCTCCGAAAATATTTATCAGGACAAAGAGTTTGAAAAAAAAAGAAAGTTTCTATGACCGCCCCCCATGAGACTGAAACCTTCCAGCTGCTTTAATAACAGTAAATGTAGATTCATCAATTCCACATAGAGAGCGTGATGGGTGGTTTTGTAGATGTTCGTGGAGTTAACTTTTAATTCTGCTGAAGACTGACTCATGTGAACTAAGAACAAATGCATCATGTAAAATCACACCCCTAATAATAATAATAAAGGGTTTATTGTGTCCTCATTATTGGATTTGACATTCAGAATGATATTTGGAAATCCCCTTGTCCTTACTGTTTATAAACCCACAAGGCTACTGATTTGATCTTTTGGAGGACCTCAACCCTTTGTCATTTCCCTCTTTAGCTTCTCCACCTTCAAAATACCAAACATACACTGCAAAAACAACTTTCTGAAAACTTTGAAGGTAAATGAACAATTAAAAACCCCTCAAATCTGGTCGACCATCTCAACACCCCTCAGCTTGTTATAATTATTATTGTTAGTATTATCAAAGAGGCTCTCTCAAACTACAGGCAGCCTAAAGACGCTTTACATTAAAGCTCCTGTAAGGAATTTTTTGACATCTTAGAAATTGACTGTAATTCATATTGTTGCATCACTCCTGTCCTCAGCTCCCTTTATTTGCTTCCTGTCTCTTATAGGACTGATTTTAAACTTTAAATGTTTGTTTTTAAGGCTCTTAACGGCCTCGCCTCCATCTATTTAACTGGGCCTTTCACCGCTTGGGAGCCGGGTAGAGCTCCTGAACCAACTTCTGCTGTAAGTGCCCAGGTCAAAACACAAAAACTGGGGTGACCGAGCCTTTTCAGTAGCTGTTCCAACCTTATTTCCAACCTGGGCCTTTTCAAATCTAGATTGAAAACATATTTATTTATGCTAGCCTTTAATACCCAGTAGCGTGGCGACACTTTATTTTACTGCATTGTATCTTTTTCTTTTTTTTTATTGCTTTTATTGTTTTTATTGTACTATGTATTTTAAAGCACTTCGGTTCACTGAAAGGGTTGTTGTAGAGGGCTGTATAAACAATCACATTTACATTTTTAACAATGTCTAAAGACAAAAAAGTGACGATGATGATTTTTATACCATTAATATTAATGCTTGGAATCCAAGTAGCTGAAACAGATCTATTTTTACAATTTCTACTCAAAATATTCACAATCAAAGTATAGACTGCTTTGTCCACAGGGGGCGCCAACATCAACACAAATTAAAAGTTCCTCATAGGAGCTTTAAGCCAGCATTATACGGCCGTTTTCAAGTATGTAGCAGCTACGAGGTCAAATACCCAGACCAATAGAGTTGAAGAGAAATAATCATATTTGGTAGCTGGTAATAAATGTTGATAGTCATAGTCTTAAGGCCCAAATAAGCAGCTCTTTGACAGCATATAAACCTGACAGATAAAAATATGCTTCAACTTTTGATAGCATTTTGAACATCCTGATATTCATGTTGCTGGAATTCTGTCCTCTGTCTCAAACTTTCTTGTTCTGTGTCACTCTTGCATTAGCAGCTGGCTGACAATAATAGCCCACAGCTACCCGTCTCTGGGCTCCGCTTTGACAGCCAGTCAGGGTAACTTAATAGCTCAGTGCTGTCTGCCCGCCCCTCATCTATGTTTCCATCTCCCTCGCTCTCTCTCCTTCTGTTCGCCACAAACCTGCCGGTATTTTTGGACAGTGATGGGAACTAATGCAGCACTGTTGTACTGCATTAAAGCAGCTAAGTGTTACAAACCGGCACATGAGGGCTTGTTGAGCCAGCGTTTCCATTTGCAGGAGGATTTTTTTTTTGGGCACCACCAAAGCAAAAACAGACACACCTACAGTGAGGCACAACGATTATTTAAGTAATCAAAATGACTGGATTTTAACCTCCGAGGGTTGATCAGATGTCTTACACTCCTATGACTGCATTTCAACTAGCATAAAACTTGTTCTCTCCAGGCCCGAGGCTGCCTCTCGGCTGTGGCTGTTTGACAGCTAAATGAGCAACAATTGGCCTGGCCGAGCTCCAGAGCGCCTGAGCTACTCAATAACAGCAGGAAGTACGTACATGACTAATGCCCTCCACTCACACTGCACAGGCTTTTTTCAGCTTTTTCTCTCATTTTTCCATCCTTGATTTTTTTTCTTTATGCCTCATCTAAGACTCAAGGAAAAATTGCTCTGAATCCAAAAATGTGACGAGACAGACACAAAGTGCGGACGGAAAATTGAGCCTTTAGGGGTCTTGCATGTACAGTCTACTTAACCTTCATTTCATGTCAGATTTGAGCGCTTCTGAGGAAACTCTTCAGTTAATCAATCTCCCACCTACAGGACAGCATCCCCATGACAACTACAATTATTAGCTTTCTTGTGAGGGAAGCTATGCCTCCATACCCGCCTCAGCACCGTATATGCTTTTCACTCAAGTGCCTTAAACTGCAGCTACAAGGCCAGGAGCTCACCTTCTGGGCTACCTAAGCAAGTAATAGTCTTTGAATCCCTGCAACAGCAAGCGCCGGCTTGTTCTTCAGATTGACAGTTATAAAGTTTGCAGAAAATTGCTTTTTTTTTTTTTTTTTTAAGGTAAAGAAACGTCTTCGACTGAAAGTGCTGTTGTTGTTGTAAGACTTAAAGCTTAGCCGTGTCTGTAGTCTACAGCTCAGAGATCCTCAAACTGCCTCCCCTGCTTACCTTCTCGCTTTCTGCAGAGCTGCCAGCCGCGGCCTTTCTCTTGTGATTATCTTGTGATTTTAACAGCCTCAGCTGGACTGTATTTTGGCTAGACGTTTTTCTTTTTGGGACCAGGCCAAGGGCACTCATGATTGTCCAGGGTCTGTCTGGGGCGTGCACATGGTTGATTTATCCCAGTTTGACCCGCAGCGTTCAGTAATTTGCATTAAAAAATTCATGCTTGGTTCAGTTTGCATATTTGCCAATGAAGCTGAAACGTTTGGATCAGGAATCAGTAATTCGTTAACCTATGGGAGGGTTTCCCTAAAATGGTGTTATGGTTGAAGAGAGAACAGAGACGGTGAAGAAGAAGGAGAGGAAAAGAGAGAGAGAGAGAGGGTGGAGACATGATGTAAGAGCGGACAATGACGGTTTTAACAGAGGAGCTTTAGTGAAATAAGAGATTTATCCTCAGATAGCCGGTAGCTACTTTCCAGCAGCAGATTTCTAAAAGCTTGTGATAAATTAACGTGCAGTTATCTGAAGGTACAGTTCAGGACTTTGAAGTGAAATGAAGCAGAAAGTGAGATTTTCTATTAAGTACGAGACAGACGAAGAACCCTCACACCATCTTCAACTATTACAGCTATTTAAGTCTTTTATCTGTCATTTCTTCGATTGGAGCTGTCAGTTTTACCCATTAGTTCATCACATTTCGCCGACAGTTCCAACTTTCATACTCTACCTTCTCTATACTCTCAGCTATGTTTAAAGTTTACCCTCTTTTGTGTCTGTTTCGGCTGATTTATTTTATCTCCGTCAAATGTTTTCTATACTTTATTTTACTACTACTGGCTTTCCTTTGTACATTTATACTGTTGTATTCATGTGTTTAATTTTTCATGAACACTTTTTTGAAAGGCAAATGGAAATTGGATTTGCCGCTTCGCAATCTGCAGACACACGCGATCCAGCAGCTGCAGAATTAGTCCCTGTCATGAGTTAAAACACACGGTGGCGTGAAATAACAGGCAGTACAGCCAGTTTCAATCATAAAAACAAGGATTGTAGATAATACAATGTCCTCTAGGTTTGAAATATGTTTACTATGATTACAGTAATTTTTTTCCTTATGAGCAGTACATTAATAAAAACCCTCTGACATGTTTTCACCAAACATAATAATTGAGTATTCCAGTAAACCGCCTCACAATGTCCTCTGATCTTCAGTGTTTTCGAGTTATTTTCCCCCTCTGCGCTTGTTATCGGTGATATAAATCAAGAGTTCTGAGACAGGATCGATGATGTTTTTACTGGTCACTGGGGTTTAACAGCTTACACTCTCCTGAAGATTTCCAGCCTCTAAACAAAACCTTAAATGAATCTCCTCCTGGATTAAATCTCAATGACCAACATGTGTGTAAAACTTAATGAAAAAACCTTGAAGTCCACCTAATTACAAACCTGGAGATGGTTTACATTCGCCTGTGAAATAAATCAACAAAATAATTTGGTTGAGGTTTTGGCTGCAGCAGCTAAATCACTTCTGCAGAAACTCCAAACCCACTAAATCTGTAACAGACTGACATTGCAGCCAATCAGAGCGGCCTTTAAGGAGCTCTTTAGCTCTATTTACTTCTCAACATGGTACCAGGGGCAACATAAGCCTGCGCCGCTCTTTAAAGGGCTCTCTGTGGACTCAAAGTCCTGGATCAGGCCTCGACTGCAGG
Source organism: Xyrichtys novacula (assembly GCA_962446985.1). Lineage (NCBI taxonomy): Eukaryota > Metazoa > Chordata > Actinopteri > Labriformes > Labridae > Xyrichtys > Xyrichtys novacula. Next base: position 24,535,729 of record OY660877.1, on the reverse strand, counting down.
GGCAAATTAAAGCTTAGGCTGCCTGGAACCAAACAGACTCTTTAACTATACGGAGCGAACACGTCAGGAGCAGGAGACGTTCAAAAGACTTAACTACAGGTCTGGTTTTAAACACTCTATTTAAACTGTGTAAGTCAAACTATATCAAATAGAAACCGAGGGGGCAGATCACGCTCATGATTCATTTCTCCATGTTTCTGTGTTTGACGGTGAGAATAGAAACTGTGATAAACAGCTCTGAGAACTGGATGTTACAATATGATAAATATACAGTCAAAAATAATATATTTTTAATTATTATTCTATTAGAAAAAATATCAAAATTATTATTTTTGATCTTATTATCACATCAAAATTAAAAAGAAGCAAATACTCCACTTTAAAAAAAACAGTAAAATGACGTTTTGTTTGTTTTTTTATGTACCTTTAAATATGTTTATATATATTTAACATGTCAAATGATGACATAAGTTTATAAAGTTTAAAAAAAGGTGTTTGATTTGGCAACATTAGGAAATATGTCGCACATGTGGTTGTTAAAGTATGGGAATGAGTTAGACATAATATCCCCAGTTACATCATGGAGTTGTGTGCAGGACTATTTCCATGACGACAGCCCAGCCATTGTTTTGTTTGAGGACTTTGTGTAAGTGTTACAGTGTGTTAGTCGGTCAGGGGAGGAAATTAATTCTGCTGCTTCTTGTTTGTTATTAAAAGCACTGGCCCTTTAAAAACAGGCAGAAAACCCATAAACACTCACAGTAAAGCGTATAAGCACCTCACACACACTAACACACACACACACACACACACACACACTCAAACACGCACACACACAGGAGTAGAGATCCAGGCGCAGCCAAAAACAGCATTAGTTCTTCAGAGGTTAAAGACTGTCGGCTGTCGACTTTCAGCAATCCCTTTTTTTTTTTTTCTTTTTTTTTTTTTCAAGGAAAACTCAAGAAGAGTCTGAGCTGCAGCCAAGCAGCAGCAACAACAACATTCGAAGTTTCCCACACATAAATGAAGGTATAGGCAGTTTATGGGCCTCGGAAAAATGCAATAAAAAAGCCTTTCTGTGAATGCAGCCATCTGTGGAACTTTAAAAGAACTTCCTGTAAACAAGACGGAGGAGAACAAATCCTCTCACACTCCTCCAACACTCCAGCGCTGCCTGAAATTACACTTTCATCTTTGTTTTTCCTCCTTTTTGCTTTCAGACCTTTGACTCTCAGCTTTCTCTTTCTCAACGTGTCGTCTTCTAGCTTTGGTCAGAGTCGACCTGTCCTCCTCTCCTCTTCTGCTCTCACCTTTTTTCTGCCCCTAAATCCAATGAAGTCCATCAAGTCAGCAGTTTGTTTGTTTTTTTTTTTTGTTATTGACATGAAATGACTTTGCGCTCTCAATTAGACCTTTTTAACAGCTTAAACACGGCATCTGAAATCTGCATGCACCGCTAATCCAAATTATTTCGCCATCATTTTCACTCAATCCTAAATTTAACTCTCTGTCTTGTTAGATTCTCATCATGATATTCTCTCAAAAATCAAAATATCACTCTATTTCCTGCATTTTCCTGCCAGCTGGTGTTTTAAACTCTATTATTGGTTAAATAGTCTCATGGCACGTTTGATTTAGGAGTGTTTTTCCTGCTTTTTTATTCTGCACATCGAGTATGAGGCCTAATATAATAAAATCAGCCCAGCCTGGAATCAGTCCCCGTACACCTCAACTGATGTGTCTCCTTTTATTAGATCTAAGTAGTTTTACAAACCGGCAAACAAGGGACAAACCGTGCTGAATTTAGATGATGCACTTTTGCTTTTTTCTTGTTCAAAGGAGGCGAAACGAGATTGAAGTCGTGCGCAGTCACAGGGGACAAACGGCGAAGATTCAGTCATATCTCGATGTTTTCTCCTCCTGGTTCATCGCTAACATAGATGTGTTAAAAAGTCAACATATGTGTGTGCTTTATCATACTTGTCTATAAAAGTAATAGCGCAGTTTCAAAGACAGCTGCAGACACTCTCCATGTTACATCTTATTTTCACGTCAACACTAATTTGTCTCGGTGAAAAGCTGCAGCTCCTCACAGACCTTTTGTTCGCCGCTCTCCTGCGTCAACTCTGGCCTGTCTCAACACACTCCATCCTGACATACAGACCACGGCAGGTGAGTGTGTGTGTTTTCAGTCAGGGTTCAGCGTGTTTGGCTCGGGGTTTTCTGCTCAGGATCACTCTAATTTTCGCTACTCAATGAGGAAACGCAGATAGACGATCCAGACGAGTGTGTGTGGGCGTGTGTGTCTACGTATGAGTGTAATGGCGATTGATGTCAGGTGAAAAGGCCCGGCTACTGCCTCTTTTTGTGCCAACGTGTGGTGAGAGGAAGGAAGTCAGGGCGAGACAGATAAACTTTGAAAGCGAGAAAAGGGGGCCAAGAATAGTTTCAGATTTTCAGCCTGTTAAGTTTCATTTATAACCAAAAAACTGTTAGTTTAGTAACACAAGACCGACCCCAGGTGACCTTATGTGCAAAGAAATACCGATTAAAGCTACCTTTTGAAAAATGGAGGGTGCAACAATGACGGGCGCTGCAGCACGCCAAAGAAAAAAAAAAATGAATGGAGAAGCCATTTCTGCTCCCATTACAGATAATGGAAAGTTTGACAAGCTTTGGCAAAAACACAGGCAAAAAGTACAGAAACAGGCCTTAAAGTAGGAGATGAGCTGGAATGTAAGAGCAGCCCAGACGAGAAGTTCGCCAAAACACCATTTTCAGCCTGGCAGACGAAAGACCAGAACAATCTGAGGCCGCCACGTACAACATAGGTGTGATTAAGAGTCACCCCATCCTAATTGGCTCCGCTTGGACGTTTTCTCGTCCGAGTAAACACACAAAGTACGAAGTTTCATGACGAATTCAGATACAAATCACAAATTTCACAAGTTTTTTTGGTTTTGCTAATTTTGCCATATTCTTTAAGAAGTTGAGTAACGTACAATCTACGCTAACTGCTCACACGAAGTCCAAATCAACAGAAAAAGGATTTAAGCTGATAGATCTAAGAACATACCCAAGTTTGAACGCCAAACCAAAGCAAATCTACATATAATAGTCCAACTTTATCGTACAGTGATGCACAAAGTTATCTTAATTTTGAAGAAATGATCAAACTACAGTAAAGGAACATGCCGGTCTAAAACTTTTTAACTACAACACAGATAAAGTACGTTTCAACACAACTCCTCCAAACTCTTCATGAGTCTCCTCGCTTCCTCAACTCTTTCATTTTCACCTTCACAGCAGCCACCACATGCAAACTTCACTCACCTCTGAAACTTTACTGAAGCTCAAACTTCAGACTCACACACGAAAAAGAAGACAAAAACAAAAACTCTGATGCCTCTACCAAACTGAAGAGATCCCAAAGTCACAGAGCAGCACAAAGACGGCACAGGTCACAGCTGCTCCAACATGTTGCCTGAAAAAGCCTCTGAGCTCAAGTCCAACCTCAAACTGTGCTCCAAACGTCGCTCCACCTCCTTCAAAATGCTCTCCAAGTTCAAGGGTGTGGACTGAGTCAAAGCCGCGGAGTCCCACATCATTCACACAAGTTTGCCTCTTGAAAGCCACACCCAGAGAGAGAGAGAGAGAGAGAGAGAGAGGGGAAGAGAGAGAGAGAAAGAGAGGCAGAGGGAAACACTGAAGTTTTCTTTAAATAACAAGAGAGGAGGAGTGAGGAAACTTCTGGTTTCAGGGTCACCCAGAGCCTCGAAATAACCATCGTGGGCTCTGCTCTGAACAGAAAATTATGACGCAGGGCAGCGGTCATTTTCAGGATGTTTATGTTATCTGGCAGACGCTCTGTACTCTTTTAAAATGGCGGTAGGCGTTCGGTGGGCCCTGACGTTAAACATCGGATTACAGAGATAAAAGAGATTAGTTTGCTGAGTGTGTTTGCGTGCGCTCGTGCCTCCACATGTCTTCAAATCAGCGTGTGCAGAATGTACATTTGTGAACATGTGCATACATTTGCGTGTGTTTGAGTGGGCACGGCTGCGGCCTATAGTTGTGGGGCCGCTGATGGCTAACAGCTGCCATCTCTTTCCTGTCTGAGTGGGTATACAATCCATGCTATAACACAGTAATCATACAGTATGCCTACATCTGTTTGACGTTAAGCAAACACGTGTGATCCCAGAGCAATTCTTCTGCCCCCTCCGTTTATTTGATCTCACTTTATTATAACATAACATAAGGAACTCTGGTGGCCGCTTTCATCAGGAGGTTTTTTCTTTTTGTGTGTGAGTGTGGAGTATAGGGCTTGGCGGGAATGAGACTCCTATTCCTGGCAGTGTTTGTGCCACGTTCTACCTTATAAATAGATTTTACATCACGACCAGATTCACACAAGTGTGGATTAAAGTCATCAAAAGTCACACAAGAAACAAACATTCCCGGAAAACGAGGCAGTGCTCGTGTGTTTGAAGTAATCTGTGCTGTTTGAAACGAGTCCTGCATTTTTCCTTTACGGCTGCAGACGCATAATATTTTTGTTTTGGTCACTGGATCCAAAAGAAAGACGATGTTTTCTGGTACTTTGGCGCTTTGTTTTGGCTCCACTTTCTCTGAGCTCATGTATGATGAAGTCTGAAGAAGTGGATTTTTTTACACTTCTTCTTCTTTTAACATAAAAACTCATTTAAAGGCACAGTACGCAGGAATTGGATCCAACAGTCAGTGAGATGTTGGTCTAAGATTCCCCTCTTGCTCAACCCGACTATCAGTGAAGTGTATTAATACAAATGCTTTAGCGAAGTATAACAACCACTCTCGTCTTCATCTTCCCACTGGTGTATTTTGTGAAGTCACCCACTCAATATGAAAATGGGTACAGTGTACATTTTGTCCCTTCTGTGCAACTATAGCTGTGAAAGATGGCAGCCTCTGGAAGGGGACCTGCTCCTTATAAAAAAGGTAATTTATCAAAAACAAATCTGCACTTTTAAATATCTTCAAGAGCCTGTACAAAGTTTGAACATACTTATAAATATATTTTTTTCTTATTTCTTTCAAGCCTTCTGCCTAATTTTATGCACTGCTCCTTTAACCAGGACACTGTAGACTTAAGCTGTGTTTGAGTTACCTCGGCAGTCAGATGTCAGAGCTGAAAATGACGTTGAGTTACCAGCGTTTCAGTTCGGAAACAAGATGGCTACATCTACACAAGTTATTTTAACGCTTGCCTTGTCCGAATATAACAAGGACAAGTGCTGAAATAACTTTTGTAGATGCAGCCATCTTGTCTCCAACTCCGATTTAGCTTTTTTCCGACTTGGTAACTAAAACGCTGCTAACTCAGGTGTGACGTCATTAATTTAACACGGCTAAAACAGACATATACTTACATATAACACAGACAAGACAAGCGCTAAAATAACTTTTGTAGATGTAGCCATCTTGTCTCCAACTCCGATTGAGCTTTTTTCCAACTTGGTAACGGAAACACAGGTAACTCAGGTGTGACGTCATTTTCAGCTCCGACATCTGACTGCCGAGGTAACTCGAACGCAGCATTAACTCAACACGGCTAAAACAGACATGTACAACGTCTATATTTGGGACTAGCTTTGAAAGTGGATCAATACACATTTGACCTCTACCTCAGACTACTCCTCAGTATTAAGAAGCAAGCTTAAGCGGCTTATTTATTATTTGAATTACTAATACTTATTGCTTCATCCGTCAGGGAGAGTTCGTTTAAATAACATATCAGGATATGCCACAGTTAGCCATTAAGGCAAGCCGTAACTTGCTAAATATGACAAATAAAGGCTATATATAAGCGCACAAACATAACGCTAAGAAGTCTTGTCTGTTTGCGCTTTCTTATGCTTTTTGTAGCATGTAATATATCATCTGATGCTCCCAAGGATATAAAATATGTGTGTTAATTCTTCACATAACTTAGCTGTTGTTTCACGAACAGGAATAAAAGAACGTCTGTCTGCACCTGAAAAAGAAAAACTCGGCTTTCTTTAGACCAAACAATGAAGCCTCATGACAGATGACTTTGTAGCTAATGTGTTAAAACAAACAGCTCCTTTCCCTCCAATGTTTAATATTTCCTTTCCAGCGACTTCCTCTGGCTTGTATTAACAACACAATCAAGGCAGAGTTCATACTTGTTGCATTTCAGCGGCGATCATTCATAAAAAAAAATGACCATCGAAACCAGAGTTGTTGTTTGGCGGGTCTCCAGGCCGAGCGATGTTTGTCCATTAGTTTCTATTTATGGCCAAATATTATGTTGCTAGGTAACAGCCAGCTCTGTCAAAGTTATCAAATTAACATTAAGAGCTCGGCAAGCGGCAGTAACGTATATGCCAAATCTCATCATTCCCCTCGTTCAGACCTCATGACGCATCGGGAGACACAAAGAAATGTTCCAGGCAAAGATGCACTAAGCCGCTGTTGGAAGTGAAGCCGACAACCATCAGCACAAACAAAGACACACAAACTCCAGTAAAGAGTGTTTATTTGTCTGACTGGCGTAATTCACTGTGACTAAATGGATGCTGAAATATTGACAGAGCTTTTTCCGAGGAGCCTTATAACCTGCTATCTCACAAAGAAACAACTATTAAAAAAAAGTCTTATTTGGTCTGGCAGGTTGCCCGGATGGCAAGTGAAAACAAAGACAGCCTACGCACAAACTATCAAGATAAAAAAACACACACACACACACACAGAGGGCTAGACAGGCAATCCCTACAAGAACACTTTCACCTGTGCTGAAGATACAAAAACATCCTGGAGGAATGTGTGTGAGTAAAAATAATAAGACTTCGACTCCCTTTGACGTCTCTATTTAACTTCTCCCTGCAGATTTACACGGTCGCACATGTTGCCGTAAAGAGCGGACATTTTTAAGGAAGTTTTGAGTATTAACAGTGTTCACTTTGTGTGTGTGTGTGTGTTCCTGTTTCCCTGTGTGTGTATGAATGAGTCATCCCGGGGTGACCCCACCCTACGTGGGCGGTTGATTTGGCGGGCTGGGAGTAGTTGGCCTCTGTCAGTCTGCTGGTCCCAGACAGAGCTGCTCCCATAACTGGCCCCTTTGTTCCAAATGTCACTCCTCTCAAAGGAAGAGAAGGGATCCCGTCGCCGCCTCTCGTGCTCTTTCCTGCCGTCTTTTCTTTGTTTCTCTGCGCCGCCACGGCTGTGCCCGACCCACAAAACACCACAGACAGCCGCCATAATACACATGTTGTTAAACTTCAGCTTTTTTTTCTGTTTCATTTCCAATAAAGGAGCCTCGGGGCTTGTCATGGGAACTAATTAAACTTGACAGAGTTACATTTTTTAAATAAAATGCATCATTTGTGTTCGCATGAGAAAAAAACACCCTTTGCATTCCTCTCCTGCTGTAGTTCCTGGTGCACATTACCGGCTGAGGTTTGAAGTTGTTCAGTTACATAAATGTCAAAATTAACATTTCACTACTCCAGTGGAGAGGAGTCAGATAATACACTTGCACTGGTGGAGTGGTGTCAAACTGGTTCAAAGCTACTTTAGTGTTGTGGGAGACTGGATTATAGCTTTACATAACCAACTTCAGCGTTAAGTATCATGTCCATGGGCTCATATTTTATCCCTTCTCAGTTACAAAGCAACACTAACGCAGTGCTGGTGATTTTAACCTGAAGTCCACAGCCTTTGTGGAACCTTAGATGACTTCTTATTTTAGCAATCTGTACATTAGAGTTTTGTCTCTTTGCGCCCTCTGGCAACATATCCCTGATTTTGTTTTTTGATTTTGTTTATATATATATATATATATATAAGCAACTTTAAAGCTCCTGTGGAGAGTTCATGTTGATGCTTTTCTATGATAACCAAAAGCAATCAGTGACAAAATTGATGATTTTTGTAATTTTGTACAATTTAATGCCTAAAAAATTTATAAGGGCCCACTGAGCAACAGACGGCTATTAGAAGTCTAGTTATTTTAGACCTAATTTCAACCATCTAGATTCTGTATATTTTTAGATGGAATTTAGACGTTGCATTTTAACCCATTATTAGATAACTATGTATTTCAAAAAGCAACTGTGAGTTTCATAACTGATCTAAAGTACTTGACCAAAATAATTATGATAGCCGTTGAGCAATATACAGTAAGACCTTTGTTAGCTGGCTAGTCTAAACTTTGTCTAAATTTAGACGTCTAAAAAACGTTAATTTTTAGACCTGTGGTAACCTGATTTTAGACCAGTCGTCTAGACTACATTTAGATGTCTATTAGACCTCTTTTAGACCAAAAATGCTCAGTGGGGGAGTAGGTGTCAGCCTTGTTTTTACATTTTCCACATGAAATATTCACAATGAAAATATTCACACATACTTTTACATCAAAAATCATTTTTTGACTGCTTTCAACACAGGGGGCGCCAAAACACACACAAATTAAAAGTTCCTTATAGGAGCTTTAAATAATGCGGCAGGATTTTCAATATATGAGATCAGTATAATCCTGTTAGTGCGTTTTAACTCATTCATGGTCTCTACTTTAGCTCAAATTCCTAGTTTCAAATGTAAGTGAGGCACTCCTGGCCTATAGAGCAGTTCAAAACATACACACATGGTAATGGTTAGGTGTTGCTCTAACAATGAGGTAGAAACCCTGCTTGTTAAAAACCTATTTAAGCGCCCTCTGATCAAAAAGCTAAGTGGCTGATGACGGACAGATGAGGAGGTGCTCTGATGAGAAAACTGTAACCTGTTTTCTGCCTGTTAAGTGAGTCCTCACAAACCCACGACCTGGTGGTTCATGGTTTTAAAACACATATATATAAAAAGACGTAAGAGCCTCAATGACAAACTATAGAGCCAAAACACTTCAGGGAGTCAGTTTTAGAATAAAGGAAACGTCTTGTAGTTTAATTTTCAGAATTTCTTTGGACAAAATCTCAAACTTTTTTAAAACTGTTTTTCCATCAATACTTACTCAAGGAAACTGAAACTGAAACACGAAAGCTGTAGAGCTGCAAAATGTGCACCATACGGATTTGCAAGTCTGCATGAGACACACTTTGGTGGAGAAGAGTGTTTTGCTGCTTCAATTAGATTATTTCCTATTGGTTTCACATGAACTGTTTTTACATGAGGGACTTTTATTTTGAAAACACCTTTTGCGGTCGGGGAAAGAGCTCCTAATAGGTAAAATAAAAAGTCAGTGTTTTTAAATTAATATAGAGGTTTATGTTTACTTTAATTTAGAAATAAATGTGTTTTGGATGTAGGATACCCTTAAGCTAGCTTGGTTCGAGGAAGCATTTGAGGAAGGGATTTTCTTCATCAGTAAAGGCCAAACAGTAGCTTTAGTTTGATACACCTGGTCTAAATTATGTACTTGATACAACATGAAGTGACACTGGTTTCCTAAGTCAACTAATTGTGGTCAATACGGTGGAAATTCTGACTCCAACAAGCTTTCGACCACCTGTGAAACGGACAAAGAGGTGAACACGCTTTTAAAACAAATGAACCTCTAGTAAAGGTAAAAAAAAGAAACAAACCATTGGGAATGAAGCCGTCTTATAATCAGGCTGACATGTTTAATTTGGCTCTAAAATGGTTATTTTTGCACAGATGTTAAATAGACTCTCTGACTTTTGCAGCCAGCCTCAACTAGACACTTGAGAAGCCGTGTATTTCTGCACTTCTACTTTAGCATCTTTCTCCAACATTCGAACTTGGTGCACATTTTCCGGCTTCAGACTTCACACTCGAATTATAAAACGGCTGCGCTTTTTCCAAACATTATTTATGCCATCAACAGCGCTAAAGTGTCCACTTCAGTTTCACTTCTTACAGTTTAATAAAAGCCTTTATGCTCGGACTAAAGGTGTCAGAAAGAGGTTGGGATACCTGTGCGCTAAAAAAAACAACAAAGAGAGGCTACTGTTGTGAACTCGCACACACCCCTGTAACAGTGAGATCATAATTTCATAATTATGTGGTTTATTCTCGTATTTCAGGATGGGACTGGTTAAGCGTTCGGCTTTGACTCATTGTGAAGGTCCCTTAAAAGCAGAGAGTCACAAGTTAAACATTTGAAGAGAATAAACAAAGCTGCAGGACAGGTGTGGTCATCATTACAAGAACAATGATCCATTGAAAGGATTCTTTGTAATGAAGCTATTTCTCTGGAACAATTTAATTCAAGTACTTTGGAATGGTATTCATCTGCTGTCACATTCACACTCTGACAGCTCCTACTGCACTTTTTTTCTTCTGTGCTCTTTTATATTTTTGTGTCCTTATTTTATTGTATTCTTCTTAATACTTATCGCGTGTTATTTGTACTTCTTTGGGTCGGTCCTTCTCATCCAGGGCATTACATTGCATTGTTGACTTTGTTTACCCTGCATATGACAAATAAACCAATCTTGAAAAAAATATAAGATAATAAGAAGCATTGGTTTAAGAGACAGGTTTACACACGTTTTTCTTATGAAACAGAAAACATCTTCATGACCACATTTTATGGAGCCCAAATTGAAGCAGATCACAGTGGTCACGAGGTGGAATAATCAGCGATTTTATTTTTAGTTTTCAAAGAAAAAAAAATCACAGCCTTAGGAAATTATGATTGGCACGAAGACGCTGGTGAGCACTTTAATTTAACTTTTTGTCACATGCTGTAAATTCCAGGAATCATGTGCAGTGTGACAGTGTGACAACGCTGGGGAAACACAGAGAGTTAATGAGCAATATCTGAGAAATGAGATTCAAGAGGAAATGCTGTTTATAGCTTCAGTGAAGAAGTAAAGCTGGTTGTTTCATACATGTTCGTTACCTCTCTGTAAAACATTCTGTCAACATACTTTTTTCTGTCTTTTTCGCTTTTTTAAATCTGTGTATTGAGTTTCACATCGTCTGTCAAACAGCAGCTCCGTTTTTCTTGTGCTCATGTCATATCATGCCCTCTAATTAAAACGTAACAGTGAATGCAGCAACTCATGTCAACATCAGGTCATAAACGAGAGTACTGTTACACCAACAAGTGAGGGAGGCAGGTGTTAACCCCTCATTACCCCAAAACCTCCAGACGAGAGAATCAAACTCTATTAAATGTTCATTTCAGAAACTTTCCATATTACTTTTATTTTGATGAGATGTGCTTCAAGTTAGAAAGAGAAATGTATTAATCACGTCTTGTGGCTACTTTTTGTGTAACAGTCAACTACAGCTGCATCTGCTGCGATAATAAGTAGGGGTCTTGCGCGATGAAAACTTCCAGCTTTAGCTCAACAGCATCTGCCTCTGGCGCAGGAACTACTTTTCAGCGTGTCTATTCATCAAATAAACTCAGACGGGGTACAAAAAAAAAAAATTAAAAAAAAAAATTGAGGAGAAAAACATACTCACACACTTTACAGTTACAGGCTGCTGCAGCTCCAGTTCGCTCTGTTACGAATGTGTGCGGCTCGCGGCGTCCTCGTCTTTGAAGTTTACATACAAGAGTAAAGAGCAGAGTCACCGCTAAGTGTGGGCCTCTTAATGCGCCTTTAATGCCTGCCATTAGGCTCCTGAGCAGCCTGCAGCCATCTTGCGGCAAACATGATTTAAATGAAATGCTTGCTATTGCGGCCTCTTGTTCAAGTTTTAGGACATTTGTAAAACTATTGTCCATTTTTCTCCAAATTGTCCCCCCTGAGTCCATCTCTCAGACTAATTAGGAAGTTTGTTTTCTTTGGTTTGGCAGATTTTCAATATTTCCTCACCCGTTACAGACACGAAATATATTAGAAATCCTTGAAGGAGTTGATTATAAACCCCACTGGAGGCAAAGAAAGATCGCAGGAACATCCAGAAGAAAATTCATAAGCACACTGATGCTATCCTGGCAGCAACACGACAGGCTCTGTTTTGCTTTATCTGTGCTCCAGTGCCAGGGAATATTAAGCTGTCCCAGCGTTTAATGGCACGTGAACTGGCAGAGCAGAAAGGTCAATTGTTTGAATGTATGACTTAAAGGCAATCTGGCGGTATGGAAGCACTTAAACAGAGGCGTGTGTGCTCCATTAGAGCTACACGGTGTGTGCAACCACTGAGCAACGCCTTACTGATCAGATCTTTACCAGGCAAATGACTTTTGTCACCTGAATTGGATTACAACTAAAAGAAATAAAACATGTCAAAATATTCCACTTGATGGCGGGGAGCTGAGTGAATGTAAACAGTCTGGAGAGGATCAGTCAAGTTAACAGACAGAGCTTGTAACAAGGGCTAGTTTCAGAGGTTTTTCTTTATGAATAGTTAAAGGGATATTCCGGCGTAAAATTAATTTAGGGTCAAATACACAGTAACACCTATTTAGACACCCCATCAAGAGATTAATGTTGCTGACTCCTTGCTTCTCTAGTTATACCAACTTTAGTAACAACCGCATGATAGCAATACACAGCGGTCTGAGGAGCCATAAACAAACCTCAACCAAAACGCCACTCTATAGCCACACATATTTCTTTAGCAAAGAGACTAAACACAAGTCACCTACTCTCTTCCAGCAGCTGCTTGTAACACGACCTCGGGCAAGTCCAAACTGACTGCAGCGGGGTGACGCAGCTCAAGGAAGAACATTTGTGATCATTACTTTACCATTTCCATGAATTAATAATCATCATATTTATCCTTTTGCACTGCAGACGCGGTAGTTCTTCTGCTTTAGCGTCTCGGTCTGATTGCATTTCAATAAAAAAATGATCATAAATGTTCTTCCTTGAGCTGCGTCACCCCACTGCACAAGCGGCTGCTGGAAGAGAGTAGGTGAGTTGTGTTTAGTCTCTTTGTAAAAGAAATCAGACAAAGCTAAAAAGATGTTTGGCGGCTAGTGCTGTGGCTGTGACCCTATATGTACTGTCGATGAAGTTAGGTGCTGTTCTGAGCATTATTTGTGGCTGTAGAGTGGCGTTTTGGTTGAGCGCGTGGCTCTCTGTATTGCTATAGTGCGGTCGTTACTAAAGTTGGTATAACTAGAGAAGCAAGCGGTGGGCAACATTCATCTCTTTATCTCGCGACGGGGTGTCTAACTCGGTGTTACTGTGTGTTTGACCCTAAATTAATTTTATGCAGGAATATCCCTTTAACTTCTTACTCTATTATCAGCCAATTATAGAATTTAAACAACTTATTAACCGATAATTTATGTCTCAATCATCATTTCATCTTCTGTCAGAGCTTGGTTTTACTTGTTATCCTCTGCAGCGGAATGATCCCACATGTTTTGACACAGGCTGGCATGATGCAGCGATGCTCAGATAAGTTGATGTGATCCTCAAAAACAGCCTTTATATCTGGTGCAGCGTCGGAGTGAATCTGATTGAAAGCTTTATAGTCCTGTCTTGTGCACTCTAAAGTCCCGGTGTGGTGGTGGTGGTGATGGTACGGGCAGAGGTGAGGACTTAATAGCTTGCTCTGAAGAGATACTGTAGATGGCACTGATAAAAGGAAAGAGAGGCGCAGCCAGGATATTACCGAAACAGATATCAAGCCTGGCTGAGGGAAAAGGTAGGAAATTGTTCTTTATCTCAAATCTGGACTAACCAGTATGAAGAGTGAATTCGGAAAGAGAGACCTGGATTGGTACTCAGAGCTTTCTTCTATAGCAGCAGGAAAATTTCACTCTAAAATGCTGAGAAATGACTTAACAGCCTTAAGTAAGGTTGAAAATGAAAGGAGTGGATCAGTCCATAACTGTGTTTCAGTTTCAAAAGGGCTTGACTGTAAAGAAACAAAAAAAAAAGGCTGTTTTAATCTTTGGAAGTAAATCAAATCTGACAAAGGTGAATCATTTTGTAGGATTTATGATTTTGGCTTCCAGTGACAGTAGCTTGTTGCTTCGGGACAGAAGTACACCACTACAGGCTGTTAAATTCAAGTATTTTTGGTATGCTAGATGTTTACCGGGTAAAACCTACAAGCTGTGCACCATCAGTTCTGTGCATCCTTTGCATACAGTCTTTCCATGGTGCCCGCAAGGCTGACCAGTCTGGAAAGGCCCAAACAATGCAAATGGGCTGCAGCTGAAGACACGTGTAGCAAAAGTTCAGAAGAGTGCATGACCGGCGAATGATGCAAATCCAAGCAAACACTAAAAACACAAATGCAAAAGAAAAAAAATGCAACAGCAGATCACAATGACACGATGGCAGATCCAAGTGGGCCAATCTTTCAGTGACTCGATGTTTCTTCTTAGTTTAACTTTATTTAAATTTTGCAAAATTAGTTACTTGGATGGGAAAATGATAGCATACGACAACATAGAGTACACCTGAAATAACAGGATCTGATGAAGGGATCGAGTTTGTAGCTAACCGGAGCCTTAAGACCGGCAGAATCAGCACATAGTAGAGCTAGCTGTTTGGCTATTGAAGAGGGGTAACTAAATAAATTTAAAAAGACACTCGATCTGACCCGAAAAACTTTCAAAATTGATTTCATCCGAATTTGTGACTCCGCCCCCGTGTAGTCGTGTCATTATTTCAACATCAATGTTGATGCATCTTTTTAGGACTTTGGATTTACATTGTTGTCTGAATTTGCAGCATCTTTCTCCTAGATTGTAGATTGTGCATACATAAACTAACCTTACAGGCCACCGTACTCGAATAGAGCGATTCATTTTAGGCCCGTAACTATCCAACCTGGGATATTCTCATGCTACAGTCATGCAACTTTTCCCTACGTGGACAGCGATTGAAAACATTGCCGAGTGACTCAGTGAGGCAAGTTCAAACAATATGCTGACGACTCACTTTGTTGAACAAGCTCTGATTGACCTCAGCCACACCTGACACCTACAGTGACTAAGTCCTTTCACTGAGTGGAGCTGTGAGGGGAGGAATGTGGTGGAAAAGGTAAACATCATGAGTCACATCAGGGTTCACGTCAAACTAAAACGCTTTACGCTAACGCACGGCAGCAAATAAGTGTCAGAGACCAACAAATTGGAACCATTTACCCTCCGTGTTTGCTTAAAATACCCTCATTGTAAGTCGTGTTACTTGCTGACAGATGGGTATCAGGTTACAAAAGTCCAGGTGACCTGTAGTCTTTAAGACACATGTTGCTGAAGTCAACTAGAGCACATCAGGTCTGAATGATGAACTCAAGCTGCCACTTCCCTTTGTTTAAGAAACGCCATCCATCAGAAACCATCGTCAGAAACGAGCCTTTTCAATTTTACGAAAACATACTTCAAGTTAATTTCCTCACAACGTACATCATCCAAGTAAAAATACGCCATCCTGCAGCCTCTTCCTACATCCTAACACCACAACTTCTAATTAAATCCTCCTCCCTTTGTACACACTGTGATTATGTGTCACACATGGAAAGACGGGTTTGAAATTGCCCCCTTAAGTACCATGATGGATTACTTCCCAGTTCTGATTAGTAACAAATGACAGATCACTCTGAAGGCAAATGCATATTTTGGATGATTTCCTCCTCTTGTTCAAGCTCTCCAGATGTACAGAAGAGTCTTTGATTTTTAATACGACCAGCTGAGACCTGAAACACACTTACGCAGATAATACACTTGGGATACAGCATCATCCACTGTGGTAGTACTCCCCGTGAAGGCCTCATAGAGGAGCTTTTTTCTTTTACACCCCCTTTTATCTAGAACAATTCAACTTTAGGTTTAGCTGACATTTACAGGGTTTGCATAGCTGGATGTGTCTCCTTTATTCCCTTCATTAAAATGCTGTTAAACATTGAATTGAAGTACCCGTTTGAGCTCCTCTGCTACAAAATAATGATACAAGCTGTGTGAATTCAAGGAACTGCAGTACCATTTAAAACGAAACAAACGTACGTAGGCTGAAACAAACCGCCCACAGAGGGAGGAAAAGTAGAACGTCTATTGAAATGAAATTACCCGTTCGAGCAGGTCAAAAAAAGGTCAAATTCGAGAGCAATTTAGTTTTCTAAAGGCTCAATATATGTTCGCTGAAGTCAAAATGAAAATCTCACAGAAATGCACCTGAGCGAACGTGCGCTACAAACAGAAACACACACACACCCATACACAGAAATGTAACTGAGGGCCAGCACCAAGCTGCTTACCTGAATAACTTTTGTGCGTCTTCTTTTTGTTTGTAGTTTATTATAATTACAAGGTGGACCAAGAATAAATGTCACAAATATTTTCAGAAAATGAGAGACAACAGGAACACATGTGATTACAAGCCATGGGAATGTAGTCTGTTGTTGGCAGTGGTATTAAATAGTTATGCATGCTTGTCATTTAGCGCCAGTGTTGACAGGTTAGAGCAGCCACACAGCTCGCGTGAGCTTCAGGCCTCAGGCAAAGCTGCAGCGACACATTGTCTCACAGGATAGGCATTCTGCTTGTTCTTCCTGAGCTCAAGATAAAAGAGACATTAAGAGTTTTTTTTAAATGCTTCTCTTAAGAAATGACTCCTCCCTCTTCTTCATAGATCTATCTTCTTTCAACACTTGCACACACCGTAAAGCCACATGGGATAGTACATGTTTCTTTCAACCACAGTTCAGGTCATGCAACACTCACTTCACTGATTTTGCAGCTTACATATGTTGTAAAAGTACTTTCATACACTTTTTTAAAAAATCCAGAAAGGGCCCCCATTTATTGGACAGAAACAAATAAAATGTTGATATTATGCTAAAAAGAAAGATTATGACATTCATCTCTCGAGGGGGGGGGTCTAACTCTGTGTTATGGTGTGTTTGACTCTAAATGAATTTTACGCCGGAATATCCCTTTAACTGCATAAAGTGGAATAGTCTTTATAGCAACACAGACCAGGTCGTCACAGCTTTTTATCAGTTTTTCTAATAAATTTATCATTATCGTTCATTCAAAGAAAACTGAGCCACATGTTGAAGTAAATAAACCTCGTGGTGAGGTGGTTTGACGGGCATAAGTAGGCAGCATGACTAAAGATGAACTGGTCACAGGCGGTATTTTGCAAATACCAAAACTAACACAGTTTGAGCTCAACTTTTGTAGCAGCAGTGGGCAGATTTTAAATACCACAAGGCAAAAACAGATGAAACTACAAGAGCTCCACAGCTGCACAGAAACAGCACATTGTGGACCGGGTCAAATCGTCATGTCAGGAGGATTGAAACCCCTCCTTCATCAACAGGGCGATTTATATTCTGACGCTAACACACTCACACCAAGCGTGAGTAAAATCATCCACTCGTTTAATTTGCGCAAATCTAGACGTCTGAATGACCAGTTTTTACTCGCTTTATTTGCGGTAATTTCTGCGAATTCAACTAGCGGGATCCAGTTATAGACAAAGGTTTTTTACAATTTACCAGGTAATCCAACCTCCTCACTCACTTCCCTCCAGACGAGCTCTTTTTTATTCCGGTTTTGTTAATTGAAAGAAAAGATATCATATGATTTGGGGCACCCACACATCAACACCAGTGATACCAGTGAGTTACCGTCCGTTTTCATACGTCACCTGGCAAACCTTCATGCTGATTAGTTATCACGACGCGAATATCCGCTCAAGTTGAGACATTTCCCGCCAAATTCTCGTCATTCGCACTGCCAGAGTAGTAGGAGCGTATAATCGCATCTTGCATTGACTTAACATGAAATTCATTCACGCAAATGATTTTACTCGCACTTGGTGAGTGGAGACAGTAACACCCATGGGGTTGAGTTCTGTCTTGTTCACTTGTTCATATCCCATAGAAATCTGTCATCGAAACACAGATTTTCTGCACATATTTTAAAAGAAAAACTTATTCCAGACTCTTGTAAAAGACGATGGCTGGATGACGCATCTAGTTGTTTAAGTCTTGAGTTTGTTTCAGGTTAAAACCAGCATCTGGACCAGACCTGGAATATTACAAGTCTGAGGCGTGATTTATCAAGCCTGATCTGGCTGACACATTTTCTACTCTGCCAAAGCGTTTGTGTGTTTATTTCGCTCGTGTTTGGGTTCTTACTGTGAATTCTGAGAATTGTTCACGCATTGCCGGGACTTTGACGTAAAATTGTCGCTGGAAAATCACCTGAGTCCTTTTGTGTACAAGTGCTGGGAATATACACACACACACACACACACACACACACACACACACACACACACACACACACACACACAGAATGCGGTCTGTCGTGTGAGCCATGTGCTGGTGGATATCTGTTGGCATCTGGCTCTTATTTCCTTTCTCCATGTCACAAGCGCAAAGGCTTTGAGCATGAGTCACAGCCCTCAGACCTCCCGGGCATCCAGGCTCTCCTCTAAAGACACAATACATGAGCGCTGGAAATGTCACCAGCATTTAGCTGAATTACAGTAACACAAAATCTGACGCATTTAAAAGTGTCATGCTTTAACACTACAGGACTAGCGTTCATGGACACTATCTCGCTAAGTTGTTTTTGTGCTGCTAAGTGTGGATTTGTTTGTTCCGCACAACCACGATGAGCACTTTTTTTTTTTAGTTCATGGATGATGGTTTCTTCTGATTGCTGGTGTGCACATTCACAGGAAAACAAACGAACACACTGTGCGAAAAGGAAAATGAAAGCCGCTGATTGACACATCAAAAAGTGCACCGTTTAAAGCATAAAAGTCGCGTCTGGAACCGAACGAGGTTCAACGTTCAAAGAGAGACAACAGATCAGAAAATGAACTTCGGATGATCCTCCTGTTTGCTCTTTTTCTCAGTTGTATAACAGACTGTTTCCTCTATAAAAAGGTTTTGATGCAAATGCCAGCACAGTCATGTTGGCCTGCTTTGTCCTGAGTTTCAGACCCTCTGTGATTAGCGGTGAAAGTGTGGAAATAACACACAGGCCCAGAGGCTGTGCTTTGTTCTCTTTCTGCTGTGGTCTGGTCCAGTCTGGTCTTTTGGGGCCGTTTTGAGGAAGGTGGTCACAACAATGATGCACTGACTCACCGTTCATTTGCAACGGGTGGCTGGGCAGTTTCCACAATGAGTCCAAATCTGCGTCATGATGCCTGAAAACCTGTTTGTGTGTTATACACTGAGCAGACTGAGGCACTGAGCCAGCTCCACAGCAGATATCACAGACGGGCTACAGGGGCTCAGTGCTGGCAGGCAGGCAGGATGTGTTGGTGCTCGGAGTTTTACTGCTGCTGTGTGTTGGCTTTGGCCTCCGTTCTTATCTCAGCTTGGACTGGATATAAAAGAAAAACGGAAAAGCCTCCACTTCCAGACCTGATAGCTTAAACCAGATTAACTTTTCTGATGGGTTTGTTTCACAAAATGGACACGATCAATCTGAAAAACAAAATACTGCTCCCTTACGACTTTAAAGAAAATCAAAAAAAGGAAGTTCAACCGATTAAAACTGGCAAAAAAAATCATATGAACTCAAAAAAATTGGTGAACTGCTCCTTTAAACAATGTAGTCTCTGCATGCAAAGTCCAGTGATGTTTTCCTTTTAGCTTTTCCTGGTTTATTGAGTGTGCAGGCGCTGAGTGTTGCAGGCTGCATGGTGCAGCGGGGTTAAATCATGAAGCTTAATCTTCAAACTTCAGTTTTTTAGAAGTGTGTCTTAATTTAGGTGAAGCTTTTTAAGTTGGGTGACCATATTCTGAATGACACGACTACGTGGGGGCGGAGTCTTAGAGTCGTGCATAGTTAATTCTGAGAGTTTTTCAGGTCGGGTCGAGTGTTTTCACGCACTTCTAACTCAGTAAGTCCACGTGACACAAACTCAAAACTTCTATCCAAAACCGCACATTTGAAGGATTTTATAAACTCAGCCCTCCAAAAAGAGGACATGTCGGGGTAAAAGGGGACCCTGTTTTTAAGAGCTTGAGGAAAAATCTAAGAATTCATACTTGAGTCCGTCTTTTGAGTTTTGTGATTGCAGGAGCATGAATGAGCTGAGCAGGGACTGTGTAAATAACAGGAAGATGAAATATTGAAAAATGTACAACTCACACCATCTTTGTTTTTCTTACAACAGCATCTGTTATATACTGTAAGCACAGATGTATTACAAGTAAACTGTAGCTCAGTTATCAAGATGAAACACCCCTTTGTGAGCGCAGTTTATAGATTGTAGGATTATTATTCTTATTAAGTACCATTTTAATATTTTTGCTGCAGCTAGAGCTAGTCTCAAACATACTGCATTTTGTTGGCTATCATCATGGCTGTATTTTAAGAAGGGATAATATTTTTGACAGAAAAACTTAAACTTAAGGTTCACCAAACTGAGGTACAATTAACCCATTTACAGCCTAAATCATGAGAAATATTGGTGCAAGTTTTAGCATTAAATGCAATGTTTCCCCTTTTATCCAGACAAGTTGGAAAGCTTCAAACACTGGATTAGTTTCTATTTTGGCTGTTGAGTATTTGACAAGATCACAACAGCAAACTAGTAACCTTCAGCTGAATGTGTCACAGTCGACGTGGTTACAACACAGAAAGATTCTTTCCAAAATGCATCCCATTTTTTTTATAGTCAAATCATACCGATTCATTTTGTCCTTAGTAAAAAAACTAAAGCCATTTGTGAGAGATCCATTCAGCTGAAAGTCATCATTTAACAGGGTCACAATGACACCAAAACACTGGCAGAAACTGTGGCTGCAAGCTGATAATATGCTGACTGTATCCTGGTTTAATAAGATTTTGACTGTTAATGATATTAAACACTGGTTTGTGTCACGAGTGAGAAAGTCAGTTTCAAGCCCTGGTAATGGTGAAGATACAGAACGGGAACAAGGACTTACACGGAGGGTAAGCAATACGTGAAAGTTAAAATGATGGTAAACAGAAGCCGAATTCATGTTCACATCCATCAAACAGGTGGCTGTTTATGCAACTTAGCGAGTCAATCCACAAAGTGACTATTACTCTGAAATGCAGGTGCAGTTTTCTGGCAAATTAGTTACTGACCAGAACTCCTGCAACGTGACTTTACGTGCTTGTTTTTGGCTCAGAGGTATTTCTGATTTCTCTCTGTCTCTGTAATTGATGGTCTTTACATGACCATTAATGGCGTCGTCATATCCTTTCGGGTGACTTGGATGCTTAATTCCTCTCAGGTGTGCACACCGGGTTTCTCCATCAGGCCATGAAATATTTATCTACTTGCTTATGTCCTCTATCCACTCATTAAAGCTCCTGCAAGGAGTTTTTTGAAGACAAACTGAAACTCACAATGATGCTTATATTTGGCGTACAACTGAACAAAAACATCAGTGACTAAAGTGATGGCTTTTATGTCCATTTCGAAGCAGGTGGTCAACAAGAAAACAAAACACCACAACACAACAAGGAAGTAATTTTCCAGACCGGTGCTCAGAGGAGGAAACAGCAGACAGTGATGTAATTAATCAGCGTATTTTCTACTTAATATTGTTTCAACATGTTGTAGATTTGATGCAGCCAAACCCTCCAGACCGTCAACTTTCAACCCACTGTACCCCAATAACAAAAGCAAACCAGGATTTCTGACTGAATGTAATTCCTCTCACGATCTCTGAATGAACAAAGAGTACAAATCCTAATATCGTCATCTATAACAGAGGGTCGTTTTTACATACTCTGTTTGAATATGACTGATATGCGATGGGTATATGTCTCTCTATATGACGATCAAACTCTCTGACCCTCTGAGCTGTAACCTGCATCTGTCTGCGTCTGCTCTGTCACAATTGTTCTGTTGTCCAGTCCGCCAGCTGGTCCTGACTGTCAGCAGCACCTCTGCACGGGCAGCTGATGGCGACCAGATGGTGAGACACACACACACACACACACACACACACACACTCATACACACACACACAAATATATAAACACACAGTTAACATGCGTGAGTAGAACATCCTCCGCTGGAAAGAGAAGGAGTGGAAGCTACCTCAGCCGACCTCTCTGCGCCGCTGCTTTTATTCAGGGAAGAGTTCAGAGGCAGAAACATGAGCTGTGACTCAAACGTGAGGTCACTGAAATGTGTAACATCAGTTAAAAAAAACACACACAGATTACATTTGAGTCATAACAACATTAACTCACTTAACGGTTCCCCTTAGTTTAATGTCAGCAAAAAGGTTTCTCCATCAGTCAGGCCACAGATGGTTTCTCCTTCATTAACAAGTTAGTGTGTTTATCTAAGCTCATATCAAGGTTTAAAGCTCCTATGGGGAGTTTTTGACACTTATGGAATACACTCAATATCATGTTGTTGCCTTTTAAAGAAGTCCAAAAGTGATCAAGACCATCAGCAACAACATGGATGCTTTTTATGTCGACGTTTTTAATCCCTGAGGGTTGGTGTCAGGAGAGCAGGTTGAGAAGCAGCCCTGTCTTTACAATTTCCTTATGATTATTACAGATTATGATAAAAAAAAAATATATATATACACTGATGATCACAAGATAAGCAAAGACGGCTTTGTCAAAGAGGGATGCCAAAATTGATACAAACAAAAAACTCCTTACAGGAGCTTTAAGTGAGATTTGAGGTTTTAAGTTTAATCCTGTTTTCAAGTTTCCTGGATTTCTTAGGGATTTATTTCTTGTTACTTTATTTCTAATATATTCACAAACACTCCATTGAAATCCTGCAGCCATGTAGGTAAGAAGAAGAAGAAAAAAAAAAAAAACGGTACGGAACTTTTTTTTTTTTTTTACTGTAACAATTCACAGCAAAGCAACAAGCTCATTGGAAGCTTTGAAAAAACTTTTAAATAAATAGTAAATACCTGCAAAACTCGATTTTTCTAAAGGGGACCTTGCTCTTAAAGAAAGTATATACAGTATGTAAAACAGTGAATTACAGTAAATGTAAAGTTCACTTTATTTTTCTCTTGTCTGATTTACACGTCTGTTTCAGATTGTTTTGAAGAGCTTCATTCATTTTATTTTACTATAATATTTCACTCCCTGTCTGAATTCACGCTCTCAAAGAGATACGGCGCTCGATGATGTACGACAGATTTTTACGGTAAAACTAAAACAGGACGTCTTGTTATTGAAACAGATGTTTGATTCAACGCTAACATCTGTTTCATTGTTGAATCTGTAACCCCAGCAGGCTGTGACTCATGTTGGTCTGAACTCAGCTATTATCACCTCGTATTAACTGTCATTACACCCATTAATGAGGGGCTCACACAGGCTCTTGTTTGACCAGCTGAAGTGTACAGCGTGTTCCCAAACAAAGGCCGTAACCTCCGAGAGGAATCACGAAGGCAGAGACTGGTAAAAAAGCTCAAATAATCTATTGTTTTCTGTCTGCGTTATGAGACAGCAGAAAAAACAGCGTCTTAAATATTCTGTGTACACCCCAAACAAAAAAAAATGTTGAAGGATAAATTACATAAAGACATTAAAGTCAGTCAGTGGATTTTGGTTCATTGTTGCTCTCTTAGCCGTCTTGCCTTCACTTTTTCTGCTCTGACTCCTGTTTAACTGGGAAACAGAAGTGTTTTTCCTTTTTTTTTCCCACACTTGGACTCTCACCAGCAGAGAGGATTCTGCTCTGGATGGTAGTGCCTCTGGTGAAGTGGGCTGGCAGACTGCCGGGTTTCAACTACAACCATCTGGCGACGCTTGAACGCTGGATGTCAAAAACATCTCAGACTACTTCTCACTCCCTCAGTGATTTCACTCTTATACTTGTTTAGAGTATTTTTCTTTACTGCTCTTGTTCCTTTTTCTTTTTTTCATTCTAAAGACACAATATAAAATCAGTTTCAGCCTTTTTAGGGTGTAGTATCACCAAAAGAAGCAAACATAAAAAGTGTTTTGTTCCTGTAGTGGATTTACTTCGTCATGAGATTGTTGTTGGTATTTGGTCAATTTTCTGATGAACACCAGATTCATCTTCACAAAGTAGTGATTATCCTTTTGTTCTCGTGCTGAAACGGTGACATAAGCCGCAGTGATGTTAATTTAATTCATACTAAGGAGACAACATGTTCTTGCATTTTTAAATGAAAGGATTTTATATTCTACTGTCAACAAAAACCATAAAGCGACTACGCTTTAGTCCATCTCTGGAGAGTTTCAAACCCCCCTCCCTAAACCTGTTTAATAAAAAGCTGAGAGATTCAGTGAAACTGCAAGGCACTGTAGCTTCAGCAGATATGACTCAAAACATGATGAATGAGGTAGTTGGAGGGACTGCTTTCAGTTGTGGGTTAATACACTGGTAGGGTTGTTTGTTTTTTGCGGTAAAGACAGCAATGAGTCAGATTGCCTCAAGTATAATTTTGTGTCAGCTGACAAATCACATAAAAATAATAAAAAATAAAAATAAAAAAACAACAATAAGTCTCTTGCTCTCTAAATACTTTCTGGTTACTGGTTAAATTTTCTGTGAGTTCAGATCTGTCAGATTGATAGATAAGTGGATATACAAGTTTTTTCATTCCTGTTTTAAAATAAACTGTAATATCCGTTTTTACCTACGTTAAGACATTTGGGACCCCAACCTGGATCTAAGTATGCTTGACCTCATTCATTTGATCAATGTGAATATACTGGTTACTAAACACCTGAGCTGGTGTGAGAATGTGGTATTGGGCACAATTCACAGTTATGTTGAAACGAGGAAGTCAAATGCTTCCTCTTTTTGGTGGTGGTGGATTTGCGAACCGACTCCGTGCACACGCTGCCTTACTGTACTTCTCAGTGTACAAACACAAGTGAAAAACACTCAGTGATCAGGTTGGGATTTCCAATAATCATTTCAATTGTAGTTTAACAATAGGAAAATTGAGCAGACAATCGTGTGAATTCACAACACATTTTTTCACTCAGTTCTACTATTTCCTGGTTTAAAACCACTTGAAAGTGTCTGCAGCACATGTGAGAGCTATTTGCTAACTGCCCTTAAACAAGAAGAGAAAAAAGAAAGCTGAAGTTTTTAGGTGCAGAGCAGTCAGTGAGATTCAGATCTGGAGAAAAAGAACAAAAACAAGCTCTTCTTCAAACTTTGCAAAGTAAAACTACCATCTAGGATACATGTAATCAACATATTTATGATGGGTTAGTCAGGTTTTTAGAAAATCGACTTCAAATGAATATCAAACATGATGTTTAAATGTTTGGATACATTCAGAGTTTGCAGTCTGATCAGTCATCGTTGTAAAAAGCAGACTATCAGGTGAGCGTGCGAATATGTCCTTTTTGACGAGTTAGGCTGCTGTTTTGTTCGAAACCAAAATGCAGCTTTGTCTTTTAGTTTTCTGTCTGCTCAGTGTGGTTTCCTTGACCATGTCTTCCATTTTTAGGGTAAAAGGGCGGCAGTAGCTCAGGAGGTAGAGCGGTCGTCCAATAACTGGAAGGTTGGCGGTTCGATTCCCCCCTATCCCAAGTCTGTCCATTGTGTCCTCAGGCAAGACACTTAACCCACTTTGCTCCCAGTGTGTGTCCTCCACTGGTGTATGATTGTGAGTGTAGGCCGTAGGTGCAAAATGGCAGCCACGTTTCCGTCAGTCTGCTCCAGGGCAGTGACTACTAAGGTAGTTTACCACCACCAAAGTGTGACTGTGTGAGCGAATGAATGATGTATCCAATGTAAAGCGCTTTGAGGGTCTCTGATAAAGCGCTATAGGAAATCTGATGCATTATTTATTATTAAAAAGGGACAGCGCTAATCTATAATAACAGACGGACTATAATCTAGTCTGTCTGTCATTAAGTCTTTGTACAGGCACAGGGCATCAGGGTTGCCAGGTGTACGATAATTATCGTATTTGTACGATAATTTTGCCCTCTGATCATTAACCAAGAAAAAAGGCTAAATGTACGATAATTTGACGAGTGTATAGTGCAGTGGGACTGTCTCAGTCTGCCAGACACTTAATTTTTTTGTTTTTTTATTTGCAAACCCTAAGGCATTTTTTACCATGTGATGTTTCCATCCAATCGTACTTTAGAGTGACGTTTGTCTCCAAACGAGTGTGATTGGCTGTCAATCATGCTCAGTCAGGAAGTCGGTTGAGAAAAATAATCACCACTGAAGAGGACCGTGATGAACAGGAGACGATTTTCTTTTTTTGGAAGACGGAAGGGGAAAATCTCCTTCGCCTCTGATTGGCTAGAAAAGCTGGAAACGTCATCACACGCTCAAGCCAAATGCGGGCTGAAACTCCTAAACCTAACCCTCATGCTAACCCTAACCCGACAGACAATGACGTTTCACAGCCATACTAGCCAATCAGAGGCAAAGGAGGGCGGGACCTTCCCCTTCCATCTTACAGAAAAAAAATTCGTGAACAGGAGCTAAAGAGATGTTGGGCGGGGCGGTGAATGACCACAAAACTGAAGCCACAAAATCGTGATATATGATAATTTTGAGTCTCTAGTACGATAATTCTATATTTCCATCTGGTAACACTGCAGGGGGTGGACTATTGTTGAACTCTTGTATGATAGTTAACAACGGTGAGGAGTTCTTTTACTACACCAACAGGATTTGGCCTGAACTCATCTTATGTCTTTTTTAAAGGTTGTAAAAATAAATGACAAGGAAAAGCAGAAACTGAATGAAAACAGTGTTTCATATTGTTCTTTAGTATTCATCACACACTGTGTTACCATCCTCCGCGGACACATGCTGGACGACTTCCCTGAAACCTTTCCAGAATAAAAATCAAATCAATCTTTTTTCCTTTTTCTTGAAAGAAGGATCTACTATAAAAGGCCTAACAGCAGAGAGACCACCATCCATGCCCGTCACACTGACAGTCTCCGTTTGTTATTCCAGGCAACTGCACCGCCTGATAGGCCTCCAGCACCCTCAAGCAGTCTCATTCAAACTGTGTGTCTCTCTCATTCTCTGCCGCAAACCCTTCTCGGAGACTTAATCTGTCCGCTTTCTGTCCTCTCCCCCCCCCTCACGCTCCTCTTTCAGCTCATTTACCCGTGAGTCATCGCTGCGGTTTGGACTCGGGATCAAGAGAGTGCGGATGGATGAATGCGTCTCGAAACAGAGATGGAGTTAAACCCCGGGGTTAAAGGGAAGCCTGCATGCAAACCACTACAAAATTTCTCGACTTAATGATGTGCCAAAGTTGCCGTCCAGCCATTTTTTAGTTGGTGGTAAAGGAGAAAGTGAAAAACCAGGATGCACGTTTTTTTCAGTATGAGAAAGGCTGCCAATATAGGTCTGAGTCCGTCAGCTATGTGCATCCACCCTGAAAAAGGAGGTTAAGATGTGGTGCTCAGAGTTAAAGAGAAAAAAAGTTCTACTGAAACTCAGAAATGAGAGGAGATTTATTTCAAAGAACTTCCTGATTCAGCTCTGATCCTCTATAATTAGTGCTGTTCTGCATATGTTTTTCCATGCAATCAGGAACGAAAGTTTAAATATATTATCATCATTACTCTTTCGAGTGTCTCTTTGTATTTATTGTGCCTCAGAGGAGCTATAGGGAACCCGATGTAAGATCAGTAAAACAGGAATCTATCAGGGTAAAAGTTTTTTTGGTTTTTGTTTTGTGACACATCCAGAAAAGAGTTTCCATGGCCGTCCGTGGTCTTCAGGCGCACCTTGTAGCCCCTCACACTGCCAAGATCAGCCTCAGATATCTTCCTTTTTCATGAATTCGGTCGTTCTAAGAGTGAAAAGTAAAACCTTCACATTCACATTTTTCTGTTGGCTTCAAATCCGTATACTGGCGGAAGGCTGAACCAAGTTGTCCATAGTGCATACAGTCTATGTACTGTACCTGTAGGCTCTGTACAAGAGGTGCACATCCAAGTTTAATGAGGTGCCAACTCTGATGCCACTGTATCATCGTCTGCTGCATCTCTCTTTCTCCTGAACATAAAATCAAATTTTCTCTGCATTTTGTTTTATCTCTGCGTTAAGATTGAAGCAGCTGTCTCTGTAAAAGTTCCCTCCTCCGGCGTCCAATCAAAAGTGCGCACTGAACGTTCCCACTTGAGTTTGTTTGTTTGTTTGGGGAAGCAAATATGACTCATTAGCAAGCAGCATGGTTCTATTGGATTACTACGGTTACTATGCAGAGTGCAGACTGACGTGCAGGAAACACGGTAACCTAATGAAGCCTACAGACATTGCATTGGTGAAAGTTTGCGTACCGGCTGTAAAACGCTGTTTATGTCTTCCTGGTACGTCATACCGCTGCGTACCGGCTCACTCTCGCCCCTGCAAATATCAAATATGGTGCGCTAATGTCGGGTACGTTCATATCTTGCAATTTTACCGGTAACAGCACTTCTCAGACGTTTTGTGTCGTGATTGTCTGCTCATTTTGAACCCTGAGCTCAATTTTTTTTTAGCTAAACATTACAGTCTTAGTTTACTTAAGCTTGGATTGGCCAGTTTATGATGGCAGCGCCCTCTGCTGGATCATACAGCAAGCGAATTCAGACTGGCTGTTGTGCTGGTATGCTGTGTTATTATGAGTTTGAATGGCTCATTAGAGTTTGAACAGAGGTTTGAGTTTGAATAACCCTAACCCTAAGTCTTTCCTGTAACTTTCTGGTTGCAGTTACAGTTGATTGCTGGTGTCTGCTTTCTTCAATTCGATTGATGTCTCTGTCACTCTGCTTCTCTTAGTGTTTTAAAACCCTTCTCATTTTCTTCACCTTTTAACTACAGTTTACTGATCAACCATTAATCATCAATAGGGGAGAGTGGGGGAAGATGAGCCATTTTTCATATTTCGGATCACTACAACTAGTATATCTGGGTATATTTCAAGATGTTGTGCATCATTGCAAACCAACAGAAAGAGTGTAAACATAACTCTTGATAACATAGCATGCCAAAAAAAGTGGTCTCCTATGGTCAACTTACCCCGTGTATGGGGTAAGTTGACCATAGGAGCGGAGTAAGTTGAGCCGTATCCCTACTAGTAACACATTTCAACAATCTGACCTGAATCTCTGATCCTCTCATCATACCGCTTTACTACTATTATGACTTTATTAGTCCTCTAAGCTAAAATGGTGGACTTTTACAGGGTTTTGACCTCATGTTGTAGCTCATCGTTACCACAATTGATGTATAAAACAAATTTAAAATGATCTTTTTTGGTCTGAACACAATTCTAATCAAACTTATGACAGACTAAATTCACTTTCAAGAGTGAAAAATGTTTTATTTATGAAAATAAATGTCTAACCCCTTCACCCATGTGCTTCTAACCTTCACAGACTCCATGAATTGATGGCCATCTCCTAAATATTTGGTCACATGATCAATTTCTTTTACCATTTCCAAGCAACAGGGGGTGGCTCAACTTACCCCACTCTCCTCGTATAAGTCTGTGCTCTCCCAATAAGTTGAAATGGCAAAATAATCATCCTTGTTGTGCACGGATACTATTGGAAACTACTTTCAAAAACAATCAAATTGGTGTGATCAGGTTTTGCTATTCAGAATTAATAACTGTTTGTCAATGGTTGTTAACCAATCAGAATCAAGTATGTACCACAGCTGGGTGGAGAGGAAGAACGGCAGCTTTATTACATCATGGATGAATGCTAGAGTAATTTCAGTCGCTGTCAGAGATTCTTACCTAAAATAATCTTCATTAAAACCACAGAAAACTTTATAACATAATATTGTTAACAGTCCAGCCAGTAACCTTTTTGATTGGCAGCAGTGAGCCAAACCACCTGCAGCCAGTCCCTCCCAAGTGAATACAGTTTTAATGCCAGCTCGGTTGTGCCGAGAAGTGTCCATCACAGAAGCCAATTTGAAACACACTTTAAATACAGACAAAAACACACTCAGCTGATTCTATCAAATTGTCAGTCGTGTTCAGATGCGGACTGAGTTTTGGGTGGTCTGCTGAGCCTGATGTTGGTGCACGGTGGTGTTTTGGCAGCAATATTTATGAGCCGTGTGCTTCACGTCTTGTTGAGCTAAGGAGTGGAAGGCAAATATAAAAGTTCAGTTTACAAGTCACAAGCGGCAAGATGCTTCTCATTAGGGCATCATATTTTACTTCTTTCTCATCGTACTCCCAAACACCACCTCAGATGACATCAGCCGTGTGAATTAGTATCTCTGTCTACTGCTACTTCCCCGGATCCTGCACAGACTTTCTTTCATTTCACACTAATAAGGTTACCTTCCCTGAGATTTCCATTTATTTTTCTGTTATTGGGTGAAGTTTTCATGGCCATTAAATCAATTCAGCTTAATTAGGTGTTATTTTGCTGAACAGACGTGAAAAATTAGGCGAATGGGAGAACCACCCGTACTATAGCCCCCACGTTAAAATATTCAATCTTTATCCGAAGCTCGTGAAGCTGCTGGGGGGTTAACGTAAACCAGATCGTAGTTAATCTCTGCTCTCGTCAGCCTTCATTAAAAAGCAACAGGGGAGAGACGCAGCAGACCCGAGCCCCAGACTGCAGCACTGTCGTCTGCACACGCTTGATGTGGGAACATTGGAACTGACAGGAACATATATTCTTACTGCTGAAATTGCTGTGTTGCACAGGCTTGCTTTGTTTTGGGGTTGTTTTTCCTTGTGGGAGTAGAGCGGCTTAGTTAAGAAAGGAAAAAGAGAGGGAACCTGCATGTATATGCTCTTGCCTAACCCATTTTATGACAAACTTTACCATTTTTAATATGTTGTAATCTTGTTCTTGACATTACACATGCTTGTTCATATATAAGAATGACTGGCTCAGGTTGTGGCGGTTTATCTTCGTAAGCCAAATCCTGTTTAGTTTATGAGTCAGAGAGGAGAAAGGAAATTAATTTACTCTTTGGTTATATTAAACTTTACCTCTGCTATCCTGCGTGGAAACAACTGCTCAGGACTTTTTTATAGTAAATGACTCTAATCTGCTTATGAATCACCATCAGGCAGTTAATTGGAGTTAAAAAAAAAAAGTTTATTTTAACCAGATTTTTACTTCGGATGGAAACTTTTCCTCAAACACTCAGCAAGCCTTAATAAGTGCCTGAGTGAGGCTGCTTCTGCATTTCAAATTGAGCGAAAAAACATGTTTTTTTTAAAGTGTAATTGAAATGGCAAAGTTTTGTTAGCTTGAGATACACTGGTCTCAAAATAAGGACAGCTGTCTTGATGAAAAATCCAAGGAGTGCACGATGAAGTGTGAGATATATGAATGTGAAGCTTTAAAACATAATTTTTCATGTTTCTGAAGTTGTTTCTAAATCTCTTCAGCTAATACAGGCGGTATAAAGAGGTCAAACGTTGCTCGGTTTGATGATCCTTCAAACACAAAGCAGTTAAATACCGCATGAATATGAGCTCTTAGGTATGCTCAGGGTTGTTCAGGAAAAGGTAACAAAAAAGAAATTAATCATTTTCGCGATTGCCAGTTTGGCATCAGAAGTGCCGCTCTGAACTCTCCTCTCCCTTGAAACGCCCTTCGAGTTTCTTCCCCTCCTCAATAGACAGGGAAGTGTGCCATCCGGTTACTGGAAGAGCCAGCCGACCATGTGGAAAGTCTGCTTCAGAGTGGCACATACACTCATTCTCTGCTCTGAGTGTGTGTCCGTATTTGTGTGTGTGTGTTTCTGGAGACGTTTAGAAGGAAACCTTTCCTTTCTCTGCTCAGGGTTGCTCTCCTGCCCTTTAGCACGTATGAAAAACATGTCAGAAATTGGTCCACGATGGATTTTAAACCGATCTGGTTGCTATGACTCGAGCGTAAAGTAAAGTAGCTGTATTAACACAGGGGGCTCGATAACACTGCAGTAGGGATGAATAGAGGTTACATTATAATAATCCAGTGAACTTGAGGCTGTTGTTTTTACACATAAGCCACTGAAATCTTAAAGGGAAGCCGAAGAGGGATTGAGTTTCATTAGACGTATTAAAACCTAAGAACCCCTCTTTATTGTATTAGCTGGAGGGAAAGGTATTAGTGGAAGACACTGTAACAAATGTGTTGAGCGTTTTGTCGGTTAATTCACGCTAAAACCTCAGGCGCTTTGTGTAGATGAACTTTTTATTTCCTGTTGGAGAGTTGCAGTGGATTTTGTTATGAGTACTCAACCTAATGTGTAAAACTTGTGAGTTAAAACATCGCTTTTTAATTTTTAAGCAAGTAAATTTCAAAAACTGTTTCGCTTACTGTTAAAAAAGTTAAAATTAGAAGACTCTCACCTTGTAAAATAGATTTTAAAAAAGTTATGGAAACTGTCAGTATCATAAGTTGCAGATGGGACAGTTATTCCTGTTTGAAAAAATGAACTTTTAATGCCGACTGACTTACATCTGTCTGGTTCTGTTCAAGCGTTCTGCCTGTTAACTTGCTAAATGCTGCAAAGTGCAACACTCATGAAAGATGGGATCAGAGTGGGTCTGGTTTTACAAGATGCATGGGGTTCAGTCTTATCCCATCTTCATACTGCGTCTTTGTAAATACACTCGAGTCTAGACCACTTTTACCGAAATGTTTCTATCATTATTTTTGCAATCTGTAATATGAATGTGATTTTGAATCAGTCATAAACCCTGAATATCAAAGTAAACCAATTTTAAGTCCAAAAATCAACAACTTAAGAGAAGTTTACAACTAAGAACAGATCTTTAAATATCATTTTAGTGTTTTATCTATTATTATTTTTGGAGTAACACAGTATACAGTAGACTCGATAAAGGAATAAAAATATAGCTTCAGATACGGGTGAGATCTCCACTAACTGTATGTTTGCCTTTACTTGAGTGATATAACCTTTTTATCTGATACTGTGAAATATGACAGGTGGGCATTTCTGACAGATAAAACTCTGCTTCAAAAAACTACCCAGAGATTTAGAAAGGAGGCATTATTCAACTTTCTTTTGATTTGAAAAGAGCAAAAAGAGACCTTGATGCTAAGAGGAATCATGAAATAATCTGTTTCACCTGCTCTGAATGTGCAATAATTATTTGGACAGAAGTTCTTTTATGAATTCAGTCCAAAGAGAAAGTTCCCTGTGGGCTCTTTCAGATGTGAAATCTTTTGTTTTTCATATCGGCCAAGATCGATGTGGGTCTTTATGCTGCTACATGGACAGAAAAACAAGACGTCCTGCAGGAAGCATTTGCAAACACATCTTTCGTGCCTATCATGAGCAGCATCTGGGGGGTTATACTGAGGTGTAGAGAAAAGCTACAAAAAGACAGGACAACAGAAAATGAATGTGAAATCAGGACTGGGGAATCATTCCGATGAAACAAGGCCTTCCCAGAAAGTAAACTTTATTTGGCTTTATTTTGCAATTTAAAGCAAAACAAACATGTGAAATGATAGTGATTAAAAGAAATTATAAGTTGCAGCGTATAGGGCAAAGCGAGTGGAAAACTTGTTATAGAGTGGACAGTATCTCTTGTCAACAGTCTTCCTGATTCAACACTGACAGCAGCCCTAAACAACAACAGTTCCTGGATGATAAACTGTACATTTATAGTGACAGACACAGACAGCTGGCTTAGCATCATAAAAAAAAACTGTAAAATTGACCCTAATGGAATAAATGCAAAGCTAAAGCTATCCTTCCACTTCACGACTTTATATCTCCAACAAATTTTTTTCTTGCATTGGATTAAATGGTAGGTTCATGGACCTTTTACTTCATATATTTTTCCATTATACCCTTTCTGAAAGTGCGTATTATAAAAAAGAAATGTTGTAAAGTCAGAAGTCTTGGTTGTTTCCTTTTATATTTTCCTATTTCCCATTTATTTACCCTATGAGATCCCTTAATGATTGAAAAAGGAACTAATGACAATGAATAAACTGCAAATTAAAATCTGTTCAAATAAAAAGTGAACTGAGTCTGCCAAGTTCTTGTTTTCCTAAATGTTCGTCAGTTTGAGACTACTTCATTTTTATTAATTCAGTCACAGCAGGGAGACACAGTCATTAAAAAGGAGATTTTTTGATAACTTAGTTGTTGGTTCTTTCCTGTGGTTAGCAGTGAGACATTTTGAGCCACTAAAAGTTGTTGATTTTGTTTCATAAAAGTGAATGTTTGGGTTAAAATAATTCACCTTTCAAACTTTAAAGTTTAACTCCATATTAGTTAGTTTTGGAAAGTGTTATTTCCAAACTTCCAAACTTTTGATGCTGAAAGTATGACAGAGCGTAGTGTTGTGTTGTTCGCGAATGATGTGTTCAAAAGAACCGAATCTTTTAAGTGAACCGAATCACTTCGTCAAGTGATTCGTTCGTTTGTTAAGTTGAGTTATCGGCAATGTAGCTGCCATAGCACGCAGCATTGCTTGGTCAGCAGCCGGTGAGCGACGGACCACTCGTGCCAAGGCCTGAATCACTTGGTGAACAAATCATGCAGTGAACGACTCTCTCTGGAATCATTTTTGTTTGAGGGATACACGTATATGGCCACTGTTCCCCATTATTCTAACATATTTAGTAGGACACAGCAAGTAACAAGTAGTGTATAAAACCCACAGTTTGAGAAATGCGTGACTGATCCTGTCATTGCAGCAATTTGCGAGGGAACGGTACATGTTCAGAGAACGAATCACTCACTGAGCCCACTTTACCGAGTAGACAACTAGCATACCATTGGACAGTACGCTTAAAACCTCATGATTTATAAACAAGTTTATTGTTACAAACCTGTTTATCAAAACAACACAGCCACAACACTCTTGTCTACCGGTCCCAGACGCGATGATCTGAACTAAATCCTGAACCGTTCGGCTGTGTATCAGTTCAGGAAGTCGCAGGCTCCTCCCGCCATGCGCTGAATGATTCAGTGATTCGGTGAATGAATCTTTTTAATGAACTGATTCTAGTGATTCAGTACATCTAAAAGAACTGCCGTGCCCATCACTAACAGATCATCAATATTTGATAGCCAGGGGTCAGGGTTAGGGTTTAGGGTTAGGTTCCCTGACAAACCAAGTCAGTGCTGTTGTCATACTCTCATTTCAGCTCCCTAAACACTTCCTGTCCATGTGAAGCTCCTCAAAGAGAGGAGTTCTTACCCAGTACTAAAGCAGACTGAAATCAATGGAGATGCTGTGATGGGACCTTTAGTGGTGAATTCGTATCTCATTAGTTTGATCATTGTGCATGTATTTTATTGAAGAATTGTGATATTTTAACTCTGATATCACTCTCTTGAGCAGAAAGTGTTCCTGATCCGCGTGTGATGGAATAAGTAGGTCAAGGACGTTGTGGCATGAAATGTTGAATTGAGTTAATTCTTTATACAAAGTCTTTTTGTGGGTGTTTGCTCTGTTTGCGCGCTGAAATATAACTGCAGCTCCACCGTGTATGTGCTCCTGCAAGGCATCAACATCGACTACTTGAAATTGTGTGTGCGTCGAGACAAAGAGTGATAGGGAACCGGTTAAGTGACTGCTGGGTGTGTGTGTGTGTGTGTGTGTCTGTGTATGTGGAGGGGTGTGACCCCAGTGACTCAGCCAGTAGCAATGTTCTTCTTCAAGGTGAATGAGTCACAACCTCCATCCCTGGGGAGACTTCTTTTTTCCAACGGATATTCGCCTCTGTAATAAATTTCTGCTGCGCCTTTAGTTCAAAAGCTGAACCTTGACCATTTTGAATGACACCTACAGCACTTAAAACTAATTATACGATATTAATTTGCATGGGAAAATATGATTTCAGTCTGTGAAGTTCCGGGTGATTACACTAAAGACAGTTGCAGATAATTCCTGAAGGGTGGATTTGATTTGCATTTGTGTTGCACGTAAAAACGGTCATGCAAAACTCAAATGTATCTAAAATGATCATCTCTTTTGGTGATGAATTATGCATTTAATAGATAATGAGCGTACAAATCCATTGCTATGAATGTGTGATGAACGCTAAACCTGTTATCATCTCCATCCTCCGCTCGGCTTTATGACTCATATTGTCTTTTTTCTTCACTTCGGCTTGCCCCACATTTCTTCAATCTTTCTGCTTCTCCTTCCCCATCTTCTTCTCTTGCGTCAGCCTCTTTTTATCTCCCACAGTTCTTCTTCTCTCTTCCCATTCGCACAGCATCTTATGTTCTTCCGTTTTCTATTTTCCTGCTTTCATTACTATTACCCTGCTGTTAAATTGCCCATGCATTTCCCCTCATGAGCTCAACCCGGCTCTTCACAGAGTCGAATGTATTATGCAAGCGCAGATATTGCTGCTATACCTATAAATATGTTCATAAGAGAGTGGCTGTCGCGGTTGAGGAGATTTTATCTGGTAGAATTGAATCCTAGCCTGGAGGAGGGAGATGGCAAAACGTCTGGATTCAAATCTTTCTATTTTTTTTTGTCTTAAAAAAAACCCCAACATTTTGATGTACCACAAAAACTCTCCATTTGCACTTGTTTGCTACCAAACTCTCCATTTAGAGCAGGATGTATGTTTCAACATGTTGCAAGCTGTTGCCGCAGCAGCTAAATGAGCCACTTGTTGAGAGGGCCACAATGCCGCTCGGAGAAATGCAGGAAGAGAGCAAACAAAGAGCAGCGTAAAGCAGACCTGGTGCACCGGGGTCACCTAAGGGGTTATTGTGATCGATGGGATGATCCTTCGCCTCTAATGGGGTGAAGAAGGGAGGGGAAGGAGGAGGAAGAAGAGGAGACGGAGCAAGACGAGGGAGGAGGAAATAATAGGAGCGGGAGACTGAAAATAGGGTGTTTTTTATTTTGTTATAACATTTTCAAATACTCAAGCTTCATGTGGCGTGCTACGCTGTCAAGGAGATAATAGTCCACAGTGGGGTTGCCATGATATCACAATTATGCCCATTTCATATCCTGGTTACAATTTAATGCGTTGATAAAAATATTTCCAGTCAAATTAGGGAAAAGCAACAGAAGGGTGGAGAAAAATGTCACTTTAACAGCTTAAAGACATGAAATAATCGTTTGTAAAGCTTTTATTTTTACTGTCTTGAGTTTAAGGTTGCTTTCTTTCTTGTATTGTAAAAGCATGCTTTTATTTTGAAATTAGAAAGTACACACAGTTGAAGTTACAGACATGAATGAAACCAGTTATAAAAACATTATGAATGCACAAATATCACACATTTATTGGCACTTATGAACAGACACAAGCTCTTTGTTGTTTTTGGAATTTCACACTGAATTTGAATCTCGATTTTAAAACCGTTTGACCGCTTTAGAAAGGTGATGCTACAGCCAGCTAGTAGGAGCTGACATTACAGCTTCTTTTTTGTCCGGTCTTGTCTGGCTTTGTCCGGGGGAGTTTATAAAATCCCTCAAATGTCCGCGGTTTTGTTTGGAAGTCTCGAGTTTGTGTCACGTGGATTTACTGATTTAGAAGCGTGTGAAGGACACTCGATC
Source organism: Xyrichtys novacula (assembly GCA_962446985.1). Lineage (NCBI taxonomy): Eukaryota > Metazoa > Chordata > Actinopteri > Labriformes > Labridae > Xyrichtys > Xyrichtys novacula. The sequence goes on along the minus strand of OY660877.1, from coordinate 24,498,406 downwards.
CGACCTAAAAAACTCTCAAAATGAACTTTGTTCAACTACGTGACTCCGCCCCCATGTAGTCGTCTCCTCTTTTTGGGGATTCAGAATATGGTCTCCCTACCCTGTTCACTTATTTTTGTAGGATATTATTTAAAGCTCCTGTGAGTTTTTTTTTTACTTCTATGAAACTGACTTGAATTCATATGAAGCCTTTTTATGACAAACAAAAGCAAACAAGACAGATATTGACAGGAGCTTTTTTTTGTTTACACATGTAGATACTAGATCTGAACCTCTTTGGTGTTTGCTTAAAAGGATGTTGTAAAAGATTAAATAAAAAAAAAAGTCATTGTCAAGTGAAGTTAATATTTAATCCCAACAAAGAGACAATGATATTACTGTAAAAACTAAAACTTCTATTTAAAGCTCTACAAACAACTTAAGTAGTATAAATAAGTACAGATGTATTCTGTATTTAACATCCAACATTAAATGGATGAGTAGAGATAAATCAAGTGTAAAGGGTCAAGAGAACAGGGTGAGGGAGTACACACTGTTTGTCCTTCAGCCCTGGAAATTGGCGTCTCCTCCCATCATCCTTTCATCGTTCGGTCCGCATGTGGCTGCTAGACGCACAGACTGTTTTGGTAATCACAGTTCGCGTCTTTGGAAACTGAGATTCCTGAGAATTAAAGTCTACTTAGTAGGACTTCACTCCGCTTCATACACGTTTTTGGCACCTGAAACAATAGCAGAAACATCCACTTAAAACAGATAATGACAGCGCTTGTGGTTGTGCTCGAACAGGCCCGCTGTGGAATAATGATGGGATGGGAATGGGAACGAAATGTTTCAGACGATAGAAAGATGTGATTATGAGCTTTAAGTTGAGGAATTAACAAATATGTGAAATATAAATGTGAGTGAAAGGATCTGGGTTTTCTTTGCTGTTGAGCAGGACCAAATCCAGTTTCTTTAGAAGGGAACAGAATGTGCTAAAAATGTGTAGCGACATGAATATCTCTTGACATAATATCTTTTTGACCCTCCGTGTCCATTTATCTTTAATTTTAACAAAAGTTAAAACAGTCAAATATCTCATTGTGATAATGTATCATCAAGCTGGACTTGAAATGTTTCAGCAGGCCCTTCAAACAATAAAAGACAGAGTGTTTATAAGCTAACTGCCTGTTAACACCCTCTCACACACACTTCACTGAGCAGCGCTCGGCTCGAATCCGCTGGATGAAAAGCTTTTGTTTGTTGTGGAGACTTTTACATATCTAAAAATGTTTCTCAGGTTTTATCGGTTGTGCGGCAGCTTCATGGTCCTCTCAGCTGCTGTTCAGTTTTGTATGGCACATGTGCGACGATGGATCGCACTTCGATGTGTACCTTAACAAGCCCAGATCGCCCAGAGAAGGTCGTCTTGCCAGTTAGACCCTGTGGTGGTTCGTTTGACTCATCTGGTTGACTCATCAAACTCCGGTAGTAAAAGAGGTAGTGACGGTTACTCACCACTTCCATCCAGATTGACATCAAAAGAGCTGACACTTGGCATAGCATAGCAACACCATAATACAACACAATATTGACTGCTTCGAACACTCGTTAAATTCAGAGAAATTTGTTCAGCTCTTCGAAGAAGGGGGATTCTCAAAGCCGGTCTTGTACCTTCTCGCTGCTGTTGGACTTTCTCAGCCTTCGTTTTGCGGAAAGTCCCTCTTGCTCACGTGCTGACTTGGAAGTTTTTAAACTTCTGTTTTTTGTGTGTCCGTATCGGACAAACCGAAATGTCAATGAAGCATTTCAAATCAACCCATGATCCATGTTGTTGGGAGGTTATCTTGCTAACATTAACAAGCGTTTTTGGAACTAGCTTCCCACAATGCAAAGGGTGTCAAGTACATCAGGCATCTGTTCCCCTACGCAGAGAAGAAAAGAGTCTGTGATATAATAATGTAAGAGCAGCCCTGTGATAGTCTGTGCTTTAACTAATCTGGGTGTCTTTCTCCACTGCCCCTGCTGATCTACTTAGGTACTATAGAGGAATGATCCTTACACCGAGTCAAATACACCAAGTCAAATATTTGTATTTTCTATCACTACTTCTTCTTTTCTTTGTGGGGTGGGGTGGGGGTGTCCAGGTGGATCCCCTGACATCCTTAAACCTAAGAAACACCCCTGGACAGGCATGTGAGACAGACTGATTTAATAATTTTCGTGTGTGAAATCAAGCCTTCCTTCATGTTGATTGTATTTACCTGTTGAGATAGTGTCATACTAGAAAGTCCTGTACCATATCCTGTTGTGCCAAGCAGTCCCACACTGTGCTGTACTGAATCATATGGTACCATACCCAACTGTCATATCTTTCTAAATGGTACCATACCATGCAGTATCTTGAATGTGGTATTTAACAGTCTGTTATGGTTCTTGTCCATTGAAAATGACTTGTATTAAGTTTTATTTTGAAGTGGCAGTGGAATCTGTGTGGATTTGGAGATAGATCTACCTATGAAACAGTGTTGTATCATATTGTACTAAATACTATCCTATCCTGTCCCACACTGTCCTATTCTATTGTGTTGTGTCAGATCGTATCATACTGCATTGTGCCTCGATGTTCCATGTGGTCCTGTTTCCTTCGGTTTCCGATCTTGTTACTCTAAACCCTGTTCAGTGCCAGTTTAAGCCACTTATAATGGATTTGTCCTTGGCTTTCAAAGTGTTTAATATCCAGCCGTGAGATCTATTCACTCAGTTTCTACATCCTGAACATTTTAAACGGTTTATTTTACTACTGAAAAGATTATTCCTCCACAACCGATAACCTCCACATGGGAAAAGTCATTCCAGGACACGGCACTGCGTGACACACTGAGTCACTGTGTGTGAACTGCAGAACCAGAGCAGACCTTAGATTTTACAGAAACCATGCACACGCACACACACACACACACACACACACACACCACACACACACACACACACACACACACACACACCCACACACACACACACACACACACAGAAAATGTCTAACTTGTTCCATTCATGCAAATGTGTGGGTTGTGTTTAGTATCGCTGCTGTCTCTTTGAATTCTGTTGTTTTGCTCCAGGTCAGAAAATGGCTAAAGCTACTTTAAAGGGCGAGTCCACCAAAATGAATTTCGTGTCAAACACACTTACCTCACCATGAGGGTTGATTTTGTTTGACACACTGAGAATTGGAGATATTTCCTGCTGGACCAAGATAAAAACTTTTTTTTGTGTGTGTTTTCGTGGCAGAGCATTAAAGAGTGACATTTGAAAAATGTAAAAAGGATATTTTAATGTAATCTTCTGTCCCCATTATCTGTTGCTGCAAATGGTGTTCATCGGGAAAGAGCCTGTTTTTGGTGAAGGCAAAAATCTGCAAAAAGCCTTTCTTTAGTCACCTGTAAATTGCAATTATAATGTTTGTATCTTAGTTGTTCTTTTGTATGTGAAGTTCCTTGTAGCAGCATTGTAGAGACAGATGGACAGACTTACTGTTTAATAAAATATAACAGAAAGGTCTAATATCTTTGATAGTTTGTGTTTATGATTATATGATTATGTCTTATCTAATGCCAGAGATCTATTGATATGGCTGTATTTTGAGACGAGTGACAGAATTGTTGTAGCTCTGATTTTGTCTGAGAAAAGAATCTCTCTGCTACACCAACATTAATTTTCCAAAACAGTCTTGAAATGAATAAAAATAAAACAAAAATGGAATGTTTCAGGAAGAAAATAGAAATGACAAAACCAAAGAAAGCGACTCTTCAATAAGTTTTGTCAAATTGAACTTAAGAACAAATTTAATACTTTGTTTTTTTATTTTATAACAAAGGTATCGACTGTTTTTAAAATATTGTTCCTCTGACTTTTTTCCAGTTTGCATGCTTTGGGAGAAAATGACTGAATTTACTGAAATATCAAACTTGTAGGCTGTTGATGGTGACTGTCCTTATTTAAAAATCTAATATTGATATCGTAATATTGATATTACTAAGGAAGCAGTAATACCACGAGTACATAGTTGCCACACATGATCAAATGGAGGAGAGATGAAGAAGAAGAAGCAGCAGACTGCTAGTGAACTAACTTGATGCAGATCTACAAACAGTAATTAAACACGTGAAAACTGAAATCCAGCTTTTTATTTTATTTTTTTGGTAAATCAACATTAGAGCTTTCGTCTCTTCAGGGAACTAATTCATTTACCATTTTAACTTTTTAACTGTTTTCTTTCAGTTTGGTAACTTGGGATCTCCTGGAGGTAGATTGTACTTCAAAATAAGAGCGTAATTTTACAGTGTAGGAAATAAAACAACCGAAATGCAAGACAGAAAATATCAATATAAAAGTATTATAAATTATAATTATAAGGTATTGCTTTATCTAAATAAGTTAGAAATGGATGATAATATGTAAGTTTATTGTGTTTATTACTTAAGTTTTGTAATATTTATGAACATACTTGTGTATGTCATGTTGCTCTACCTTTTACTTTCTGTGTTGTTCTGATTTCTTAGGTTTTCTTATACTGCTTTAATGTTCTTATTGTGATATTTCATGGCCATGATAATCATGAGGTGAAAATCTGATATCCTGACAGCCCTTACATGAACCTTTTTATATACTTGCCTTTAATCCTATATCACGTGACTTTGAATAAAATCAAAATAAGACCAAAAAAATGAAGTTTATTTTACACAAATATATTTTACTGTTAGTAAATATGTCAATTAAACTGTATGTTAATGTGTCAGAAAAGGTTTACTTTAATTTTAGTGACATTTTCAAGCAGGTAAAATCATTTCCAGTTATTTTAATTTCCTTTAAAACTTGAATGGTTGTAAACAAATGCACTCAAAACACCCAAAAATAGCATGAAAACAAACAGGTGAGGATCAAACTTGAAAAAAAAAAAAGAAAAAGGAAAGTTAACAATTGTATCAGACACTTGATACTCATGTCTGTCCCTGTCCCTCCCTTAATCCTCTTCATTCAGCAAAAAAAAAAGAAAATCAAAATCTTCAGATCCTCGTCATCAGTGTCAGTCTTACCTGAAACCAAACACCACAGCCTGGCTGCACCGAGGTCACGACACACACCAGAACAATAGGTGTTGAAAACTAAAACCATATATCAGGTTGATGGCATCGAAACAAATGAGGCAATTATCGAGACCACCGAGATGGATGGCACGGAAGGTGGAAATTTTTAACCAACACGTTCACAGACTCACCTGCAAACATAAAACCCCACATTCCTGCAACTTAGCAAATTCAAGCCCATCTCACAGAGCCGAACAGGGGGGTTATTACAGAGGCACATCATTACACAGGTATGTTTGTGCTGTTTGTATGCAGTAGTAAAAGTAACAGGAAGCTCAGGTTGTCCCTGAAAGTTACGACAGCAGAACTGTGTCCTCTAAGTTTATCACCATCGATTGCGCACATCGGTGTAAAGAAAATATGTCGTGTTGAGGAATCTGAGGATTGTTGCGCTTAGAGACAATGGGGGGAAAAATCCCATAATCTCAGGTAAAACGTGTGTGCGCTCCAGGCTGAATACCGAAACACTTCCATCTGTCCGTCTGTCCCCTGAAAGAACTGAAAGTGACTTGACAGGACACTCTGTGCATTTCTGATTAAAGATTAAACACACAATTTTGGGTAAACCCGGGAGGTGTCTAATACTTGGGCTTTGTTGGATACACACACACACACACAGAGACACACAAACACACATGCTGATCTACGCCCAGACAGGCGTGCTTGCACTAGACAGAGTGGCTGCATTTTAAGTGTCTTTTGGCACCATCACTAATAATACCTGCTCTGCTCCAGGTGGCTTATGTGTACTCCTACGCACACGCTTTCATACGCAGACATACATGCACATCGAACACACACGCATCCTCAGAGCTGGATGACAGTTTTATAGCAGCTATAGAAGTCAGCTGGAGGTTACCTGCCTCCTCCAAGGACAGCCAGCAGCGATCTCTTGGTGCTATCGGATCAGAGTGATCAGCATTAATGTGTTGTAACAGACGTTGTGTTATTTTTTTTCCTCTCCTGTCACGCCGGTGTGATTTATGCCTGAAGCTGTGACGGCTCTCTTCATGTATGCGTTTGTGTGAAAATACTGTACGAGCGCCTACGATGAATGCAAATCGTGTCTGTGAGAATCTTTGTTTGTGTCTAAGGCCTGACCTGAGGTAAATTCAGTCCATGACTCACTGTTTGTTTTAAAGCGGCGCTGATGTGCTGATGACAAGTTTACAGCCGACGAGATACTGTCTACATACTAGACCTCAATCATTACTTAAGGTTTTAGTAAGTGACTCGACACTTAATTTAATACCGTACAATATTTCAGTTGACTCATAAGGGTCTGGAGACAAACAAAACTGAAGCAACATCGCATTAAAAGTGAGTTGAATTGTCCTCAGTATGGGACTGTTACGATATAAACTTTTTTAACTATCAGTCATTGTGGGCGAAAAATATCACAATAACAATAAAACAATACAATCATTTAGATTAAGAAGGTGAATTAAAACTTAACTTACACAAGTAATTATCTTTACAGCATCATCCATGTCAATGATGTTCAAATTTATGATTCATTCACACACTGACACTGATCATTAATGAGTGTTTGTAATGCATTTAGTTTGATAGCTTTTGTCTGTAATTGACTTAATTTATTGCCTACATGTTCAAACTATGCTTTTATTTTGAAATACACCACCTCAGGTAGATTGGAAGTTACCGAACTGATCAAAAACAGTAAAAAAACAGTTAGAAAGTAAAAATATTGAATCGATTCATTCATGAAAGACACAAAATTGAAGCGAAAACTTAGCGGTTGATGACTCATCGCTGCTTATAATTATGTACTTATATATTTATCTTTTGAAAGCTTGATTTGTTGTGCGGTTTCCTTTGATTTATTGTCATTAGCATTAATAGCACATTTGCAAACCGTCATTTTTCAGTCGTTTTAATTTGCCTGATCGGTCCTGCTACTTGTTGGACTTCTCAAACATTCTTACGACAATTTAATTACGCAAAGTTCATGTCAAGTCTAATCTGTTTAATTTTAGTGAAAAAAAAGTGACATTTTTTCTTTACTCCAGTATGAATGCTCTGAACTCTTTAATGCAAAGTAGTTTACCACAGTCAACTGCTATTGAAAATTAGTTTTTTGGTTTTGATTAATTGGTCTCACCACAGCTCATCAGTAGACATTATTAAGTTACTTTTTGCACCGTCTCTCTCTGGCTAGCCTTTGGAAGTGCAGTAAATTTTTCATGACGGCTGACGCACAATATCAAAAGTTCCCATGATTAGATTTTAGGTTTGGAGAAAATCTGATTAATTACTTTGTCATGCATTTTCAACCATATTTCACTCAAACTTGATATCAGTGTTTAGTCTTTTCTGTTTGATGTGAATCAACTCGATAATGTCACTTTACTGTAACTTGCAGCTTTTTTTAACAAAACTGTTGTATTTGCACGTTGTTATGCTAGTTTCATTAACCATTTACATGCCTTCTTTTAATATTTTCTCTTCTGTAAAATGTCACCTGTTGAGCCGCTGTGGCAGGTAAACACTTCAGCAACATTTTGATCTCCTTAAGTGTAAAAAATTTTGCCTAAATGTGACTCAGAAACTCTTAATTGACCCTCTTTGGTGAAGTGGACATGCAAAACGCTGAAAAGTGTCAAAATCAGATTTTTTTATTCATGCTTTAAAAATTAAATTATATGAATTCTTGCATTAGGTTGCTGCACGATATCAATTATTTATGGATATGAAAAAAATCTAAATTTATCGTCCTAACAGTCATGCATGAAACAGTTACATCCGTGTCTTAATCTGTCTTCACCAGTATGCTGACATTCATATTCATCTGTTTTATATTTGGCACATCAGTTGGTTTTAATGCTGTAGAAAATTCAGTCAGGTGACTCCTCTGAGAGAAAAAAAAGAAATCTATAAACTTTTCCATGAGTAATTAGTGACTATCTGACTTCCCTCAGACACATTCTGAGGATAACACTGGAGGAAAAAGCGTCGCTCTAAAGTTTTCGCTCTAATATTTAATTGCTTGGGCCTCGTCGAGCGTTTAATTACCTTTACAGCAGAAAGCCTGTACGGCGGTCTGTACAGTTTCTGTAATCAGTGTGGGACTTGGCTCATGCAGCAGTGCTCCACCTGATATTACATCACCTCATCACTGTGTTTATGTATATGTATGTGTGTGTGTGTGTGTGTGTGTGTGTGTGTGTGTGTGTGTGTGTGTGTGTGTGTGTTTATGTATGTGTGTGTGTGTGTGCCATACTTGGTTAGTAGAGGCAGCGCGGGGATCCGATACTCATTTTCAGCTCAAATAAACCTGAGGATTGAAAACAGCTATCTCACACCTCTTTGTGCACTACTTAGTCTATATGTCACACACACACTCACACACTCACACACACACTCACACACACACACTCACACACACACACACACACACACACACACACACTCTCACACACACTATGTTATGTTTATGCGCGAGTTGCCCCATTTATTTTTAGACCAGAGGCAGGATATTGGGTTTCATTAAACGTCCCAGACCCCCTTTTCTTCTCCTCTGCCTCTCTCTCTCTCTTGCTCTCTCTCCCTCTCATACACACACACACTCAGTCCCAGGGGTTAGGTGGTGGCGGTGGTGTTGGTGTGGTTTCCTGCTTGTGTTGTGACGTGGTGCAGTTCTGCTCGCTGGTAGAAAGGCCTCTTTGTGTCTGACCGTCCCTGCCTTTCGCCCCCCTCCTCTCTCTCTTTTCCACCGCTGACAATTATTTTCCCCCTCCAACCCTCAGCTGACAGTTTGCTGTGTTAAGCCGCTGTCGTCATCCTGCTTTATCCCGATATTTGAGAGAGAAGAGGGGAGAAAAAGCAGACGAGAAGAGAACGAAGGGAGAAAACAGCAGCAACTGCAGGTTTAGATTTCAGCAGCTGCATCTTTCATTTTCAAATTTGAAAGTGTGACGGCGGCTTATGGGCTGGAAATCGCCTCCGAGTGTTTGTTCTGAGGCTTCTTTTCTTTCTCTGTTCGTCATATTTTACCCAGCCAGACCAAGCCACCCAGAATTATAGGACTTTCGTTTTAATTTCTGTTATTTCACATTTATTACAAGGCCATGAAGGCAAAGACCACAAGGCAGTTTCCATCTCCGCACAGCAAGGAAAACATTTAGCATTTTTGTCACGCCCAAAGTTGAATCACCAGCCGGTTTCGACAACCCTCAAAGCTGGGAAATCTGTCAGCCGGGTCCAGTTGCTCCATTACATGCCGCTGGCCCTCGTCTCATGGGGCCCCCACAAATCATCTGATGTGGCTTTTGGGGCCAGAGCAGCAGCAGCCGTGTCAACAGTCATACTGGTGCAGTTTGAGCAAAGGACAATTTCTCTGTCTTCACAAACAGGCTCTAAAGTTTTGTTTTTCATCCACAGAACATGCACCACTGCCAGTGAAAACTACCACAGATTATTAACCCTCAATGCCAGACGTCTTTCTCTCCCGTCTTTCTCATAGTGATTCGCTGCTTTACATCTAAGGCTTCCCCCAAGTGACTCTGGCTCTCTGTCGCCCTCTTCAGGATCAAGAGCATGTCACCTCTCAGGAGATCATCCGAGTGATATCTGCGTCTGTTTTTATGCCTGTGCAAAACTGCCTCTACCTCAAATTTCTCAACTTCTATTTTGCTCTGCTTCAAAACAGAGACTCTCCAAATATCCGGCTTCACCATTAGTAGAAAGAAAAAAGAAAAGGCTTTTTTTTTTTAAAGTATATTCGGACAACTGATTCTTTCAGTAACACATTTGGTCTCGAGCTCAAAAAGTGAAGAGACAACAGCAGCTGGAGGTGTGATGTTTCTGGCGGTTGTTTGTCCCTGGATTGCCCAAAGATGTCTGCCTCAACGTGTTCAGAACGTCACAATAAACAGTTTTCGACCACCGCACAGTTTCAGAGGACAAGAGGTGGAAAGTTAGATGTTAGTAGAGTTTAGGGTAAATGTTCGGCTCTCATCAAACACAATCAAAAGCAAATGGCAGTTTGTGAAAATAACAAATAATCCGTGGCAAACAAGGGCAATTAATACTCTATGTTTGTAAATATGATAAGCTCGATTGTTTTGAAGGAGCTAGGGTCAGAGCCGCTCCTCCTCCAGGTTAAGAGGAGTCAGATAAGGTGGCTTTGGCATCTGGATCAGGAGGCTCTCCGGACGCCTCGCTGGTGAGGTGTTCAGGGCATATCCCACTGGCATGTCAGTGACCGGACTACTCCCTGTTTTCGTGTTTGTTTACTGCAGCAGTAAAATCAGTGCCTCAACATTTGAAATTTTTATTTTTGCACAAAAATCTGAACTTCTACTTGAGTAAATACTTTGTAAATTTCTACCCCCCCATCACGAGAAGAGATGTGATCGAACAAACTCCAACCATGAATGGAGATTACATTTGTCCCTCCTATCAATTCAAGGAATATTTTCCTGATCTGAAGTCTTTTATCAGCTTCTTTCTCTGATAGATTTAAAAGTGTGAGTGATGTTTCCTCTGACTTTTTAATTGTACGTTTTTATCCATTGGTCATTTGAGGATTGATGCTTTAAAGTCTTTCAGAGTTGACTGTCCATGAGAGGAAAACCATTACTGTTCAGGCCAAGTGATGAAACAGCTTCTGTCAGTAATTTCAGGTAATTGCTTTGCACTTTACTCTGAGGCAACATTAGACATACTTGAGCTCTCAGAGGTCCATCTGTCATCATTGTGTCTTATAAAGGCCACAATGTGATGTTGAGCCAGTCAAAATCAGACATAGAGAGAGTCTGAACTTGATTGATTATCCGCTGACCAGGTCACAAAATGAGCCAAAGTCATTTAGCATAAAAACAACTCTGACAAATGAGTGTGTCAGTGTGACATTAAAATTCATTTTTGTACTCCATCACACTTTCAGCTTACTGTCAAGTGACCAGGCTTTACACAGGATGGTAAATAGCAGCTCACACTTCACTCCTGGCAATACTTCAGACTATTTTTCATCATCATTGTTGTTACATTTTCTAATCTGAAGATTAATTTCCTGTGGGAACCTCACATTCAGCCGCTCGAAATATCCATTATGTACAGTAGACCTGCTTATTATGTATTGAAAGGCAGGTGAAGGATCAGCTCTCATATGTGTTTCCCAACAGACAGATGAACACTTTCAGAGGCTGTTTTCATCAACTTTATCAGTTTGTTTCCATTTATCTGAAGAGCTGCTGCCATGTAAGTAAGAGCGAGCTCTGATGCATCGACAGGTGAACTATGTGTCAATTGTTGGAGCGGACAGAAAATAGAGAAACAGAGGTGCTATCTGTCTGTCGGAATCTCAGGTCAACATTTAAAAAAAAAAACGATAAAAACTAACAAGGAAACAAGGTCAGTTAACGGACACTCAGAAAAAATAAATCATAGCATAATTTCTTTTTAAGTATTTATATCTATTTGATTTTATTAAAGTTTTAGAAATTATTTATTAGTCTATTAATTTTTAAAAACATATTAACACATATTAATTAATTCAAATATGACAAGCTGTGGATAAACCAAGATTCATTCAGTTAATATTTATGAGACTGAAACAAATGGGATTTATCAATGATGGAAACATAAATCTGTCTTTATTTATTGGCATCATTACACAAATGTAATTCTTAATTGCTTCATTTACATTTAAAAGACAAATCTGAAGCACATTATTTTCTTTGGCCTGTTTATATTAAATCTAATTAATTCAAATGGATGGAAATGTTATGTGCAGTGAGACCTAAATAATTCTGACCAGGCTTTCACCTGCCATCTTACAGGGATTTCTTGGCTCCTGCATTGGCCTCATTTTTCAATAGCTACTATATGTCAGGATATGTTCTGTTTATTTATTTCTGTTTATTTGTTTCCCTCCTGTTCTCTGTGTTTTATTCTTTATATCAGTTTTCTGTGTTTCCTGTTTTATTTTGTAGTAGTTGATTCCTTGTTTTCTAGTCTGGTTTTACTTCCCTAGTTTTCCCTCCTTCGTTAATCAGTTAACGAGTTTCACCTGTGTCATCAGCGTCACCTGTTGCTCGTTTACCAGTGTGTATATAGTCTCTGTCTTCACCTCTTGGTTCATTGTATGTCGATGTGAGACTACATTTAGACGTGCCTGGCTATTTTCATAAACAGACATTTCACCCTCTCTGTTTACAAAAGAAAACTGTGCACACCATTAAGTTTTCGTTTACACTAACCCGTGTGTATATGCCGTTAAGAGCATGCCAAACCCGTAGTTGGCAGTGTAGCAAGAAGCTCGAGCCCACGTTAGCTAATCAGAATCCCACATGGCAGGATACATATGCAAAGGCAAACAAACACAAAGGGATTGCACCAGCATAAATGCGACTGCTCTTCTGCATGCATCCATGATCACCATAGATTGTAAACATAGACTGTAGGTTGTAAAGATTTGACCCAATCTGCTGTTGGCCACCCAAATCTCTGTTTTTCTCTGTTTACATGCAAACAGTTTTACGAAATCTCCTCTCTGATTGGAGTTTTTAAAAAAGCATCGTTTTCAGGGGCGAATTCTCTGTTTGTGTCGAAACGATGGTTAATGTCTCAGTTTTAAAAAATAACCAGATACGTATAAATGGGGTCTGAGTGCGTATGCTTGTATCCACAGTTGTTCCTTGTGTTTTTTTCCCCAGTGTCTTAAGTTAAATTTTGCCTTTTGGATTTTTTGGGTTGGACATTTTGAAGAAGGTTTTTGTTGTTTTTTCATTTAGTTCTTTTTAATCTAATCCTTTTGTTCTGCATTTGGGTCTTTTCTTTAACCCTGCGCGGCGTGACATTAAATATAAATACGTTCTTCCTGTCAGTGCTGAAACTCCGTCACTCAGATTCATGGTTGTGCACCGCCAGCTTAACAATTTCCACAACCTGATGAATGATAAGCATTGATGTGCAATCAGGAGCGCCTGCCTCTGAGCGAGGATGCGAGAATGAGAGTCGCAGGAAGAGGCAGAGGTCAGACTTCACTGCACAATCAATACCTGTTGCCGGAAGCTGAGGGAATCTGATAATACAAATGGATAGCTGGAAAAAACTCACATGCCAAGAACCATTCCCGTTGCTATACAACCAAGCGAGGTCTTATCGTCACTGTTTTCTTTTACCGTAGATCTTCTCCAACGAAGCAGATATGTCTGAGGAGAGATTACACTGTCACTGTGAAAACTGGTTCATTCATTGTGCAGCTTTCTATTGATTGATTCCACAATGGTTGGTTTCATCTTACTCAATGTACTTCATGGCACAAAAGCAAGTGGTTCAACCATGAGAGATTAGCCAGACTCTTGAGTAAACGGCGAGAGATTACAAAAAAGACGGTGGCGTAACCACGGAATAAAAAGCTTCAAAAACCCAACCTGAAGTATTAAGTATCGAGGGTCCTTAGAAAACAGAGGCGAGAGAAAGCAGGAGTGATTAACCCAGCAGAAGAAAACCTCAGAGAACCTGTACTGAGAATTAATACTTTGATTCAGTTTCTTTTATAACCCATTCAACAAGAATTATACGCTCAGGAGGATCAGATCAAGCTGTCATATAGTACTGAGAGTCTTTGTGAAAGACCCTTTATCTATAGATGAGGGATGTTGGCATCAAACAACAAAAGAGAGAATGCAAACATTTACTTTTCAATTAGATTTGACCTACACGCAATATTTCAACACTGTAAAGTCTCTGCAGCTGCTGGCTTTATAGAAGTCATCTTTATTTGCTGAATGTACTTTTTTTGCACCTGTTTGGTGATCCGACATCAGTAAAAGATGTAACTCAGCATGATCGTCATTGCTATGAGACATATAAACCATGTTTACTTGTGTAAAATTTCTTGATCGAATTAAAAATTTGTGGAATCAGAAAATATAAATCCACAGTTTATATCGATGCAAAATCAAATAATTCGATCATGACATGCGTGTACATCCACCAAGCTCAGAGTTCTCTAATGTCACTAAAACAACCACAGAAGAAGATCTGTATTTATACCTGTGCTGTCAACAAACCAACGAACATGGTAGTGGCTCACTCCATGCAATTTCCCTCCTCTCAAAATGGACCTGAACCAGGTTCTTAAAGTGGTTGTTTTGCTCCTAGCGCACACGGTCATCAAACGGGCCCAGCAGCAGATACTTATCCTGCGTTAGATGAGGAGACTGTATCGAGCAAGAAAGTTGTTTTAGAAACAAACCAGTTGCTCTTGGATCCTGCCATGTTTATGTCTTGCTACTGACGGAGGAAGTGCGTCACGTTGATATAGGGCATACCTGTGCAGTCAGGTTTAGTTTTGCCCCAACAGAGAGTCACGGTCGGAATAAGTGTTTACATGGACGCAGTTCGGAATAACGATCGGCACAAACCATTCCTCTCGATGGGAATACAATTCCTTTCTGATTGGGCCGAATCAAATCAGAATCTTCTGATTGACATGTTTTTATTCCAATCAGACCTTTGTTCTGATTATTTGTACCCATGTAAACGCAGCTATAGTGTTATACAGTACAGTCCATGCAATACAGACATTATCCTCCGTATTAACATTGAATCTAGACTCAGGCTGCTGAGTGATATCCGCTTTCATGATTATTTTTACCCTCACCTGGAGCAACTTTTATCCTGTGCCAATCAAAGTGACCCCCTGCAGAAAAAGCATTACATCTCATATCTTTCTGATCTGGTCTTGAATGTGTGAACGTTGTTTTCCTGCCTCCCTGACACTGTGCTGAACTTTTATTATATGAAATTATTGGATTTTTTTTTCTAGCTTTAAACATTTAGCATTTTGAAATAATCGACCTTGCCAATGGTTTGGTTTGCTTTTGGGTTTTTAGAGAGGTATCAGTACTGATTTCAGTCTGCATGATCCACTCTTAAATATTCCTCACAGAAGCTTGAACCTTGAATTTCAAACTTTAATCTTTCAGTGAAATTTAGTGCAGAGCATGGCCTTCTGTAGTGTCAGGACAGTAATTCTTTAAATAATAAAATATAAATCAGGAGCCAGGCTGAAGGTGAAATTACTGAAGGTAAAAAAGAGATTATAATGATGTAAAAGAGGCTTTTCGGGCATTTGACTAAAGCAATTACAGGAGACTCGACACGCGCACTGATCTAATGTAAGTTATGTAAAAGCAAATGGGGCCGCTGTGCCAGCTCATTTTCTTCTCACTGTTTTATTGAGGAACAAACAATTTACTCAGTTTGCAATCATTATACACTGCAGGACTACACGACAGCCATTTTTATGAACAGACCGCAACATTTTCTGTTGAAGTCTCGTTTTTAGATGGAGAAACTCTACAACCACGTTGTTCAAACACACACACAAGAGGGGCGACATTATACCTGCACTTCTGGTCACCTTTGATTAGACTATTGGAGGTTATGAATCAGATTTAAACAAATACAGTGAGTGATAGTGCTCATGGGAAATGCAGGCTTTATTCATAGAACGACACTATACTGAAGGTAAACTCTGGTGATGATCAGAAAACCATAAAGAGAAAAGAATTGGTTTCTCATGGTATTAATTAGGAATTTAAAAGCCCGACGACCAGAAAGGCAATTTAACAGACAGCTCAACTGTATCTTACAACTCATGATCGATAAAATAATGACAATTTCAGTCATAATATTCAGAGCACACCAGGGAAAATAATACAAATCAATGTGACACGGAAAAATAAACATTTTCATGGACAAATTGACAGAAACATGAAACCAGAGCAAAAAACAACAACAGAACCAGAAACGATGAAATGTCGCTGCTTGATAGCTTTTCAGTCTGGTTATTGAACGGTATTTTATTTCAGAGCATGGGCTTTTATCTTTGGAGTGGAAAAACAATCAGCTGTCTAATTCACTTCATAAAAGTGTTGGGTTTGTGCCTGAATATATGCATGAAGAGCCACTTCAGCTTCTCCAGTCTCAAATCTTTATCTCTGTCCATTACAACCCCGGCACTTTAACTCCCCGCTATTTCTCGACAGAGGAGTAAAGAGATTGAGGACTGAGGCAAAACAACAAGTCAACAGAAACAGGGTTTCACTTAAACAGAAGTGATAGAAGAACCACGAAGACAAGCTTGTGTGATGAGTATGTTTAATAGCTTCGAAGGCTCGATCCACTCTGTTCGGATCAAAATCTTAGGACCTCGGAGAGCAGGTGACTGACGTTCTCTAAAAGGGTTATGATTACAGTGGCTAAAGGCTCATTTGGCTCGCCATACCGATGAAAATGTACATGTCTATTTCAAACGATGGTTCCGTCACTGCCCACATACTTCAACGCGTCCTTTACGTTGGCATGGATGTTAACCATTACATCCACCAGGGGGCATGCTGACAAACAAAAGGAAACATGGCGACCGTGAAGGAGCTAGTGATGACCTATATTTTGCATAGGAGACAGAAACGAAGGCAGCGTTGGAGGGGGCGGTGGTCGGTCGGGCCACTAACGGGCAATTTCCACCACATCCAAAATGGCGTCAAAAAGGTCGTATCCGCCGATCATAGCTGAACGTAACCATTCAAGTTAATGTATAAATTTCCACCAACTTCTTTCCATTTCGCTGCGGATCGCCGGACTCCGCAGCTGATCGCAAGAGTTGTATTTTTTTCTGGACTCCGGAGCATGCGGGATAAATTCAGCTCAGATTAACCCGTGCTGGAAACGAAGTCGGGCACAGACGCAAAATAAATCATCCGGCTTCTTGTGAAAGGTTTATAGATAGCATTTCACCCCGATGACACTATTGATAAGGAGATGCTGATTTTGTAGGTCTATACGTAGATTTCCTCCTCTGGAAGGACACAATCTACTGCTTAAATGATTAGCCTCTGTGGCTAAAGACAACTTGATATCACGCGATTGCACGTGAATCTGCGGGTTCTTGTGAGTTCTTGTGATTCCTGCTGTCCGTAATCCGCCACGAAATTCGCCTCACAAACGGATCCGGTAGGAATTGGCGTACGGCGAAAACTGCCACCGTTCCAGATTGGAGCCGTTTCAGATGCGGAGTAAACTCGGGTAAATGCCTTGCGGTTGCATTGCAGGAGGACGGAGAATTCTTTCCTCTGGTAGTACAGATGAGAAAGCCCAACCATTATCCTGGTAGTACTGCTCCGTCTAGCTCGCATCTCTAAACTTTAAGGATACGTGCTGAAATATGGATGAAAGAACATGAAGCAAGGACGAAGAGTTCCGTCCATATCCGGATTCGTATGTAACGTTGAGCATAAATGAGCCTCAAAGGGTCATAAACAACAGTGAACAAATGTCTCTGTAACTTTTAATGCCTTTCTTGTATTACGGAGGAAGATTGTTTCATAAGGTTGGAACAGAGACAGAAAAAAACTCACTGACTGTCACCTTTCTGACCGGAGGAACGACAGATGCTCAGCAAAGTGCTCATGCAAGCGCACATAGGTCCCCAAGGTCAGATTATGACCTTCTGTCATCTGCACAGCCTCACAGCGTGGGCAGATTGTCTGCTCAGGGTAAACTATAATTGTTTTTACATAACAGGACTGTTTCTATTGTTTTTCAAGTTTCTGAATAGCTGCAATAAGACTGCGTCGCTTCAAGGGTTATGACGGCAATGAAAGAGCACTAATGAAAGGAATGCAAGCACTGTGCCGTTACATTTGTGCCCGTCTCTGACATTTAAAGATACAGGTTTAGATTCTGCAGAGGTTCTCCACAGCTGGTGGCCAAATAACTGAACTGAGAATTTCACCTTGTATGATGATGGCATCAGTTCTGTGTCACCTGTTGGAGGCCGTTTGCACAGGTCTGTCCTCGGCATGTGTTTACTAACATGTACAAGACCCAGCTGCAAAAGCTGATTCAAGGTTCAAAGGAGGTAGAGCTGCTTGAATAGAGATGACTAATCAGGTTATTATCATTAGGAACAACCTCAAAATTAGCACAAGCTTGACCATTGCACTGAAATTAATGGAGTCATAATGATTTGGTTAACTTCATTAAAGAACGTGTTCAGTTTTTCATTTTGACAGAGTGAGCCATCGCCTCATTGCAGGTGGATCTCTGTTGCTTTCTTCAGTGGGAATGTCAGCCGGGGGTTCCTGTTGGTGGCGACTGATGGAGCCACGATTCAGGTCCAACATTTCTTCCCCACAGACTACCTCCTCGACACTCATCCACCAATCTTCTGTGGATTTACTTGATTTATTGGGGTTTCCTTTGGGCACTAGATTATAAGTTATACTTTTTCCGAGACCCAGTTTTGTTGATAGAGGAGTTTTCTTTTTCAGCTTTATTTGTGTTTCCCAGGTAACTTAGATTCATTTTGTCCAGCCTTATTTCACTCAGACTTGGTAGGGTCCTTATCGAGACCCTGTTTGTTGATTTGGTGCCACCCGCTGCCTGTGCCCCTCTTGCTGTTTCTTCCTCAAGTTGTTTTGCTGATTTATAACCCCAAAATTACTTGCACTACCTTTAACAGCATTGGTGCTTTGTGTTGCTTCCCATTTTCCCCCTCAAGACACTCACTGGGTTGTAACAACATGCTATTTATTTGTGTGTGTGTTTATGTGTGTGCACACCAAACCCCATGCTGGCCTAAAGTCAGCGCCTCAATTGGGTCCAGCCAAAAAACCCTCTAAAGCTGAATTCACTTCTTCCTCTTCACTGAACCACCTGTTTTATGTTGTCAGTTACTTTTTATGTTCAGTCCCGATGGATTTTCTTCAACTCGCTGGCTCAGTGAAGGTGTTATTTTGATATATTTTGTTTTTATCTTTCAGTATTTTCTTGTTATTTTCTCTTGTCTCTGAAAAGTGCCACAGAAATAATGTTTACTCGCTCATTTTCTTACTTACTTTGAACGCCCACCACAAATGCAATCAAATATATATATTTCACTTTGAAATCTCATCTTGGTAACTTTTGTTTTGTTCCTTTTAGAAGAAAAGATCCAATGATTTTTCAGCCAGTAGACGAGGCCTTTCTTGACATTGTTCCTTCTCTCTGCAAATCTAAACGAGAACTTACTGCAAAAATTAGTTGAAACGTTTTCAAACAATCACTGCTGGTCGTTTTCATTTTCATTTTCACCACAAGGACATAGCCGACCTCAAAATAGAATGATTTATTCAAGGTTAAAGCTCTACTAAATCACTGGACAACCAGAACAGACATGAAGTGGGGAAAGCATAGATACAGGAGAATATTAGAGAAAAGCAGAAAACTTTGATGACCTTCGTCGTAATGGATGTACATTAGTCTCTGCGGGAACAAATGCAGCACATTTAACATACGAAGAAAAACCACGAGCAGTCGTTTGGACATGTTCAGCTTTACAATATCGTTCAGATGAACTTAAATGGCTTAAAAAGTGGAAACTACATCATTTATGCAGCTAAAAGAGATTGATTCAAAACTGTTTCATGAAAAAATCATATTTTCAGTCCATCTTCTCCTCCCAAATGTTATTTTAATTAATCAAAACCCTCAAGCACTCATTTTGGTCTGTGAAAAAGGCGACCAAAAAGCACTCAGGTTTCTTTTCCAGACACTTTGATGTTGTCTGAATAGATCCTTGTTGACCGCAAGTCTCCCTGGATCTACAATTCAAATGAGTGAAGCATTAGCAGATCATTTTGGTTCTGATTTTGATTCATTGAGTGGGGAAAAAAAGGACGGCATGAGGAGAGTGGAGAGCAGAGCTGACAGTGACAGACTGTATGCCCGTCACCTGAACAAGCCCTCCATCTAAAAGCTCCAAAAAAAGCAACACAGGTACCCTCCACCTTTCACAGTTTCGTTCGTCTGACAGCATCATTCAGAGGTGTTTCTCTGAGACCTGACAGCTGATCCTGTAAAACAACACCTGGGTAAATCTCGCGAAAGTGCGTGCGCCTACCTGTATGAATGTGCGTGCATTTTTCTACAGCTCTAAGGAGTGCAGATGTGTTATTGTGAAGGTGTGAATATTTATAGCTGAGACACAAAGGAAAGGTAAACAGAGTTCATGCTTCACCTGTGCTGACCCCTGTTCCAGTCGGCTCACCTCATCACACCTGGGAGAGGGAGGAAGTCATTACGCTGGGTGATGACTTAGTTTCACTGGAATTTGAGCAAACACATAATCACAACTGTGACTCTGTGTTATCCTGAGCTCACTTTGTTCACAGCTGGTCAAATGCTCTGAAAAACAATTACAGCAGCAACAAAAACATCCTGTTCTTTGCTCAGGCGTTGGCTTTGTCCCTATCTCCGACAACAGAAAGGTGTTTGCTCGCTGGCTCTGGTGACTTGGATGAAAAACATTACAGGATTGAAACTGAACAGTGAACAGACAGTAAAACACCACATCCATCAAAACTAAATACACTTTTACAATGTACTTTTGCCGATTTGAGACTTCAGCGTTGATCTTATTACATATTTTCATATTTAGTACAAAGCCTGAAAAAAAAGAAACTTGTGTTCTCATCCCCGTCTTTATGACAACTTAATATTTACAAGTTGGAATCTCATGAGTCAATTATCTGTTTCTGAAATGAACACAAAGCTGGAACCAGGAGGCGATTCGCTAACCTTTGCTTGATATTAACTAGCCTTTAAGCATGTAAGAGCTTTAAACAGAACCTGACTTGCAGTTTCCTCCGACATGATCTTCTTGTGTAAGGTTAACAGGGAGAAGACGAGGGGGAAAACACACTCTTAAAAAGCCGAACATTTGTACCGTCTCACAGAATAACAAATGCCTCAAGTGTCTGTATCTGAAAAGTGAAGTGGAGTTCAGGTCTTTCTCACTTGCGATTCACTCGACTGTATCTGTTGTCCGTTCAAAATTTCACATCCTTAAGCCATTTTCAAAAAGGTAAAATTTTCCCTTTTTTGTCATCAGATGTGTTCAGCTGTCCGTTTTCTGGCCGCTGTCTCTGGCAGCTCGATAGGTGAGGATGTATGCCAACACTGCTTGGCCATGGCGTCGAGACAGATCCCATGTTAAGCCAGGCACTGTTTGTGTCCGTCTGTATTATGAGGCTGTGGTTTACACATCAATTTTCTAATTAGTTTTATTCATTACTCTTTCCTAACTGTCTGCCAATCACAGTCTGTCCTCTCATTAGAGAACAGCCAGCTCTATTAAGACCTCCTCACAAAGAGCTGGAAAACTTTCAACTCTTTAATTTCTTCGAGTTCAATGAAAAGACGAAAATCTCGTTTTTCTGATCTTTAATTAAGAGAATCAGTTCAGCGCATTGTTGTTATTGTTGCCTTCTTCTGCAGCAACAAATTTGATCTCGGCGTTGGCAGTCCTTGAAGCCATGCTGCTATCTCTGACTTTGTGCTTGAACAGGAAGGGAAATGTTTTCCTGAAGGACTTTTGAAAGGTGGCTCCCATAAAACCATAAACGATGGGGTTGACTGAAGAGTTGGCGTAGGACATGCAGTTGGCCCACGTCTTGATCTTGTATGTGGCGTAGTTTGGCCGGTAGTTTGGATAGAAAGACTGGAAGAGTACAAAGATCTGGATGGGACCCCAGCAGATGGCGAAAAGGAGGACTATCACGACCACCATCTTGGACACTTTGCTCCTGATGCTTATAGTTCTCTCGGACAAGAGGTTGACCTGAAGAGAAGGAGATGAGCAGAGGGGGATTTTAATGATTTATGATTAGATCGAAAGTTAAGCTGGTGGCAAAGACTTCTGTTTGTAAAACCTCGGGACACTTCATGGGTTTGCGCAACAAAAACATGTCAGGGCCAGTGTTGCCAACTCCTCAGTAAGGAAAGTAGCTAGTGGCTGTCGTAAAAGTCGCTAAAAGTTGCTGGATGACGTCATCGCCTAATTTGCATAATTTCTCTGTCAAACCCACTGTCGCCACCGACCCCCGGCTACCCGTTGTGAAGAGTAACATCTATTCCTGTGTTTATTTTGGAGTCTCTAAACTCACTAGAAAAAGTCTCTAGATTTGGCGACTTTTCAGACCCCCCTATTTATTATTATTTTCAAAAAGGCGCCTAGTGATAAATCCAGCCACTTTCTCTAGCGAGTTTAGAGACTCCAACATAAACGCAGGAATAGATGTTACTCTTCACAACGGGTAGCCGGTGTGCATCAAAAACACAGACACAGTCACTATGTTGGCAACACTGGTCAGGGCTGTCAGTGTGATAAAATAGTCAAATATCAAATATGAATTCTGCAGTCATATCAGTGATAGCCTTTTTGTGAGACTCTAGCAAGGGGTCAGCTCTTGTGATTGTCCGTCAGGTGCGCTTTTGCTTGACCACGTCCTCAATTTTTGTGAAATGAAATTACCATATTAGTTTACTGAGGCCAAGGGTGCATGGATTAATGATCATAACGCAAGCCTAATGTGCTGGTATACTGTATTATTTTCAGCTTGAATGGCTCAGTACAGTTTAAACATAAGGGGTTCAAATAGGGCTGGGCGATATGGGAAAAAGTTTATCACGATATATTTTATTTCGTATCAGTCGATATCGATATATATCACAATATAAAAATGAAATTAAAGAGTGCTTATTGGTAGCATGTCGTTGTTGTAAGGCGTTGCGCTAGAGAAAACGAAGTAAATGGTCGTCTGTTTTTGGAGTTCAAATGCTATAGTTGCGTGTAGCTGCAGCCTGCTACTACACAGTTGTTTGCTATTTGGTTCTAATTCGGCACATGATTGCCTCAGTGCTAAGCGGACCCGCAGAAACTGCCCTTTTCATTGGCTATTCTTATAGTCTACCAAAACATGTCAGAATGCCGACTATCGAAAAGCATATTGACCATATTTTATATTGATATTGAGGGAAATGAATTTTCGAAATATATCGTTATCGTTTTATCGCCAAGCCCTAGGTTCAAATTAAGGTTCAAATTTTGGATAAATAGTGGCAGCCCTGAAAAATGTAGATGTAGCCCAAGAGGAGAGGGAACACAATTACGAAAGTCTGAGGTTAGACGGGGAAATAAAGAGTGAGAAAGTGTAAAATGTAAGTGCATGCCGCCATTTTCTCTTGATGTCATTAAATTCAACAACTGCCAAATTTGCAGCTTTCTGAGTTAATTCTGTGGAACGGCAGCTGTGTGTAAATAAAGTGAACAGAAAACTGCAGAGTTTCTGTAGGTTTGTGATAAAAAAATTCCTTTTTTACAGAATTATGAGGCAACTGATTACAGCTGCTTTAAAGAAAAGAGCTTCAAATGAGATTTTCAAAGAGAGGCGACTTCAAAAAAGTGAGGTACTGGGCAGAACAGGTGCGGTGGAGAGAAGTGAAGACCTTTTTAAGTTTTTAATTAGTGACAACCAGTTTAAAGAGCTTTAGAGAGGTCATTTAAATTGAAGCAGAAAAGCCTTTTATATACCTGATAGTTGTTGTCCACGGGCTCCACAGTCGGCTGGCCAACCCTTTTCACCATCAGCGTGTAGCAGAAGGAGATCGTGAGAACTGGTAGCAGGTAGGCGGCTATAAACTGGTAGAGGATGAAAGCCCTTTCGTGTGTCTTAGAAGGAAATCTCTCCATGCAGTACTGCCTCGGGCCGTACCAGTAACCCTCCTCTATACGCTGGTACATCAAAATGGGTGTAGAGAGGATGAAGGAGCCTGGACAGGATGAGGAGTATGAAGTAGTTTGCATAATCCACATAATCTCTGAAAAGTGATTTGAGATTGAGCGGGTCATACCTATCCAAATGCAGATACTGACAATCATGGCTACTCTTGGGGTGCGATGGCGGAGAGATTTAAGAGGGTAGACGGTGACGTAGCAGCGGTCTCCACTCATAGCCGTCAGAGTGATGCAGGTGGCTTGGACCGTCACCTGGGAAAGACAGTGGAAGAAACTGATGAAAGACTCATGGATCACACTTCCGAGAATATTCATCTTTGTCTTTTTGAAACTGCAAATTGCTTAAAATAACATTTATTCATATAAATTAAATGCTATTTCTTTCATACGTGCAACTGATGCAAAGTGTCAAAAACCTTGCTCCTTAAGAAGTTGGTTTTCCAGGAACTTTGCATCACCACCTAAAAGGTTTTGAGTCCTTTTAATTGCGACAGAATGACCCCCCACCCTCTTAATGGTGTCCTGTGGATCCAGCTTTTTAATCAACTGTCATTAAGGGAAGCACCGCAGAAGTTCAAGCTGCTGTTTCTTCCTCAGAAACTAGTTTTCTTTATTTTTTATTTCCTCTTACTTATCTGAGATTTTGCTAATGAGCTCTTGTGCTTTTCAAATGAAAAGCGAGCATGAAAAAAAACGATAGCTTAGGCGGAAAGTTGCAGGCAACAGGAAGACGAGAGGAAGCAGATGGAAGGCTGCATGAAAGATAAGTATTTTAATTAGAAGATGAACAAATCGTTCAATTTACTTCTTTTAATTAGGTTCAATGATGCTTGATTGAGTTGACTTCAGAGGAATGCTAACTATAGAAAATGAGGAGTCATGTTCCTCTGATATGATGAGGTTTTTTAGAGAGTCTGAATCATCCAAACGTCACATTTTTGAAGTTTCAGTCAGAGCGTTTGCAGCATAGAAAGCAGCTTTACTGACGTTTTTACACATACCTGTACACTGAATTCAGATAGAGCATCACAAGATATACAACCCCGACTCCAAAAAATGTTGGGATGCAGATTTTGATTGTTTGCAAACATGTAAACCCGACATTTAATCAAAAAATCGCATCAAGCAGTTATGCAGCTAATTCCACTACAGAGTTCACATTCCTCCAGTTAGGGCTGGGCGATATGGGAAAAAGTTTGTCACAATATATTTTTTTATTATCATCAGTCAATATCAGTATAGACCGGGTTTCTGTGCAAC
Organism: Xyrichtys novacula; assembly: GCA_962446985.1. Classification (NCBI taxonomy): domain Eukaryota; kingdom Metazoa; phylum Chordata; class Actinopteri; order Labriformes; family Labridae; genus Xyrichtys; species Xyrichtys novacula. The sequence goes on along the minus strand of OY660877.1, from coordinate 24,473,425 downwards.
GTCAGGGGGCAGAAATCGGGACATTTGTTATTCATTTCCTAGTGGAGTCAATGGAGAAAGAAAATGACAAGAAGCTGTTGTAAATCGTCGTAAACATTTTTACTTTGACTGTGTTAGCATTCACTAACGTTACGACCCTGCTCCTGATGTTATAAACATCCAAAACAACGTCACAACCTGGTAAATTTAAGTGAAATTCATGGACATTTTTTAAAAATTTGTAATGCAATGAAAAACAAAGCGATTTTTCAATGAAATGACATTTTATTGCAATTGTGTCAGGGAGTAGTTGCAAACAATACGGCATCTTCATTGATATCAGTTCACTCCTAAGCAGGCTTTTGGTTGCAGCACCTAGTATTGTTTGTACACAAGAAACCCGTCTATTTATCACAATATAAAAAAAAAATCACTTTTAAAATTCACATTTAAGTCAATCTTAAATGTTCCCTACAGTTGCGTGTAGCTGCAGTCTGCTACTACGCAGCTGTTTGGTTCTTATTCAGCTCGATTGGTTCAGCGCAGTGCGGACCCGGAGAAACTCCCCTTTTCATTGGCTATTTGTATAGTCTACCTAAACATGGCAGAATGCCGGCTATCAAAACGCATATTGACCATGTTTCATATTGATACTGAGGGAAATTAATTTTCAATATGTCGTTATCATTTTATTGCCCAGCCCTACATCCAGTATGGATTCTTTCTATCTCCTCCATGTTTCCTAAACTTTTAAATAATATTTTTACTGTCTGAAATTGTTGATCTATTTGCTCACGCAGTTTCTCACAGAGCTGTAAACCTCTTCCTGTCTTTTCTTCTGAGATACCCACCCTCTCTGGAAAGCCTTTCCTACGCCCCTGTTGTACATTTACTTGTTGTCTCAACTCATGCAATTGAATATGAGCATATATATTTCATAAAGCATTTACAGATTCATTTAATGATTTGCAAACCATCTAAATACCTCATCAATATTTCACACTTTTTTGTAAACAGGGTTGTAAAATACGCCTTCTTTTTATTCTCTTCAAAGACTTAAAAGCTGGTTAATTTCAAACCAAATGCCCTCTGAGGGTTTCACACGCTGTCATTGGTGGATAAACTCATGTGTTTCCCTTTGAAATACGTGCAGCAGGGTTAGAAATGAGAGGTCAGAAGTTCTCTCTTTGCTCTTTTACAAATGGGATCTAATTTTGCCCCTCTTTTGTCCCTGTGTCTGCCTCTCTCCTTTTTTCTCTCCCCACCTCTTATGTGCAGCCGTGAATCCAGTGCCCATTACCCCTCCAGAGGTTTGGCGTGCCACATCAGTGTTTCAAAAGGTATGATGAGAAAGACTGAGAGGGGTCGTGATGAGTTCAGCGCCAAGACCACAAACACCATGGGCGCCACAATCCCTCAATTTTTAAGCAGCTGATGCACCAAGAACAGTGTTTCTTTTTTATCCATCGTGCATTATGTTTGCTTTTAAAGACAGGCAAAGAGACTATTTGAGGAGGTATCTAAATGAGATAAGACTGAATGAAGTTTGGTTTTATGTAACCAGCTTTCCTTAAAAAAATACTGGATATAATTTCAAAGGATTGGGCCTGAGAGTAAAAGACGGAGTGAATAACGCAATGCTTTAATGCTCTGGACAGCTACAAAGACGAACATTCATTTTTCATAGAACTTTCTCCATTGATTGGGTATAAAGCAGTAGCCACACGATGAACAAAATAAGGTGAAAGTGGTAAATATTGCATGTGAACAAAGCGAACAAATTTCAGTCCTCGTTTTTGAGTTGAAATGATGTTCAAAAGACGTCAGTTGCCAGACGTCTGTTGTTCATCACTCTGAATTTAACAACTAATCCAAAAAGCAGTTAAATGGTAATTAATGAATTCACAAACTGGATGAAGAATAGATCTTTTAATCAGGCATTTAAGAGGACAATTCCTTTAGGTGTCCAATAAAAAGAGCACAAGATGAATAGCACACCACATGGGTGAAAACAGATCCAAAAATAAAAGCCTGTTTGAAGCCAAGAGCTCGGCTTAATGATGTTGTGCAGACAACAAAAAGGCTGGCAGCGTTCGACATGACTGATGGATGGATGACGAGTTATCCATCACTTCACCCAGCGTGGAGGGGAGCTCTCTGTCAGAGAAAGAAGCAGCAGACAGATGTTTGAAAGGTTGTTTGGACACAATTTTCTGTATCTTCCTTTTTCATCCGTATCTTTTCCGACAGTGATTGTAGATTACTTTTCCACATACACGTATTCATTATAGAAGAAGAAGACATCAACACTTGGTTAGCTTTAGTTGTGCACAGGCCAGGATACATGGTTACTTTGAGTCCCAGCTGCAGTGTAGTTTTTTATGGCTTCATTTTGATTTTATATTTCAACAGGAGAGCTTTAGGGCGTCATAGTGGACAGTTTTCCCTGCATGACTTCATGAAACTGTGACTTTGCTGATTGAGTCATTTTACACAGTTTTAGTTTTTGTTGTTGTTCTCACTCCTTTACTGTGGGTCAGTGGGTTTATGGTTAGATGTTGTTTACTGTGTTAAATACTCATAATTTTCAACTCAGTTTTGCCTCAGCACGCTGGTAAATTTCTGGTCGTGACACTACTGAGAGGAACTTTTGCTTTGTGTGGATTTTGGCACCCCCTTGTGGACAAAGTTGATTGATGTTTCGAAGATGGAAGTAGGCTTTCTCAGCTGTGTGAAAAAATCAACCGTGATCCAAAAAAAAAAAAAAGTCACAATATCGCAGGACGGGAAAATGTCGCTGATGTGAACGCTTGTGTTGACGGGATACGTCCAAAATAATTGCATGAAAAAAAAAATGCTCCCGTTTTGAAAGGACCTTTAGTCTGACTGAAAATTGGCTTTTAAATACATGTAAGTACCAAATCAAACTTCTAATAGTTTGGGTGACTGGTAGTTCTGGGAGACAGCGCAGTAGTAATGAGCAAAAAAGATACTGGGTGTTACTTTTTCATCAAAAAGGTCGTGCATCTGAGAGCTAGTGCAACCAACTCTTCAGGTCTAATTGGACTCAGGTGCTGACGTGCAGTCCTGGAGGAATTACTCAGGGTGTCTAGAGGCAATTTATTTCCTCAATAGTATGATCAAAGCTGAAGCATAGGTAACAACATAACAGAAAAAACTAGACACTAAGTGCAGAGTGGTTCTCAGAGAGCTGGATCGAACACTTATTCAAAAGTCTGCAGAATGTAATTGGGTAACTCAGTCCATCCACCACTGGGGACTACAAAGAAGAGGAGTCTGCTTTAGTGTGTAGGCGTTCCTGAGGGCTGAGTCTTCAGCTTTTTCTATAAGGCGGAGAAGAAGTCTGGGGGCAGACTAAAGCTGGATAATACATTCTACCACCACTCACTTTCTGTTTCCCTTTGGTCATTTATATTGAACTGTTAGGACTTTTGGACACTTCAAAGATTAATGGTCCGTATTTCTTTAAAAAATGTGTAGGACTGAGGCAGAACGGGCAGTAAGGTCTTGGTATGATCATTAAAAACCTGTTGAACCTTCTCTTACACGTACAAAAACAAATACTGGCAGCACTCTCGTTACAAGAAACATGTTAAAGGTGCTTTCCCGAGGATAAAATGATCTATTGTTGCTTTTCCTGGGGTCATTATGGGTTCAAGCTGCAGTATTATAAAGCAGGCTTAAGTGCACACCATTACAGAGCAGTAGTTCTATCATAACAGCCTCCTTTTCCTCCTGCGTATAGGTAAACAAATGCAATGGGTACTGGTTCTTTGCATTAGCTGGCCCCAGGATGGAAACTAACCTCTTTAAAATAAGTTGACTTGGAGCAGCATGGAGGTCAAATGCCTCACTGACATGTCGGTCAAATGTTGGTCACAACTTTAAAGTACAAAACTGTACAAACTTGTAAGTTACTGCATCAATAAGAGAGACTTTTAGTGCATAAACACCAAAACACTGTGACAGCATGAACAATGCTCCCAGAGAGCTTTGTGTGACAGACGGCGTCTTTATTCATTTTCAAGATTAACATTTTGGCTCATCGAGTAATTGAGTCATTGTTACACAGAATACGAGCTCCAAGGATACTCGGCTCCAAGTATGGATGAATACATCTCTATCTCTATAATTAAAATGCTTTTAGCCAATCTGCCTGTAGCCTCTCTTTACAGCCCATCGCTTTGACTGACAGTTTTCTGTTTTATGCTCAAATTATCGGCTGCATCGAGTCGCCCCTCACATAAAAGATAATGTCATCTTTCTGAGTGATTCTGACAGATTGTCTCCTTTCAATTCAACCGCTACGCAAATATGGAATATTCATTCAATTTACCCCAAATTTAAGCCAAGCACTTTTCTCTCACAACCTTTTCACAGAAGATTTTGCATCACTTGACAGGATGCTTATTAAAGACTGTGGCAGCCCTTGCATTTCGTAGAGTCACAGTGACAGGCTAAGCTCCATAAATAAAACAGTCCGGGTGGTCATTGAGCAAATCCTGCAATTAATTGTGCATGGCGTACTGTAATTACAGTGAAGCACAGGAACATGACCCAGGTTGAGTTCAGAACCTCATGCCTACTCACTGACACAGGATGTTTGCAACTCCTCCACTCCCACTGTGTCCTGAGTGCTGAGCATCATGCAGCAAAAACTAACGGGTGAACAGAGCAGAGTATTTAGCAGCTTAAAGGGATATACCGGTGTGAAATTAAGTTAGGGTGAAACACACTGCAACACTGAGTTAGACACACCCTTGAGAGATTAATGTAAACCAAAACGCCACTCTATAGCCACAAATAATGCTCAGAACAGCACCTAACTTCATCAACAGGACATATAGGGTCCCAGCCACAGCACTAGCCACCAAACATCTTTTTAGCTTTGACTGATTTCTTTCGCAAAGAGACTAAACACAACTCAGCTACTCTCTTCCAGCAGCCGCTTGTTTATATGGAGACCTCAGGAGAGTCCATCGACTGCAGCGGGGTGACACAACTCAAGGAAGAACATTGATGATCGTTACTTTATCATTTCCTTGAAGTAATAATCACCATATTAATCATTTTACACTGCAGACGCAGTAGTTCGTCTACCTCAGCGCCTCAGTCTGATTGCATTTCAATAAGGAAATGATCATAAATGTTCTTCCTTGAGCTGTGTCACCCCGCTGTAGTGCGTAATGGACTGGCCTTAGGTCTCACTACAAACAAGCAGCTGCTGGAAGAGAGAAGGTGAGCTGTGTTTGGTCTCTTTGCTAAAGAAATTAGTCAAAGTTAAAAAGATGTTTGGTGGCTGGTTCTATGGCTAGGACCCTATATGTCCTGTTAATGAAGTTAGGTGCTGTTCTGAACATTATTTGTGGCTATAGAGTGGTGTTTTGGTTGAGCGTGTGGCTCCTGGACCGCTGTATATTGCTATCGTGCGGTCGTTACTAAAGTTGGTATAATTAGAGAAGCAAGCGGTCGGCAACATTCATCTCTTGATGGGGTGTCGAACTCGGCGTTACGGTGTGCTTGACCCTAACTTAATTTTACGCCGGAATATCCCTTTAAGAGCCAGACACTTTCAAAGAGGGTGACAGGGCCAAGAGAGCGGGGACAATGCCTCTGTGAAAGATAAAAATAGAGCTGGACTGAAGCTTTTTCAAGATAGTGCTGACTTTAAATTTGAAGGTCCTCCTTGAGTTGATTAAAAGATTGTTTCTGACACAGCTGAGTGATGAAATCAGGGTGTTTGGAGAGCTTATTATTCCTGCAGAATCCTCACAGTCACCAAAGCAATCAATCGAGGGTGTTTAATTGGAAAGAAAAATGGACGTTAGACAAAACCTTTGGCAAAAATATAACAATAAAGTACATATATAGAATGAAAGCAGCATGAGTCATGTGTTTACCTGCTGGAGAAAGGCGACAAACTTGCACATGAAGTTGCCAAAGATCCATCCAGGGAGCGGATAGAGGGTGGCAGTGAAGGGGACGCAGCACACCAGGAAGATGATGTCAGTGGCAGCGAGGTTTGCTGCACACAGAGAAAACAACAAGAGTGATGTTGAGTGCAGTCTGCAGCATAGCTCTCTACAGGTTACTTGGAATCAGTAAAAATGGATTTTAAGAGAGAAGTCTGACCACCATACACAGCAAGATCAATAATTACTTTTTCTTTTGGACAACGTCAATGCCATACAGAAATAATCCTCTGTTATTTTCAATTAAATATTTTTCTTTCACTTCAGGGAGAGAGCAGCCAGAGTGAAAAGGAAGCCAGGAAAGATTGGAGAAAGGGCCCTAATGCTACAGAGAGGGACTCATTTTGTTGCAGGAACATAATAACAGAGAAATAAGCCGTGTTCATGTGAAGAGAAAGGAGGAGAACCAGAGGGTTGTGTGTGAGAGAGAGCGAGAGAGAGAGAGAGCGAGAGGAGAAACAGCTGCTGCCTCTTCACCTCCCCTCAGAGCTCGAAAAGCTCGGCGAAACTCGTCTGAAAAAATCAATCTTTTTTAGGATGTGACAACACTTTGGTTAGAGTTTGGGTAGAAATGACTGTTTTTCAACTTTGCCATGTTTTCAATAGAAATATGTGGTCAAGGAAGGGAGGCAATGACAGTAATTATCCAAAATAAACAAGATCCTCAGTCATTATAAGTCTGACATTTCGTTGAACCGTAAACCAGGCTTCCTGTCGTCATTGGCTTTTGTTGCTCTGTAATTTCCTCTGTTGTTTTTTGTTTTATTATGCTACAGTAGCCTCACGCTGCTAATCCAGACAACCAGCCATACTCTTCACACATACCAGCAATTTAGAGTCACTAGTCAACCAGCGTGTATGTAGAGAGAGGGAGGAAGCTGGAGGAACCCATACATGCACAGGGAGAACATGCAAACCCAGACTTAAAGGTGGGGTAGTCAGGATTCTGTTAAAGAAGCACCTCAACTGTGGTTTATATACAAAAAAGCTTTTAATATCAGTCAATAGCTATTAGTTATTGATGACATCACAATATCATTGTGTTTTGTTATGTCTGTGTAGTCAACATTTTAAATTTTTTGCCATTCTCCGCCTCCCCCAACCTGATTGGTTGTGAGGTGGAAGCTGCTGAGGCGGATGAGCCCAAACAAAGTTAGCGAGCTACAATATCAGACAGTAGAAACCAACCAGAAAGTACGGAAAACTGTCTGAATCCTCCTTTGACCACGACTGCCAACACAAGCGGGGAAATGAAGTAAATACCGGAGACTCTGGTGGAATAACAAGCGCTTAAAACGGAGGTAGACCGGACAAGAGCTAAGAAGCTGTGTCAACATCAATGAAGCATAAACGATGGGGTACACTTCTGGATCTTACAGACCCTGCAACCTTTTAACCTCTTTAACAAAGTAAGACAAGTGTCTGTAACTGAAGTGTTTCTTGTCAAACGGACCTGCTGTAGCGTGTTGTAGCGCCATCGCTAAACTGTTGACCTCGGGTCCTGGACTATGTCACTTTATCCTCGTTGTAGAAGTCCTGCAAACATTGTGTTTGCTGGTAGTCTGTTGGCATCTACAGTAGCACCAATGCTTTCTACTTTCACCTTGACTGGGCCTCATTTGTAATTATCTGAAGTATTTATCTGCATTATATCTGAATTTAATCGAAACGATACGAGCGAGCAGGAGCGTCTGTTTGTGGGCGGGGCTTGCTGGAGCAGAGAGGGAGGGGAGAGGAGGAGCTGAGGGGAAAACTGGTTGGGAGGGGTAGAGTTTATAGTCAAGATTTCTCCCAAACACTGGCACTTCCTCAGATCCTGCTTACCCCAACTTTAAAGATCTGAACCAAAAACCCTTTCACTGTGAAGCATCAGCCATAACCACAGACTGTTTCATAATAAAGTTAAAAACTATAAACTCTTATCCAATCATCTAGAGTCTGCAGAGGTGAAAGCAGCACCTTCATAATCTCATGCAATCAAGTGCAATTCTCACTCTGCCATCCAGCTGAGTTTCTTGAAAACTTTCAGACTGAAGGCTTGTTTCTGTCTCCACTGCAGGAATAAATCTGTTTGTTTACGTTGGCCCTGACAAGCTTTTGAATAAGTGAGGTGAATCAAGTACGTCTGGTGTCGAGTTCTTCGAGATCACTTCAGAATTAGCGAGGTCAAACTTAATGGTTCTCTGCAGGCGCTTAATAGAAAATCAGGCTCTCTACTGTCCTTACAGCAGGTTCATGATGCACCTACACATGCAGACCCCTTAAAAATCATCTTCATTTAAATTCATATTGCATACCCGGTATCATCAAAGCACTGAGAGCAGGAGCTGCAGAGATAACCTCGGCTGTCTGATCATGCTCTCTTACTACTGTTCAGTCCTTCACAGTGACAAATACACTCAACACATTATCCTGTTTGTTTTACCAGCTGATCTAATCATATCACAGTGGCTGTTCTCCTCTGTCAAAAGGGTCAGCAGATGGTGCGGGCGCTGATCTCATGTGGCTGAATATCAAACTGCTTCAATGATGTAGCCGTGGGATATGAATTCTAGTCACACATAGATTACAAACAGGGAAAGAAATGGTCTCATTTACATATCTATTTATGAGACGAGCATTCTTCATGTTGTGCATTTTATTTTCCCAATCCTTATCTTATTAAAACACGACCCCCAGTCATCAATCACTGGCGAATCTTTTCAGACGACAGGTGACCACAGGGATCTCTGTAAGACGTGATGTAATCGACTTGAGCAGCAAAGATCAATCACCTCCGCTACGAGTTTGTGTGCACGGTGAAGCAGAGGGGACAGGAGGCAGGAGTATGATTGATGAACTCCTTCGGCTTTTCTCGTTTTACTTAGTACCCTTGAAATTCATGCAATCTCTGAGGCAATATCTACCGTGTTTGCGTGTTTTCAGACACCTGTTTTTAACGGCATGTTTGAGATTGATTTGCTGGAATGGAGAGTCGAATGAAAGCTTCTTATTATGTACCCATGAAAAGGAAATGAAAGAAAGTGCTGTAGGAACAACACATGGGAGTAAATGTAAAGACTGATCATTTCTATGTCATAGCTTTTAATCTCCAAGACCACTGCTTGAAACCTACAGCTGTATATAACCACCGTTTTGAAACCTTCTCCAGGGCAAAAGATCTCTAATAGTGCCACATGTGAAGGCCCAAAAAGCAGAATTTGTTTCTTTTGATGTTGGAAGATCAATTTTTTTAAAGTGGGGTTATATGAGACACTCGTCAATAGTAATCTTATTCACCACAGGGGATGCAGGTCGGCTTGGCCTCTTTGTTGAGAGGGGTCAGCTTGACCGCAAATTAAGCTTACTTTGAGGAAACTTCAACACAAGACTAATGTGTGCTCAGGTGTGTACTCTATTTGGGATTTTTTTTCAGCGATCCACATCCCCATCAGAAAGCCCATTAGTTTTTTGCACCGCCATATAAACATGTTTGTCCACCTGCAGCGCACTGATCAGCTCTTTGAGTCTGCAGGGATAATAACAGCCAAACCAAAAGATGAGCGTTTCTAACAGTCATGATGACATTTCATTAGCAGCTTTACAAATGGAGTATTTTTAAAGAAAGAACATGACTAAACAGACCACGAGTTGACAGCCAGACTTCAGCACGAGTTCAAAAGAGTTGGTACCCTAGGGTGACCGTACTCTGAATACCCAACAAGAGGACACAACTGTGTGGGGGCGGAGTCATGTTTTTGAGTCGTGTCGAGTGTTTTTTACGCGCTTCTAACTCAGTAAGTCCACGTGATACAAACTCAAAACTTCCGTACAAAAACCCAGGACATTTGAACGATTTTATAAACTGCCCTGGAGTTAGTTTGGTGTTTCACATTTACAAACAGCTAAACAACTGCGGTGTAAATGATCACAGATCACATAAAGTTTGTGCCAGTGGTTTTACCAACTGCTTGGCTAATTGGCTAGCCTGGCCGGGCCATCCTGTTGCGTGAATCACTTGATGTTCCTTCCCACCATAGTCTGGACTTCGGCCCATAGAGAGCGTGTATTCCCGATCAGAAAATAACCGGGCCAATCAGAGACCGTGTTTCCACTGTTCCCCGGATAACAGGGAAAGGCAGCCCCTGATTGGTCCATGTGTAGTGGTGACGTCTAACACATGGCAGAAAAATCGTTTATATCCGACGCCTTCTGAGTATATAAACGATTTTTCTGCTGACTTTGCAGAGTCAACTGTAGAATTAACGGCGTTCTGAATGAACGGGGCTTTGAAAAGTCCCACAGCATGTGTTAGACGTCACTACTACACATGGACCAATCAGGGGCTGCCTTTCCCTGTTGTTCGGGGAACGGTGGAAACACGGTCTCTGATTGGCCCGGTTATTTTCTGATCGGGAATACACGCTCTCTATGGGCCGAAGTCCAGACTGTGGTGGGAAGGAACGGCAAGTGATTCCCGCAACAGGATGGCCTGTCCAGGCTACTACTTGGCTGCTTTAATCTCTAGTTGGCGCTGTAGTCACATTGTCAATAGTCAGTACTGCAAAGAAGAGGGCTTACCTTTGCTCTGAAGTCTGACTAAAGATTTGTTTTAATTGAAAGAGAGAAAGAGGAATGCTTGAGCGGCTGCCATTGTTTACCTGAACCCTGATTTCAGCATCTTCTCTTACATAACCGCTATTTGAAAAAAAAGAAAATGGTAGTGATGAAACTCCTGGTCTGCTCTCAGCTCTAATACCTCTGCTGATGGGATTCAGTGAAGGCAGGTACTGTTATCAAAAAGCAGAGTGGCTCTCAGAGGTCAGCCAGCTGCTCAGTTTAGCAGAAAATAGTGAAGTTTAATATCAGTGGAAAAAAACAAAGCCAAGAAAAAAAACTAAAAACAGAGAATTTTATCTGTAAGCATGTTATGAAAAGAAACCTCCCTCTGCTATTATGTCCAACATACCTACACATAAACAAAGGAATATATATTGTTTACAACTCAGTTTGACATGATGCTAAAGATCACCTTGCGTACACTGTAATGGCATCACGGTTCAGCTCAGTCCTCACTCAACCTTTACCTACAACATATACAACACACGATACAAAGAGCACAATCGATATAAAAGGAATCTGGCAAAATCAATACAAATCTCTGGTCACCAGTGAGTATCAATCACGTTTGACTGCACACAAAAAGGACAGGAAATGTTATACAATGCTCTTTGTGTTGCACTCAACTCTGCAGTCTTACTGTAGTGCATAGGAGCACCCTTTAATTCCTATTTCTTTTGAAACTGAGTAAATAACGGCTGTTTTTCTAAATGAGACTTAATAGGCTGAGAAACTGCAGAAAATTCAAGCTTTGATCTCACTGATGTATGTTGTTTCCTTGATCTCGTTAGATAAACACCTCAGTATCATCTGCATAGAGGCGAGTATGTAAAAACAGCCATTCTAAAATAAAACTGACTGCTTTTAAAAATTGATTTTACACTCAGAAATCATTATAAAACCTTTTTAGGATGGTCCAGAATTTTTTCAGTTAAGGACATGTCAGCTTTTACTGTATGCGTCCTGCTGTTACAGAAAGAGCGTAGCGTGTAATCGACACAGAGACTCATACATATCTGACAGGTCATACAGAGTCTATCACACTGGTCTCCCTTGTGAGTTCCTTTTGAACTCACTGTTGGCATGCAACGAAATGCTTCTCAAAGATGAAAGAGACATACATCAAAGATCCACACAATGCATTTGAAGTTGATGCATAGTTCATGGATATATCCAAGAGCACTGGTTTCCATCGTGCTTCAGTCTATTCCTGCATCATAGCCATGAAAACGCTTCATTCACAAACTTTCACACTCACCTATGTAGAAGTTAGTGGCCGTCCTCATCTGCCTGTGTTTGGAGATGACATAAATAACCAGAGAGTTTCCCACCAAGCCGACCAGCATGATGAGCGCGAAGAAGAGGGGGACGAGCCAGGCGTCTGTAAGGAAAGGGTGCTGTTCTTCCTCCTCTTCTTCCTCATCTCTGCGTTTTCCCAGAGAAAAGTTTGCCTCAGAGCTGTTGATCCAAACCTGCTCAGTGGAGTTCCAGAGCTCGTCGGAGGAATACATGGTGACGGGACAGGGAGGAAAAGGGGGAAAAGGTACCGCTGGGCTCTGGCTGATGGAGGGATTGAAGGAACTGGGGCGAAAGTCAAAAATTTAAAGGTATAACAAAAAAGTGCAGGGATGATTTTGTAGAGGTGTTAGGAGGAGAGCTTGACAAGGACAACAGGATGAATGTCTGAGGAAAAGAAAACACAGGAACTGAAAACAAAAGTTTGGAAGGGAGATGAAGTGGAGGAGGATCGAAAGAGACCTTGACAAGGGTGACAGACAAGATGATGAAGAGACCCCTCAAACCGCAGAGGCGTTCATTTAATCACAGCTCCAAAAAGATTTCTTCATGTGAAGAAGACACCAGAGAATAGAGGACAAAGAAGATCAGGCTGGAGAAAAATTGCATCTCTGCTGCAAACACATCGACCCTCAGAGCTTTATAGCGTGTATTCTTAGAGCAGACAGTTATCAAATACCCAAAGGTAAAGCATCCACTGACTTGCAGCTTCTTTTCCTTCCAGTTTGTCTCCAGCTCTCTGTCTCCTTTGTTCCTGAAGCTTCAGTATGCTTCCCTCTGTGCCTTTAGCCTTCCACTGAGTCACTTGGTTCAAAAGAAGACACAGACTTAAGTAGGAGTTAAGATTTGCCCTACAACCTCAACAAATGCCCGCCAAAACGCTCTGTGTAACAAAAAGGAACAAAACCCTCAAGCGTTATCCATTGTTGCGTCCTGTGAGCAATGCTGTGCTGACTGCAAAATAACACTTCAGTGGAGAAACAGCCTTGACACCACTCGAGCAGAGAGCGAAGGAGATGCAGGCGGATTTATAGTACGAGAGAGCGAGGACACACAGACGCAGTGGAGAGAAAACACACACACACACGCACACACACACACAGGGAGTCTGAATGCACGTGGGTTTCTGCAGGATAGATATCTGGTGTCAGGGTCTCCTAGCAACATTATCCCTAAATCCGCCTTTTCATGATAATATTCAATCATAAGTCCCTCTCGTTTAAGTCTCCTCTATGGACATTAATAAAGTAGATTCTACAGTGAGGATCTCATACCGCCACACAAAAGCGAGTGTAGACAGAAGAGATGAGTAAAATTATAGCCGTTTCACTGCATGGGTTACATTTCAATCATTAAATTGATCTGATTTTGTCCTTAAAATGCAGATCACATCTACATTTACCCACAGATGGTATTCTTTGTCATGAGATTTATCAACGAGAAAGTGCCTGGCAAACAGTGTAGTGTTTATTTAAGCCTCTACTTAGCTTTAAATTGTTTATTTTAGTCAGATATTTATTTTTTAAAGCCTAAGTCTGGTTTTCTTTGGTAACAACTCAATATACTTTTAAAAAATCATGACATTTTGGTCATTGCTTTTAAAGCTCCAGTGAGGGATTTTTTTTTTTCGTCAACATGGCGCCCCCTGCAGACAAAGTAGCCTTATAGCATCTTGTGCACCAAATGCTTAAATTGTGACAAAAATCTCATGCTACTGACTTCTGACTGTCAAAGGTAACATTTACTGTGAATATTTTATACATGGAAAATCACTGCATAAAAATCTCGAGTCTCGTCACTCATGGTCATGTTTGTTTTTGTTTGTCATAAAATGTCCCCACCCTGCGTCACCCCACAGCAGTCCGTAATGGACTCGCCAGGATGATCAAATAGTTTTCTCTGCCTTAGCGTCTCGGTCTGATTGTATTTCCACGAAAAAATGATCATAAATGTTCTTCCTTGAGCTGCGTCACCCCGCTGTAGTCCGTAATGGACTGGCCTGAGGTCTTGCTACAAAAAAGTGGCTGCTGGAAGAGAGTAGGTGAGTTGTGTTTAGTCTCTTTGCTAAAGAAATCAGGCAAAGTTAAAAAGATGTTTGGTGGCTAGTGCTGTGGCTGGGACCGTATATGTCCTGTTGATGAAGTTAGGTGCTGTTCTGAGCATTATTTGTGGCTATAGAGTGGCGTTTGGGTTGAGGTTTGTTTATGGCTCCTCAGACTGCTGTTTATTGCTATCCTGCGGTCGTTACTAAAGTTGGTTAAACTAGAGAAGCAAGTGGTCGAAAACATTCATCTCTCGAGGGGATGTCTAACTCGGTGTTACGGTGTGTTTGACCCTAAATTAATTTTACGCCAGAATATCCCTTTAATGAAAATGTTTCCACTCTTGAAAGAAGGGCTATTATTCATTTCTTAAAACTCTATAATTCCTGATTTCCTTTTTAATAGCTTTACATGATTGTGACAGATTTGCACATACTTAAGGAGAAATAAGGGTTTTGAGCACCAGATGGTTTGCTAATAGCATTTTAGTCTTTTATCACCAACTAAAAAGTGAACAGGAGTTTTATGTAAAATCTTTACTTGTCATTATTTCATCTGCGCCAAGACATAAGAAGCAATTGACAAATATCTAGCATAAATAATCAACGAAATGAATATTGCAACAGCGACTTCCTTTCAACAGGTCAAGACATCGAATGAAATCAGACACATTGAAAGACAGCCTTCTGTTCAAGCTTGATTAACCAAGAAACTAGAATAATGGAGGGATCAGAAATAGAGAAATAGACTGAGCAAAGCCAAAAGGCATTAATGTGGCTCCAGATAACAACATGCTGCTTGTTAGTTTTGGCCCAGGCCTCATATGTGGTAGGATTGTTTGATTATATTTGGCTTGGAAGGATTTTTTTCTGTCTTTTTTACTCAGGGAATGACAAGAAAAAAAAAAATTATGCAATAATGAATAAAACCTTCAAGTGATTTCCGCCTAAATAACTGAATCATCTATTTCTTGTGCACACAACACTAGCCCAGCGTTGAACCTCCAGATGCAAGTGCCGCTGCCTGAAACCAAAACAACAATCAACTTACAGGACGCTTAAACCAAGCTAGAGGGAAGGAGGCGGTTTCATACCAGCCCACCTGACGCAAAGCTGAGTGGGAAAGGCAGGAGACATTTTATATCTGAGACGACTGACGTCCACTCGCTGAATTATAAATGGACCCTCGGGCAGGCAGGCAGGCACCTCGACAAGCCTGGATGGACAGACGCAGTCCACATTTTCTCAGCTGCTGGATGGGGTTACTTGGTTGTGTCAGCCTTCCGCTCAAATCCCAACATCCCGCAAGGTTTTAAAAAACCCAGCAGATTGTTTTCACAGCGTTTTCAGCAGAACAAAAACTCAAATATTCACGAACACAATCATTGTTGGATATTTTGGACGAGCAGGAAAATAAACAAAGGGATACATTTATAAAGCAGACCAGACTTTAAATAATCCTGATAAAACTGTTTGGTTGTCTCTTCACCCATAAATGTCTGCCTCATTACTTTACAGAAAATGTAGTTTTTTTATTTCCTTGAATTAATTTTGTTGCCCTCAGGACTCATACGTAAATGTCTCACCGCATGGAAGAAGCTCATTTTTGGCCAGTATAGGGCTGTACGTACCTGTCACAACGGTGTCTCCTAGCCCGAAGCGGAGATTTATTAATCATGGCTGCTGCATACTGGCTTGGTACGAAGTTATTCTGAGAGATACACAGAACTGTACCTCAGGAGGTATATCTACAGCAGCCATACCTGAGACCACATTCAGAGTGGAAAAGGAGTGATTTTATTACTATGACACTTGGAAGAGTTTCCAGATATATGAGAAATCTGTAAGAGTCACCGACAATTTCCACCGCATCATAGCTGATCATAACCATTCAAGTCAATGGGCTCTATTTTCGTGTACGCCGGTGAAGCGACGGAGGGTGGCGGACCCCGCGCAGTTGTATTTTCGTCTGGCGGAGCCCGGCGTACAGCCAGTTTGGTATTTTCGTGGACTGAGGCGCACGGAGGCAAACCACTGGAGCATGCCAGAAAAAATTAGCACAGATTAACCCGTGCTGGAAAGGAAGTCATGCACAGACACAAAATAAAACATCCGGCTTCTTTTCAAAATAAAACACTCGTGTTTCAGGTGGATCGTATTTCACACCATGCAAACAGGCGGAGATGAACAAGTGAAAGGTTTCTAGACCACATTTTATCCCGATGATACCATGGATGAGGAGCTGCTGATTTTATAAGTCTAGAAGTAGATTTCCTTCTCTGGAAGGACACAATCTACTGCTTATATGGTTAGCCTATGTGGCTAAAGACAACATGTTTTTGCACGATTGCATGTGAATTCACGGGTTCTCATGAGTTCTTGTGATTCCCGCTGTCCGTATCTGCCATGAAATTCATCTCACAAACGGATCCGGTAGGAATCGGCCGTTCCAGATTGGAGCCATTCCAGATGCGGTGGAAAGCCTGGGTAAGCTTAAAATGTGTTTTATTTGGGGTTGGCGTAGCTGAGCTGAGCAGCTCTTGTCTCTTTACAGTTTTAGTGGTAACCACCATTCCCTCCATTCATAAGTCTTAAAAACATACACTTTGGTACTCTATTCTGGAGTTGTAGGACTTCTTTTAAGCACTTTGAATGACCTTGTTGCTGAAATTTAATTAATAGACCGATTTATTCAATAAAACATTCCTGCCAACATAAGAAATAATGCAGACACTGACTTTGCTCTTCCTCTTGAAAATCAATTAAATTTAATTCTTTAAACCTAAGATGTTAATATTTATATTTCAGTCCAAATATTTGACATTATGCAAATAAACTCTTTCTTGTCTCTTTCTCATGATGGTTAGAAAAGTAAGAGTTTATATCATGGAAGCACAATTACAACGTTAATGCAAATCTGAGATGATGATGCTCCATCTAAGTGGAACCACACTTATATATGCAAACATATATGATGCAATGCTGCTGATTTGCATATCATGAAAGAGTGTACCAGTGACCCTTCATCTTTCCATGGGTGACCTCTTTTCAGGTCATCTCTTTATCAATTTTTCATGTATGGATTTTCATAATTTATGTTACAATCGAGCCTTATAAATAGTTAATGGTCTAGTTTGATGGGCGATATATGTTTTCCTACTTTCACTCAGATAGAGCTTTTAAATTACGACAACACAACACAGTCAAGAAGCAATAACATGCACTCTGAAGCATATAGTCATGCCACTTTTGGCTCTGAACATCAGTTGAATCTTAATCAGGGGGCTCCTGGTGTTTCTCTGTCCCAGACCCATCATGACTGCTTCAATATCCCACCAAAGAGCTCCTCTCCGGCTGTGAAAGTTTGCCTCATTTATCTGCCTTCATCCCCTCTCTCGACTACTTATTCTCCTTCCAGCCGATCCTCTCTACCCCACTGTCTTTGTTTACAAATTCACCCCGCATTTCAGCCTCTGTGTCTTCCGTCGATGGATCTTAAAGTTCAGGTGCTCAGTCCTCAGAATGCCAAATAGTGTCTTAAGCTGTCCCGCCAGAGAGCCTTCGTGAACACATGAATCGATTCCCCTCAGTCTGGTTCTGAATTATTTCTGGACACGTCAGAAGTTTAAATCCTGTATAATGTGATATGTTCAATATTTCAACTTCTTTGCTCATTTCATAAATGCTTTGAACAGCTGCAGGATTGATTTTGTGAACCTTACATTCATAGCTCCTGTAACAGTATCCGCTACAGTATTTACTACAACCGAACCAGTTTTTTCACAGCTTAGGTGCGATTTTATGGTTTTGGTTTAACGTAGGTGAAAAGTAATAATCTTGTTTGATAACTTCTACTACATAAAGTAGGGTGACCATATTCTGAATTCCCAAAAACAGGACACGACTATGCGGGGGCAGAGTCACAGAGTTGCACAAAGTTAATTTTGAGAGTTTTTCGGGTTGGATCGAGTGTCTTCTAACTCAGTAAGTCCACATGACACAAACTTGAAACTTACGTACACAACCGCAGACATCTGAAGGATTTTATCAACTTCCCCGGACAACCTGAGGACAACCTGAGGACAAAAAGAGGACATGTCCAGATAAAAGAGGACGTATGGTCAACCCTACATAAAGACAAACCTTTGTATTTTACCATCACATGGACAGCTGTCACTCCCTGCTTTGTGCAGCCGTCATTAATGATTGCCTCTGTAGTGCTTACACTGTCCCTTGGCTTGTCAGACATTCACACACACTTGCCTCCTCCTGCTCCTCTCCTTGATCTCCTTTCTTTTCTCTTGCTTGATAGAAATTAACAACAACCAAACTAGGCAAGATGTAAACAAAAAAATAAAACCATGTAGAGATAGCAAGGACAGATGTGAAGACACTTTTATATTACTGACATCAAAGTTGATGCTGATAATGTATTTAATCCCGCCGTTTTAATCTGTTCTTTACTATGTTTTTGTAATGTTTTTTTTTATCCTTTTTCCTGCTGTACTTTACTTCTACCTTGTAGAGCGTCTTTGAGTGGCATGAAAAATGCTACATTAATAAAATATATAATTATTATAATTGTTATTATTATTGTTATAAGATTGTATACAGTAATGGTCTACATTGGTTTGATTGAATACTAGTCACACCTCTGTGATAAATAACCACTTACCCTTAATCAAGTGGAGCAGCTAAAGTAGGTTTTGTTCCTCTCCAGTCAAACAGCATTTGCAGTCGTCATAAACAGTTGTTGAACAGTACAGATAAAAACGCCTACCTGATCTTTAAAAAGGCTTCACTTCACCCATAATTGTCTGGTCTCATTATCCCCACAATAGGTAACTGCCACTCCAACGGGTTTGCTTTTGTTTGTCTAAAAAAAACACGCTGCTTAAAACCAGTTCAGAGATTTGAGTGATGCATTAGCGAATAAAAAGATATATGACAATTGAATTGAACATCGCTTGAAATTAACTGAAGTAGAACTCCAAAGTTTGCATTTGTTAGACAATCTTTAACTTTTCTTGTGCTCATGGATCTGAATGTTTAAGTGCAAAAACAGACTCTGCTGAATGCCTTCTTGTGTGGTTATCAACATTAAAAGTAGGTGTGTTGAGTTTTTCTCTCACTTACTACAATGGGCACCTTAGGAGGAGGGCGAAATTGAGGAGGAGGAAACAGACCTTGGGTGGGCCTGAAATAAAAATCTCATTTTTTCAACATGAGAAAAAACAAAACATAAATTAATAAATGTGGAGTTTCTTCAAGGCTCCTCTCATCCCCATCAAATATGCTCCAAGTGTTTTTCTGTACTGCAATAGGATGAGTCCAATATCCAATTCTTCAAACAGGAAAATACCAAAGACGAAAGAAAAGAAGGAGAAAGAGCAAAAGCAGGCAGGGAAACAGGTGTTAATTTATTTATTTTCAAAGGACAATTCACACATTTTAAGAAAACATATAGCAATATTTTAGACCTAAGATTGTCAGCCAGTAATCTGCCTTTGGTCATATTGGCATTGTAAAGTCTTGCAAAACTTTGTCTTCGTGTACTATTGTCAGAATAATGTGTATAAATGTATATAGAAGTTATCATCTTGATCAAATTCTTATGTAAGAGTTTGCTACAAGTATGGACTGTTTTTAACCTCTTGTTACGCATCATATAAGAGTGTTTTCTAACTTCTCTCTCCAATAGCTTTATTACACAGCACATGAGTGTTTCTTAACTTCTCTGTGACCTTGTTTCTCCTATTAGCAGGTGTGTGTGTGTGTGTGTGATGTATCCTCCACTGTGAATCGTGGGAAGTAATGAGGAGGATCCGCTCCTATCAGAAGGAGCTCGTTTAATGTCAACAATGTCGCCTTGACCCTCACATATTTTCTGTTGTTCATAATTATGTTTTATGAGAGTGCTTACGTTACTGCACATATTTTTCCCCCATCCTTTAGTAACATTGTGTAACCAGGGACAACCCTAAATAAAAAGAGACTGGACGGAAATACCTTCAGAGTGGTTTTGAGATTGTACCTGATACTATCTCTGTCCATTCTCCTCGAGTAAAAATCTAAACCATTGTCTTTCTCTTCTTTAAATGTTTTCAGTCATTTGTTGCAGGTTTTAGACCCAACAACTATTTAGTCTGTTTACTCACAATGAGTAGGATCCAGGTCGACGTTGTGAAGGGGGACCACTCCTCAAGAGCTAGAAAGTTCTCCCCTTTTAAACACTGAATCATGAATTGTGCTTCTAAATGACCATAATGCTCTCAAAGTAGATAAACCTGAAGGAGATAGCCTTGCAAAGCTTGGTGGGTGCCTCATAGTGGAAGTGTTTGGAGTTAAAATCCTAGAGATGTCCGTGCTTCATACTACTGCAGATGGAGCCATGCTTTTGAATAACCAGGTATTGACTCTATCACAAGCACAGTGGATGTGTAGTAGTAATAAATCTGTGGTGCTGGGGTCTCCACACCACTGAGAGTGCATTTCACGCATCCGGCCTCAAGTGGAGAAGAAACAGCGCACGAGTATCAGATATGATTAGAGAGGAAACAGGTTTTAAAAACGCTGAGTGTCTTTGGTTGCATCGATTTTCATCCTTTTTAACAGGAAAAAAAGGTGCCAGATAAATGTGTCCTTGGATAATGAGACTTTGTATTGGCCTACGTTTCTTTCAACAACTAGTTTTCATTTCCTGAACACGGTGGCCGCGCCAGATTACTCAGCAATCCATCTAGTTATTTCAGGACATTTAAGTGAAACCACAAAAGAACAAGCTCTTAACATCATTGTGTTGCTAGAGAACACTTCAGAAGGTCACCAACGCGAGTATGCTTCATTCTCTGGGGGAAAATGAGCGTCTGGACAAAAGGTAATAGCAATTCATTCAAAAGTTTTGTTAAGATGTTACAATGCGGACAAAAGCTTCAGAAAAGATGGATGTATTTACTGTAGGAGCATCAGTTAGTTCTTTCAGAGATCAGAGATCTCTTCATCTGAAAGGGTTTAGCTCGAACCGTACTCAGAGAAGACATCCCGGCGAGTGAAAAGAGAAAACAAACCAACACAAACACAGCCAACCATGTGTCTAGAACAAGCATAATATTTTGAGTTCTGGACACGCAAGTTCCTCCCTTCCTGAAATGAAGTGTGCGAAAAGCTTCATGGAACTGACCCCAGAAGATGGGAAGATGTTTGAAGAGCTGAGAGCCAAAGAGGTGGAGTGAGAAAAGAGAGGAGAGAGGAAGTGAAAGAAAATCTGAGTCACCAGAGTTTATTGTTTGGGGAAAACGATAGATATGCCACAACATCCAAGAGGATCTTAGTCACAATTCCAGGACAAAGCAAACTGTGATTTTTACAAAGCACACAGGCTTCAGTATAGGAGCCATGCTTATAACCACCAGCAAAGGTGTTAAGTAAAGCTCAGCTTCTGCAGAAACTCGGGGGTATTGTATTTTCACACCATATGTATTTACCTTGCGGCTCAGTGTACAGTTCACACACCTGCACAGCAGAGAGGAGGAATAATGAGAGCAAGTCGTGTGGAGAATTTGAAGAAGCTCTTGTTGTGTTAAGTGTCTCTCGTGTGCGTTTGCACATTCCTGATGACCTTCTCCGCTGATCCCACAGGAGGCCCTCAATTCTGTGAAGGAAGGGGGGAAATGAGTACCTGCTGTGAAAACGTTCATGTCTGTGTGGGAGAGCATGTGAATGGCAGATTGAACGGGAGAGAGTGAGACGAGATATGCATTCAAAATGTGGAGACACGTGCAGGACTGTCCAGTTATACAACCTGTCTGTGGATCTTTTGGTAAATCGATCACAGCGATGAAATGAATACTAAAACTGGAAGACAACTGATCATGTTATTATTGTGTTGAGGTAGAAAAATCAAAACAGAAACACATTTTTTTTCGTGGTCAGAAGCAAAAAAGTAAAAGTTTAAAAAATGGTTTTATTTATATTTTCCATTTCAGAAAAGATTAATAGAGCTCAAAAACTAAAAGAGGCAAGTTTTTCCACCAGGGCTGACTTGGTTATGTGCTCTATCAATCTACCAGAACTACAGCAGCAGCTGT
This sequence comes from Xyrichtys novacula, assembly GCA_962446985.1. Taxonomy (NCBI): domain Eukaryota; kingdom Metazoa; phylum Chordata; class Actinopteri; order Labriformes; family Labridae; genus Xyrichtys; species Xyrichtys novacula. The sequence goes on along the minus strand of OY660877.1, from coordinate 24,451,430 downwards.
GGCAGCCACCAGCACTTCCACCGGCTGATGTGCTGCAACAAGCTGCTGCTGGCATGAATGAGTCAGCTCGCACTGAAAAAATGACCTCTCTTTGTTTCTGTCCTGTAGTTATTTTCCTCTTTTTATTATTATTTTTTAAACCAGAAACTAAAATGAAACCATTTGAACTTTTCCTCATCTATTTTGAACAATAACAAAGAAAATCAACGTGTAATTTGATTTTTGTTTCTACAATGAAAATCAAATAATCGGAGGTTAAAAAAAAACATGAATTACAGCAAAAAAAAGTCATGCTTCTACTTTTGAAAACGTTGTTCAACCTCTGTCTGAAACTCCTTATTTCAGCTTCTTTCTTTTTAAACCCAACTCTCAAGTAGCCTCCTCCACTGTTGCCGCACTGCAAAGTTAAGCTTCTCTATTCAAAATGACAGATCATTAAATATGGCACAGTAGACTCTAGATTAGAACCTCTAACACACACAGTCAGAGCTGTTTCAAAAAGGACTAGCTGTTTGACAAATTCAGCAAATGGACTCCTCTTATGCAACACTTTTCATCCCTAGTTTTTCACAAATGTGTGTTTCATCTACACACACACATGCACACACACCACGCGCACTGTTGCTAGACTAACCATCAGGAGCAATTTAGGGTTCGCTCGAGGACACTTCAAACTGTGGATGGGAGTAGCTGAGGATCAAACCAACAATCTGAAGGTTAATGGACAACACACCCCACTTAAAGAGACAAGTACTGATAGCTGTGATGTTTGTGGAAGTTTGATGGATGATGGTAATAGAGGAATAGAGTATAGGAACACATCGAACATCAAAACAGCAGAGGTCACCTCAGGATGGTTCTGCAAGAAATCCCTGCATGGCGTTTAGACTGTGAGAGGAATAACAAGCTGTCCTGAACGTTCATGTGATTTTATAAGCAGACTAATCCAGCTGTATTCAAGAGTGTCTTTATACTCTATACAGCAAATCCATACTATTACCTAACTGTGTTAAAAATGCTTCATTCTGATTGGTCGAAACACCATAACAACAGTAATCAGTTCACAGCAAAGTAAATGCGGGGGCCGACCACACTCATCCAAACAAATCAATCCATGAAAACAGGTCCAACACCCTACCGCTGCTTGTTGACAGTTGTCACGTTTACATGGGCAAAATTTCTTGATCCAATTAAAGATTTAAGGGATCAGATAATCTGAATCCACTGTTAATATGGGTGCAAAATTAAATAATCCAATCGTGACGTGCGTATACATGCACCAAGCTTGATTCAGATTAGAGACATTTGGACATGCGCAGAGTTGTCTCATTTTGCTAAAACAAACGCAGAAGAAGAAGAGTTATATTTACGCCTGTGCTGTCAACAAACCAACAAACACAGTAGCGGCTCACTCCATCCAATTGAGTTCTCCCCCTGTTAAATGTTGTCACTAGATGGCGCCCTTGCTTACTTATTTTACTGTTCTGTCAAAGGTTGCTCTGTGCGTGCAGATGTGACTTCATTACGCTGTATGTACGCCTTGTTTTGTTAGCGGGGGAGGAGACACGGCTCCTGCGGTTGTGTTAAAGATGAAACCTCCTGTACTGACCTCAATAAATAAGCGAAAGGGTAAGAGTGAAGACCGAGTCAGGTAAAAGAGTTACGATCGGAATAAATAACAATCGTCATAAACCACCCCTCTCGATCGGAATACAATTTTGATTGCGATTGAGCCGAATTGGATCAGAATCCGCCGATTGACATGTTTACATGACACATTTTTATTCCGATTGGGCATTTATTCCGATATTTTGTGCCCACGTAAACATGGCCAGTGTCTCCTCCCTTGTACATCATATATCTGCTCCAACACATTACGCTGGGATAAGGTGACCAGACATCCCCAATTTCTGGGGACAGTCCCCGAATTGGATGACCTGTCCCCGGCAAAAACTGTCCGCGAAAATGTCCCGGATTTAAGCGTTTCATGAATGAGAACAAAAATGTTTCGTGTAGGCTAGAACAACGGTTATTACAGCAGCCGAATGGTCAGAAAACACAAGTAAGCAGTCCTGAACAACAGTTTTGAGTTCCACATAAATATGTATATCCTTCACCAAACTGCATCCTTTAATAATAAGTCTAATAGAAGATGTGCTCTTGTGGTTATTTATTCATGCTCAGTTGTTTTAGCCACTTCTCAGGGCTTTAGTTTTAAGCTTATTCACCAATCAGGGGCTTTTTTAAAAACTTTTAGCAAACTAGGCTTTGTAGCAAAAGAGAGAAAGTACTGATCCCAAAAAGTTCATATAGTGATGTTATTATTCTCTTTTTTTGTCATCAAACTGCCTCAGGGCCTGAATAACAAGTAGAACTGAGTGCACAGAATAAATAATTCCTAGACTTCTATGGATAAGATTCTGATGCACATGCAGCGGGAGAAATGAACATTTCACAGCAGTTTTCTGGAGTTTAAAGTGATTTTCACACCTTGTATTCGGCGTAGTAATCAGTTGGAGGTGATAGGAGACAAACAGCTCACACAGTCATTTCTGGAAGTCATTTCTGTCTTTATTGGAAGGTTTGCCTGAGCTGCTCACAGTGAATGTGTCATTTATTTGGAGCCTCAAAACATCCCGTGTTGTTCTGCAGTGTTTGACCAAAGCTGCACTGAAAGCTGTGAAATCCTGGAGCTGGATGAATGTAAAATGCCACTGTACACCGAGATTAAGGGCAGAAATGAGCAGCTATGTCTTTTTCTTTACTGATAAAAATGGAAATGACATTCAGCTACATAATCAGCCAATCTTTTTACAAAGAGAAATATGGTAAGACCCAAAATGTTCCCTCAGAGACGGATGAGCAGGAAGCTCAGGTCTGTGTCAGATGAAATGATTGGATTTAATCAACATCCCTGTACCGTCCCGTGCTGGACAGAAATATCCTGCTTCCTTTTGTAAAAACAGAGGATGATTATAATTGGCCTCAGCTTTTAGGTTTCAAGTAGCGGCACAAATGGACCAAAGCCTCTGCCGCTTCATTCACATGCAGCGAATAAATGCTGTTTGTTTTGAGGCTGATTGCAGAAAACCAGCCAGAAAAAAAAGCTCCCAGACAGATAATGAAATCAGATTCTGAGGTAGCGTGCTTTGTGATTATTTTAATTTGATTTAAAGCAAAGTTATAATAAAAATAATGCAGCTGTGGTCCTAGTTTGAATAAATAATATCTTCTCGGCTCTCTTGTAGATGCCCGTCAGTTTAATGAGGCCCTGGTTAGCTGGAGAATCCGTGTTCAAGGATTTAAAATTCATTAAAAAACTATTTCCCTGCTCAGATTTCTTTTTTTTGAGTTGTCAGAGCAGTGCTCAGGTTTGCAGCAAGATGTCTCTTAATCTGAAAAGTTTGAAAAGTTTGTGAAGAGAGGAGCCCACTTGCAAACAGTTGTTCAAGGTTCTTGAACGAGGGGTTTTTATGTAAGACAGTCTGCTCACAACAACGCAGAGCTCTTAGCTGCTAAACAGTCCTGACTGCCTGTCATGGTGTTTAACATTTGTTCTGCTCTCGCCACTTACAAAAGGAATGATTCACACATTCAAATGTAAATGTTACTGAGCGGATAAAAGCACAAAGACCGGCTTTTATGTAGTTTGAGCATACCTGAGAGCATTAGAAAGCAGAGGGGTGGTTAGATTGTGAAACAGCCTGACACTATCCTGTCTCACTTTTTGATGACATAACTTTTTTTTTTTTTACATGGTTCAAACAGTGTGCTTCAAAGCGGTTTCACATTAACACACCTATCAGGATTTTACTCCTAAAAGGTAAAAGACCAAAAATGAAATGATTCAAGTAAAAAGTTGAAAATACAAGAACTGCAATTTTAGAGATCGCTTTAGAAAGATATTTTTTCAAACTGGTGTAAAAAAAGGTAAATCTATAAGTCAGTATACTGAGAAGGTGACTGAGTGTTAGCCCAGCTTGATAATGTGAATATTTGTTGTTGTCATTCTTCATTATGAAGTGGCCAGTCAAATACTGTCTCTTATTTATTGGTTTATATTTACATACTAATATTTTTTTTCTAATTCAATTTGCTATCATTTGTCTTTACCTGTTTCTGGTTTGTCTACCGCACTCGAAAAACCCAAGTTGGGTTGTTTTTAAAACCAGGGTTGTAAAGGGACCGACTTCTTATTGGATTATTTTGACCCAAGATGTTGGGTTACTCAAATTAACCCTAAATGTGGGTTGACTCAATAACTCTTTAAGGGTCAAGTTAACCCAGTCTTTGAGTTAATTTGACTCATGATCTTGGGTTAAATTGATACATGCATTTAGGGAGCTTTTTTGTGAGCTTTTCTTTTACAACCTGTACCCTATTTTCCCATGTACTTTTATCTAACTGATTGGGAATCAGAGTGGGAACTCATGTTTATGAGGTAGCCCATAGCACTAAGGGTCTTGCCTTTGGACCCACACTAGTAGATGTAGTTCTCCAATTGCCATTAGGCCTAGACACCACGTATAGTCAATGGAACCAAAAGATCTGACCCAATTATTGGGTTACTCTCAGAAAAATAACCCATAATTATTAACCCATTCAAAAGACCCTCAAATTGGGTTACAATAGAATCCATATGACCCAAGAAATGGGTATGGATCTGAAAAATAACCCAGAAATTAGACTCAACACATATAACACAGGAATTAGGTTGAAGAAATAACCCAAGAGTTTTTAGAGTGCGTTGTCCTTGCTTCTCTAACAGGTTAACTTTAGCATCGCCCTGTCACTGTAAGTTTCAACAGTTCATCGGTTTGATGTTTCTATGCTGTGCACAGTCAAGCAGCTGCTCGTTTCCTTCAAGGACCATCTACTGGAAGCTCTGTGTTTTAAATTGATCGCACATATAGCTCACTTTTAAGATGACAAATCAAAGTATTTAAATCAGTCAATCAATCGATCAGTCTTTATTTATATAACGCCAAATCACAACAAATGTCATCTCAGTGTACAGGCCTAGATCATCCTCTTAATGATATCTACAGAGACATAAAGATTGGAGAAGTTCGAGACCCACTCTCACCCCAACCTTGAGCAGAACCGGACTTATGTTCGACACATTCAGACAGTAATTGTGATGGCTGGTACAGAAACAGGCCTTTTATGACAGTGAATCAATAAAACACAGCAATTCTTTATGGTTGGAAGTTACAACTCTTTTCGAGAATTGGATTTTTTCAGTGGGAAAACTGTCCCATTTATGAGATAAATAACTGATCAAGAAAAAAGTCGCACTTTTGTTGAAGAAACATCTGGAATTTCAATCAATTTTACCTCGGTATTCTTGATGAAAGGATTGATAATTGCAGACTGTTTATTTCAGAGAGCAATTTTCATCTGTGCTGCGCTTTCACTCTATTATGTTCAAAAGCTACTGGAGTGAAAACTCTTGGTAATTGTGGGTTTACGTCATGTTTATGACTCACTTTTATCAGCCTGCTTTCTTCATAAAGAAAAGACTTGAGATGATTTTCCTTGTAACTACTCCAGCTGCATCGTTCCTCTTTTCGTGGAACCTGACTAAATGAGTGGGAGGCTCTTAATCTTCATGTACTGACCATTAAAGATGCATGTAAATAGCTCATTATATGTTCCACCTAGGCGGGATTATATACAGTATAGCAGCTGGTAAACTGAAAAGAAAGCGTGTTAATGATGCGCAGGCTGTTTACGAAAAGTGGAGTCCAGTCGGTCATTTTACACGACCGGGAATGTTTGATCTTTTATTCTTTTTGATCACTAATTCTATTTCAGAAAAGAAGAAGCTGACTGTTCTTGTACATGATCCCAGCACAGCAGCGTCCCTGACCCTCATCACTCACTGGAAGCTCAAAGCATGACTCTGTCTAATCAAGCCTATTTAAATCAATCATGACTGATGAGCTGCTTCACACTCTCACCGCCCGCCCAACACAGTAGATTGTGCAACGTCAATTTCTTGTTCGTGGAATACAAAAGCTCTCAGATTGCTGCCTCAATCGTTGTGTTAGGCAGGGTTTCTCTTAATGCCTACTCATGGCAGCTCATGAAATACAGTATGGCTGACATAATATTAGTGAGAGATGTCAAGGTGATGGTGGGTGGTAAGAGGAGGGTGACAGGCAGGTAACTGCAGGGAGCCAAAAAAGTACAAAACTTTATTGCTAAATGGTCACTTTTTTTGGTAACCCTTTCTTTTACGGTACACTTATTACCAGGTAATAAACAGGTAATTACCTGGTAACAACATGAAATTATCCGGTAATTACATGATAACTATTAAGTCAATACTGTCTCATTTTTCTTTTCATCTTTTTTCTGTGCAGCTTCATTTTCAAAAGCTATTTGGGGTTCTTATTTTTTATGATTGACACTTGATACAGCCTATGGGCGTGTGAAGATTGTGTAGCGATACGCTGTTTGAGCCGAGCATTATCACAGCGACTCACCCGCCGAATGCGTACAATGCTACTGCGCAAGTGGTGGTTCCAGGAAGCGGAGAAAATCCTGGAAATACCAGAGCAATTCAGCTTCAAATTTTTATGATGATAGAAGGTTACCTACCTGGTAGCTAGACAGTATTGACTTAGTAGTTATCATGCAATTACCAGATAATTTCATGTTGTTACTAGGTAAAAGAAAGGGTTACCCTTTTTTTTCTCTGACTCTTACTAGCTCCCTACACTTGGCTGGTAGCTTTCAGCAAATTTTAAAGAAACTAGTGCATAAAGATGATTAATGTTTCACCCATAGACTGTATATACTATGGACAACTTGGTTCCGCCTTCTGCCTGTATACGGATTTCAAACCGAAAAGCTCTCGGTATTTCCGCAATTTTGTCTACTTCCTGAAACCAACATTGTGCAGTAGCATTGCATGTATTCGGCAGAAGAGTCGCCAAGAGTCGCTGTGATGACGCTCGGCTCAAACAGCTTATCCCCCAGGTGAGCTACACAATTTTTTTCGTACACCCATAGGCTGTATCAGATGTCAATCATAGCAAACATGAACCCCCTAATAATTTTTAAAAATGGAGCTTCACAGAAAAAAGAGGACTTGAGCACAAACCAGTCTTACAGTAACTACATGTCAACATTGCAACCAGGGAGGAGAAAAATGTATATTCTGTGTAATTAATTTCTAAAGTTTGTCCACAGCTTCATAGGGATTGCTGGAGGAGGTGGGATTTATGACCTATACTGCAGCCTGTCAGCAGAGGGTGCTGTTCTCAGAGTGGCTTCACCCAGCAAGGAGGCAGACGGCGTCCATTCTATAGACAGCCTATGGTTTCAGCACTTGATATTCCTGCTCACATGAATGTCATACCTGTATGGTAATGAGTGTTTGCAGGACAAGTTAGTCTGATCAGTCTGTTTAATCAATGCTATATATGTGCACTCACATACTTGATGCACAAGCCAGTGCGAGTAAAAGACGCAGAACATGACTCACTCTTAAGAAATGAAATAAAGGAAACTCTCCGCGTCTCTACCAGGCTGAGACAGATCGATGGTGCTTGATTTGCTCAGCCTGTTGTTCTGAAACACCAGAGCTCAGGTAAATGATATATTGAAAAACAGTATCAGAGCCGGAGGGAACTCACGCTTAATTACACTTTCAAAGTGTTGGAAAAGACTTATAAATTACACGCTGTAGGATATTCATTAAAGCTCTGGTTTATTACCACATCCTGGCTTGCTGCTTGATTATGTCATCATGTGTTTGGATCGGGTTTATTGATTTTAAACAGCGGGGTGTTTGTAGGAATTATGCAACAGATATTTTCTCTTGACTCTCTAATCTAATCTAAGATGAAACACTATAAAGAGAAGATATCCAGGGTTCATAAAGAAGAAGAATCAACATCAGGGACTTGTACAAAAAGCACAGTTTTCATGAAAGCTCTTAAAAATCAGCACTAATTTATTTTGACAACAGGATCTTCAGGGTATATGTGTTTTTTTTATTATTTCCAACTTTATTTTTTAACAATTGTGTCAGCAAATACCTCAGATTCTTCCTTCACTCTATCCCAGAAACTGAAGTGAAGAGAGTTTTAATCTGTAGTCTAGCATAAATGTTATGAACAAAAACAGGAAATCCTGTGTGTGCAATAAACAAAAGCTTCACACTCAGAGAGTTATGAGGGTAAAGGTGATGTTTAACCCTGCTTTTTGGATGTGACCAATCTTATAACCTAACAATGAAATGTATGTCCTGTTTGGCATTACATAAAAGCAGAATATAAACTCTGTTTCATAACTAACCTTGTCAGCACAGAGGTCAATGCATGCAGCTCCTCTGCACCACCCCTTTAACAGTAAGGTCTCATTCACGGCCACCTTTCCCCATACCAACTGCCTAAAGACCCGCTGGGTCAGTGCATGTGTTTACAGTCACATAACATTCTGCAAATCAAGTCGGGACTTCCTCATTATTAGTCATGGTGTTTGCATCCTTATGCCCCACCATACGTCTACATAATAATATAAACATCCCCATGGAAACAACACACACTGACTGTATAATTAATACAAGTTATGTATGGGGTGAGGTACGTGTCACTGCTGAGAAGTTATATAACATACAGGTAAAGATGATCACTTGTCATAACTTGATTTGGAGCTGTAATGATATTAACATAATTTTATTACAGTTGTTCACACAAGGATGCAGACAAGAGAAAGGTTATTTTAAGAACCTTTTTTTCTTATGATTTCGTCTTCTACCATCACTTTTTTTTTCAGATGAGGAAATGCAGAGACGTAGTAGCCGATGTGAAATTCATTCATACACACTGGGATCACAGTCCACCGAGCGCTGCAATCCTCCCCAGATTATGAAGAGGCACGTTGTGTTCTCACATGTGTCTCCCTCGTCTTTTCCATTACACACAGACACACTCTGAGAACAAATGTCCCTTCTTAGGATGCTCACAAATGCCAGGGGTTAATAAAGCAGACAGACGGATGCATAATTCACCATTTAAATTCAACAAGCTCTGTTATTAATGCCCCTTTTAGCATGTTTATATGCGCACTGACACTCTGCTATCCCCTGAGAAACTCGTGCTTTTCGCCTCTTTAGGTGGATTTATTCATAGCGATATAACATACTCTGGCTCAACTTAAACATTATAGATTATGAACACACTAAAAAACAATGACTGAATCCTCTTTCGATAAACTAAACCATTTGTCTTCATGAAATTAGGTATAAATCCTTCATTGGGCTCTTTGTGCATATGGCCGTTATATTGTCAGAACCAGTTATGTATACGTAAGCTTCAGCCATCCATGTCAGAGAGTGTGTGATTGTGAGTGTGTGCTATAGACGCTTCTCTGCGCAAATATTGCATCCATCCACTTCCAACCAAACAAATTAACTGCTGCAGAAAAGTACATTGAGTCCCAATAATAGGCAGGATTAGGCAGAGAAAATGACGAAGTTTGCTTACATAAGCATCTGCTGAATTTCAAAGAACAAATCTGTTCGACTCAGGCTGTTTTGTTATCAGACTTCCTGTCCTTGCTGAGGTAAACTCATAAAGAAAAAAATGATCGCTTATTTGTCTTTGATATATTTGTTTTGTAAACCTTGTTCTGGCTTACATATGACGGTGTTTTTATGAACACTAATGCTTTCCCTTTTTTCTTTCTGCAGGTTTTTCACAGGAGATAAAGTGTCAAAACCAAATCACTGCCTGTTATATATTCTCAATGACGTTATCTGAGAGTTAATCACAGTGATAGTCCAAACAACACAACGTAAATCACCAAGTGTGATTCTTTGTAAGAGTTAGGCTGAGTCAGCAATTTTAAAACAGTAGCCACTGTCGCCAGGCTTCAAAGCTCCACATTAGAAACTAGGGTGTGACGACACCGGGACTGAGTGCATGTTTTACACAGTCCAGGGCTGCAGCTACCACATATATCAAGAGTTACATAATACAGATTCGGCTCGATTTATGATTTGGACAGCTGTGAATTTGCATAGAAGAGGTTCTTTTTTGCTCAAAGCTGCATATCAAACTTTTTTTTTTTGCATCGACGTGACATTTCAGGAGCTTGAGGATTACTCAGAATACTGTTGATTTTAAAGTTATTCCATTTGCAACAACAGAGTTAAGCTTTCAAGGCAAAATCAGGCTTTCCGAAACACAGAACCAGAGAGTGAATAGAGGGTTGAAGAGTAAACAGAGCATGTTGGATTGTCCACCATCAAGGTTGGGTGTATTCTAGTTAAGTGCTTTTCAGTCTTGAATCTAATCTGCATAAAGCTGTGCAGAATCAAAAATCTAATTTTTCACTGAATTTGAAAGAAGATTCTCCTTAATCGGTCTTTATTTTGAGTCAATGCTATTAAGAGCTACTTCACACACCGCACTTAAGCATTTAGCGCCTACTTTTTGTGTATCAATAAACAGATACTGAAGAGAAAAGCCAGTATCATCCTGAATATTACAGTCAGATTTTCCAGTAGTTGTTTCAGACTCCTTTGTGTTTGTCCTTGGATTAAAAAGAGCTCAATCTATGGCACCATAAGATCGTGTTATAATGCTGACAACTGGAGCTGCAGCTCTTGCAGAGTTATATCTGATCAATGAATAGAGAACAATGCCAATTTACAGCTCAGTGACTTGTGTGGCCTCAGAAGTACAAACCTGTCACATACTGCAGAGACTTTTAAAATGAGGCTTCAGACACTGTCCTTGGGGGCGAGGAAAGGTTGGAAGGAAGAATACGTTGAATTAAGTGAAGTGGAAAGATCCAATTTCCTGGACAGAGCAGCATCCTGTCAGTCTCACACAAAAGATAACCCTAGGTGTTGCAACTGAATTTGATTGATGATTACTGTTGTTTAACAACTGATACACATGGCACAAAACATCTTGAAAATATCCCTTTGCAGTTAATTAAGGGAAGCTTAACAGTTATGAAAATGTCGCCCCCCAGTGGATCTTCAGGTAAAAATAGCTGGGTCACTTGTATCTTATGATATTGTCCTGATTTTGGTGTTCTTTTAAAAAACCTTTTCTGGTGATAGTATGGGTCTTACACATCTGGAAAGGCATCCATAATGATATGCAGTAAAATCAGGTTTTGGAACAACACATGTTCATAACCAGAACTTTTCTAGGGTCTTTTTATGATGGTTTTGATGTTGCATATTTCAGAAAGACAATTTCAAACCACCCTCTGCACATGCATCACAACAGCATAGCTCTGTAGTTTAAGAGTCCATGTGCCAAACTGCAATAACTGCAGCCCTGAAGTGTTGCATAGTGAAAACGTTTGGCATATCATGAACAAATACAATGAGAGAAACCTTGAACTGTTCAGCAGCTGGGATCCTGCAGGCTATCTGAAAAGATGAGGACATTTCACTTTGAAACACTCTACAAAGTGGTCTCCTCGAACTTTAACAGTCTTGTCATAATAAAAGTTGATGCAACACAGTGTAAACATGAAATGCAAGTTATTCCAGTGGCAAACAATGGCTGATGAAAGCTTTGTATTTACTGAATGAAAAGCTGTGATTGAAGTACAGCTCTAAGGCTGAGAGGACTTAAAGGGATATTCCGGTGTAGAATTAATTTAGAATCAAACACACCATAACACCGAGGTAGACGACCCCTCGAGAGATGAATGTTGCCGACCGCTTGCTTCTCTAGTTATACCAACTTTAGCAATGACCGCACAATAGCAATACACAGCAGTCTGAGAAGCCATAAACAAACCTCAACCAAAATGCCACTCTATAGCCACAAATAATGCTCAGAACAGCACCTGATTTCATCAACAGTACATATAGGGTCCCAGCCACAAAATATCTTTTTAACTTTGCCTGGTTTCTTTAGCAAAGAGACTAAATACAACTCACCTACTCTCTTCCAGCAGCCGCTTGTTTGTAGTGAGACCTCTGGCCAGTCCATTATGGACTACAGCGGGGTGACGCAGCTCAAGGAAGAACATTTGCCGCTTGTTTGTAGCATCATTTCTTTATCATTTCCTTGAAGTAATAATCACCATATGAATCATTTTGCACTGCAGACACAGTAGTTCTTTTGCCTTAGCGTCTCAGTCTGATTGCATTCCCATGAAGAAATGATCATAAATGTTCTTCCTTCAGCTGCGTCACCCCGCTGTAGTCCGGAATGGATCCGCCTGAGGTCTGGCAACAAACAAACGGCTGTTGGAAGAGAGTAGGTGAGTTGTGTTTAGTCTCTTTGCTAAAGAAATAGGCAAAGGTAATAAGATGTTTGGTGGCTAGTGCTGTGGCTAGGACCCTATATGTCCTGTTGATGAAGTTAGGTGCTGTTCTGAGCATTATTTGTGGCTATAGAGTGGCGTTTTGGTTGAGGTTTGTGTGTGGCTCCTCAGACTGGTGTGTATTGCTATCGTGCGGTCATTACTATAGTTGGTATAACTAGAGAAGCAAGCGGTCGGCAACATTCATCTCCCGAGGGGGTGTCTAACTTGGTGTTAAGGTGTGTTTGACTCTAACTTAATCTTACGCTGGAATATCCCTTTAGGCTTGAAAGGTTTAAAGACAAGTGTTTAAAGGTTTGATTTAATCAACAGGGAGGTTATCTGACAAACTTCTGAAATTAACCAACCACATCACAAGTATGACATCTAGTGTCTACTGTGCAAACTGCAGGTAGATGAACAACATATTAGGACGCTTTCATTTACAATACTCCTGTTTCTAAAGGCTCTTAACCTTTCATTCGCCGTACCTTCTAGTATCACGCAATGTACCTATCCATACAACCTGAAATCTCAAGCGAAAGATAAACAAACATTTCCCTGCAATATAATCGTTTCAGCAAGGTTAAGGGTGAAAATAACCGAACGCACCCCCATGTTCTCCGGTCACATGCCAGTCAAGCCTGATCAGCTGACATCCTCCAGCTTCCCCTTCTGCTGCTGCTTCTCCTCCTCCGTCGATCGACAGCCTTTCTCTTAACAGTATCATTTTATCTGCGCGTAATTGGCCTCAAATTAGTCAATTTGAGCCAAAGAAACCTCTGTGATCCAGCAGGTTAGTCCACCGGGTAGATGTTGTTGGAGTGTATGATGAACGGACACGCTATCCTGTATACGGGGGTCACTTTGGCCTTCTGGAGCACCATCCTCATCGTCGGTAAGATTGGAGTGTCCTCGAAAACCATCACGATATTGTACATTCTGAATAAAATCAGTCATACATCTGAGTTTATTAACGCTGTAAATGCAGCCTCTTGCCCAGTGTTTGTTTAAATTTGACAGCTAGCCGGCTAAAGGAGCTAAAGGGGCCGTTTCCATTTCTGTTTGCTAGCTGCTAACAGAAGATGTAGAAATAGTTGACGCGATAATTCAAGCATACTCGTTATTAATGCTATAAAACGAGCTTACGTTGCCTTTAGCACTATTAAAATATTATATAGATATGTTATATTATATCTGGTACCCAGGTTAGCATTTCCTAGGCTAATACCAAAGCTCACGTCAAGCTAATGTCGAGCTGCGTTAAGCTTAGCGCCTGTAGCTGAAAACGACCAATGCTTAAAACGTCTCACTGCTTTGTTTTCAGTCATTTGCGCAGGTATTTTGATAGCTATGACAAATCCGTAAGCTGTTATTTACTCGGTATTTTAAGGTGAATTAACACAGAGAAGGAGAACATGGATGCGCCTGCCCAATTTACACCAAGAGTCAGAAATACACTTGCATATTCGCCCTTCCCGAGTATAAAACTCATCAGGGAAACACTGCCTTTGCAAAAACAGCTAATCTTCTCACTCATAGTTCGTAAGACAGCGAGCCAGAACCTCAATTGTCATCAGTGTTGGTGCAAACTCTATGAACTGCAGGCTGCGTTTTGGTGCAAAAGGACTGTCAAAAAGTGCACAACAAAACCAAAGTGCAAAAAAAAGTAGGTATGCATGATATTGGACATGGATATAAACAATATGATTAATCATAAAGGGTAAATGTATCCTGTAGATTTCAGCCAGCATGTTGAAATGTATTGTTGGAGCCTGTTAGCTGACATTACATGGGGATATTTAATACAGAACCTTATATATCAGTAGGGGTGGGAGAAAAAATCGATTCACGTGAGTATCGCGATTTTTTTGTTCAAAAACCGATTTTTTTTTTCTAATTTAAGAATTATTCTTAAAAACTGACTTACATGTGATGTGTATTTTTGGGGAAATATTGTTCCTGTAATAGTCAGTAGATAATCATAATCATTCAACTGTTTCACTGGTGTTAAAAATGCAGACTGAATATCAAGAAAAATCGATAATATCGTAGAATCACAATTTCAATCGAATTGGCATCCAAGTAATCATAGAAGAATCGAATCGGGAGAAAAGCACATCATCCCAGCCCTATGCATCAGCATACATGTTTGTATCTGTAGAGTCAGACAACTTACTTTTAAAGCTAGTGACTAGTGACTGCCATTATGGTAAACACCCCTATAAAGGTATCCCATTACTCCAACCTGGATGTCTTCAAAATCCCTCTTCTCTTCCTTCTTGTGTTTTACACTTTAACAATCAGCTCAGGAAGTCATTTGAGTGGAATATTTTATTACTTGCACTCGTGTACAAGTAGAAATGCAAGTATGTGTATTCATGCCAATGCCAATTCAAGTATACCCAACCATGAGCCCAAAGAGGAACTGCGGCAGTGTTCACGTGGGGGTGAGCGATCGCACTACTGTTAGAAATTCCCCTCCATGACTCTGGCACTCAAATGTGACACTGTTTCTCACATGGTTCACAGGAAAAGATTAGAAATGTAGTTGCACACTGTCATTATCTACAATTACACAGTTGATTCTGTCACAGACCCCAGATTTATCAGTTAAACACAGACCCTCTTCCACTTTTACATCTGATTTAAATGTCTTTCTGTCCACAGGTATCTGCTACACTATATTTGACCTGGGCTTCCGCTTTGACGTGGCATGGTAAGCAAGTCTCTGTCAGACAGTTAACTGGTTATTGGCATTTGATTGACATTTGATTAATTGAGGAGGACTATAACTGTTAGATCACATCTATAATGTAAATATTAATAAGTGATGGCCTTATACTTTGTTGGTTAGCTGCTGTGAGCTTTCTGCAAAATACACTTGGATGTTGAAAGTTTGGGTTTTTCAAACTTTGTAACTGTATCCAAACTAAAACTCTTACTAGGTTGCGCAATCGTGAAGAGATTGCTGCAATGCCCTGCAAAGAGCACCTCTAATAATTCCCACAATGAAGCCAGAGTTATAAAGCATTGATGTGAAATAGCTGCATAAAGGCCTTCCTTTCTCTTTGCTTATTTGTGAGTCTTCAAAGTCAAATGTTATTATTTCATGGAAGTAAACAAGACGATGGAAGAGTAATTTTGCCTTCAGAGACTGAACCTTGAGCCAGAAAGTAAAAAAAGAAAAGACCAGAACTGAATATATTTAGAGTCGACTGGCCTTCAAGGTGATTTAATCATGGTGCTGCAGTCAACAGTGAAAGAAGAGGGTGTGATTCAGCTCACTCTATGTTTGACTTGCCAGAATACATTTGATTAAAGATGCATATTATCTTCTATCTCATGGGTCTTTAACAAATGTGTGTTTCAAACCAGTCCTCAGGGATCCTGCTGTGACTCTGTTATTTATGTGTTACACCAGTTTTGCCTCATGCAGCTCTTAAACATTTTAATGAAAGTATTACAGATGTTTAAAGCTATTTATGACAAACACAAAATGTCAGGTTATTTGTTTTTAAGTTAACCTGCTGCTCTGCAAACTGTAACTTATTTTGAGTTTGATGTATCAACTGCAGACACAGCAGATCAACTGAATAATCCATCAGGGTTTTACTCAGATGGATGGTGGTGCATCATTCATCAGCTGTACCTCCTCTTCTGCAGGTTCCTGACAGAGACTTCTCCTTTCATGTGGGCCTGTCTGGGCATCGGCTTGGCCATCTCTCTGTCTGTGGTGGGAGCTGCATGGTGAGTCCATACTGTGAATTTGTTACCCCAGGATGAAAGTACCAGATGGTATAAAAAGTGAAAGTTTTGTAGGCCAACTTCCTCCTCCTTTTAGGAAACAAGTTTTACACCGTTTATGAATGTGGAACTGAAAACTTTTTGATTTAGCAACACACTGTAAAAACTTTCCAGATTATCAATCAGTGTTTATTTATATAGCACTTTCATACATGACCATGTAGCACAAGGTGCTTTACACAGAAAAAGGAATAAAAGAAACAAAGAATACCGAGATCTACCCCAGCCCAACCCCTCATTCCCACCCCACGATGTAAACGCGGCAGAAACAGTATTAACAGGACAGGAATGTGTGCAATGAGGAAAAACGCCATTTTAAAACTCAAGATAAGGAAACACTGGAGGTTTAGGTTAAAATCTAAAAACAAAGTAACATAGAATGAAATGTAAGAAATAAAAAACAACAGTAAAAGATACTAAAATAAGAGCACCAAAATAGTCCAATAAAAGACGATCCTGTGATGAAAACTAGAAAGAGATAAATGCTAAAACACTTAAAGTTATTGATGTAAAATGATAAACAGATTACATACATATGATAAGGATTAGGATGTGATGCTTTAGGATACAGATAAACATTTGCAACCAACAGTTTTGACAGCTTGTTGGAAAAACCTCCATTTTATCCCTTCCTGTTACAAACTACATTTTTCTGTACCATGCTTTTAGATGTTGATGGTTGTTTGTGTATTTTTCAGGGGGATCTACATCACAGGCTCAAGCATCATCGGTGGCGGTGTCAAAGCTCCACGGATCAAAACCAAGAATTTGGTCAGGTAGGGAATGTTTGCTGAAATAACTGCCAGTGTAGCCTGGAGATTACATTTTCATTCAAGAACCATTAAGAATGTTAGTTACATTAAAACAACCTGCTCCTTTTTTAAAGTTTTATTTGCTTCTTATGTTTCAGCATCATCTTCTGTGAAGCTGTAGCGATTTATGGGATCATCATGGCCATCGTAATCAGCAACATGGCTGAGGTAAGCAGTGGGCATATTATCTGTTTGTCAGAACAGCATGACTGTAGATGAAAGCTGATTACTAATAAGACAGAAAGAGTTGATTATGATTCCAACTACAGGCTAAAGTTGGTTATTCGGCTCTTAAAATAGTCTTTTTCATTTCGTAGAGATTCACTGGAACGACCCCTGAGACCATCGGCGCAAAGAACTACCAAGCTGGTAAGAAGCAAATGAAACTTTTGAACCAAAAGGAAAGAAATCCTTTTTGAAAAGCTCATTAATTTAAACCTTACACAGTATCAGGACTTTTCCATTATGTCTCACAAATTTCATTTCATCCTAGGATTTTATTTCTCATTTTAATACTCGTGATTTTACTGCGGACGAAGCTTCCAGTTAGAATCATGCTCATGCACTTGATTCAAATTTTAAGGCAGAGAGGTCAAAGATAACAGTATGTAAAGATTCATCAACACTGACAGGTTTCCACTGTGACTGAAAGTTTGATTTTTCCGGTCCTGTTCCTCTGTGGATCAGTCACGGTGGAGCTCTGACTCACTGGATTTCTGTCTTGACTAGGTTACTCCATGTTTGGAGCTGGTCTGACCGTGGGCTTCTCCAACCTCTTCTGCGGCATCTGCGTCGGCATCGTGGGCAGCGGGGCAGCTCTGGCCGACGCTCAGAATGCCAGCCTCTTCGTGAAGATCCTCATAGTGGAGATCTTCGGCAGTGCGATCGGCCTGTTTGGAGTCATCGTAGCCATTCTGCAGGTGAGTAAGAGAGAAATGGCCTCACTAGTTTGTCATTCTAATATTTGGTTGTTAACTTGTTTTTCTTCCTCCTCCAGACGTCAAAAGTAAAGATGGGCGACTAGAAGAAGCATCCACTCAGAGAAGAAGAAAAGACCCTGCTGGAAAAATAAGATGGATTATTGTGTAAATACATCGTAAATTATTTAAATGTCTCTATTTGCCCGGGATTGTTTTTAGCTATCATTCATGCAAGAGTGGTACATTCACACACTGCAGTCTTGTCTTTGGAGGAGCATTAATGTTGAATGGGAAAACTGGGAACAAATCAGCAGATGCCAGTGTTTTTTTGTGCATTAATTCACCTCGTCAACAACTCAGCTTTCCATTTTCAGGATAGAACAGAAGTTTCCTGACGTTGTTATAGCTGCCCACTCTTGGACGAATGATTGAAGTTAAAAACCCCACTAGACTATTTGAATATTTGTGAGTGTATGTGTGCGCGTGTGTGTGTATGCTGATCTCTTTTCTCTGTGGTGCATGAGGGTGTTTACCATTGTGTTTATTACCGTAGCCTGGTCTGTCCTTTTTGGTTTGTTTTTCACGGAAAAGCAAGTGGTCCTTAATACACGCACGCACAGCAGCCCAAACCCACTGTTCATCAGGCCTCCTGCTGTCAAAGTGACAGAATCTGCCACTGCTTCACAGCTACTCCACCCCTCCATCCTCTTTGTTAAATACACAAAAACATCGGCTGTTCATTAGGAAGCGAAACGAAAGTGAAAACACCTTTTGTTGCGTGTGTAATAAGAAGGATTTTATAAACATGCTGTTTTATGTCTGTAAGTGACCTTTCAGCATAATTTCTTTATCAAAGGCAGAAGGGGCAAGTTAAATATCCATTTAATGTTGGTATCATAACAACTTTTGCTTCATCTAGCTCACATTTGAAGTTTTCCCAGGTAACCATGAAGTTGAAGATCAAAATGATGGACCTTATCACAGCTTGTCTACACTGAAATCAACACAAATCCCACTCTGCAGATCTTAATGTTTCTTTATTTTGATTGAAATGTCCTTGTTTGAATGTATTGTGTGTGTTTTTCTTTGACATTCCCACATAGATGCTTAATGTGTGTTTACTTGGAATGACCTCCACTTCATGATACAAAAGCCATCTTGAATTTGTTTCAACGTGGTTAGCATGATCTTTCATCAGCTTTCAGTGGTACAGCACGTCAGCTGTTTAAGCTCTCCAGTAAGTCCAGCTGATGAGAAATTTTCAGGCTTTTGAAGAAGAACTAAGTTTTCATTTGATGCGTCATTCCGAAAGTTAGTCTGACAGACCACGGCGAATTGTGAAATGTCTGTCCTGTGATTTTTTCCTCTGACCCTCTTGTTGTGGAGTTGTGAATGAGTGTAAATATTGAATCTTAACATGGGGGAAACTGGATTGTCTCACATAGATTCACACCTGGCGTCCCAAAGGTGTCGCAGCATCTTAGCGATGGTGTTCTGACGTCCCTGCAAAGACTCCTTTGGTACATCAGGCTGTGCTTCAAACCCCAGGCTTTCAGTGACTGTAGTTGGTACCGTGTGTGCATTATGTTGATGTGATGGTGAACAGAAAGTATCTCATTGTTTTTGACAATGTATATAATAAGTACAGAAAACAGACCCTCACTTCTGGATTCATTGGTGTCCTTGAGAATTAAAACTGTCCAATCAAAGGCTTGAGTTTGTTTCTTATTTCCAATGTTGTGTTTATTTCCTTCTGATCTTATTCATTTTCTTCCACTAGAGGGCGCACAAAACCACATCTGTGGTGGAGGTGGAGCTGAAACAAACGTATTTAAGAAAATATGGAAAAAATGATGCAAAGCTCAGTGGAAAATAGGAAGATTATTTCATTTTAATTTATTTTGTAATCATTATTTTTTATTTAATTTTTTTTATTTTTTATGAACCAGGATGGCCTCTCAGATCCTCTCAATCTTCTCTTTTAATCGTTCCACAGAGAAGAACAAAAAGATTTGGTGATGCTCCTTTTAGCTGCTTTGTTCCAAAACTGTGGGACAAACTTCCAGAGTCTGAGACAAGCTGCAAATATAGAAATCTTTAAATGTAACCTAAAAACTCATCTATTTAGCCTGGCTTCTATGTAAAGCTTCATTATTTGAATTACTTTTATAATTTATTTATTTTTTAGTATCACTTTTTACTTTATTTTATTGATAAATTCATGTTTATATTTTACTGTCTGTTTTAGTCTATTTTAATAACTTTTATTTTCTTGTCCGGATGTAAAGCACTTTGAGCTGCAATTTCATTTGTATAAATAGTGCTATATAAATAAACTTTGATTGATTGATTTTTCCATAGAATAATTACAATGTTTTTGTCCAGCATGGGAAAATGGATGTCTATAATATGGTATATAAAACAAGGTAGGATTAGTCTCTCGATGTATTGAGATATAGTGGTCGAATTTGGTCAAGTAAGTATTAAATGTTTTAATATTTTGTCAAAATAAAGTTCAACGCTTCTGGGTCCTTGATATGATTAATAAAAGAAAACATGACAAATTAGTGAAAAAAAATTTGGAAAAGGGGATAATTACACAAATCCTAAAAATATGGTAACACTTTACAATACAAAGAAAAAAAACTTGCGTAGTTTGTTGTAAAACAAAACAAAACAACGTATCGTTTCTGTTGATTCAAGCCTGAAACTTGTTTTATAATGTTCTATGTTTGGATTAAAAAAATATATGTATATAACTAAATAAAAAAATAAATAAAAAAAGGTATTGTTTCTGTTGAATAAAGCCTGAAACTTTATTTATAATGTTCTTTGTTTGGATAAAAAAAAAAAATAAATTAAATAAAAAACAATTGTTTCTGTTGATTCCTGA
This sequence comes from Xyrichtys novacula, assembly GCA_962446985.1. Lineage (NCBI taxonomy): Eukaryota > Metazoa > Chordata > Actinopteri > Labriformes > Labridae > Xyrichtys > Xyrichtys novacula. The sequence goes on along the minus strand of OY660877.1, from coordinate 24,430,704 downwards.
AACTTGTTTTATAATGTTTTATGTTTGGATTAAAAAAAACAAACAAACAAACAAAAAAAACAAATAAACAAACAAACTAACTAACAAAACCCCATATTGTTTCTGTTGGTTCAAGCCTGAAACTTGTTTCATAAAGTTCCATGTTTGGATAAGAAAAAAAAAAAAAAACTATTGTTTTTGTTAATTCAAGCCTGAAACTTTTTACATAAAGTTCTATGTTTGGATAAGAAAAAAAAAAAGAAAAGAAAAAAACCCACTATTGTTTTGTTGATTCAAGCCTGAAGCTTGTTTTATAATGTTCTATTTTTGTATTTAAAAAAAATAAGACACATTTATTTTCTGATGAGTTGAGGCTGTATTAACTCCTTTATAATATCATTGTGATGTTGATTCCTGACAAAAGTAGGTTATCTCGTTACCACTCTCGCTTTTTATCAGATGAGCCAAAACAAAAGAAGCGCGTTTCTGGACCATCCGGGCTTCCGTAGGCAGCAGGAGTGAAAGGGACCTGCTCGCTGCCACAGCCTGAGAGCATCCTTTTTCTTTGCCTTCTTATCATCCTCACCAAAACACAACGGGATGACGGAAAATCATGAGGATAGCAGCTCTGTATCCGGCGGATTTTCGCTCGAATATCGTTACGGGCTACGTTAGCCGCTCGGCTACCGCTCAGCTTGAAAACATGAGGCGTTTTTCCTGATGAAGAGCACACAAAATAGCCCGAAAAGAACAGAGTTATCCCTTAGCAGAGCGAGCTGGGCTGAGCCTCTAGCTTTCACTGTTTTATTAATGCACTTTCCCCCCCTTTCTTTTCCTACAAATTTCCTCCAAGATTTCGCTTGGTACTTAGTGTACAACATTTCGATTTGAGCCTTTTTCCTGTGCTTATGTGGCTGTGATGATGATCAGTGGTGCTCCAGTTGAAGAAGAAGATGCACAGATAGAAGTGGTCGCTTGACAACATCAAGGTAGGTGCTCTGTCTGCTTTCTGGGACGCATTGTTTCATTCAACATCGCATGCATGCCCTCCTTTGTTTCCACCCAGCCTCTGAATATTCCTCCTGCAGCCTCTTTTCTCTTGTTTAAACAGGGATTATTATATCTCATGTTATCGCATGCACTGCCCCCTACCCCTCTTTTGTTATCATGCACATTTCCTCAAACTAGCAGCATCTTTACACCCGCCATACTAGCCTCTCCACTCAGCCTCCCTGCACTGCTCTTCTACAGTAAATGAACCATCCCAGCATTCAGACTGCCTGGAGGGATATTCCACCCTGCATTTGAGCTCAATTTGGAGCTTTTCAAATCCACTTTGTGCCACAACTTTCTGAAATTGCTGGCACCATTTCCCCCCCCCCTCAATTTTAAGCAAAGGATACAGGGTGTATGGGTTACAGTATCTCTTATCTCATAGGCTGACAATAGCTGCACACTAAGAGCAAAGGCAGGGTTACACAGAGGGAATTAAAGGGAGAAGAAGGAAAAAGAAGAAGAGGAGGAGGAGGGGGTTTCTTCATCATGACGCTTAACCTAACCAGGCGTTTCCACAGAAGCTCTGTACCTAGACTGTAATCCAATCTGACATCTCTCTCATAAATGACACAGTATCTCTTTAGGGCGACTGCTGTGGAGGCTATAGCAGCAAGTGGACTGGAACTATCTCGCTTTGTGCTCTAACTAAGTTGTCCAGTGCAGACTGAGTGGCCTTTGGCGTTGTTAGTGTCATTGTGATTAAGTGTTCCTGTGCTGTACAAACATTTCATCTTGTTATTTTGTGGCAATGCTATTTTGGAGAGTCATTCAGCGTGATTTAGATTTTGATTCAATGTGAGGATAATGCATTTGGTCAGAATTATGGTTGAGCTGAAAGTTGAAGCTGGATACTGAGAGCAGGGAGGCTTCATCAGATGCATATTTCCTTTCTTAATTGACGTATGTGCTGATTATCATTTAGATTGACCTGACATAAAGAGCAAAATCTGAATTCTGAAGCTAATTAGTTTTACCGATAAAAGAAAATTTGAATAGTACTAAAAAGGGACAGTTTGTTGAGAGATTGACCCGAGAATGATCAAAATACTCGATTATTTCCTCATCATATCAAAAAGCCCACATTTTACAAACACCACCATTGTTTCAACCTATTGATTGCTTTGATATTGTCTCTGTATTCAGCGCGTAACCTGCTCTCCGCTTGCAATCTCACGACTCCCACAGCCCAACGCTTGACTCAAAGACCCTGTACTTGCTTATCCAGGAGTTTTTGACTGTCGGGTCCGCTCAGTTATCGTACACCGAGAGGCATTTTTCACAGAAAACACTTGAATGTGCCACAGAGGAGACAGCAGGTGTCCTGATGTGTCCACGGCTTTTAGATAGTTATTGATAGGGCAGCTGAAGAGGGACGGAGAATTAGAGGAGTGGAAAGCAGGGTCGACGAGGGCTGCTCAATTATTGTCAAAATTAAAGCAAGGATTGTTTTTAATGGTAGTGAGTTCAAGATTGTTAAACACGGTTAATCATTGACAACAATATTTGCATCACATGTGTTGTGTATCTATTGAAAGTAGGTGTACCTTTGACTCTAAACATTGTCAGAACTTTAAAAAACAAAATAAAAATTAGGAAGTGAAAAAATATTTACTAAATTAGTTTAACCCTTTTTTGTTCGCTAATCTCTGCCTGTCTATCATCCTTTACAACTCGCCTTTTTTAAGCCTGCTAAATTAATCCGCTCTCTCCTCATGCTCAATCTGTCCCTCTGCTTTACTAACACACACACCTGATCCAGTACACAGTCATGTTACACTACATTTTGCCACTAAACTGCCTGCAATTTGTCAAACTGATCAGAACTCCTGATTAGGGCCCAACTGATATGAAGGGGCCGATGCCAATACCTATTATTGGGGGGGGGGGGTCCAATTACAGATTAATCGGCCGATTTTTAAAATTTTTTAGTTATAAAAAATATTTACAAACAGTAGATTTGTAGTATCTGCAGTATACTATATACTGTAGATATACTGTAGGCTACTGCTCTTCACGCCGTCAGGAAGATCGACTGATCAAACTCGAACCAGAAAAGCGTTTTGACAACCGTAATCCCGCTGCCGCCGCCGGTCGGTGCCTCTGCGTCTTAACTCACGTAACTCATTTCCGGTCCGGTCTCATCTGGAGACATGCAGCTGCCTCAGTAAGAGAAGTAGCTCGATCACTAATGTGTACTGTTGTTTATTCCACTGTTACTGGCATGGCTAACAGTGTAGCAAGGCTAATAGCAGATGGCTAACTCTAACTTTAGCTTGCATATTACATGGTGCTTCACCGTTACCTCGGCGTGACCGAGACCAGCACAGCGGGGAACATCGTGAAGTGGGTTGAACTGAAACTTGTTGACTTATTGTGTATTTCACAAACTGGTTTATTTACCGTTGAGGCGGACCACTCCAGTCAGGGGGATCTTTTTTCAAATGGCGGAACATTTTTGAAGTGAAACCAAATCTTATTCCCCGCATTTTATTTCTAAAAATATCTGTGAAAATTGGCAAGTTTTGGCCGATTTTCACCAATATAGATTACAGATAAATCGGTCGAGCCCTACTCCTGATGATTAATAATAACTAAGAGCACAACATGCTAAGCAGCATAGAAATCATTCAATCTTGATTATCTTGGAAGCTAAAATCATAATTGACATGAAGCTATTGGGCAGGTTTGGATTTAAGGATTAAACCTCTACACACGGGCTGCTTAACCTGCTGAGTTACACCAACAACCCCCAAAAGAAGCTTGAAAGTTCCTCTTATGTGGTCATTGTTTTATCAATTATTGCTGCCAAGATGAGACCTAAACTGTAAAGCCAGCACCGCATGAATCTCAGGTCAGTTAAGTTCACTCACTCAACCATCTGCCTTTCTCTTTGTTTCCTGACCTGAGGCTCATCAGAGAGCAGAGACGATATGTGTGTGGCATCAGATGTGCAAATACAGGTGGCTCCATTTTTAATAATTCTATTATTTTGCATTTGTGTAGTTGAAACCAGTTTCTGCTGTATCGCCCACCTATAGTTGCACCAGCTGTTCCTTTACTCCTTATTAAGCATATGTGTCCTAAATACCGAGTTCGTTGCTTAGGAACAATAAGTACAGCCCTGAACTGTGTTTACAGGGAGTTACCTTAACAAAGGGATACAACAGCTGAGAGCCACAGCTAAACTTCAGATATTTATCATGGTATTATATTTGTGTTTCCGTTAACGCAGAATTAGGGAGCTGTGCATTTTTGCAGCTAGGAATGAGCTAAAAAAGACAGTCATGCGAACTGACTGATACTGTCTGTACATTTAATCAGAGACTATTAGTGTGTTTGGCATTTTGAGGAACGCACCATTATTTAATGAGCTTATTATGTAACTGAAGTCTTTGTAGTTTCCACGATGACAAAACAGTGTTTTAATCAAGCCAAAGGTCAAATAGCACTTTGACTCTTCAGTCCATGTGGTCCTTTTTCAACCATGCTTATTAAAATGTGAACTTGGGCTCCTGTGTTAATACATTAACAGTTTCTGGTCAGGATCTCACAGTCATTATATCTCTGTCCAGTCCTTCACAGTGAAAAAAGTTATCTATTTCCTGCAGATGAAGCTGCCTCCATCTTTGATAACAGCTCAGTGAAGTCAAAGCAGTGCAGGGCAAACAGCACATTTCCCGTTGGTTTCCTCAGAACCCTCCAGTCTCCTCACCTTGCAGGTCCTGACAGTCAGAGCTGCAGCTGCCGTTACAGACTCATCTGATTGCTCTTTCGTGTTGGGATTTGTTGTCATGGGAACAGTATGTTTGCGTGTGTGTTAATGCGTGTGAGAGAGAGAGAGTGTCTTTTGTTGTCTACATTTGTTCACATTATTCTGTCTTTAGACTCCAAGGCAAGGGTCAGAGCACAAGCCTGAGTTTACTCCTACAGCGTTTGTGTTCTTTTGTATCCTGTCCTTTTTTTTATTAGGCATTTGCATTTTTTTGACACTTTTCTCTTGAACTTTTATTACAAAAAGTTTCCTCAAAGGTCTGTCTCAGTTGTGTTGTGGTTAAAGATTGAATTTTCAAATTGACTTTTATTGTTTGGTCTGTCTCTGTCTCTGTCTGTTCTTTTATTGTTTTTTTTTTTATTTGCTCTTACAGTGTTTTTATTTTATTTTATTTCTCCATTACTTATTTTTTAAAGTGTTTTTAAGTAGTTTTATTATGATTTCATTCTTTCTTATTCTCAGACATTTTATATTCTGTGTTTTAACTTATTTTACTGCACTGTGCAGCACTTAAACTAAACTTATTTTTTTTTTTTTAATGTGCGATATAAATAAAGTGGATTAGATTGGACTATTCTAATTTACAAGTTTTGGGGGGGCTTTTTCTGACTTTACTCAGATAGTACAGTGGATAGAGTTAAAAAGCAGGAAGAAAAAGAGGAGAATGACTGACCAACAGTGTGTAGGATGCAAACTTTATTTTTGTAGGATGGTCCCGCCCTCCTTTGCCTCTGATTGGCTAGAAGTGCTGGGCTCCAATTGGTTATTCCTTATGACTGTGAAAAGTCATCGTCCGTTTGGGTTTGGGTTAGAGTTAGGTTTAGGAGATTTAGAAGAGCGATAATGTTCTGTAATGTTCTGTTTGATGCACAGAGCCAACAGCCTGCATTTGGCTTGTAAGTGTGGCAACGTTTCCTGCTTTTCTAGCCAATCAGAGACGAAGGAGGCAGGACCTTTCCCTACCATTCTACAATAAAAAACAAAAAAACATTGCATGTAGGACATAGTCTTAGTACATGGGGAATCATTGAAATGCTAAGCAAACCAGCGCTGCCTCACCTTCTGAGGAGCTTTTCATTGTGACTGAAATTGACTAAAACTCATATTGAGGTCTTTTTATAATATTCAAAAACAAACAAGATAATCAGCAACATGATTGATTATTTTTATATCATAATTATTAATACCTGAAACAATTTCAGCTGAATTGTTACAGGAGGGCATGATAAGCAGAGACTGCTTTGACCACAGGGGGGCGCCAAATTGACACAAACTGAAAGTTCCTCACAGGAGCTTTAAAACATTTTTGGTTTACATGGTGAGGTTAGCAATAACATGGATTATATTAACACCAATAATTATTACTGTATCATCAGCAAAGAGGAGAATACCAAATATGAGGGGTCGGCCTCCTCTTGACCAGTTGTGTCAGTGTGAGCTGTAAGTAATTTGTAACTTGAATCCTGATCGGCCAAAACTTAACTTTGTCCGTAGTTCGGTATCAGCCTTTGAGGTCAGCCTTGCCAAAGATCATTTGAGTCAGAAGATGCTCCACTGAGTTAAACCACTTATTATGTGACTCCTGAAACTCTAACTGAGTGATGCATCGCCTCGAGTTGATTCCCTCCTCAGTCTCATCAGTCACACTCCCTGTTTTCGTCTATCCTTCATGCTGTTTTGGTTGTTTGAGCTTTTAAAGTTCATGTTTATCTTTAAAAAAATGGGTATTTGGATCCAGTAGCTGGTGAGAAATACTGTGTGCTGTCTTAAGTTGTCTGCAGAGGTAGTTTCATTGTATCTGCTGCATATCTGAGAAACCTTTGCATACAGAAGTGCTGATGGGGCTCTTTCAGCAGGTTGTGTATAAAGGATTTGGGATTAAACTCCTCATTTAGACCTCAAGCGTTCAATTCTATCTACCAGATTGTAGCAATTATCAACATGAGATGGTATGTCGTTCCAAGCATGATTGCGCACAGCCTTAGCGTGACTTGCAGTCTGTGTGCCAAGTGATTGAACGCCCCTCTTTGCCGCCTCTGTAGCTTCAGGAGGAGTTTAGATGCCAACATCAGGAAGTCTTCTGTTTCCAGTATCTCTTCTCTGCTCACTTTTCTGTCATGTCTCCGCTGTCACCGGCTTACAAAAGGCGGAAAATGCCCCTCATTCCCATGGGGGAGACAGTGATGTTTGAAGAAATGCTTTGACATTTGGGGAAATGCTTGGCTGGTTGCCTGGCAACCTCAGCATGATGACAAGACTTCAGGAAGTGGCTGGTTGAAGCCAAGAAACAATCCAACTGAAAACAGATCATCTAAAGCTCATTATTGTTCTTACCCTTCGCTTTTATTTAGAAAAAAAAACACAAAAGTGATTTTACATTTTAACCTGTTATCTGTACGAGTCCAGATAGATAAAGTTTCTTGGTTTTGTTCAACCAGATAATTATCAGGGCGGATAAATGAGTGTTAACAAGGTAGAAAACTGCAAACAAGATGACTACCTAGAGGTGCCTTGTCACTGTTTTCATGGTCAGCTTACCAAATTATTTATAAAGAACTAAATCACAGCAAAAGTTCTCCCCAGAAACTTCTTAAAAAACACACTCTGCTCTGTCGTTCGTCCACAGAATCAACATGTGCCCATCATGAGCAAGTGTGTGTCAATGTTTGGCAACAGTGGTAACGGAAAACCGTCTTTTAATTGGCAGAAAACCTGAAGCAGACTCTGACATGCTGAACAGCTGTCTGCTGTGACTAGACAGGAGGAGACAGAGGGATGAAGGGAGAGAAAGAGAGAGAGATGGAGAGATGGATAAAGACTAGTGCCAACAGCAGTCAAATAATGTACTATTAGCAATAACTGCACAGTAATGATAGTGAAGGACTAATGATAATTATTGTATTAGCCGTTATTAAGATGAACTGTGATACTGATATGAGGAAGACTAGCAGAGTTGCTTTAAAGGTACAGTATGCAATATTTAGCAGCACCCATTAGAACAGACTTGGTTCACAAGTATTTTATTTAAAAATGAGTGCATGATCTCCTGAATATAAAAATATTTTTGTTAACGTAAGAATGAGCCTTTCATTTCCATTTCTTTCATTTACATACCAGCCCGCCCTCTTCTATGCAGGCCGCTATCTTGCTTCGCCACATTTGCACAGAACCACAGAACTGACAGACTAGCAATATAAACATTGCAAGATATTGTTAAATATTTACATTTTTATATACTGTACCAATAAGAGTAAAAACGAAAAGTGTATGAATTGAAGAAGAAGAACTTTATTGATCCCCGACGGCCGAGCGGGTTAGCGCGCCCCACATATGGAGACCATCGTCCCCGCAGCGGTCGCAGGTTTGAGTCCTTCCCCGACCATGTGCTGCATGTCCTCCCCACTCTCTCTCTCTACCTCCCCACATTTCACCTCGTCCTATCAATAAAAAAGGCAAAAATCGCCCAAAAAATAATAATAATAATAAAAAAAGGTATATTTTTTAAATTAAGTGAGACTGACATGAATAGTTGGTCTACAGCAACAACCAACTGGAACCTATAAAACAATAGAGCTCAAAAATTCCTGTCAAAATTCACAGATAGTAGTAGAAGATAAAAGTCAAAGAAAAATTAAGGTATAAATGCATAATTAGAGCAAAAAGAGTTTGGTGAGTCATGTCCCGACTGTAATATAACATGGCTGTCTCACTGATGTCATCCCACGTCTTTTTTGTTATTAAAGCGTATCCCCCTGGAGGGTTTCAGTAGGCTGCTAGGAAGCGTTTGTTGTTGCTGTAATCCTTGTCTTGCTGTGCATGTGTGTGTTTCTGCAATCCAGCTGTCCTATTTATCGTCTCTGTGTATTTGGATTTAAATGAATGGGGTGAGTTGATTGGCTCAGAGTGCCCAGATTGGCTCTGAGATTGGGATTGGGACGCCCTGAGTAATGAGCCTCAGGGACCTAAATGGTTTTTTGTATCAGACTGTAAACTTTAAAGTGAAGCCAGCCTCAAGTGGTCATTTGAAGAACTGCAGTTGTTTACACTTCAGCACAGACGTCTGAAGGTCTTGATTGTTAAAGTCCTCCAGTTTTCTAAACTCACAGCAATCTGAGCCAGTCTGTACTTAAAGCTATATCAACAAGGAAATAACAGGCCGTTTAAAATGCTAAATATTCCAGTTATAAATCAATCTTTCCACCTTTCAGTGCAGTCATGGGATTACATTTCATGTTTTCTTTTTTACTTAAGAAGAAGAAGAAGTAGCAGTGCTTGTTTAAACTCCCAGCCATTCACTCAATGGAATTACAAAAATAACACCGAAGGACACAGGTTGATTAACTCAACATCCATTGAAAGCATAATTGGACAGCAGTGGCCTCAAGCCTAATGTCCCACTGATGTATTAAGCCAACAAAAAAAAGACACTCATTTAAATAAACTGTCTTTAAAACCCCCTCACCAAATCCTCATCTCACTCCCTCTACCCACAATCCTTCTCCCAGCGCTTCAGCCTTCCTTCCGCTGGAGCACTTCATTTATTTCTTTGCTCTGGTGCCAAATGAGCAGCTGGATCAGAGAGGCGAGAGAGAGCGAGCACAGAGAGAGAAAGAGATATAGAAGAAGAGGCTGGAGAGAGATGATGGTGATGTTTCGAATGCAGTCTGTGGATTGAAGCCGCAGACGGGACTTTGTTTTATTTGCATAAGGCAAGTGCAGCCTCCATGCTGGGAAACAGCAGACGCAACACTGGAGGAGGATTCCTCGAATGGCTTTCTGCATCTGACTCAACAAGATAATACTTTCCCAGAGTGGAAAGAGCCATCACATACCAAACATCCATGCTGGGTTGCCTCCTTCTGCTTTTTGTCATATTTATCTAGAGAAACAAATTTACTTTAAGGCTTAAAGAAGTGGGACCTTCAGAAGTAAGCTGTGCACTTGTTCTTGGATCTGGAGAAACAAAGAGAGGAGCGGCGAGGCAACGTGATATCAGACTTTTAAACAATCCAACCTCCTTCAGATCAGAGACAGCTCAGAGGCAATTTAATATCCGCATGGGCAGAGCTGAGAAGAGCAGGGTTGAGCACGGGGAACAGTAGAGGTTTTTTTTTTCTGATTAGCTCGGCTTTTTACTCTCCTTCCTCTTCCACCTCCTCTGTTCTCTCTCCTTCTACTCATCTCTTTTCATGTTTGCTCTTTTCCTTTCCTACTCCGGTCTGTTTTTAGCTTCCGTAAAATGAATGACAGAGCCTGCAGGCTTCAGAGGTAGCATGAATCTGTCACTTAAGGCTACTCATAGTTTACAGCAGTTCCTCATTTAGAAGTTCTTAAGATTTTCTTTGAGTGAATAAAACACTGAGACATCAGATCTTTTCAGGTGTTAGTTTGTGCATCTGTTAACCGTACTTCTAAGATTCATGAACCCCTTAAGTTAAGACCCAAACATTTGACTTTGAACCCGTGTTTAGTTCTTATAAGCAAATTTAATCCAAACCACCAACTATATAGGGTCATTCCATGTCAATTCAACCAAGAATCTCCACTCACGTCACAGATTTTGATGAAATTTGGTGGAGTAATTGGCCTTCAGGAGAAACTGTCAGAGCTCAAATATTTTTGTTCAAAGCCATCTAATTAGTGAGATAGGGGCTAATGGATTTTTGGAAATGTGCCAAATATGGCGATTTTCCACCTAACGTACCACGCATTTTGACTGATTACTCAAAAAGATATTGAATGCCCATCCTGAAACTTGCAGGGATGCTAGTGGACATGATAGTCTTTCTTTGGTGTGAATATGAAGAAAATTGAAGGATGCGCGTTTTTTGCTATTTCCAATTTAAGTTTTTGGTCTTTTATAATTTTCTTCTGGTCCAATTTGGGAAAAAATGTTGTGAACAAAAAAGATAGACTTGAAGAGAGCTTTAAAATGACACCTGAATCAGCTCTCTAGGTGCCATACTTTCAGAGATATGAACACTTTTGTAACGCATGTCATGCTAGTTAGCCAGAAATTAATTAGCCCCTATCTCACTAATTAGATGGCTTTGAACAAAAATATTTGAGCTCTGACAGTTTCTCCTGAAGGCCAATCACTCCACCAAATTTCATCAAAATCTGTGACGTGAGTGGCGATTCTTGGTTGAATTGACATGGAATGACCCTATACAAAGATGGACGGGAAGCACCCTCTCCAGCTCTCATTGGACATAGTGAAGCCAAAAGTGTTAACTGTTTTAAGTTTGTGCCGTTGCCACACCACACCATGGCCCTTTTGACTGAAAATGAACCAAAGAAGTTCCCAACAGTGCTTTCAAAGTATGTGGCATCTAACTGCAGGCGAGTCATGGGGACTAGTACTTTCACTTGTACAGGACTTAAACTGGAACTCACATTAACAGTATTCTTGGACATCACTGATGGATCAAAACTATCTTTAGTGTAACTGAAAACCACTTTTACACTGATTGGATTTGTGCTTCTGCAGGATAATAGAGTCATAGTTTTGGACAACACAGGTGTAGCTGTGAAGCTTTGATATGAACAGCGTCAAAAGTCAAAGTCATTAGAGCCTATAGGAATTTAAACATGAAATTAAAAGTGCGATTATTGTGATTAACTACCAAAAATCTGTGGCTAATTGTAACTTTGAGAAAGTAATCATGTGGCAGCCTTTGTATTTGTATTTTAAAGTTTGACCCATGTCTCATCTGTTTACATGGAGGGGGTGGGCTTTATCACTTATACTGCAGCCAGCTAGTAGGAAAGGATTCCAGCTTCCAAGCTTCACTCTCAGGAGCTGTGATTTCTCTTCATCCGTCCTGTCGACTGTACGTAGTCTCATGTGTGCTTCGGTTAGCAGGAGAGGCGTGACGTCAATCCCGCTGCTCCACCAGCCAGATCACTTCTGTGCGCTAAGACAACTTCTGTATATCTGTCTTTGGTGCATTAGCTTATCTTCGCTGTTGTCTTGCTGTAACTGCATTTTGCTCAGGTGTTGTGATAGTGACGTGCTCACAGCCTCTCTGTGTGCTCGTGTGGAAAAGTTTTTCTGACGTCTAAGGCCGTGGATTTACTTTTTCACATCGAGGAGCAGCAAGTTTACCATAATCATTTTTCAGGCTTTTTTGTTCCGACTTGAATCCTATCCTGCACATAAAAGTAGTTTTTCTAGTCTTTGGTAAAGTGTTTCATATATTTCATCATGAAGGCTGAGGAAAAGGAAAAACAAAATCAACATTGTTTTGTCTTTTTCTCTCTGAATCTGTTTGAGTTTGCCAAACTCTTGGATGTTAATAAGCTACAGATGATTACATTTTCTCCTCAACAACCACCAGCTGTGGCTTTTATCTCCTCCGGCTTGTCAAAACAGCAGGATTGATGACTGAACTGCTTTCAATTTGAGATTTCCATGGAAAGAACTCCACCTTTAATAGAAAGATAGGGAGGTGAATATGGATAAGATGGGTGATCCCTCTGTGTGGAGTAAAATATCTACCTATTGTGTTAGTTTGACTGAAAGTAAATACAGCATTTACACCAAGAAACATCCATCAAATAAGACACACACCTGAACTGTGAAAAACTGCTAGCACGGACCTGATTCAGCAGATATGCAGCACACGCTCATTCCTACCTTCAGGCAGAACAGGCCTGACTGTGGTTTGACCCTGTGACAGCGAGCAGAGACATTTGCTATCGATCATGTAATCTACACGTTGGCCTTGTGTTATCGCAGTCATCTCTGGGGACATATCAGAGGTGATCATGGGATAGCTCTCTGCCTAAGGCTCATCAGCAGGAGTCCCTGAGGTTCTCACTGTGGCTTTGCTCCTTTTTCTCCTCTCTGTGCTTGTCCACGCACCAGATACACCGTGTCAGAAATGGTGGATGTAGCGTACACTGCAAAAAAGGAATTTCAAGGAAGGAAAACAGCCTTGTATTTAGGAAATAAGTCTTATTTTTTGTACAAAAAGAATATCAATCTTGTCAAGCATGTTTGGCATTAGAAAAATGTTCTCATTTTAAGAGAAAATGGCTAAATTTTTTATAAGATATTCCAGCTAATTTTGAGCTAAAATGAACCAGAAATAGAGTAGAACATTTTTTTACAATAAGATCACGTGGAGCAACAAGATCATTTGTCTCATTTTAAGAGTAAGACATATGTACAACTTCTCGATTAAAAAACGCCATGAAACAAGAACTGTTGATTTTTTTTAAAGATTTCCATCGCAGGTCATCTGAACCTGACAGAATCTGCCGCCTCATACATTATCTGACATATAAAGATGTCAGTAGGCTTGTCTGTACAACACACAACCTAATACAATGACCAGATGAAAACTGCAAAACAACAAAGAACAACAAAGAACATGCTTGCTTGTGGAATGAAAAATATATATTTAATGAGAATGTTTTGGTATCTTGATTTAAGACAACATCACTTATATTTGCTTTAGTGTTTTAAGAAACTGTCTTATTTGAACTACTGTCATGCTCATTAATAATCCTAGATTAAGGTGTATTTTCTTGAAGTTCATTTATTCAAGAGATTAAATTCTACTTTTAAGTAACTTCATCTTCATATTTTATTGCTTGCTGTATAAAAAATTAGATTAAAATAAGATTTTCTCTCTAGTTTTCAGTTTCAGAAATTTGTTCTTTTTTTTGAGAATTCTTGTCAAGCATAAAAACCTTACCCCATTGGCAGATTTTTTTGCCTGATACAAGATTATTTGATCGAATATACGAATATTTTGCTTCTTTCTAGCAGGGCTGTTTTTGCAGTGTAAAGCTTGCTGCTTGTTTCTCCGTTGTAGGACAGAGTGGAGCAGTGAGGCCGAAGTCATTATCACTACTGGACTGTTGACTTACTTTCTGATATTTTACAGATGAATAATAAAGTCGTTAGTCAGTGTTACGATAAGAAGATATGAGGTAATGATTGACAGCTACGTTGACGAGTGCTAACCCCGTAAAGCCTTTTATACAATGCAGTCATTCTCCATCTACTCATGCCTTTGTTTACAGAATATATCGCCATCAAAATAAATCAGTGTCTGTTGAGATAGGATTTTGGCTTCATTTTTGACACTAAGAGGGTTCAAGTGTGTCATCCTTATTAACTTATATGTATTCTCATTACTGCAGGATTACAGAATTATGTTTTTTATCCATTTCTGAAACAATAACAAGATCATCAAAATTAACAGGCTTGAGTTTTAATTAGTTATTTTTTTTTCTGCAATAAAATTATCAATATATTTCCTTTTGTGACAAAAGCATTATTTTTGAATTAGATTTTTTAAATCTTAATTTTACTTTATTGACACTGAGTGGCCTTTAAAACTCCCGTGAGTATGTAAGAAAGTAATTGGAATTAATTTGTTGTTTATTTCTTTTGACAACTGAAAAATAAATCCAGTGTCAGGCGAGTTTCAAAAGGCTAGATTACTCACATTCTCATGCTACTTTTGACCTTTGACCTCTGTAGACTTGATCCATTTAGTTTTCCTGTTACAATCATCATTCTTAACACCAGTCGTGTTCATTGACTGAGCTGATATTGATGTTATAAACTGAACGTTTTACTGGTGTATTGATGTCTAATGGCCACATGTGATCCATACATCAGCCGTTAAAACAGATGATCTGTCACTCACTGCTGCCGCCCCGTCCATCTCCATATCTGTTTGTCTGTTTGTTGAATGAAAGGAAGGGCGGCTGAGATTTTTCTTTGAAGATTAACTGCAGAGTCCAGTCGGTTGACAGACACTGAAAGGTCAGTGTGCTGAGGTAGAAGTGGAGTGGATTCTCGCAGCTGATTCGCTCATGTTGAGACAAGCTCACTCACCAGAAAACATAAACAGACTGGCACTGCTTTCTAACTCGCCAACTGTACCGGTGCATTATAAGTCCTGTGTGACTTACAAATCTTAAAATGAGTAATAAACTTATTTTAAGGAGAGGGGTGAGGGGCAGCTCTGTTATAAAACTTAGATTCTCCTTCACTCTGATGCAAGCAACAGACGTCATGTGTCAGAACAGTTTAGACGGAGACAACGCAACACTAAAATAAAAAAACTTTGACATAATTGACGGCTTATCTTCAGGTCTTCATGAAACAACCTATGATAGACATTCAAAATACAACATAGAATATTCTGAACCTAAAAACCATCAAACAAGTCAGTATTGTTGAATTCCTGGCATTCTTCCCTCATAATGATAATAATTAGACAGTTGCCATGATGAATCACTTATTGATTACATGATATCCTGAGGCAGCTCTGTTTCAAAGATAGAGAATGTGTTTATGTGTAACATGTTGCTGAGCTTGGTTTCAGTCTCAGATTATAAGGAGTGTACAGACTGAATCCCAGCGTAATAAAACACGAGGTCATTTTCTTAACTCCAGCACAATATGTTGTATTGTAACCGTCGTGGCCCGCTTCTTACTGACATGACCCAGATCCTTCCCAATGACCGTGTACTCCGTCTTTGTCGCTCTGTTTCCATCCTTTCTCTCCTTCCCCCCTCTCTCTTCATTTTTATGATATCCTTCTTTCATTTAGGCTTTCAGCGGGGACATAATCTTCAGCCCAGACCGTGGTCTTGTACTATTGAATCACTGTTGTAGACTTATGATTGAAGGGAACACCTCTGGCTAAATTTAGAAATTGAAAAACAGATACAAGTAAAACACATTTACAGTAAATGCTATTCTACACGCTCTTATTTTGAGTTGCCTCTTTCTTTGTCATAAATGTCGATTTTTGCCACTTTTCCTCAAACATTAGACACAAAATGAACTGAAGCCGAGCCGAAGATGACTCCTGCCCGTCCCACTGCACTCTGGTTTGTTTGTGGGAGATGAACTTGCCTACAGCGAGATGTGCTGGAGCCTTGAGAGAGCTCAGAGGCTTCATGCTATCAAGTATAGCATGGCTAATGCATTTTTGATAAGGCCGGGGGGGTTGGGTTGTAGGTTTAAATGCCAGGGGCCCTGGACTCAGGAGATGGAGAGTGGGAGAGAGAAGAGAGCTGAAAGTTTTGCCTTTACATGTAAAGTCAGTTTCACTTATTATAACTTTCTCTCTTGACTCTATAGCTACTATCCTGCAATTTTAAACATACATTATTCTTACCTGCGGTGACATGATTCAGGTCACTGCGTAAACACGCTAAGAGCACAACATGGACATACTACTACTTGTTAAATATTTTACTGTTGAAATATCCAAGAAATAACAGGCTAAAAACAAACACTATCACTGATATGGTGCTGTTTTTCTGGCTAAGTAAGTCTGTTACTCACTGTCTTTCAGGGTCTGTTTATCATCTTCCAGTGCTCCCTCTTAAGCTGCTTAGATGTCCCAGATTTGTTTATTGCAAGTTGCTGGTTGTGTCAATAGGAAGATTTTTAAGTTGTTTTTTTTTTCTTCTTCAGTGAAAACAGCCAGTAGAGTGTATTATTAAGTGAAGTCAAAGGTCAGGACATGATGTTAAGTTTTTACTTTAGGAGGAGTATCTATTAAAGATTAAACAATATTGTTTTGCTCTCTCACTTAGGGGTTTGCCTGAATGGAAATTAAAATTCTGCACAGAGGGAAAACAACTAAAAAACAGCCGTAATTTAGCCCAATTTATTTTGAAGCCGGACAAAAAATAACAGAATCTAACCCCCAATTTCCACCGCATCCGGAATGGCTACAAAAAGGCCATATCCGTCAATCGTAACTGATCGTAACCATCAAAGTCAACGTGTCATTTTCCACCGGCTTCTTTCCGTTCCACTATAGATCGCTGGACTCCGTAGCTGATCGCAAGAGTTTTATTTTTTCAGGACGCTGGAGCATGCTGGATAAATTTTGCACAGATTAACCTGCGCTGGAAAAGAAGTCTATCCAGGGTTTGTTTAAAGCAGATCAAACAGCTGCGGTATGAATGCAACTTTAACGTGTTGTTAGTCTAGAGGTGGATTTCCTCCTCTGGAAGGACACAATCTACTGCTTTTATGGTTAGCCTCTGTAGCTAAGAGACAACTTGTTACCGTGCACGTGAATCCGCGGGTTCTTGTGAGTTCTTGTGATTCCTGCTGTCTGTAATCCGCCACGAAATTCGTCTCCCAAACGGATCCGGTAGGAATTGGTGTACGGCGAAAATCGCTGCCGTTCCTAATGAGGTGGAAATCCAGGGTTAGGGTCAGCAGTGCTACAGTGGTTTGCTTAGAACAGCTAACGTTAGCAGAGCACCATCAGCCTTCGATCCTCTTCGGCTGGTATCATCATCTGCATGCCTGAGTGTTTATAAATGTATTTTAAAGCTCCTGTCAGGAACTTCTGGTTTGTATCAATTTTGGCGCCCCCTGTGGAGAAAGCAGTTTTTGTTTATGCTGTCCTTTTACATGCTGATGAGAAAAAGAAAAAAAAAAAAGGGCATCAAGATGAAAGATCTACTTTTCTAACTTATCTGACTGTTACCTTTAAGCCTCTAAGATATGAGGTTGAACCGCAGAGCCGCATAGAAATCTCTTCTTGTTTTCCTCTTTCAACATTTTCCACATACAGGTGGTCAAAAGAGTTTCAGTTTGTGTATTAAAAACGTGTTAATCACTGATCAAAGGGATGGTGGGTAGCAGTTGTCGAAACTTAAAGACTAAATAAATCTTCAACATGTGCGTGAGTGGGAGCTGGCTGTCTGTTGTCTTCCAGATCAGCAGCTTCAGTTGCATATATAAAATAAACAAACAAGTTTTTAGCCTGAGGGCTCTGTGTGGAACATCTGCTGAAGAACCACGCAGTTAAAGACTCAGGATGTTGTGGGGTGTGTGTAGATGTGTGTGTGTGAGTAGTGCTGCTGGGAAAGGACGGCCTTCTGCTCTATTGCATTAAACCTTATTATAAATGATCAATGATGATGTCACTGACAGGAAATCCAAGACCTGTGTTCAGTCTCATGCTCTCGGTGTATTTGATGTGCTCTACTCTCTAAGGCTGAATGGATAGAAGTGTAGTATGTGGAGCAACCGGCCCTGAGCTAATGCTACGGTTCGACTATGAAGTCAAACAAGCCGTCCACGGCTGAGCTCTCCGGACTCTTTCATCTCTCCTTTATTTTAAGAAACGTGCACCTGCCAGGCAACCTTGTTTGAAGTGGAGGATTCCAATGCTGCTCATGTAGACCAAACCGTATCAACCATCTATGTTGATGCTCGCTTTAGGCCATGTGTAGAAGATCTTTGAACTCCCAATAAACCCAAAGAGACTTGGGTCACTGACACTCTTGGTTCTATTCAGGTGTGAAATAGCGACATTGCTCCTCATTCACGAAGTTAAGTTGAACGGCCCAAACTGTCATGGCGGCTTCCTGTTGTCTCAAACAGACATATACAAAGACGACGACTTCTGCTGTTTTGAAGAAGAAAACAACAGAAGAAGGAATCCATTTCGTTTCGCTGGCTTAAGGTCAAAACCCACAGAATCCGCTCCGGCTCAAATATGCAAGCATTATAATCAATGTGTGTCATTCCACAGAATCTGTCCGCCGTCCGGCTCCGCTGCGGATTGGCTCCGGCAGCCGGATCAGATACAGAAGGCTTCTATTTCTGTCTGACACCAGAGCACGGCACATCAATTCAGTGCAGGGCAGCGCAAGCAGCAGCGGAAGCTGTATGTGGTTACAGAGTAAAATATCCAGTGAATTTTCAAAATAAAATGAAGTCAAAACATTTAACTGACCTTAACTTGATAATAGGAGAGGCCAGGGTTGTGAGAAGTGGGTGTTTATACACCGCCGTTTATATACACTGATCGGCGGATGTCATCCTATGACTCCCGGGGAAACGTGAGATCTCGTACAGGCTCGCAGTAAATATTGGTAGGAGCGCTCCTCCTATGATAGTGGCGGCGGATCAGATCCGGTGGGTGCTGTATGCTTGCGTATCTGATCCGCCTGCCGGTCCGTAGCTGAGCGGTGCCGTTCCGTATCCAGTGTGATTCCCAGGTTATTCACCACAATAACCGAGCATCGCAGAATTTCTGCAGTCTTGGGTTTCTGCTTTCGCTTTGGTGTTGGCATCATATGTTAGCGAGCTGTCCAATGAGACCAGCGAATCAGTAAGGAAGACATGAAGCCCCGACAAGAGTGGGGGACTACAACGTGTTGTCATGGTTGCACGGACACCGAGCGAGGAGGTGCCGCTTCAAGTAAACCAAGATCCTCTTTTCAAGTGACTAGAGTTCACTCGCACCAGAGTTAGTTCCAGCTTTCACACCACTCCAGATGAGCTCTATCCAGGGTTTGTTTAAAGCAGATCAAACAGCTGCGGTATGAATGCAACTTTAACGTGTTGTTTGTTCTCCTTGCTGTATTGAAGATGTACCAAACTGAGACTTCAAAACCGAAAACCAAACCTCACACCCCTGCCAAACACTCTAGAGCATTATTGCTCAGGTAAATCGACATGTGAACACGCTCCAGTGAAAGTCGTGACCTCAGTCTTTAAACCAAACACCCAGCAGCTGAAAAAAACTTTCAGAGCCGGCACTGAAGCAAGCAAACACAGAAACCCAACATACAAGCTCGAACAGCTTTGGAGAGCATTGTGTCTTCCCACTCCAACACTCGAGTGGATCTTTGCAGAGAGGTAAACAGTTTCCTATCCAGTAACCATTCAGCACATCTTCAGCAGTGTAGTGGTGGATGACGACTGTTACCTCCTTCAGCTCTGGGGTGTGCTTGGCTTGTGTTATAGTGGAGCTGCTTGTCTTGTTTAATGCACACTCATCAGGCCGTCCTCTCAAAGGGACAGGCTCAGTCCAGCATTGGATGACGTGCCGTTTTGGAGCCTGTCTTGTTACCTGACTGATGCTTCATTATGATTACACAAAAAAGCACTAACTCGCTTTATATGACAGATGCTGCACCGTCTCTACTGGCTTCAAAGTTTACAACAAACCAGTGATGCTTTGATATTGAAGGAAATAAGATTACCCTGCAGGCAGCAGAGTTTCAGCGTTTCTAACAGCAGTATTCGTGGAGACGCACCATCCCTGCTGTAACAGGGCTTTTCACATTCTTTCATCTGCTCTATTTTAGAACGAAAAAACACTGTAAGACGAGCAATTATATCCGTTCAATAATTTTGTAATTAATTTTACTGTTCATGCGGTACACTAAAAAAGAGATGAATCCATGTACCATTTATTTTTCAATAAGAAACCAAAATTACAACAACAGAAAACAGCTTACTTCGCCAATATTCACATCCATAATTAAAAAAAAAAAAAAAAAAAGATAACGGAGCATTTTCCAATTTCTAATTTTGGGCTCAAATTAAAAAAATCAAAGGCGAATCTCATTGATCCAGTTTTGTTTGCTCAGTCGACCTTATTTTGATGACAGTCGTCTTTTTGTGATGTCAAAGGAGGAACTTTAAACATTACTAAGTCTTTATGCTGTTTGAAGTTGTAAGACATACAAAAATCAATGTTTGAGTTCTGTACAGGTAGGTGTTGGAGTTGATGACTTTGAGCCTGTTTTCCTGTTTGTTTGAGCTTTTGACGATGGTTTACTTTCATTGTAAGGGATAAAAACATTGGTCCAGATGCAGGTTGAGAAGTCTTTCTTATGTACCAGCTATTTTATATGTACAACAGAGATTTTAAAGTTTAAGTCAGTTCTGTTGTCAATGCTGCTGTAAAATCATTGTCCCATAACTATGAAGTTATGAAACAATATTTTAGAGTATGAGGTCATATTAAAATCACTTTTATTTATGAGAATATAGCTTGTTGTAAATGAGAGAGGGAAACAGTCAGAGTAGCTTCTGTGCAGTGAGAGAGTAAGGAAGAAAGTCAAGGTCTTCTCATGTGCACTGAAGGAGTCCTCGACCTCACTCACTGACATTTACCGAATCAGGGCTCGGCTGCAGACTGAACTTGAGGAACTTAAGGCTAAAAGGTTGTTGGGAAGAAATAAAAAAATAAAAAACTCTTTCAGCTTACTTTTGACCCTCACGCCCTGTGTAAACTCTGGCTGCTGCTGAACTCAGCCCACGAAGGTTCCCGTGGAGCTGACCAGCAGTTCAGAGTGGAGTGTAAAACGTCTCCTGTGTAATTCTCTAACTTCGAACAAAACCTCCTGACCACTGAGACGCACGGGGATTGTTTCTATTTATTATCATGAATAAAATATACAGTTCACTGCAGTTGTTCTTTAATATAGAATAAATCATTTGACTGTTTGTCTTTTTTAACCGTCCCTTCAAATTAAAAGCCCCGGCTCAGTCAAAGACCATCTCTCCCTCCAGCATATGTTCGACCTGCACTCGATGAATTATGCACCCTCACAAACTACCAGTCTGGCCACCCGTCTGGCAACCAATTAAAATTTTAACATACAGATGTTGGGAGCTTTAGCTGGCGTTTTATCAGAATGTACTTTTGATATGAGTGTGTGTATGTTGTATCCATTACATTCATATGACTAGGCCAGAAATTATTAAACAACAGCAGTGTCTTAATGAGCTCCCTGAAGTGCTCTCCATACTGAAGCTGTAGACCTTGATATGACTGACTGTGCTTACAAACATGTTAGATTCATCGCACCCTCACGCAAACACGTACGTGTTCAACCCTCGCGGTTTACATTCATGTTCTTGTATTCTCTGCGGTGTTTTCAGCACTAAAAGGACATTAAATGGCACTTAGGTCAGGGACTCACTGTACACTGTTATTCTGCTCTGTATGAGTCACATCTGTAATAGTACACATGAACAACTCTCTCCAGCAAAGCCAGAGCCACGGTACTACAACTAAGCCCTGCAGTGTTATTAAAATGTAAATTTACAGAGCCGCACCGAAAAGGATGAACTCGGCTGACAAAAGTAAAAGTTGAACATCCAGAAGAGCGTGTTTTATTCTTGAAGGTACAGCTCTGATTAATGAGATCCATGAGAAAAGGAGAGAATTTGCATATCATCAAAGTGTTTCCAACGAAATGCGGAGGAGGATGTTACATGTTGGAAGAAACACATTTAGATTGTTTGCAAAGATGCTGCATCCAAAACTAGGGCTGTCCCTATACAGCTATATTAATATCACATAGGGGTCCAATATCAGCCAAAAAACAAATATCGGATTATATCGGCCTGCATCTAAAATCTCCGATATCAGCACTCTGATACAAGCAGTCCATTCCAGACTCCGCTCCGGCACCTCTAGCTAGCAATGCCTGGATCCTGCATGTAAAGCCAGACTTCCAGTTAACAAGTCGGAAAACCAAGATGGACGCCCACAGTTAGCTGTTGTCAGCTGTTGTTTACTATCCACTGTCGTTAGCTGTTATCAGCTGTTGTTAGTTGTTGTTGGCTATACCAGTTGTAAACGATGCATAACACAGTATTTTATTCTTGCAAACACCATAGCACCGTGTTCACAGTAAGATGTTGGGCAGTACAAGATATACCATTTATTTTATTTCACAAAAATAAAACAGAAGTGCTAATAAATAAAACATTATGAGAGCTTTTACTGTTACTCTTTAGTGTTGATGCACTGTGCTGCCATCTTGGAATATGACGTTATGGAAATTCCACATGAATTTCTGACTTGGAGCTCGGGAATTCCGACTTCCGAGTACAACTGGAACGCATCATAAGGCACAAACAAAGTAGCAAGAAGTTGGAGTGATGTCGGCTGTGTGGCATTTATGTCCGAAAAAGACATGACAGCTGAGTGCAAAACTTGTCATGCACAAGTTTATGCCAATATTGGTATCAACCGATACTGTAGGCTACAATATCGGTATCGTATTGGAAGTTAAAAAGTTGTATCAGGACACCACTATCCAAAACTGACATGGGCTCAAATTTACTTTCCAGAACCTTTGTTGATTGCCATGCAAAAATAAAGGTCAAAACTGAACCATGCAAGGAGGAAACCAGATGAAAACTGTAATAATGATCATTTGTCATGAGATCTTTGACATGAACTTCTCTAAATCCTGTATTTTTCATAAATTTGCCGACCAAAGCCAAAGTTCAGTGCATCAGACACCTGCGTTCCGATGACCTTATAACCTCCTCTCGTCCCTGTAGCTTTAATAAATCCCTCGACTGGCTGCTGCTTCCTTAACAACCTGTTTGTTTCGGGGGTGACAGACACATTGCAGAGAGCATGTTTTTGTAAATCCCTTTTGCCACCTGTCACAGATGATTGCAGCAAACACGAAAAGGTATCAAGAGAACATTTCAAAGCAAAAATACAAAATTGCTCTCGAAACTGTTGTTACCCAGGTGAGACAGGAAGAAAAGTTCCTGGCACTGATAGATGTGTCTGTCAAAGCATTTCCCCCTCTGACTGTAGGTTTGTGTCAGGGTTATATATGGGTTATTTTGTCAGATTTAGTGTTGTGTGATGGTGCACCAGTCTGTATCGTAAGAGAGTATATGGAGCTCAGGGAATAAGCGGTTGTACGATCTGTTTGTTTGTTAAGTTTTATGCACCTCTTTATTGGCATGTTTCATCTCTAACCCACTTTTGATTAAACTTTAACATCATTCAGTCAGTCAGCATTACAAATTGCGCTTCAAGTAGTACTCGAAACAGTCTTTTAATTTGATGTGAAAACTTAACAAAACATCACTAACACTCAAGCTGAAGAGTGCAGATGAACTTAGGTTGTCGGATTCAATTTAACCAACATATTTTCCTCTCAATACTGCAAACAAAAAAGAGAAATAAATTGGACTGTGTGCGTAAGCGAAGGTTAAGAGTAAAACAAATGCCGGTTACATAAACCCACACCATTCAAAAATACCCAAACTGTAATTGGACCCAATTCAAAAGCAACAAATTCACATATATTCAAAGCTGCAACCAGGTCAAATGTGTGATCCATTAGAGGCTTCTTCTATGCTCCATAGCTTTATGTTTGCACCAATAACATTAACCTGACCCTGATGGCCAAGACTGAAAAGATGATGGTTATTTATCTCCACTGACTAATTCTAACAATTATTATTAACAGACTTTATAGAAACAAAGAATGGTTTTAAATATTTTATTGTTTTCCTTTTACTGTAAACTGAAGCACTTCAGTGCATGTGACTTAATGTCTTTTTCATGTAGAAGTCTTAATGCACCCACTGGAGTTTCAAAGAAGCACACTCACTGGTTTCTGCGGGACGTCCAGTAGATGTATGTATTTATGATGTGGGTAGAGTCTTGCAGAGTCTGTAGATACTGGTCCATTAGCTGGTGAAGTTCTCAGAAAAGAGGGTCATCAAGTGCTGTTGAGTCAGTGACCCTTTAATAAATTACATGCTGCACCATATATATTTCTCTTAAAGATCCTATGAGGAACTTTTGGTTTGTGTTAATTTTGGCGCCCCCATGTGGACAAAGTATCATTTGACCTTGTGTATCCAAAAATCACATCATTCTGACTTTTGACTGTT